>OZ016505.1:21618086-22872989 GCA_963966595.1 Physocephala rufipes
ATATATATATATATATATATATATATATATATATATATATATATATATATATATATATATATATATATATATATATATATATATATATATATATATATATATATATATATATATATATATATATATATATATATATATATATATTGTGACGACGCATTTCGGCGTTACGAAATACTCTCACAAATTTATAATTCAACTTTCACTTTGTAAAATGAATTATCTGTAATTTTAAATTTTCTTATATATATGTATATATATTCCTGTACTAACAATCACATGAATAGTCTAAGTATTTCACCAGCCGTAGCGGTGAAGGTATTTATTTTTAAGTATAAGGCGTACAAGGCTACCTTAAGTAAATTAATTAAAATAACGATGAACGTAGGGTATAACAATAAAGCTAGAGTGAGACAGGGCCATAGCAACACTGACGCTCGTATAAAAATCGAGCTGGAGTGAGACAGGGCCATAGCAACAATGACGCACGTATAACAAACTGGGCCATAGCAACACTGACGCTCACATAACAATCGAGCTAGAGTGAGACAGGGCCATAGCAACACTAACGCACGTATAACAAACAGGGCCATAGCAACACTGACGCTCACATAACAATCGAGCTAGAGTAAGACAGGGCCATAGCAACACTGACGCTCCTATTAAAAACCAAAGCTAGAATAAGACAGGACTAAAGCAACGCTGACATTTGGAAACACATAAAAGGGACGGTACAACACGAAAACTGCCTGTTGCTCGTGGACCGCGATAAAGGTAAGACCTCTCAAGTCTCCTGTCTTCAACCACTACACGTGTAGTGGTTAGAGACGAAACTCTCCCCGTTGCCTTTCCTCTCCTTAACCTCTCTCTCCTCTCTGTAGCCGCTCTCGTTGCTTTGGCTTCAACGGATGGTCCAGCGGATCGTTGCGCGGAAGCTGAAGTAATGAGCCGAGAGTGCTAAGTGCCGGTCCAGCGGATCAGCACTCCGCTCACGGAAATACGGTTGCATCTTTTCCTCTCCTTAGCCTCTCTTTCCTCTCTGTAGCCGCTCTCGTTGCTTTGGCTTCAACGGATGGTCCAGCGGATCGTTGCGCGGAAGCTAAAGTAATGAGCCGAGAGTGCTAAGTGCCGGTCCAGCGGATCAGCACTCCGCTCACGGAAGTACGGTTGCATCTTTTCCTCTCCGTAGCCTCTCTCTCCTCTCTGTAGCCGCTCTCGTTGCTTTAGCTTCAACGGATGGTCCAGCGGATCGTTGCGCGGAAGCTGAAGTAATGAGCCGAGAATGCTAAGTGCCGGTCCAGCGGATCAGCACTCCGCTCACGGAAATACGGTTGCATCTTTTCCTCTCCTTAGCCTCTCTTTCCTCTCTGTAGCCGCTCTCGTTGCTTTGGCTTCAACGGATGGTCCAGCGGATCGTTGCGCGGAAGCTGAAGTAATGAGCCGAGAGTGCTAAGTGCCGGTCCAGCGGATCAGCACTCCGCTCACGGAAATACGGTTGCATTTCATTCCTCTCCATAGCCTCTCTCTCCTCTCTGTAGCCGCTCTCGTCGCTTTGGCTTCAACGGATGGTCCAGCGGATCGTTGCGCGGAAGCTGAATTGATGAGCCGAGGGTGCTAAGTGCCGGTCCAGCGGATCAGCACTCCGCTCACGGAAATACGGTTGCATCTTTTTCCTCTCCGTAGCCTCTCTCTCCTCTCTGTAGCCGCTCTCGTTGCTTTGGCTTCAACGGATGGTCCAGCGGATCGTTGCGCGGAAGCTGAAGTAATGAGGCGAGAGTGCTAAGTGCCGGTCCAGCGGATCAGCACTCCGCTCACGGAAATACGGTTGCATCTTTTCCTCTCCCTAGCCTCTCTTTCCTCTCTGTAGCCGCTCTCGTTGCTTTGGCTTCAACGGATGGTCCAGCGGATCGTTGCGCGGATGCTAAAGTAATGAGCCGAGAGTGCTAAGTGCCGGTCCAGCGGATCAGCACTCCGCTCACGGAAATACGGTTGCATCTTTTCCTCTCCTTAGCCTCTCTTTCCTCTCTGTAGCCGCTCTCGTTGCTTTGGCTTCAACGGATGGTCCAGCGGATCGTTGCGCGGAAGCTAAAGTAATGAGCCGAGAGTGCTAAGTGCCGGTCCAGCGGATCAGCACTCCGCTCACGGAAGTACGGTTGCATCTTTTCCTCTCCGTAGCCTCTCTCTCCTCTCTGTAGCCGCTCTCGTTGCTTTAGCTTCAACGGATGGTCCAGCGGATCGTTGCGCGGAAGCTGAAGTAATGAGCCGAGAGTGCTAAGTGCCGGTCCAGCGGATCAGCACTCCGCTCACGGAAATACGGTTGCATCTTTTCCTCTCCTTAGCCTCTCTTTCCTCTCTGTAGCCGCTCTCGTTGCTTTGGCTTCAACGGATGGTCCAGCGGATCGTTGCGCGGAAGCTAAAGTAATGAGCCGAGAGTGCTAAGTGCCGGTCCAGCGGATCAACACTCCGCTCACGGAAGTACGGTTGCATCTTTTCCTCTCCGTAGCCTCTCTCTCCTCTCTGTAGCCGCTCTCGTTGCTTTAGCTTCAACGGATGGTCCAGCGGATCGTTGCGCGGAAGCTGAAGTAATGAGCCGAGAGTGCTAAGTGCCGGTCCAGCGGATCAGCACTCCGCTCACGGAAATACGGTTGCATATTTTCCTCTCCGTAGCCTCTCTCTCCTCTCTGTAGCCGCTCTCGTCGCTTTGGCTTCAACGGATGGTCCAGCGGATCGTTGCGCGGAAGCTGAAGTAATGAGCCGAGAGTGCTAAGTGCCGGTCCAGCGGATCAGCACTCCGCTCACGGAAATACGGTTGCATATTTTCCTCTCCGTAGCCTCTCTCTCCTCTCTGTAGCCGCTCTCGTCGCTTTGGCTTCAACGGATGGTCCAGCGGATCGTTGCGCGGAAGCTGAAGTGATGAGCCGAGGGTGCTAAGTGCCGGTCCAGCGGATCAGCACTCCGCTCACGGAAATACGGTTGCATCTTTTCCTCTCCGTAGCCTCTCTCTCCTCTCTGTAGCCGCTCTCGTTGCTTTGACTTCAACGGATGGTCCAGCGGATCGTTGCGCGGAAGCTGAAGTAATGAGCCGAGAGTGCTAAGTGCCGATCCAGCGGATCAGCACTCCGCTCACGGAAATACGGTTGCACCTTTTCCTCTCCGTAGCCTCTCTCGTTGACGAATACATCCTCACCTTCTTCACCTCTTTCCTAAATTCCCCCTACCGTCACAAGGTCACGGCCCCGAGCCAAGCATAAACAAAATTGTATTCTCTTTCAAGCAAGTAACTCACGCGAAATCAAAGTGAAATTCCTAGTAACACACGAATGTGTTAAAGACACTGAGTAAACACACGATCGTTAGTGATATAAGCAAAGTTCAAAGTTCATACGCGCGTGTTAGATACCCCGAGTAAAGCACACACGAGCGTGTTAGATACCCAGAGCACAGTACACGATCGTTAGTAGTACCAGTGGAATTCCTAGTAACACACGAGCGTGTCAGGCACACCGAGCAAAGCACACACGAGCGTGTTAGATACCACAAGCGCAGCGCAGGATCAGCGAAGTTCCTCGTAACACACGAGCGTGTTAGACACACCGAACGAAACACACACGAGCGTGTTAGACACACCGAGCGAGCACACGATCTCAAGCGAAAATAGCTCTAGCGGAATACTCACGAACTCCACCAGATACCCTAGCCATTCATCAAAACGGCTTTCATCGCCACAATAACGCCAGTTTTTTTTTCTTACCAGAAAAAAATCATTTTCTTCTTACCAAAAAAAAAAAAAATCATTTTTTTCCTCCTAAGACAATCATTACTACAGTAAGATAATTTGTTAGCTATAATCTAATTAATTATTAAGAATTGGATTACAAATAAACGTGTTTATTAACATCTAACACGGGTTCCGTCTTCAATAAAAATATCTTGAACATTCGACCCTGGACAGCCCTGAGCCTACCCCAGCTATAGACAAGGTCCACGGACCTCATAAAGAAACACCACCTCGTGAGGACCGAGGTGAAAAAGGTCGTTTCAAGTGGCGCCCGAGCAGGGACCCAGCTAACAAAGTTCGACAACAAGTACAAGCGTGGAATAAAAATACAAGAACCAGCGAAAGAAAAGAAAAAAAAACTGTGCGTAAATAAATAAGCAACTTGACATTGAACACCTGTGGCAAAGCCAAGCAACACGGTACAAAATGGTGAAAAGATGGATAGTCGCACTCAAGCGGGAGGAACTAGTGAAACTGATGAAGGAATTTGGTCTAGACACTGACGGCAACGTAGAGGATTTAAAAAGTATATTTTCAGCATTCACGACTAAGGAAGATCTCAAGCTAGAGCATATAGAACGCTTGAAGGAATTAGAATGTCTGTACGCCCGTAGTTCATCACCAAATCCCGGTCCTTCATCACTAGCAGGTCCTCCGATGAGCCAACTCACAGCTCCGAAGACAACACCAGCATCGCAAACAAGCCCTTACATCCAACATCCACCTCAACTAGAGTCATCTCCAGTATTCTACAGCACAATAATGAACCAGATACGCAAGTGGAATGTACGTTTTGACGACAGGATGGATCCACTTGAGTTTGTCGAGCGGTTAGAGGAATTAGCAGATGTTTACGGGATATGCAAAGATCTATTGTCAAAAGCCATGCCAGAGATCATGCAAGGGAAAGGTCTCCACTGGCATCGCAACAATAAGAAACCTTGGCTACGATGGAGCGAATTTAAACGAGATTTCCTTAAGTTTTTCCTGTCATCTTTATATCAGGAACGACTTGATGACGACGTAAGGCAGAGATTTCAAGGACCAACAGAACTTTTTAAGGACTACGTCATAGCCATGCAAAATCTCATGCGTCACACCGATTATTCTCACGAAAAGAAAATCGATCGAATCTACAGAAATAGTCGACGAGAATACCAAACTTTCGCTAAGCGGCAAGACTTCAAGACATTAGAAGATTTGGTTGAGCTGTGTGACCAATATGAGAATATCCTGAGCCACCGCAAGACAACATCGGCACCTGAGATCCGCGAGGCCAAGCACCGCACAGTCGAGTCATGCCTAGAAGCCCAAAGCGTTCCACAAAAATACAAAGCTGTCATCAACACCAACACCGCATGCCGTCGTTGTGGTCAGGACGGGCATTACGCAAGGAATTGCCGGAATGCCACCAAATTATTCTGCTGGCAATGTGGTAAGCAGGGCGTGAAGACCATACAGTGCTGCAGAAAGAAGTCGGGAAATGCTCACCATGATCACCAATCTCCAAAAGTAACAACACCATTCCAAATCACCGGACGAAACCTTACAGCCGCCATACACATGGATGGAAGGCCGGTAATCGCAACAATAGACACGGGAGCGACACGCAGTTTTGTATCGAAAATGTTTGTCGACAATCTAGATCATGCACGCACCACACCCACCAGAATGAGTGTACGTCTAGCTGATGGCACAACCTTACAAGTAACGACAGCTTTACTATCAGAAGTTCAACTTGGTAGCCGAAGACATCTCGCAACATTTCTAGTGTTGCCAACCGCAATTGATTCTGTGACACTAGGGATGGATTTCTTGGTAGAAGCAGACGTAAAGCTTAGATGCGATGGGTACGAGGTAGACTTGAGATCAGGCTCAGAAGATGGCAGTGACACCGAAGATATTCTGCGGACCGTGAGTGAAGGTCAAAGCAGCGACGAGGTAGAAAATTTCCTGGAGAAAGAATTGGAGCTTCAACAACACTCGCATGGGGTACATTATTACAAAGGGAAGTACAACGTCGTCGCAGACACACTGTCCCGTCAACCTAGGGCTATAGACGAGATTAACATCGGACTAGAAGCCACAGAATCAGCATGCAACTGGTTGAAACAAAAGAAAACCAAGGTAGTCAACAACCCAGAGAAATATCCTGACTATGCTATGGAGAATGGTCGCCTCTACCGATACATCCCGCACGAGGTGGGTGATGACGATGAGGAACCATGGAAGCTGTGCGTGGGCCGTCCAGATCGCAAAAGGGTGCTACTAGAAAACCACGATCAACCTAGCGCCGGACACCAGGGCATACGAAGAACCACAGCCCGAATTGCAAGGAACTACTACTGGCCTGGTATGTTTCGAGATATTAGTCGGTATGTGAGGCACTGTGACTCTTGCCAGAAATACAAGTCCGAGCAAAGGAAACCCGCCGGCGAGATGTTAACCAGGATCCCTGAAGAACCATGGGCCACTGTTTGCGCCGATTTTATCGGCCCGCTTCCACGATCACGAAAAGGATACACTACGCTGCTGATATTTATAGATAAGTTCTCCAAATGGGTTGAAATCGTTCCTTTGCGGAAGGCTACCTCAAGTACTTTACAACAGGCTTTTCGGGAAAGGATCATTTCAAGATTTGGGACACCCAAAGTTTTCCTCACTGATAATGGCGTGCAGTTCACCAGTAGAAACTTCAAGGAATACCTAAGAGCCATTGGGGTACGCCAACAATTCACAGCACCCTACACACCACGCGAAAATCCCACAGAGCGCGCAAACCGGACCATCAAGACCATCATCGCTCAATATACGGGTAAAGACCAACGTGATTGGGATGAGTATATCCCAGAAATAGCGCTCGCCATCAATAGCAGCACATCTAGCACTACCGGATATTCGCCTGCTTTCTTAGTCCAGGGACGCGAGTCAAGACTTCCCAACTCACTCTACGATGAAACCACCTTAGGCACCGGTAAAGAACCAACAAACACAGAGCAAAGAGCTACGCATCTACGAGATATCTACAAGATCGCACGACGAAATATGCAGATGACATCGAATGAGCAAGCGAGACACTATAACCTCAGACGGCGAGCATGGAAACCACATATAGGAGATATGGTACTAGTACGGTCGCACCATTTGTCAAAAGCATCAGACAACTTCGCTGCCAAGCTGGCCCCAAAATATGATGGCCCGTTCCAGATCATCAACTTTACATCTCCAGTGATAGTCACCTTAAGGATCAACGCTAACAGGACAAGAACAGCTCACATCGGGGATCTTAAGGCCTACAGTTCCCCAAGTGATCTTCAGCAGACGAGCGTCGAATCAACACGTCGCACTCCCCAACTTCCCGCCAAAATTTAAGACATCCCAAGGTAGCTCCTACGTCTCAGAGCACTTCCTCAGTTGCGCAGTGAAGATTGAGGGTGACACATCGCGAACGATCTAAGTAATTTTTGACAATATCAACAGTGGCAAGGTCAGTATCTATGAACAGACATCAGGCACCAGCGAACCAAGGAGGACGGTCATAGGAGAGGTCAGCAGAAGAATTTCAAACTAGAGATCAAAGGGCATCACTACCAAGTTCGCATCACTCGAAGAGGTGACATACGGGCTGAAAAATCTTCCCGGAAGTAGGGAGGGAGTGTGACGACGCATTTCGGCGTTACGAAATACTCTCACAAATTTATAATTCAACTTTCACTTTGTAAAATGAATTATCTGTAATTTTAAATTTTCTTATATATATGTATATATATTCCTGTACTAACAATCACATGAATAGTCTAAGTATTTCACCAGCCGTAGCGGTGAAGGTATTTATTTTTAAGTATAAGGCGTACAAGGCTACCTTAAGTAAATTAATTAAAATAACGATGAACGTAGGGTATAACAATAAAGCTAGAGTGAGACAGGGCCATAGCAACACTGACGCTCGTATAAAAATCGAGCTGGAGTGAGACAGGGCCATAGCAACAATGACGCACGTATAACAAACTGGGCCATAGCAACACTGACGCTCACATAACAATCGAGCTAGAGTGAGACAGGGCCATAGCAACACTAACGCACGTATAACAAACAGGGCCATAGCAACACTGACGCTCACATAACAATCGAGCTAGAGTAAGACAGGGCCATAGCAACACTGACGCTCCTATTAAAAACCAAAGCTAGAATAAGACAGGACTAAAGCAACGCTGACATTTGGAAACACATAAAAGGGACGGTACAACACGAAAACTGCCTGTTGCTCGTGGACCGCGATAAAGGTAAGACCTCTCAAGTCTCCTGTCTTCAACCACTACACGTGTAGTGGTTAGAGACGAAACTCTCCCCGTTGCCTTTCCTCTCCTTAACCTCTCTCTCCTCTCTGTAGCCGCTCTCGTTGCTTTGGCTTCAACGGATGGTCCAGCGGATCGTTGCGCGGAAGCTGAAGTAATGAGCCGAGAGTGCTAAGTGCCGGTCCAGCGGATCAGCACTCCGCTCACGGAAATACGGTTGCATCTTTTCCTCTCCTTAGCCTCTCTTTCCTCTCTGTAGCCGCTCTCGTTGCTTTGGCTTCAACGGATGGTCCAGCGGATCGTTGCGCGGAAGCTAAAGTAATGAGCCGAGAGTGCTAAGTGCCGGTCCAGCGGATCAGCACTCCGCTCACGGAAGTACGGTTGCATCTTTTCCTCTCCGTAGCCTCTCTCTCCTCTCTGTAGCCGCTCTCGTTGCTTTAGCTTCAACGGATGGTCCAGCGGATCGTTGCGCGGAAGCTGAAGTAATGAGCCGAGAATGCTAAGTGCCGGTCCAGCGGATCAGCACTCCGCTCACGGAAATACGGTTGCATCTTTTCCTCTCCTTAGCCTCTCTTTCCTCTCTGTAGCCGCTCTCGTTGCTTTGGCTTCAACGGATGGTCCAGCGGATCGTTGCGCGGAAGCTGAAGTAATGAGCCGAGAGTGCTAAGTGCCGGTCCAGCGGATCAGCACTCCGCTCACGGAAATACGGTTGCATTTCATTCCTCTCCATAGCCTCTCTCTCCTCTCTGTAGCCGCTCTCGTCGCTTTGGCTTCAACGGATGGTCCAGCGGATCGTTGCGCGGAAGCTGAATTGATGAGCCGAGGGTGCTAAGTGCCGGTCCAGCGGATCAGCACTCCGCTCACGGAAATACGGTTGCATCTTTTTCCTCTCCGTAGCCTCTCTCTCCTCTCTGTAGCCGCTCTCGTTGCTTTGGCTTCAACGGATGGTCCAGCGGATCGTTGCGCGGAAGCTGAAGTAATGAGCCGAGAGTGCTAAGTGCCGGTCCAGCGGATCAGCACTCCGCTCACGGAAATACGGTTGCATCTTTTCCTCTCCCTAGCCTCTCTTTCCTCTCTGTAGCCCCTCTCGTTGCTTTGGCTTCAACGGATGGTCCAGCGGATCGTTGCGCGGATGCTAAAGTAATGAGCCGAGAGTGCTAAGTGCCGGTCCAGCGGATCAGCACTCCGCTCACGGAAATACGGTTGCATCTTTTCCTCTCCTTAGCCTCTCTTTCCTCTCTGTAGCCGCTCTCGTTGCTTTGGCTTCAACGGATGGTCCAGCGGATCGTTGCGCGGAAGCTAAAGTAATGAGCCGAGAGTGCTAAGTGCCGGTCCAGCGGATCAGCACTCCGCTCACGGAAGTACGGTTGCATCTTTTCCTCTCCGTAGCCTCTCTCTCCTCTCTGTAGCCGCTCTCGTTGCTTTAGCTTCAACGGATGGTCCAGCGGATCGTTGCGCGGAAGCTGAAGTAATGAGCCGAGAGTGCTAAGTGCCGGTCCAGCGGATCAGCACTCCGCTCACGGAAATACGGTTGCATCTTTTCCTCTCCTTAGCCTCTCTTTCCTCTCTGTAGCCGCTCTCGTTGCTTTGGCTTCAACGGATGGTCCAGCGGATCGTTGCGCGGAAGCTAAAGTAATGAGCCGAGAGTGCTAAGTGCCGGTCCAGCGGATCAACACTCCGCTCACGGAAGTACGGTTGCATCTTTTCCTCTCCGTAGCCTCTCTCTCCTCTCTGTAGCCGCTCTCGTTGCTTTAGCTTCAACGGATGGTCCAGCGGATCGTTGCGCGGAAGCTGAAGTAATGAGCCGAGAGTGCTAAGTGCCGGTCCAGCGGATCAGCACTCCGCTCACGGAAATACGGTTGCATATTTTCCTCTCCGTAGCCTCTCTCTCCTCTCTGTAGCCGCTCTCGTCGCTTTGGCTTCAACGGATGGTCCAGCGGATCGTTGCGCGGAAGCTGAAGTAATGAGCCGAGAGTGCTAAGTGCCGGTCCAGCGGATCAGCACTCCGCTCACGGAAATACGGTTGCATATTTTCCTCTCCGTAGCCTCTCTCTCCTCTCTGTAGCCGCTCTCGTCGCTTTGGCTTCAACGGATGGTCCAGCGGATCGTTGCGCGGAAGCTGAAGTGATGAGCCGAGGGTGCTAAGTGCCGGTCCAGCGGATCAGCACTCCGCTCACGGAAATACGGTTGCATCTTTTCCTCTCCGTAGCCTCTCTCTCCTCTCTGTAGCCGCTCTCGTTGCTTTGACTTCAACGGATGGTCCAGCGGATCGTTGCGCGGAAGCTGAAGTAATGAGCCGAGAGTGCTAAGTGCCGATCCAGCGGATCAGCACTCCGCTCACGGAAATACGGTTGCACCTTTTCCTCTCCGTAGCCTCTCTCGTTGACGAATACATCCTCACCTTCTTCACCTCTTTCCTAAATTCCCCCTACCGTCACAAGGTCACGGCCCCGAGCCAAGCATAAACAAAATTGTATTCTCTTTCAAGCAAGTAACTCACGCGAAATCAAAGTGAAATTCCTAGTAACACACGAATGTGTTAAAGACACTGAGTAAACACACGATCGTTAGTGATATAAGCAAAGTTCAAAGTTCATACGCGCGTGTTAGATACCCCGAGTAAAGCACACACGAGCGTGTTAGATACCCAGAGCACAGTACACGATCGTTAGTAGTACCAGTGGAATTCCTAGTAACACACGAGCGTGTCAGGCACACCGAGCAAAGCACACACGAGCGTGTTAGATACCACAAGCGCAGCGCAGGATCAGCGAAGTTCCTCGTAACACACGAGCGTGTTAGACACACCGAACGAAACACACACGAGCGTGTTAGACACACCGAGCGAGCACACGATCTCAAGCGAAAATAGCTCTAGCGGAATACTCACGAACTCCACCAGATACCCTAGCCATTCATCAAAACGGCTTTCATCGCCACAATAACGCCAGTTTTTTTTTCTTACCAGAAAAAAATCATTTTCTTCTTACCAAAAAAAAAAAAATCATTTTTTTCCTCCTAAGACAATCATTACTACAGTAAGATAATTTGTTAGCTATAATCTAATTAATTATTAAGAATTGGATTACAAATAAACGTGTTTATTAACATCTAACACGGGTTCCGTCTTCAATAAAAATATCTTGAACATTCGACCCTGGACAGCCCTGAGCCTACCCCAGCTATAGACAAGGTCCACGGACCTCATAAAGAAACACCACCTCGTGAGGACCGAGGTGAAAAAGGTCGTTTCAATATATATATATATATATATATATATATATATATATATATATATATATATATATATATATATATATATATATATATATATATATATATATATATATATATATATATATATATATATATATATATATATATATATATATATATATATATATATATATATATATATATATATATATATATATATATATATATATATATTAGTATATGTGAGTTACGTTCAATGTATTCTCTGTATTGGGTAGGTTTACAACATTTAATGGATCTAATTTAATTAATTGAATTCCTAGTACCACTAAGAGTGAGTTTGGAGGTTATCCCGTGTTAGCGAGAGTTAGTATTACTGACGCGACACTTTGTTATTCTAAAAAATATGTTCCTATACAGTGTAATTTGCTGAAATCAAAGATTAAGAAGTAGTAAACAGACTGCTCCTTTGTGTCAATCGTTCAACAGAGGACCTAAAGGAAAATCGTTTCGAAAAATCGAAAGAATATGCAGAAAATGTTATCGGTGTTGGACAAGTAGTAGGCAAGATTGAGATTGAGAAATATAAAAATAGATATGGTTAGAAATACTTTTTTCGTATTAGATCTATTAGATAATTGTTAGATATATTTCACTAAACATTCACTAGGATATGCTTTCATAAGGGCTTCTCTATAGCTTTTTTGTCTTAAATGTTTTGAGAGATAGCCAGTTTTAATAGCAAAAAAATTATATAATAATGAAATCAAAGTAATTTATTTCAATTTTCCATTTTCAAATATAAAATATACTAAACAATTTCAGATTTATTTCATCTCTCAACAACTGCCTGCAGTAACGATCCAGAAAGTGATTTAAAACCTTTTATTGCACAAGTATTCAATAACAAACCATATGCACCCACATTGGTTTTCTCAGCATTTTTCACAATCACCGGTCAAGCGCCAGATCCGACGAAATCAGCGGTAGATCCTTCGACGCCTATCGTTTGCACTGATGCTCCTTTTTATGAATTAGATTACGATTTATCCATTCAAAACGCACGTGATATATTTTCAAAACTATATAATGGAGCTGAATTTTTGCCCCGTGCTCCAGATCCGGAAGAAATTGTCTTAGATAATGAGGATCCGAGCGCTCTCCTAGATCATAATTTACCAGAGGATTTACGTTCACAACTCAGGCAATTAGAGATAGCGGTTGATCGCATGGATTTTGAAAATTTACCAAATGAAATCAAAATGGACGAGACATAGAAATAAAAATAATTGAAAAACATTCTAAATTCAAATAGAGAATAACTTCAATATAAAATAATAAAAATTATAATATTGCTTCTTTCGAACGGCTAAACCAACCTTAGAATATTGTCGCTTGAAATTTTATTATTGTATGCAATGTAAACTTTCAAACCGTTTGCTTTATTAAAAATACTAAATGAAACTATAAGTTCATTTCTATTATTGTTGTTATTAGTTTTCATATATAAAGGATAATTATATAAAAGTAACTCTCCTAAACTTAACTTGTAACACAACTTCTCTTACTGAAGCCATGAAGATGAAAGTTTTAAAAAAGTTTTAGCAAAAATTCTGTTACAGTAGAAATGCGATTAATAATCATCTCGTATTGGGCTAGGATTGATCTGAGAAAATCTGATAGTATAAGATAATCTGATAATGTAAATAGAAATGATTATCTAAGCGCAGAGAATTTCTAAGCGGAGTGCTTCCTCACTAATTTTCTGAAGAAAGTAGTAACTATTTTTCATGGAAAAATCTTACGAAGGAAACGTTCGAATATTAGCAATTTCTAAAAGTTTTCCTAAATGAATTTCTGTAAATGTCTAAAATATATGAATAATTCTAAATATTTCCCGACCTAAAATGAATTGTCTCATTTTACATTAAAGTCTCGTTCCTTCAAATGCATTGGTTTTCTCGTAACGCTTATACCGAATTTGTAGCGTAGTGTAGATGAGCGTAATATGAAGCCTACACTTTGTTTGGAGATTATAAGTGTTTAGCTTGTAATCAAGCGCTTTTGTTATTTTTTTAGTCCATTAACAGAATCTGTTCTGATGATTACAAAGTTGTTTATGTAAATAAGGAGACATTTTTGTCATAATTAATTAATTTTTAGGTAAGCCGTTTATTTTGTAAACCATTTTCTCTTTTA
Source organism: Physocephala rufipes (assembly GCA_963966595.1). NCBI lineage: Eukaryota > Metazoa > Arthropoda > Insecta > Diptera > Conopidae > Physocephala > Physocephala rufipes. The sequence goes on from OZ016505.1 coordinate 21,631,572, forward strand.
TGAAATATTTTCAATAAATATTCGTTCATTTCATAGCTATATAAAAATATCTTCTATTAATTATACTCTTTTAAAATGCATTCCGTTTAGACAGAAACAGTTTACCATCAATAACGATTATGCTTTAATGGGATAATTGGCCCTATTCTGGCTTTTTTGTTATTCTGTTATAAAATTGTGTTATGCATTCATAACAGATCGTGATCATAAGAGATTTGTTAAAAGTGGTATTCTGTATCGTGAACTTTTATGATAGTCTGTAAACGCATATTCAAACAGGAAATCTGCTACGAATTCTATTCAATTGACGGATGTCAAAGAATTTAAAAATTTTTCATAACAGATACAAAAATCTGCCTTTTATTCTGTTACAGATCATAGCAGATTCTGTTAAAGATTTTGCCGCACAGAATACGAATTTTGGTTATGATAAAAGATAATTTGACAAATAGAAATTTTGTATGTAAAAACATAACAGAATAACAGAATCCGACATTTGGAACACATTCGATAGTTTAGTCTTTACTTTTATAATATCTTCCATATTGCTTCCAGCGATTAATACATCGTCCACATAAATAAGTAAATACATGATATAATTGTTTTCATTCCTTATATATAAACAGTAATCATGTTGAGATCTTTTGAATCCTATTTTAAGTAATGTATCATTGAGTCTGTGATTCCAACATCTTGGACTTTGTTTCAATCCATATAGAGATTTTTGTAATTTAAGAACCATTCCTGGTTGTATCTCCAAACCATCAGGAGGTTCAATATAAATTTCTTCATCAAGATTTCCATATAAAAAGGCCGTTTTGACATCAAGTTGATAAAATATGTATTTCCTTTTGACACCTATAGCCAAAATTAATCTCAACGTACTCAATTTGGCTACCGGAGAATAGGTTTCATTATAGTCAATGCCATATTTTTGTAAATATCCTTTTGCAACTAATCTTGCCTTAAATCGTACCGATTCTCCGTCTTCCTTTGTTTTAATTGAGAAACACCATCTAGTTTTTAATAGTTTTTTATTATCTGGTTTCTGTATTATATTCCATACTTTATTATCTTCCATTGATTTAAGCTCATCCTTTATAGCTTCAAGCCATTTATTTCGATTCGGGGAGTTCTTTATTTCTGAATAACAACTTGGAATGTCTTCATTTATTGCTTCAAAGTTTGAATCATAAAGGCTTGTGAACCTTCTCGGAGGCTTCCGTTCGCGCGAGCTTCTTCTTAGTTCAGGGACTTGAGAGTTTTGAATTTCTGGAGTTAAATTTTGTGCTATGTCTTGACTAGAATTTTCAATTGAAACAACACCACTGTCAATCTCCCCCTCTTGTTCGTTTCTCTCGTTATTTAAACTATCATATTGATTGTCTATAATTTGATCATTTCGATGTATAATATTGATTATTTTATCTCTCCCTTTTTCTATATTTTTGTATGGGAATTCTAATTCATTAAATCGACAATCACGAGCAAGTACAATTTTTTGGTTTCTTTTGTCCCATAATCTATAGCCGTTATGACAATATCCCACCATTATATAGTTATTACTTTTTGGATCCAATTTACTTCTTTTCTGGTTTGGGATCCATGCATATACACTGCAACCAAAGACTTTCAACTTTGTTGCATCTGGTCTCTTGTTAAACCACATCTCAGCCGGAGTTTTATTTGAGCTTATCGCTTTTGTTGTGCTTCTGTTAATTAAGTATACGCTGGTGTATACAGCTTCACCCCATAAAAACTTTTGAGCTCCAGATTCAATCATTAAAGCACGTACTTTCTCAATTAAAGTTCGATTAAATCTTTCTGCAACTCCGTTTTGTTGAGGAGTGTAAGCAATAGTTTCTGTTATTTGTATCCCTTTGTCTTTGCAGTATAATTGTAACTCGTTTGATTTGTATTCTCGTCCTTGATCTATTGTTAACGTGGACAATCTAACACCAAATTTAGCATTAACTAATGCGTTATATTCCTTAAATTTATTTGCAACATCTGATTTTCTTTTTAATAAGTAAACATAAGCAAAATGTGTGTAGTCATCTATGAAAGATACTAAATAATTATGTCCATCATAAGTTGTTGGGGTTATAGGACCGCATACATCCGAATGAATATGTTCAGTCGGTCTTGTAGCTCTTGTTCGGGTATCTGAGAAAGGTTCGCGGCATTGTTTAGCTTGTACACACACATCACAGAAATCATTATAAGTATCTTTCGGTAAGCCTATTATCATATCATGGGTTACTAATTCATTATAATTTTGTTTACTTATATGACCCATTCTTTTGTGCCATAATAGACTTGTATCCTCTTTGCTTAAATTTGACATGGATTTCTGTGTTCTTATCTTAAATTCAAATAAATTTCCAGCACGTTTAGCAGTTGCTATTATACGTCCATTCTTTTCGAGAATTGCTTCAGTCTTTTTAAAATTTACTTTAATACCAGCTTCTACAATTTTTGTGACTGATAAGAGATTTTCTCGAAAATGTGGACTGTATAATACATCTTTAAGATTTAAATTAGTTCCAGTATTACTTACTCCTTCAATTGTGCCAAACTTTTGTACTGTAATGAAATCGCCGTCTTTTGCAACGCTGATAAGTTTAGGATGATCAAGGTCCTTCAAGGTTGTAAATATTGTGATGTCCTTGACAAAGTGATCTGTTGCTCCTGAATCCAATGCGAATATTATTTCATTTCTTCTGTTTCTTGAATTAATGTTCGAATCTGCCATAAAACTTATACTTGAATCGGTGGCTGTTTTTGCTTCCTTAACACGACAGTCCTTTTTCATATGTCCATACCGTCCGCATTTGTGACATTTTCCATTAAATTTACTGTTGAATTTTCTTCCTTTCTTTTTAGTATTGAAAGCTGTAGGTTTTTCTTCAATTATTTCGGTTTGCCTTAGTTTCTTCTTTGCTTCTTCTGCTAGTAAACGCTGTTTAACCACGGATACTGTTAATTCTTCAGTTGATAAATTTTCAAGTGCCGTTACTACAGCATCATACGATTCCGCGAGGGTCACAAACAATTGTGATACTATATCTGCTTCTTCTGGTTTAGCTCCTGTAGACTTCAGTTGACGAATTAGTGAGTCGAATTTTAAAATATGTCCATTCATATCCTGACCTTCACGTAATCTTAATTTTGCTAATTCTTTTCTTACCAGTGTTTGATTTAATGCAGATTTCTTTTCAAAAGTTGCCTCTAAATTCTCCCACATTTCCTTGGCTGTTTTCTTTTCTCTAACGTATTCAATGTAATCATCATGTATGAACGATATGATTACATCCTGGGCCAATGCATCCAATTTAGTAAATGCTGACCTTTCAGCTTCTGCAATAGGTGCTGTCTCTCTTACAGCTTTTATACAACCTATCGAAGACAGATGCTTTTCCACACGAAACTTCCAATTATCGAAGTTCGTTCCATTGAATTGCTGGATACTTGCATTCTTCTCAGATAAGCCCATAACCTGTTATTGATTGATTGAAGCTTACAAATATTTAAGAATTCAATTGTTTTATTTATTTGAGAAAATGTGGTTTACAATATTAGAGTTTTTATCAGAATGAAAAAATCTGAAAATTATTTTGATTCAACAAACAATACAATAAACATAAAATTATATTTTTATTTTCAGCACAGTAGAGAGAGTATAACAACAATTATAAATGAGTAAATTGATAAAAGAAAAAACTTACGGCCATCAAGTTGATATAAATCGGTGATGAGCATTTAGTTCTTGAATATGTTATTTTGTTTTAGAAAATTTATGATAATTCCACAATATTTCTCGTTCGTGAAAGAGGTTCGTGAAAGATAGATGGATCTTTGTGATGGTATATGAATTTAATGATCATTGCTTAAACAATATAAATTGCGTATAGGTACTTTTCGGCATAAGAATTTTCAAAGACTGTTCCTGAAAATCCTGAGCTTAAGTCATTAAAAAGCTACATATGAAAAATCGTGTGCTTGGTTGAAATTCAAAATGAAGCGATTTTGTGTAAGAATAAATAATATTATACTATTCCATTCAGCTAGAACAAATTGGTACCAGTGTAGTTTCCTTTCCTCTGAAACAATCACCACCACAACAGACTTTTCTGTACTTCCTTAATTATTTAAAGACATGAAGGAGGCAACCAGCCAGAATTACGGTAAAGTATCCGAATGGTTCAATAAAACTATACAATATAATGAACAAACGGACCACACGATGTTTGTACACAAAAACGTCGTTTAAGCAATTGCTTAAGGGCCAGGAGATCCAAACCGGGAAGAGGAAATTAAGCCTATATTTGATGTGCTGGTGTGTTTAAAAAGGACGATTAATAGTTGAAATCTAATTGTGAACGTTGTCAGAAATGAGATGAACTAAATCCATAATGATTTGTAGAATTGCCCTGTTTGAATTTTTATGGTCTTAAAAAACGAACGATTTGATGGTTTAATCTAACACGCTATGCTTTTAGTTTAGATCTCTTTTCGCTCAAATAATACAAGTACGCTTTCCTCGAGTAACTAATGCTCGTTCATATCTTCTACAGAATTGTTTATATCTTCATTCTTAGCATGTGCGTCCATAGGAGTGAACTACTTTTATTGGATGAGGTTCGAAAATCCATTCTTTATAACATTTAGTCTTAATAATTCATTTATTTGATTTTAATTAAAACTAACGTTTTTATCCCAAGTTAATTATTCTATAATCCGTTTTAAGACTGAAAAACATATTATTTAAATAGTAATTCTTTTAAAATGTGTATATGTTTCGGGGAGGTGTGCTAAAATAATTGATTAGAAAATTGTTAATCACCTCAAAAAAATTTGATAAGGTTACGAATGGGATAGTGGAGGCTTATTAATAAATAAATTTATAAGATTAATTATTACTATTGCATTAATATGAAGTCTGTTAAATTTCGCTAAGCTAGTCATCGAAGTGCTAGGTCGTTTCGTGCATCGTTGTTGAAATTTCGGAGCAATCCTTATAAAAATCCTCATTAAAAGTTTTGTGTTTGGCTTAATTAAAAATGAAACGATTTTGTATAAGAAAAAATAATGTTCTATCATTTCATGGAGCTACGGGAAGTTGGTTCCAGTACCGTTTTCTTTCCAGTGGTACATCTGTAATGTATCCTCAAACCTCTACCAGGATAGAAGCAAAGCAGTCTAAAAATTTTCACTTGAAACATAATATTAAAATAAATCGTAATTTATCGTCAATTCAAAGTATACAGTATCCAAACAGTACAAATAACCACGATCATGTTGAGCTGTTATCTGTACTTCCTGAAATTTTTCAATGTTTAAAAGAAGCCTGCAATCAATACAACTGCGAGGAAGTGGCCGAGTGGTTCAATAAGGTTTTACAATATAATGTACCTGGCACAAAGAGACCAAAAAGCTTATATACAGTGACGACTTACAAGCATCTCCTCAAAAGCCAGAAGCTCCCAAACGACAATAAGAAATTAACCCTATATTTGGGTTGGTGCGTTGAAATGTTGTATAGCTTCTTTCTTATTCATGATGATATTATCGATAAAGGTGTCATGCGATACGATAGGCCTTGTTGGTATAAAGTGGATGATGTGGGAATGATTGCCATTAATGATGGTGTAATGATTGAAAGTGCAATTTTTGAATTACTGAAACAACATTTCGGTCATTTGGACTGTTATAAAGATTTATGGGAACAATTTCACGAGGTTATTTTTCGAACGGCTATTGGTCAAGCATTTGACTGTATGTTGTCCAAAAAGAATGTGTCAAGCTTCACAATGGAATCGTATAAGGCAGTGGTTACCCATAAAACAGCATTTAATTCATTCTATCTACCAATAGGAGCTGCAATGCTCTTGGCCGGTGTAAAATATATCGATGTAATCTTTCAAGAAACTAAATCAATTCTTTTTGATATTGCTGATTTGTATCAATTACAAAACGACTTCCTTGACTGCTTTGGTGATCAAAAATTAACTGGTAAAATTGGGACCGATATACAAGAGAATAAATGTACCTGGTTATCGGCAATATGTATTGAACGAGGCACTGAGGAGCAAAAAAGCGTCATGATCGAGTGTTACGGACAAAATGATATGATCAAAGTAGACCGAGTTAAAACCCTATATAAGGAAATGGGCTTGATGGAACTTTATGCTAAAACCGAAAACAAAATGTACCAACAAATTGATCAGAATATTAAACGGACTTCGTGCGAACTCCCTCGTGATATACTTTTCGATGTTCTTAATAATATCTATCGTAGGAATTTTTAGAAAATGGAATAAGTTTAAAGGAATGAAACTATTAATTCTATAAATGCCATAAGAACAAAATTATAGAGATAGAAATTTAATGGTTTCCCTTGAAAAATTTCAACGTAATCAACTCTTCAAAAAGTACTCTGAATTATCTCTAACTAGATTTTATCATAGAGTTAATTTGAGAATAACGATCATTGCACTTGATTATATTTGGGTTTTATTTTCTTAATCTGCTTTTATAATTAATTTACTAGTGATATTTAGAAAAATACGTGTTATATTTGATGATTTTAATCTCTTTCTTATCTCGTGATCAATTAAATATTAATTACGGTAAAAACAATGTTTTATTCACTCCTGAATAGGTTTCTTAATATTCAGTTCTTTTTAATTGGTACTCACTGATTAGCAACTAAGCATTTTCTCAAGTGAGTTTCTTTAAATCATCGAATCTCAGTTTATATTCAATTTTGTATTTTCTCTGCTTATACTTGTTTTTACTGGCGTTTTTACAGACGTTTAGAGCAATTTTGAATTTTTCCACTAAAAAATTTGGATTGAGTTTTATACATGTCAAATTTATCTGATAGCGAAAAAATTGCCTTTACGATGTGTTAACATATTATAAATTGAATTGTCGGTTCATTGTTAAGTAATTATATAACAGAGCGTAAATCTTTTTAATATAACTCTTATATCTACAAAAATCTAATAATTATTCAATTGAATTCTCTTCTAAAAATTTATAAAATTTTAATATTTTCACAAAAAAACCGCCTTGTTTACAAGAGTCCGTTTATCGATATCACTAATCGACGAATATTTCTATAATAGTTGAGCAAATTAGATACCTTCCTTTTCTCTTGAGATAAAATTGAAAACTCATGACATATTTTAGTAAAAACGTTCATTAAAGTATTGCGTTGTATAGCTAACTAATAATTTATTTAACTGATGATTGCATTAGGTAAAAAGTGAAAACATTAATATTTTCATTAAAATTAAAGTTAATAAATAGACATTACATAGGCAGTAAATGAAACATAAATTTCTTTTAAAGCAACTGAAGAGCTACAATATCTGCGTTTCAAATTTTAAACCCAAATATTCACTATAACAAATTTCTCCTATTCACTTTTGTAGCTTCCGCTACCTCTCCCTCTCTAACCTCATTCCTCTCTGTCTCTATCTCCTTAATTCCTTTTCAACCAGTTATCGACTTCTAAATCTCAATCAATTATATTTCATGCCATTAAATTTTTATTAAATTATTATTAATATTCTGTTGGCGTTTTCGCTTTGCATTCATCGCATCGACAATCGGCTGTCGTTTTGCATTGTATTTCTTATTCAATTCTTCAATTTCCTTCTCCATTTCCGAATCGATGTTATTTAGGCGTTGATTTAAATCGTCGAATGTTAAAAATTTCAAAAATTCAAATTCTCCATCGACGTAACCATGCGATTGCGAATGCAAGTGATGATGATGGGGCTGGTAGGCAGGCATAGGCACACGCGCTGGCTGTTGTTGTTGGTGATGCTGGTTACGCAGTATATTTTGTTGATTATTAATGGCGAGTATATGATCCCCCACCATCGGAGGGCTGCATCCATAATAAGCGGCGGCAGCTTGCTGTTGCTGCAAATGCTGTTGCATACCATACTGATTGACAGCTGGTATTTGTTGGAAGTGCATTTCCACATTATTTTCCCAATTTGCATTAGCAATATTTGTGTGTGATACCATCTGCTGACCGTGTTGTTCTTGTTGTGAGTGCATCTGATCATTCATGGCGTTGGCATAATCCAATGTTGTTTTCTCCAATTCTGCAGCATTACGCAGAGGAACATCAGAGTTCTTGCGTTCAAAATGTTCTAGAAATTGTGGACGGTAACGCGGTTTGTTAAGCTCATTGTGTTTTGTAGTGGTGGAGTCGTCAGAATCTGAGTTAATAACCATAGTCCCTTGGCAGAAGAATAAGAAAAGAATATAAAACGTGCTCTAAAGAAAAAAAATTGTGACTAATTTTTAAATACTTACCTAAATTCGATTCCAATTCCACTAACGTTCCGCTGTCTACAACAGTATTGTCCGAAACATTTCCAACATTACCAATTCTTCCAAATATGCTGTCATCCATGCCGTGCGCAATCATTGTGGCATCTGAAGCCTGCTGATATTCACCGAATTTTTCAGGGACCAATGTGCCTGGATCATCAATAAATGTTTTAACAGTTTCCGCTGGGCATTCTTGTTCTTCATCAGGTGTCACTTCCTGCTGAGTGGCTAAACTTTTCGCTTGACTGGCCCCGTTAGCTGCAGGTACACCACCGGATGCACGGTTGGAACGTTGCTGCTCGCGAATGGCACACGTCTCCTCAATCATTGATTTCAGTATGCTTCGATTTTTGGCATTTCTGATAAATTCGTGGTCTAATAAATCTGAAGCAGTGGCACGTTCCTCGGGATTCTTTACTAAGCATAGGCTTACGAAATCTATAAATTCCGTACTCCAACGGTCTGGCTCCCGAAACGAAGGTGGCGGTTTTTGGGGTATCATAAATATAGCACGCATTGGATGTATGTCACCATATGGCGGCTTGCCTTCTGCCATTTCTAGTGCTGTTATACCCAAACTCCAGACATCGGCGACACAGTCATATCCTATCTCTTCAATAACCTCAGGAGCCATCCAGAAGGGTGTTCCTATGACAGTATTGCGTTTAGCCATTGTGTCCGTCAATTGTCCGGCAACACCAAAGTCAGCTAACTTAGCATAACCCTCGGTGTTGAGCAATATGTTCCCAGCCTTTATATCACGATGGATTTTACGTCGCAGATGCAAATAAACCAAACCCTTAAGAGTATCAGATAAAATAGTGGCAATTTCATCTTCAGTCAGGGTTTTTTTGCGTAACCGCATGATATCCGATACGCTCCCAGCACCACAGTACTCCATACAGATCCATAGATCATACTGTTTGAAGTAGGAACCATAATATCGCACGACATACGGTGAATCGCACTGTTGCATTATAGATATCTCTTTGATAATTTCATGCAGGTCAGATTCAACGGGCACTAATTTGATGGCTACTATCGAGCTGCTCTCCTTGTGGAGCGCTTTGTAAACAGAACCATAACTTCCTTCACCCAATTTACAAATTATGTCGAAGACCTTTTCTGGTGGCTGAAGTAAACTCTCTTCCGAGAGTTTCTTGAGCTCACTTTTGGAAGACATTATGTTATCGCTATTGTTATTGATTAGTGTTGAGATCGAAGGCCTTGTCTTTGTGGATTTAATACATTAATAAATATTTAAAACATTTTCTATATATTTTTTCACAAAAGGCAAAATTTCACACTCTCTATTCTAAGAACCGAAGAATTGAAAAATCTTGGACGAAATGTCAAACGCCTCTTCGTTTTGGCTTTTGTTTTTGTTTTAACTTGGAATGTGTAGAGATCTGTGAAGTGTTGGCTACTGAGATAATGTGAATAGTCTTTCATTCAGTCAAGTTAGTAATCATGAATTTTCGACGATATTCTTTTATTTCATTTTATATTAAAAGTATTTTATATTAAAATTATTCATAAAAAGGAAAATATAAGCGAAATGAATATAAACTGAGTTAATATATTAAATGTTTAAAAGGAAATTTAAACCATGCCAAATGAAATAAAATTTCCTTATATGGGAAATAAAATTAAATACGAAGTTTTCATTTCAAAAGCGTTACAGTAAACATATTGCCCCACAATTCGCGGTGGTTTTTAGGGAAAGTAACTTTCGCTTTAGATAAGTTGGCATCTAATATTCAGTTATATGCCGTATGTATTTCAAAGCAAGGACTTGAACCTACAGTTTATATTCCAAATTCGCGCGAAAAGATTATTGAGAGGAAACAGCTGTTGCTTATTTATTTCTTATATTTGATTATGGGATGTGGAGCATTGGTTCAAATAATTAATTTTCAGAATTGCATAATTTGACCCAGGCTTGAATATGGATCCGACTATTTCCGTTTCGAAAGTAGGTACCGCATAAATGCAATAATAAATAATTACTAAATGAGTGAGCTTAACTAGGGTTGTTTTGCTTTTAAAAATGGCGTAACACGAGCAGATAAAGCCGTTAAAAGGACGAAGTGCATCAATAATTCAGGAAGAACGAGGTCTTCACTTCTGGATAAAACAATTACAGAACAAGAATTCTACAAAGTGTATCGGCAGACATGCGCAGACTTCATGGATTGTATTGAAAAATTACAAAGATGCAGTTACTCGAAAACAATTGGGAGTTTGGTGGAATATATAATCAGTAGCTACACTGAAACCTCACTGAAGGCATTAGGCTCTGAGGGAATATTACCAGCAGCTGCATTAATGACAGGCAAGTGCGTATATAAAGTAGAAATTGCTAAATAAAACCTCTCCCCCGTTTTCCCTAATTGTGCTAAACAGTATTTTCTTTACCTTTCACACAGGTATTAATCAACCGGATTATCTAAGACAATTTGAGACTCTCTCGCAGTGTATTAATGAAAGGGCTTCAGCAAGTGTTTGCCTGCTTCACTCACGCGATTGTCCAACAGTAAAAGCCGCTATTCAATCCATGGTTTATGGCTTTATTGAAGCATCTTCTATACCAGGTGATGAAGATTATGATGGGAAGTGTTTGCGACGTTCTCAATGCACAATGAGAGAATTAATGCAGTGGTACCAAAATAATTACGACTCCTATAATGTCGAGCAAATGAAACAGAGCGATAATGAAAAAGATCAAGGAGATCCTGATTTGTTGACTTGTTCATCTAAGAAACCACATATCTTGATTGCTGTATTACCAGATTTTGAATGCTTTAATTCAACTGTTCTACAGGATTTAATATTGATCTTAAGTTCTTACACATCACGCTTGCCATTTGTTTTGGTTATGGGAGTGGCAACTGCGGTGTCTGCAATTCAATCCAGTTTGCCATACCACGTGATGAGGAAATTGAAGCTTAAAATCTATCAAACCCAATCAGCACCCATAGTTTTGAATGAGGTGAGAGTGTAAGTTTGATGAGACAGGTGGTGAATTTTCAAGAACTTTAGGAGCTTACCCATGCTAACTTCATTTAATTTAAGAACGCATTGGATAATAATTATTTTAATTTTCGGCATATTTAGATTTTGGATAAAGTATTGCTATCGCCGAAGTTTTCTTTTCATCTCTCTGGAAAAGTTTTAAAATTCTTAAGTCATATTTTTCTTTATTATGATTTTTCGGTTCATGGATTTATTCAGGGCTTCAAGGTTTGTAAAACTGACAACATATTTTTAAAAATTTAAAAGCCATAAATTTTTGTCTTTAGTATTGTCTTATAGATCATTTTTTCCAAGGCAATGCAAATGCGCTCTGTACGAATTATACACAATCTTTATTAATAATTTCATCTCTAGAGCATAATGATTTGGAATTAATACGTCGCTTGCTATCCTTTCGTCCTTACGTAGAGAACCTAGATGATGGCAGAAGTATCATCTTAATTTTAACGGATGATAATTATCTTAAGGAAAAGCTTCCATCTTTACTACGAGACTGTCATATATATTTTGCGCTCTTTCGTATATTTTTGGAATTTCTGTTTGTGCTAGTAGAGGATTTGCCCAAGTGTCCTCTGGGTAAACAACGACGCGAATTATATTCTGCTTGTCTAACCAAAAATATTATTGTTGAACCAGAATTTAAAGAATGTTGGCAAATATTGAGTTTTATGTCCAAAGAAGAAATTATTGCTAAATTTCAAAAAGCAATTGAAGACACCAAAAAAATTGTTGCTGCGTTTCTGGAATATTCACCAGAATTGACGCATGATATTCAACAAATAGTAATTGAAAAATTGTCGATAGTTAATCAATTACTAAGTAAAGTAAATAATGCTACAAAACAAAAGAAAAAATCTGATCAACTCGGCAGCACAAAGGCCGAGCAGCTAAAGAGTGCCTCGCGTCTGGAACTTAAAGAGAAATTGCTTAAAATGTCCACAGAGTCAAAAAATGCTCTCAGTGAATATTCTCAATCATTAAACGAGATATTGGTTTATGTTCAACAAGAAATTATTGCGAAGCTATTGCGTCCGCTCTCTTCAGCACCACCTCTACATGAGCTTTTCATATTTACAGATTTACCAAAATTACGTCGAAATATCATTGGAGCTCCTCGAGCAGCGCTACATATGGCTCTTAACAATCCAAATTTCTATTTGCAATGCAAGTGTTGTACACTCTCGGAAAATTCTCAATTATTGCCCACGCTGCCCGATATATCGGTGGCTTATAAATTACATTTAGAATGCGGTCGTATGATTAATTTATTCGATTGGTTACAAGCATTCAACTCAGTTTTGGAGATCGATACTGAAGGGAATCAACAACAGATATCTCCCCAAATACAGTAAGTGCTTTTAAGGATATAAAAAAATTTATTAATTTTTTTCTAATATTTTTTTTTACTTTTAGGGCTCGATTTACACGAGCTGTAGCAGAATTACAATTTCTGGGATATATAAAGATGTCCAAGAGAAAGACGGATCACGTTACCCGTTTGACCTGGTAGTCTCTTAAAAAATCTTTATTTTTAGTTCGCTTAACGAATTTAAGTAACATAAGCTTGAGGTGCACACTCTCAACAGCTTAGGAAAAGTATGTTTTAAAATTATTGAATTATAGTTTTATAATGAATTGTTCCGTTCTATTTGAAATTACCGAACTTGATGAGTTTTTTATATCGTATTTTTTATTTATTATAGATTGAAACAGATTATCTTAGGGATATCAAGAGTTGCTAACACTGATTAAGTCTTATGAATCTAAAGGAATTTGAACATTTTAAATGGAGAGAATCGATTCGATTTTATTAATCAAATGCAGGCTAAGATCTCGCGCAGACTAAAGGCGCAGCAAAGTCTCGTGTAATTTATATTTTTCATTTCTATTGTTTCTTGCAGTGAATATACCACGAACATAAAGCAGTGTAAATAAGTCTAATTTAAACCATAGACACGACTGTCTCGATTATCCGACAATAACCGACAGATTCGATTATCTCCAATCACTTTATCATCTTCTGACCAATGAGCATGCATACTAGTGCACAAAATTATGAATGCATAATTTACATTATGAGATCAATGAAGTAAAAATGCATTAAAAACGCTTTACATTTTCATATTTTGTGAGATTATTTTCTTATATTTATTTTAAAATCAATACAAAGGTAAAGAAATTGCAAAGAGAAATCAGAACGAACTCAAAACGGTGCACGTCTTTTCGGGAAATTACGTGAAAATAACCATACATTAGGTACCCTGCGATCCGCTGAAAAAGTATAATAACGATATTATAATATAGTATAATAACGATATTATTTACTGTTCTTTCATGAATTTATTTTTGTTATATCTTTTATGTCTGAAATTGCCAAACGTGAAACGTGCCGACTTTAGAGTGCTTTTATTAATAATTGTTTTACCAAGTATAAATTTTGAACAATAAATTATGAAAATTTTTCAAGAGAAGGATACTTGAGATTAACATTACATAAATTTTAATGTGTCAATAGCTTTTTTAAGACGTTGTGTTTCCGTTTGGGTTTGCTGCAACTTCTCTGCATTAGCCAATTGCACTTCAGCGGGTACTTTGATCGTATAATCATCAGCAGACATCGTTTGATTAAGTTTACTTATACTTAACTCCAGCTGATCCTTCTTCTTGTTTAATTTCGCGATTTCTTTATCGACTTCTATAAGCCCCTTCAGCAGCAGATGCACTTCACACTGCCCACTTACGGTAAGAATAGCGCACCCTCCAGTTGGCGGCTGAACATCGAAAATGATCTTGGAGCAATATGATATAGTACACAAGTCATTGACATATGTTCTGAGTATTTCATTCGATTGTGGATCGGTGCAGACAACATAAGCTTCAGTTTTGATTTTATTGGGTAAATTATAATCTGAACGCGCCGATCGAATAATACGTGCCGCTTTCTGTATGAAATCAACTTCCTTCTCAACTTGTTCATTGCGCCACACGGTGTTTTCTTGGGGAAAAAATTATTATACAGGATATATACGCGAAATATAGACATTAAGAAATCGTAAAGTATGGTTTACATCATTACCTGGATAAGAAGCAACACAAATGCTAGGCGTAGTATCCAAACGTGGCAATCGCTGGTACAATTCCTCAGTAATGAAAGGCATAAAGGGTGCGAGTAATTTCAAGCCGAGTTCTAGACAGGCATAGAGAACCTTTCGTGCAGAGATCTTTTGATCATCAGTACCATTTTGGAATATAGGCTTCAAACATTCCAAATAGACATCACATAAATCGTATAACCAGAAACTGTAACAAGCGCTGGTTACGACTGCGAAATCATATTGTTTGAAACCGTTATTGCACGCCTCAATAGTGGCAGCCAAGCGTGACAGGATCCATGCATCCATATTATTCATTTCACTTCTAGTTAGCTCAATATTCGATGAATATTTTTCGTTGCCAATGAAATACATGAGCGCAAATTTAATTGCATTCCAAAGTTTGTTGCAGAAGAAACGATATCCCTGAACACGATTAATATCAAGATTAATATCACGCGCTTGCGTTATATAAGCACATAGGGCGAAACGTAAAGCATCTGAACCGCATTCGGGAATTCCATTAGGAAAATCTTGTTTCTGTCCGACTTTGGCTCTTTCAATTTCCTTTGGATCTAGATTGGAATTTAACAACTGAGCATGGAGCCCCTCTAGATCGATTCCCATGATCACATCCATAGGATCAATAACATTGCCAAGGGATTTCGACATTTTCCGCCCATGACTATCACGCACCATCGGATGGAGGTAAACCTCTTTGAAGGGTAATTTTCCTAAAAGCTTCTGACCAAAAAATACCATGCGTGCCACCCAAAAGAAAAGAATATCATGACCAGTTTCTAATAAAGAGGTTGGATAGAACGCCTGCAGATCCTCGGTATTTTCAGGCCAGCCGAAAACGGAGAAGGGGAAAATACCAGAACTAAACCAAGTATCTAGTACGTCCTCATCCTGATGAAGTGCAATTTTAGTAGAGCAAATTTTGAATTTTTTAGATGCTTTTCCAAGAGCTTCCTCTTTAGACCGAGCAACAATCCAATATTCTTCATTATCCGACTAAAAAAGATAACATACCACAAGTGAGTTAGGTAAGTATGGAATAAAGTATTAAGGAGAATGTTTCATCGCATGGGACTTACTGAACTACTTTTGATG
Source organism: Physocephala rufipes (assembly GCA_963966595.1). Taxonomy (NCBI): domain Eukaryota; kingdom Metazoa; phylum Arthropoda; class Insecta; order Diptera; family Conopidae; genus Physocephala; species Physocephala rufipes. Next base: position 21,647,174 of record OZ016505.1, read on the forward strand.
TTGGCATCGGTGAATGTCACGAAATAAGCCGGAATACGATGTCCCCACCAAAGCTGCCTTGAAACACACCAATCTCGAATGCCTTCCATCCAGTGATACCATATTTTTTTATGATGCTCAGGAATTATTTTTAATTCGCCACTACGCACAGCCTCGGTGGCAGAGGCAGCCATGTCAGAGCACTTGACGTACCTATGAAGCAGTTTAACATTCGATTAAGAGCTGTATTTGGAAGGAAAAGAAAAAAATTGTTTAAAGTATATCTATTTACCATTGCGGCTTGATCATTGGCTCAACGACATCCTTCGAGCGACTACAAAAAGGTACCACCATTGGATTGTTTACAGTTTCTCGATATAAATTCAATTCCTTTAGTTTTATCAAAATCTTTTTACGACACACAAATCGTTTCATCCCAGTAAATTCACCATAATCTCCAACAATATAACCGTCATCATCAAATATGGTAATCATTGGTAGATTACAACGTTTTCCCACTTCGTAGTCGTTGGGATCATGTGCAGGCGTAATTTTCACAGCACCAGTACCAAAATTTATATCAACAAACTCATCACAAACGATGGGTAAACGACGATCACAGAAAGGATGCTGAACGAATTTGCCATGTAAATGCTTGTAACGTTCATCGTTAGGATGAACAGCCACTGCAGTATCTCCGAGCATGGTTTCAATACGTGTTGTAGCAACAATGATCTCTTCATTACTGTCTACTACTTTGTAAGCGAATTTAATTAGTACTCCGAATTCAATCTGTATCGAAAAAAGTTTATATGAATCAAAACTAAATTGTTTGTTAAATGACTCCAATTACCTTTTCATCATAGCCTGGAATTGATAAAAATGTTCTCCCAGCTATATCGACTTTATCCACTTCAATATCGGAAATGGCTGAACGTAAACTGCATGACCAATTTACCAAACGTGAACTGCGATAAATACTGCCTTCGTCATGTAACCGTACAAATGCTTCTGTGACGGCCCTTGATAATTTGGGATCCATTGTAAATGCAACACGTGTCCAATCATAGGACGAACCCAAACGCTTCAATTGATCATAAATGCGTCCTCCTTTTTCACGTCGCCAATCCCAAATTTTCTCTATGAATTTCTCTCTACCCAAATCGTGACGAGTTAGTTTTTCTTCGCGCCAAAGCTTTTTTTCGACGACGACTTGAGTGGCAATCCCTGCATGATCGCAGCCTGGCACCCACAAAGTAGTTCGCCCTTTCATGCGATTATAGCGTGTAATAGAATCTTCAATTGCGTTGGTAAGAGCATGACCCAAATGCAAGGTACCCGTTACGTTTGGTGGGGGAATGATCATTACGAACTTTCCTTTAGGATTCGGCTCAGAAATATTTTTACGCTATGAATGAATGAAAGAAGTTTTAGACATTTATCATACATATAATTAATTACAAGCTTTGGAAAATTACTCCATATTCTGGTGTAAAAAATCCCTGCTTTTCCCACCAACTGTACCACTGCGCCTCCACATAACCGGGGCTGTAGGAATCGGGTAAAGGACTTAAAATGTCTTTCATTTCGCCTGGAGCAGTATTGGCCCTGTATACAGCAGCTTCTTTGATTTCTTTGGCTTTTTTCTAAAAACGAAACGTATTCAATCAGTAATCTTTCAAAATATAATCCTATTTTTATTATTTGTCTGAAAATGCTTACATATGACATTTTCTATATATCTATCTGCAATGTACACTTTCATTAATGATTCACTCCTTATCGATCTATTTTGCTCTTACCTCTGGCTTTTCTTTTTTTCCTTCTTCAGGTGCTGTAGTAGCCTTTTTCTCAAGTTTTGCTTGGAGTTTGGCCAACTTTTCTGCTTTTTTAGCCTCTTTCTCCAACTGTTTAGCTGTTTTTGGTAGATCAGTACCATTTTCCGATGTCACATGAACCCCATTTGTAACAGTACTAGACACAGGCATATTGTTGACAAGTTCTTTAAACCTTATGAGGTAACCTCAGTGCTTTAATCACAATCAGAATCGTTAAAACAATAGTAATGCTTTTCCATTAATCCCAAACCTGATGATGAAAGCAGTCCAACAATGTGCTCATTCACAGAGCAATTTGCCAACAAAGTGAATTTATTTACATCTGTTTCGTCATTTGGTTTTAACAACCAAATTAATAAGGTGACACGAAAACATTAAAACTATAGAGGTAATCATTGAACAGCGAACGAAATTTTCTCTGCTCGAACTTACTGAAGACACACTTTGAGATCTGAGATTCCTTCGTCCGTATATTCTTCTATTCCCTTTTGCTCTTTATTTTTTCACAAATTATCTTCAATATGATTGGTTAAAATTTCTCCCGAGATGAAACGTTTATAGATTTATGAGAAACGAAATGTCTCTACTCTTCGTCTTTATATCGGTTACATAATCCATAATCGCTACGCATTGCCGATTTGACGGCCAAAGTATGTGAAACGTTTTCGTTCTTATTTCTCGGCCATATATTTCCACCATACATAAAAAATAATCAAAATAAAATGAGCGATTGTCGTTCGAGTTTCAATTCAGTTTGAGTTTTGAAATGTTTACATTAATGTTGTTAGTGCTTATCAGGGCATTCCAGTCAAAAACTGGATGCTGAAACCGAGTGCAGGTTGATTGCCGGTACCGAAACAGCTAGTGAATAAAATGCGAGCAAGAAACGTATCGCTTGGGTGTAAATGAAGCGGCGTCGAAAAATTTATTCAGCAACATTCAAGACGCCCTTTAGCAAGGAGGGCGTTTTTGATTCGCGCAAACGCTAATGGAAAACAGACTTTACCCAAGGATGCTGACGAAAGTTTCACATGATACAAAATTTTCGAGCGTCGTGTTAAATTCAGCGTCGCAGTCTTTTCTTTCGTTTCCTTTTACATTATAAGCCAGCTGATTTTAAATCAACGCCGTACCTTCTCTGGAAAACATAGGGGTTTTAAAGTTATCAAAAGGACGCAGATGATTACATTCAATTCTCTGAATGTCGCCACTCTTATGGTCAAAACAATTCATATGCCAAACAAAAAGGGTTGTTGAAATAAACGAAAAAATTAGAAAGAACTAGCAATCGAGCGATTAGATATGAAAATTAGGAATCGCCTTCGTCGCCATAGCTAATGTGGTCGGTAAATTCGAATCTGATTTCATTTCTTTGAAAAAGTCTTGATAAGTCTGATTTCAGTTGCAAGAGATAAAAAGGGCAGTGAAAACGACAAAAATAGAAAAATTTTCAAAGTTGTCGGCAGGATCACATTTTATATGTTAGTGCTTTCCAAATAAGTTTTTAATATTCTGAACTTTTGCTACGACTGATGTAGCGGGAAGTTTTGTCTGTTTACACATTAATCCACACCAACTGATCTATTTCTAATTTGAACCATGCGGTCAAAAGTTTGTTGTTCTTATTTTTATTTATTTAATTACAACAGCTCCGGACTCTTGAATATGATATGATCTAACGAAAAAGTTTATATTGCGATAATAAACGAACTAATAACGTTCAGTTAATTGAGTTGTGTCTTTACACGGCCATCCCTGCGTTGGGCGAATTTATTCTGTACAAGCTGTCATATTTATGTTATTTCGCCGAACAATATGAAAAGGTTGGCTTTGTTATTTCCTCGAAGAGAACGACGCTGACTTTCAAAGAAGATTCATAAGATAGTACGGAGAATTCGCCCTTGGCAGGGATCTTTCCAGGAATTAATTGTGGAAATTTAAGAAATTCCTGTATTTAAGTAATTTGGAAGTGAAGGAAAAATTATTTATGTTAAAAGAAAATAAAATGCTACACTAGTATGAGATACTTCAGTTAAATAAAATATTGAAAAAGAATAAGTTATAGCATCGCAGTTGGAAATATAATAGTTGGATAAAAATTTGGCAAATAAAGTGTCAGAGAAGCGAAATTAGCAAAAGTGATTGTGAAAATGCCAATTTCTGAAGTTATGAATACTGTGTATTTGAACTGAATATATGTATCTTTTATTGGGTGCTTATCGGGTAGCATACTCCATTAAGCTTATATGTCCGTCGTTCCCACACCCAAATAACGCTGACACACAAAAAATAAAAAATGTCTTCTGAGGATTGCGAGCTGGACCCGCGTATTCAGGTGACTATGTTTGAAGTAGTAAATCAATTCAGATTTGCGATTAGATATTAATCTATACTACTCATCTAAAAATGACCAATAATTATCATGCAATAACAGACAATATAGTTGACTTCCGGAAAATTGGATGAGAAATAATTTGTAATTTTTTTTTAGTCAAAATCACATCCTTGGATAGCATTAACTACATTCATTCGTATCAAAACGCGGAAAACCTATGCATACCAGATCTATTTATTTGTATAATTTGCGCACTCCGTGAGAAACTTGCTCTACTGCGGACACCTCACGTATTTTAATTTGTTACTAAAATCTAGGACAAATTAAAACGTAATATTTAACTAATATAGCGCTATAATTATTTGGTTGTCTTTTGGTAATGACTGCGACAAGGACCACTAAGTCCTTGAAGATCTCAATCTATATTATATTGTGTTATTATATAGTACAATCCTTCAGTAAAAACCTATAAACATTGAACTAAATGCATATAGCCTTCATTTGAAACGATTTTTTAGTGATCTGAAGTAAAATTTTAAACAAATTTCCTAAGTTTATTAAAGTGAATATAATTTGTGTTTTATAATAAAATAGCTAATGCGTAAAATATAAACAAATAACACACAAAGATACACAAAACTAAACAAATATATTATAAGCAAATGTTTAAACACATTTGGAAACATTTCTAAATGCATAAAAACTATATTGCCGTAAAAGTTTTTGCATGCCGTTATTCCATGGAACACTTCAGAGGAAGCAAAATTATATACTAGAATTACTGGCATAAACCAATAACAGCAAATAATTAAATACTGTAATTTTCCGCATTATTTCTACGCTGCTAAAACTTTTAGATGTCCGTTAAAATTTTTGCTAAAAATGGATTGAGTAAAAAATCGTTGACACCCGCAGTCCATAAAATAATTATTCTTATATAGAATTATATTCATTAATCGATAATTACCTTTAATGATAAGTATGTTTCTCTTCACAAATGTTTGTCATTGTTTTAGGAAAAGTTTAATTATTTGATGCAAAGATAAAGATGAACAAACATAAGGATTATTTCTTAGATGTTTAAATAACATTTAAGTCATTACAGAGACGTTAGAGGAATATTCCAAAACAATTTCATGTGATAAATTTTCTTTAAAGAAATAGAATAAATTGCTTTTACTTTCTTTTGAACTTCCTTTTAATTCTCTTTTGTTTTTCGCTCTCTCTCTCTCTTTGTCTCTCGTAGTGGTCTTTAATAATTGTCCCCTTTAATATATTTCATGAATATAAACTGCATTGTATGCTCGTTTTATTTGATAAGCATTTTTAATTACACGAGTCTACTTAACCTACTAAACATTTTCACTCAATGAATAAAGAAAAATCAGTTAATTTGTAAAGAAGCAAACGAAGAAGTGATTATTTTTTTATTATTGTTTTTTCATTTGAAAAAACTTTTTTGAAATTGCTTCAGAATGCTTTATAATGATTGCAGTAGTTGCGCAATCAACAACTGATCCACTTACTTTAATTGGTTCCTCATCTAATCTATTTCGTTAAAAGACATCGACGGTCTCATTGAGGGAGATTCTTTCGAAATATAGAAATGGATAAGATCTAAATGATGAATTAGATAGAATAAAAATTATTAGAAAATTACCTCCAATTGATTGCGGTATTCATAAATTAATTTTCTCATTTCAATAATATTTGAAATATATGAAAAATATATCGTGATTCATTACGGTATCCTATTCGTAGATGGCGATGCTAAAGCGTCGTTTGCAATTATTCATGTTTTGTTTTCTTATAATTATATATATCTTAAATTGTCTCGAATTTGGATAAAACAATTTAATTGATGTTCGTCCTTACTTTTATTTATAAAGTAAATACCAGTCAATCGACGGCTAGCACAGATTCATTATGGTGTATAAATAGCACTACATTCATATAAGCATATATGATAATAGTGGTAATATCACAATTATCTGAAAAACACTTTTATAAATATTATATAATTATTCTTTTTTTCTTCAGATAAAAATCTTGAGATAAAATCTTAAGAAAAATATTAAGACAAGATATACTAGAAATCTTAGTAACTATTAATCTGTCATATTGTAAATCATAGTAGTAACTTAGTCTATAATATTTGGTATTTGTAATTAAAAATAATGTTAACTTAAAATTTATTCTTAAAAAAATAATACAGTCAAGGGTCAAAATCAGGAAAATAAGAGGTAACATTTATTAACCAGTATTTATTTAAATTATTTATTATTGTAATTTTTTATCCTCATAACTTTGTTATTACATTTATTATATTCTTAGTATTACGTATAATCTTATTTAATTATGATTATTGGAATTATTAGGAGGCAGTTATTATTATTAAAAAGAATTTGATAATAATTTTGGATGTGAAATTATCTTTGGTATTAAGAAATTGGTGAAAAATAATTCACGCTTGGCAGCGGTGGGATTCGAACCCACGCCTCCGAGGAGACTGGTGCCTTAAACCAGCGCCTTAGACCGCTCGGCCACGCTACCACATGATCGAGGATTGTCTTAAGGAAGATTTAATGACTGCGAAAACAGACATTTTCGCATAAACGCATAAAATCATTGCACCTTTCGAATTTCAGCGATTGATCTTATTTTATTATGTTTTATCTGGCATTATATCGGTAATCATATTCCTCATTTATGCTAACAAGTTCTGCCACCAATTTATAGAGATAGTGTCCCATCTGTCGAACTGTTGCATACTCATTTTTATAAAGTTTGATAAATATTTTCCGCCGAAATAATAGTATCATTAATTTTATTTAAATTTGCTTTCTTTAAGTTGGTACCAATTCTATGGAGATTTCTAGTTGAAAAACACAAATAAATTTGCTTGAATTTTTAATTTTTGAGCATTAAAATTACTAGCAATTAAAATTACTCATTTCTTAATCACATTGGTAAATGAAATTTTTGACAGCTACTTTGCTTGGTCGTGTTTTGGCTCGTCTTCGAGCCTAATTACATTACGTTTGATTTTGCTTAAAATTCGCTTACAAGTAAAGTAATTGTCTTCCGTTTTGCGTAATCATGGTGCAAAAGCCATTTTTGTTCTCGGATCTCTTTGCACAAATGATCATAACTTGCAGGCGATATTTTTGTTGACCGTTTTACTCTGTGGCATCATTATGCACCACGCCTATTTAATCGAAGATAACTGTAGGCGAAATCCTCGCGATACTTTATCAATGGAGATCGTATATATTTTCAATGACCAATAATAAAATTAATAAAATGTATTAAATTATATTCAAATCCATTCTCAGTATAATTTAGTAAATTTTATTAATAGTTATACTAATACATTCATATACGAATGTATGTGTTACTCTAAAACTATTTTAATTTATTGAGAATGGATACCAATATAGGTGTATAAGAAAAATATAGCGTGTCAAATAATTCCTAAATGACAGGCCTTTATTAGTCTTTTAGTTCAACGTATGTAAGCACGCTTACAAACTTATTTTGGAATTGAACTTTAAATTCTAAGAAAATGAAATATAGATTTATAAATTCATCGGTCTTTATGACGATGCTCAATTGTTGTGTTGGTGTAAGATTTCTGTCCATTTCTTTGATTCCGTTCGGAATTTGACTTCAGTAAAATCTTGTTTCTGTGACTGGTCAAGTAAGTTTCTCTTATCAATAGCAATGAATGCTTTTAATGATCATTAACATTTGAAGTAATGTAGACGCCAATCAATTGAGTCATTAAAACGTACTTACGTTTTATTAAATTAAATACAAATTCAAATCTTTTGAATCTCATACATTTTTTTCTCTAGAATTTTTACTCGTTTCTTTTGATTTTTCTCAATGCTTTGATTTTTGATTGTTCGATAAATCGGTCTGTGCGGTAGTAAATATGATGATAAACCGCATGAGAGCAATATTATATTTTGTTAGCGTGCGTTGTTTGCGCGGTATATTTAAATTGATGACAAACAATGGAATATTATTCTCATATTTTTTGCTTCGTTAGCCTTTACGGGTCTGTATGAGGTATGACTTTCCTCTGGCAGTCTATATTCTCAGATTTTGTTATTATAATATTAAAAAATTATGTATAATAGCGTACAATTATTTTTGTTGTAACGCAATTCTAGAAAACGCCCAATGATCTTGAAGTTACCAGAATTTAGTTTTTGTAAATTAATTTGCAATAGTTTTAATAATATTTTATCGATTGTGTTTAATTTCTAGAAAACGTTTTTACTTAGTAATAAAATCAATAATTGATGATGGTGCTTCGGGTTTTACGGAGAGTCTTATAGAGCGTGTTGTTAATGGAAAGAGTCGAATTTCTCTTTAATAGCAATCAATGAATGAAGGAAATTATTTTTTTTTGTATGTAATTTAATCAGAGTAATTAGTTTTATTGAATCATTTATTTCAATATCATTGTCGTGGGGAAAGGAATTGTATTGTTCAATAAATTAATAAATTATTTATATTTTAATTTAGAAAATATATTTTAATTAGAAAAGCGCGTACAGAAAATACTTCAGAAATTTCAGAAAAATAAATATTACCTTCCAGTCTATCTACCAATTTTCTTATAATCTTCAATAAAAATACATAATGGTTTTCTTCTCAAATTAAATTGTTATATAAAATAGTTTTTGATCAAAATAAAGTACAAATTACAATCTCGCATAAAGAGACCGTCTATACTTGTAGACACTTCTCGATATATGAGAGTATCTTGTCTTAATTTTGTATTTGTGAAAGCTGGATATTATGTCATTATTCGTCATCGGTTAAAAATAAAATAAAAACAATTTTTAAATTAGAGGCGTATCTCACCACCGGTGGGGTTTTGTCAACATTTCGATTTCATTAAAAATCAAATACATGCGGACCTGACTCATTAATGCGTTTATAATTATAGTAAGTTGATTGGTTGGTTAGTTGGTCAGTCACGACAAAATATTGATTCAGACAAAATATTGGTCATGTTTTAGCCTTTTGATAATCATTCTTGATTTGCAGTTTGCATGCAAAACTGCTAACCCTTTTGTGCCTTCATGTCAAGAAATGAGCTTAAGGTGAGTTTATTTTTTGCTTTCTTAATATTGTTACGAATTCCATAAACAATATATACAAAATCACCGTAGCAAAAAAAAATCCAACAACAACAACAGTGGCAAAAAATAATAAAAAAAGTCATGTACTAAGTATTCTTCCTAGCAATTCTTTTAGATTCGTTTTAACGTTTTTTTATTTATATAAATTTATATAATTCATTTTTATAAAATTTTAATTTTTAATTTTTCCTTTTATTGAATAAATGTGTCTTTATTTGTTGTAAAAAAAAATTAAAAATTGTAAAAAAAATTTGAAAGCATTTTCTGAAACTGGTTCAGGTTGAAAAAAAACGCTTTGCCCTTTACCTCTGTCACCCCCTGAGCAAGATCCACAAAAAGTGGGTGCATAAATTTCAAGAAAGTTCAAAGAACCAACAAGTTGAAATCAATCCAAAACGAAAATATTAAGGAAAAACAACAAAATTCAACTAAATGGATGGATTGACCAACGCTATGCAAGTTGAAAACAAAAGAAACAACCAACATAAAACATACTCGTAAAACTCCACGCAGCGTCGGATAAAAAAAACCTTAAAACAAAAGAAAATTAAATAAAACTCGAAAATACCGTCGTAGGGGGCGAGACGAGTATTCCAATTGAAAGGAGGAATAGTCTTTGCTAAGTTTTTTTAAAAACAGGTTTTTAACGATAGCCCATGCTAAACAAAACACCTTCAACGAACCAAACGACCAACGCAGTGACCAACCAGCCAACCGAATCAACATTTCGTCAGCGAGTTCAAATGAAAACGGAATATAATGCTTTAATGAAACTACTGAAGCATATTGAACTGAACTGAGACGGCTTGAGGCATGTAAAAAAAGACCTACGCGAGTGTGGGCATTAAAAAATGTATGGAATTTATACAACTGATATTGAAAAAGAATACGTAGAGAGTTGAGAAAAATAATATTGACATTCACGTAAAATTAAATTGAAGTCAATGCTATCCATTAGTTATTGCTATATAGTAGCGGATTTTATTACTTAAAACCCATAACAATTTAATAAAAATCATGAAAAAGTAATTATTTATTGTTTTGGCTAGTTTTGTTATTACTGCATTAAATTTAGAGTTAATAGAGTTAATTAATTACCGGGAAATTATCACTGATTATCATATCATATAATACATCACTGTAGGGCTTCTATTTTTAGTTTTTATTAAATTTTATGGATAGGATTTATTGCATGTATTTAAATTCCTACAATATATACTTATGATTGATTCTATGCATTGATATGCATGACAAAACGTCATGGAAAGCAGTCTTCAACTATTCAAACGTAATTCCCAAACCTATTAATGTTTATTATTCTTACAACGTCGACAACTACTGCGTTATTTAGCAGTAAGTTTCATTTGACACTGAATAGTATCTGTAATGTTTCTTGTTTTGTATTATGAAACGAGCATTTCTTCATCACAAATTCATGCAAACGCTTGCATTACTAACTTTTCTCACAAAGTTTGGAAGGAATACAAAATGCGATATAATGTGAATTTATTGCATGTATATTATCTTAAATGTATGTATATTTTGCAATGTATTCTTTATTTAATTCATTTGTATGCAATATATATTTTGGAGTTTTGCTGATTTACTTGTTTTTAAAAAATCAAACGTCGTTTGCATTCTGTAGACTAGTGTGTTAGTTCGTGGCTCTGTAACTCGCGGGTTCATGGTTCGAATGCAACGGGTCTCAATATGACAACTCGTGATTCAAAAAGCACTTTTATACTTTAAGAGTTCGCATGATCTCTTGTATGGATTTATCAGCACCACCACTACTAATCTTTTCTTCTTCCCCTCCCTTCTGCGCCTCTCATAATCCGACTGGAAAATTGTTGTCTCGTCATACAGCAATTTTTCGGATGATATTGGGGCTATAGTAAACTGGGTTCTTTACACTCCACGGAGTTGACTGCGTAAAATTTCAAAGCAGTATCTGTCTTCACGGACTGAATCGACTCCACTAAGGGGAATCTACAAACCACACCTATATTAATGATTTATTGTATCTTCATTTATAAATGAATAATTGAATGTGCATGAAAATTATCAAAGTGTAATAGATAGAAGTCACTGCTGAATTTTTCATGTTCTAGATAATTAAGCTGACTTGTTATTTTATAGATGGGAACAATTATGATAAACACATTTCACAATATAATTTCTAATTTTCAGTTAATTTCTTATTCGTTAATTCTGTTTATAATCTAAAATTTTCTTTCCGCGTCCTTGCACGTCTGCCGCACACTCAATTTTGAAGTATTATTCTCAATATTAAATAAAACATTTATTGTTATTAAAACATTATTATTAATGGCATTTATTATTATTATTAAACATATATTATTTATTAGTTTATTTTGATAGCATAAAAATTTAACTTTATTCTGAAACAGTAGATCCTGGTGTAGTCTTGTTCTATTAGAATTTCTGTAATGAAGTGAAAAACGTATTAATTCCATTCGGGGGTAAACAAATAAAATTGGAAAATTTTTGATGTTTTTTTAAATTATTCAAAATCTGAATTAATTAATTTATTAATTCATTTCATTAATGCATTTCGAATTATAAATTTATTCATATTTTCTAGAATTAATTAAGATAATGCAGGAATCGTGAGAGCTTAAAGTTTGTTAATAAAAAAATTACAAATTACAGTCATCACAAAAATGATTATAAATACTAAATTATTGCAGCATATCAATATATTGGGTTTTACATTAATAATATCAGAAAAAATTATCGATTTACTTTTAATTAAACAGAAAAAGAATTGAACTCATCGGATAAGTTAAATATTTATGATGTACTTGAGAGATTTAAGTAATAGGCACTATTTTTATTACTGTAATTATTTCTTTTCTGCTCATTAATTTTAACGACTTCTCTTCTTTTAAAGTATTTACTTATCTTAAGAACAAAAAGCTTAAATTTAAAAAGCAAACTTGGGACAATTGTCACAATTAAATACAGGCTACTTTTCAAACGAATTCATAGCCGATTCCAAATTGAAAGCCATTTATTGGTTTATCTTCAGAGAATTTTTTAATTGGTATACAATAGTTCAATTCGATACGTGCACGTTCCGCTAATTTAATCGCAATTCCAAAACCAGCCGCCGTTCGCATGTTCTCTATTAAATTAAAATTAAATTGTTTCAATAAATATATATGAAAATTTAGTATATAGAAAATATATATCTAAAAAATATAAATATATCTATTCTATTGATCTTTGAATTCGTCTCTTAAATTTACCGATAGAGAAGGTATTAAAATTGCCCACATTGTAAAAGATATGGCTGCGTAAATTTGGAGCTAAACCTTTGAAGATTTTCTGAAAAGGCAGCGGTGCCCATAAATGAAATCCCGTCGACCAATACGTCTGCCGGAGAGAAAATGAATTATTAAATAAATTGTTTACATAATTATTGTTTGCATTGATTAAATCACTAAATAATCCTTACTTCTGCGCCAATCGCTGTTCCATCCACTACTGGTCCAGCGCCACCGTATTTAAAACCACGCAAAGTCAGAGGTCCACCGCAATAGAAGAGATTATTTATTGGCAAGACATTTGTGTGTTTTGTCTTTTGTAGTGCACCGATTTGGCCACAAACTTGTGCCACTAGACCAGCAAAAAGTGGCATGCTAACTTCAGCGTGGGCGCTATTGCTGACATAGGCAATATTTCCACCTAAACCACAATATTCACTCACGCCTTTCACCATAATACCCTCTCTGGGGAAAACTGGGTTATCACGCTCATCGTATACTAGAGAATATCGTATCAGAGAGGCTAATTTCGGGCCACAATGCTGTCGTATAGCAAAAGGGGCGGTTTTATGCAGTAAAGAAATCTCACGTACTGAGGCCTCGTACTGAAATGAATGTGTCAACTAAGGACAAAGGGGAATGCATTGCATATTAAGAGATTGCAAAATTACAAATTCAATATACTCTACAAGCTTTATTTACATCGATAGGAAAGAATGTATTGAAGGCTATTTCGGCAACACCTCCTAAATTTGAATTTTGAAACGAACTGATGTCCATTCGATCAATGCGACGAAATAACGAGAAGGAAATCCTGAAATTTCGAAAATAATTGTAAAATAAATTTCTAAGTACATTCCTTCTTACTTACTCTGGTCGATTTTCAGCAAAACGTGTATGGAAGAATGATTTCCAAAACTTTATTGATACATCATTTGCACGTGTGCTACTATACGATCCTTGCAATGATATACTTTCGCCACGACCGAAAATGTTAGGGATGGTTAATTCTGTGCGTAGAGAACCTTCATTCTGACCAACTTCCGTACCCACCGTACCGACTACGTTGGATAACTCGGTACCTTTAAAAGTGACTTCATAGCCATTGGGTGAGGCATTTTCACCACGACTGATATCGACGTGAACGTCAATATTCTTAAATATACCCAATTCATTTAGATAGGATTTAGCCCTAAACGAATTCAAAATATTAAAGAAGTTTGCGAAAGGAATTATGCTAATATCATAGAATATTACTTCATAGATTCAAGCATAATATCTTGAAAATTTTTAGCATTAAATAAATGATCAGCTGCTTTCATAACATAATCATTGTGTGTTCGTAATAGGCCGCTAACAACAACACGATCCACTCTCGCCTGGAATATTGCAAAAAGAAATGTTGAAAATTGCAAAATATATGTTGAGGAAGCTGCACAAGACAGTTGAAACTGCCTCAGAGTCGAGGAGACAGTATTATTGTACAGTGTTAGGTGCGGGGGAAACACTTTTATAGAATACTTACCGATACTTTCCTCAAATCAAATGCTGGATCCTGTTTTGTTTTTTTATTAGTTTTCATCATGTAATTGGATTGGATTTGGGGAAATGTCAATGCTAAAAATAGAGCAGAGGAAAATATAACAAAATAGTATCAAAATTAAGAATCTTTGTTTGGATAATAAAAGTAACATACTAATAATCTTATATATTTATAAAAAAGGGATTGTTTTCACTAATTTAAAAATAATTTCTGGTTTGCAGATCGAACTGGAAAATCTCAACGCAGCAACGGATGATATTAATAAATTGGAAATTGAATTGGAGGTAATAAGATTTGTCCATAAAACAATTTTTGAATTATAACATTTAATATACTAAAAGTTATCTCCCTCCGGTTGATGAACGTACACACAAATATTTTTCTCTACCTTTCAGGAAGCCAGTTCAACATTTCATATACTTCTAAATGAGTCCACACGTCGCCTCAAATTGTCTTCTAAAAAATTGGGACAATGCATTGAGAAAGCCCGTCCTTATTATGATGCTTTGGAAAAATCGCGTGAAGCACAAATTGAATGCCAGAAAGCGGCTGTAAAATTTCAGAGATCGAATGGTAAAGAAAAAATCACAAAATCAATCAATTTCAAAAAATAGCCTTCCATAACCGATAATTTCTCCTCAATTTTCTTAATAAAGAGATCCACGCTGCTGCAAAAGAGACTGTTGCTTTGGCTGAACAGCGCTTCATGTCAAATTCGCATGAATGGCAATTCGATAACGCTTGGCAAGAGATGCTAAATCATGCCACACAAAAAGTTATGGATGCTGAAAAACACAAAGCGGAATACCATGCGGAGCATCAGCGACGAACTAAACTATTTAATGATGCTGAGATTAAAGTAAATTAAATAAATCAAACAATACAACAACATCTCAAAATGATTATTGTAATGAATTCATCTTAGGTCCAACAATTGGAGGAGCGCTTCCGTCGTAGTATTGCTAAATCACGTCCATATTTCGAGGAGAAACAAATCTGTCAAGATCAATTGCAAACACAAAAGAATCGTATCCAGGAGCTGCAGATGCAAGTACAAGCGGCCAAGTTGAAGTATGCTGCAGCATTGCGTACTCTGGAATGCATCAGTGATGATATTCATCGTCAACGGGGAGATTATGATGCTTCGTTGCAGATATCTTCGGCACCACCGCCCGGACCGCGTGAACCTGGTGTTGGTGCCGAGCTCAATTCTCCCACCACCACCACTGCGCTGCCGCCATTTCCCGATTTTCAAAAGGAGCTGGAAAAATGCGATTATCCTTCGGCATCATTTTCGGGTAGTCAGATGTCATTGGACGCTACTTCAGTGCGGTCCAATGACAAGGACGTAGTAAATAAGCGAAGTGACACTATGAGTAGTGTTAATGACATCGACTTAGATTGCAATGAGGAGGTTACGAATGACGATGTTTTTAACAAGACTGTTGCCATTGACGAAGATGTCGAAACTCTACGCCAGAAAGTTAAAATCTTAGCTGTGCGCCCTATTGAAGGCGGAGACGGGGAGCAGCAAAGGAATGATGTTTGGGAGCATGAATTGAACGCAACCGTAAATAAATTGGATCAATTAATGCTTTTGAATGAATGCGCACGTAGCAAGCAACAAATTTTCAAAGGATCGAAACAACGACAACTCAAATCATCGAAGAATACGCGACCTGATTCTCTGGGTGCTGAAGCTGTGTCGAAAACTTTTGGTGGAAATAAAACTGGAGTAAATGCCATAAAGATATCCAGCCTGCCTATAACTCCTGAACACGGTACAAGCAGCACAACTCCAATAAAAAAACTCCAAAGACAAGATCCTTTGCCATCAGTTAATGTGTCTATGCGCGAGTTACCCCTGCTGGCACGTTTGTCGCATGAAATACTCGATCGCGCCTCGAATTACAGTCGTCAGCGTAGAAGATCTCTCGAATAAAATTGGATATATTGATGTGAAAGTCACAAATAGTGTGGATGTTAAAGATAATTAAGTTTAAACGAATATATTGATCAAATACGGTTTAACAGATGTTGTTGTGTAATTCCAAACTAAATTGAATTGCTAAAATTTTTAAAGTATTTTTGAATGCTATAAATCTCTAATTGTCAATTTTTAATATAAATTCAGAAGGAGTTAGTGTCTTAAAAGTATAAATAATATTGATTAAATCAAATGGTCGTCTTTAATAGAAAAATATGTCTAAAATATAAAAGGTCGAATTATTAATTTAATGCGCAATTCTTTTATGACATAAAAATGTTAGCCTAAACCATTTCTAATTACGAATTAAAATTCGTCAAATGTAAATAAAATTAAGATAACCGGAAATAAGAAATCTCTAATTGTAAACGAGAAAATTTAAATGTTATTGTGTATCCTTCTGCATCCTATTTACAGTCAGAAAAACTAATTTTAGCTTTTGTTTGCATTATTTCGAATCAAGAAATTCTCACATTTTATTGATTTGCAAATTGAATATAATCAATTAACAATGAGAATATAATGAGTTAACAATTAGAAATGGTCTAGTATAAACATATTAAAATATGGAAAAAATTAAAAAGCTTTAATTAGACGTTGTAATTCGCAAGGGAATTATACACACGCACCCATCAATGCCAACACACCTTAAATAGTAAAAATAATTAGTTTCTATTGATATCTAATATTTTTTGTAAACGGCTTCCACAAAAACAGACTGTATATCAATTTAAACAAAAATGTTCATTAGTATTAAATTATTAAGTTCAAATTGTCAATGGATTTGTTGTATGCAAGAACTGGAAATTAGGATTTAAAACAAAAAAATTTAGTAAAATAAAAAACCAAATTGTGATAATTTTAAGAAATAAATCCTAAATTATCTATTTCCTCTATGAGATTTTGGGAAACATAAGTTACGTCTATGACAGTCGGATCATCTTTGGAAATAATTGTTTTAACAACCATGAGCAGAAAAATACAGTTTTGCTGAAAGCAAGATCTTGTACAGGATTTCTTTAATAAAATTCATTGCCGATAATTGAAGTAAAAACTTATTTAAGAGTAAAAATAATTATTATAAAATCGAATTAAACTAATTTTCGATGATGATGAATGTAATATTTAATTAATACAAATAAACAGAAAAATTTCTCAATTTATGGCTATAAACTTGTATTTTCTAGGGCTTGTGTGAAATGGTGATTATGCTGGGGGTGTTATGGTCAATCTGTTCGAAATTTATACAGCCAAATTGATGAATTTTCTCGTTAGACTTTATTGTTATCTACTCTACAATATCAATAGTTCTAGCAAAACTTAGTTATCCGGGTGTAGACTTTTAGTATTCATATGGAATCAAACAGAAGCGATTTGGCGTATTTGTAATAGCATATGTTTTGGTTATTTGCTCGAAATAATGTAGGAGAAAATTATAGCGTTGATGCTAACCACACACGTTTTCGTAAACAGCATCAACCATGCTTTTGCTTGGATGCTCGCGGCAACTTTAATGAAATTCAAACGTATGAAATAGCGAGAATAGAAACATAGATATGTTTTAAGTCAAAGCGTAATTAGAATCAAAGGGATTGCCGAATTCTGATGACCTATAATAATGTTCACACCATTCCTTTGAGAGCTATTATATATAATTTGTTTAAACCTAAATTATATTACATAATTGAGAAGCCGACAAGAAGTGTACCTTTCAATTCCGGCCTCTTTAATTCACAGATGTTATTAACCGGTAATCCTTATACAGTTCTTCTTATCTTTTCCATGAAATTGTGTTCAACAAATTATTGTTATTCAATAAATTCAATTTTTTTATTTTCAATTATTAGGATAATCCCAAATTAAAACCGTTGACGAATCGTACAAGCACTTCTTCCAAAACTGTCAAATATCTTCCAGCAATCAGCTGTCCAATGGAATTCCGGTGTTTCATGTAATACCGTGTGTTGCCGTGTGAATAAAAATGCACTTTTTAGATACTTTTTACTAGTTTTTTCAAGCGGTTAGTGATGTAGGTTGACAAATGCAACTACGATGACGCTGGCTTGTGAATTGATTTATATTATTGTTGTGTATATAAACTTAATAAAGTAAGAAATGTTTGTATGAAAAGGAGATCCATATATTTTAAAAATGAATTAATTTGGATACATGAATATTTACGTACTTTTAAAACCATTTTCTGCAAATTATATCCGACAATAAAATACGAACAGTCTTTAATCGAAGTATACATGGCAAGGATTAACTATTTCTTAAATGAATAAATAATTGTATGATGAATAATAATTAGGATTTAATTAAGTTTCTTAATAATTAGTTTTCTATTCACTGGAATATTCGTTGATACATGACCAACATGATCTTGCTTCTGTCCACTCTGTCCACGCGTTTGAACATTTACGTCTGAAGTTTGCTTTGAAGGCTGTATAATTTTAACATTCATTCCTTTAGATTGCAATTTCTTAAGGATTTGCAAAGCTTTTTCTTTTTCCGGATCAATAATCGCCACAGGCAGACTTGATTGGTGTGCTCTTTTTGTGGGTTGTTCTTTACGTTTCACCTGTAGTCCTAAAGTTTGTAATTTCTCAAGTATTTTCTGAGTCTGCCCAATTTTAGAAGGTGATGTTTTGAGTTTTTTGGTATTTGCAGGAGAGCAAGAAGAGGAAGAATAAACGGAAGAGGAAATTGTTTCCAGCGACTGCTGGGAAGATAGATAAACGATATCGTCATCATTTATTCTTTTCAATGCTTTCTTATTCTGATTAGTCTCAGCGTGTGTTGTTGTTGGTATATTAGCAATAATTTGTTGTTTTTGAACTTGAATGGTATGCGTTGTTGTCAGGTTCGAAACGGGCACGATTGTTGCGATTTCAGCCTTTGGGGGCAACAGCAATAAACACTGCTGTTTTTGTGTTTGTTGTTGCTTTTCTTTATTTACGCAACTGCTCTCTGGAGGATGCGATCTATTTGTGGATAAATTTGCGGTGCTAACTGGTAGCTTGATACCATCCTTATTGGTAATTGCGATATTTGTTGTATTGCTATTGGCGATACTCGATTTCGTGTTATTACTGGTACTGACAGTGGATAATTTCACGGTATTATTATTTACAGTTGTTTTAATTGAATTTGTTTGAGCAACTGGAAGTCTCGGGCTGTTAGAATTTGCAACCGGAAGTTTCGATGCGCTATTACTGCTACTACTACTAACCGGTAGTTTCCTAATATTGTTTGCCGTCACCAAAGCATTAGAAGCGGTCGGTGTGGATGAACAACGCGATTTATCTACCACATACGTTTTAATTTCGGCCCCTCTAGTCAATTGATTGCTCTTTAATAGACGTCCCGGCTTTACACCATTTAGAATTTGAGGTTTACTTCCCACGGAATCTTTAGCCTTTTGTAAACTTTTTGAATTACCATCGCCATTATTTTTGACATTCTCTTTGAAATGAACGAATGGGGTCATCGCTTCTACGAGCTCGTTGTAACTTGGTGTCTGTTGGTGATTTGATGGCGTTGAACTAGAAGGTTCGTTACCTAACTCGCTGTACCAGCGTGGATCAAGTAATTCCTCTTCAATTTTAATAAGATCCATAAAATCATCATCCGTAGCAGCAGCACCGCCTCTAGACGATGATTGAGTCGGTTTGGGCATATCAATCTTTTTAAAACCATTGTATTTGTAGACGTGATACTAATTAATGAATGAATAAAAGATGATTTAGTTGAGATTTGAGAAGGGAAACATTAGTATATACCTTCCTTCCATCCTTTTTAGCATAACTCGTTATTGTTTGTTGGCCTTTTTTCGTAACCGGAAATATCAGACTTATATTATTTCCGAAAATGCCTTGGAATGAATGGCGTGTCGCATCGTTCGGCGTGCAACTATCCATATGCTCTTGAAAATCATGAAGGTATTCATATTCGGTAAAGCATTGAGTGCACAAAATAAACGTTCTTCGATTTTCATCCAATAGAATTTCACCCAATCTGATGCAACGCATAGGCTTTAACATTCTAATTGTTTCCCCTTATCAAATTCAAAACAATTTTTATCGACTTGTATTTTATATAAGAATTTAATTAAATACCGAAAATTTCAACGTTTCTTATTTATTGTTTACAATTTTTGAAATTTGTTTCCTACGACAAATCGGGAAAAATTTGATTGCTGCTCACTACGTTTGTGTGCGCGTAGCTCAAAAAAACAAACAGATGTTCGGAATGCAATCAAGACATGTTTATTATTTTTTAAATATTATTTCGACTAGAGACGTCTAGAGGGCACTGTTCTCAATACCGAATATTTCTTTGTAACGCAGCATTAAGCAAACTGCATTTCAGAGCAACGAACGTAATAAGCAAGCGTCGGATTTTGTGCTTGGGGATTGGGGCTTGCATGTCTAGAAGTAATAAGTTGAATAGCCAGTTTTTTAACAATATAATTTTACTCTATTTTCCAATTTCAACACTATTAAATCATAATTTATATAAAAACTAATTTACATTCACAACTTAAAATATATCTTCTTCCGCTGCCTTACGTTTCCGTTTCTTTAGTTTCTGTTTTATATCTTCTCTTTTTCCACGTATTACTTCAGTTTTTACTTTCTTTGATATTTTCTTACGATTTTGGATACTAATCTTTCGTTTGGCCGCCCTAAGAGGATCGTGAATTTTTTCCTGCGCTATTAATTTTTTGCGCTCAGCACGACGTGTCATAAGCTTCATTTGAATTTCAGATCGCAGCTTATCGTAATTATCCGAACCAATACGTTTCCGTAATTTACTGCCGACACGTAATGCTTGCTGTTTTAATTCCGGCTGAATATTCTGATCATCATCCGACATCTCTCGTACAAGGACACTCAAAATAATGGCAGCCAGTCTCTCGAGAGTCTCGACATTCAACAACATAATGAGTCCCTCCAATAAATTGAAGAGAGCGCCGCGCTTTAAATTGAAGATAAAATTAATTTGGTAATCACTTTTAAATGCATGAGTCGAGGATGATACTTACTATAGATGTGCAATGGGGTGCTTTGGCCACTTCTTTATTAATGAGAAAACGTATATTGCGCAACAACCAATTCAGATTAATTTTTGTGACTTCATTTCCTGAAGTTTCCAAATGCTCCGACTTCGATTCTTGCTTGGTCTTGAATGGAACATCCCGTAAAATGTTGGCAATATAAAGAAAAATCTTAACAGCTTCATCAATTATTGGTTGTATCGGATTGCCGGGTATCATTTGGGCGCATAAATCTAAAACTAACGATTTAATATCGTATTCGGGATTCATATAAATGAATTCTAATTCCACTTTCCCTTTAATGGATTCTTCCTTTTCTTCTTCTTCTTCTTCTTTTTCGCTCGATTTCCTCAACTTTTTACTGACTTTTTCAAAATCGTAATTGGATAGTATTAACGCTATAGTTTTAGCCGCATTGCAGCGTACCCAGGCGTGTTCGTGGGCAAGCAATCGTTGCGATTCATACGCTAATTCATCCATAGTACTCGCTAAATCTTCATGGCTGAATAAAACGTCTGAACAATATTCGAGTATTTTCAACAGACAATATTGAATTTGTATGATTTCGTGATCAACTGCTCGCTGTTTAAGCGCTATTTCCTCAGGGGAAGCTTCCTCAATTTCCGCCGGAAATAAGTCGCGTTTGTAATGGCTTTTGAACTGAAAGATATTCAAAAAGATCATAAATATATTATTAATCTAACACAAATTGTATTAATTTTTCTTTAACAAACCCTTTTATGTTTGTGATTGGACGCTTCATCGTCTTCAGTAACATCTATACTATTAACCACCCGTACAAATCTCCCTGGAGTGTTGGGGTTACTGAGCGTCAAACGGGACACGAGTGTTGGTAAAATCAATTTCAAGCGCAAACCAAAATGTTTTTGTTCAACATTCAAGAACCGTGAGCAAAGCGCTGCCGCCATTTCACGTACAGACGATTTATTTGTCGCATCACTAAAGAATAAGAGAGTCATGTCGAATAAACGCTTACGATCCTGAGAATTTAATCGCGCAATTAATTGCTCAATACATTCAGCTATTGCTTTACGACACTCAGGATCTTCATCGTTAACTAAACGTGTTCCCAACGACAAATAAAGAAGTTCCGCTCGTTTTGCGAGTGTTCTCTGAGGGAATTTCTTAACGACCCAACTTAGAAACTTAATGGCTGACTGGCGGCCCGCGGGGAGTGTATAGCATAATTGTACCGTAAAATATTTCAAAATCTGATCAATACGACGTTTTAGAGTGTATTCCATTACGTAAGTAAAAATCATTGCACGAGCTTCATCACGAATGAAATCCGATTGTGAAACTATCGATATATCACTAAGTTTTTTCATTATATCATGTATGGGGGGCGTATCAATTTTTCGGGCTAATAGAGCTTTCAATAATGAGAATGACATTGCCTGATTCTCACCCTCGAACAAATCTTGTTCGATCACAAGCACAAGTTGATCCAGTTGCTCATTGCTCAAAGTATAATCGGTGCATTTGCGCAGTAACGCAACAATTGTTTTATAAGCATTTTTTATCAATTGTTGATTGTCCTCCTGCCGCGAGGCACCGAAAGTACTGAAATTGTTCAATATCTCGAATAAACGCTGGACGATGGCTGTGAGTTCTTCTTGTAAAGCGAGCAATTCGTATTCGTCATTCCATATGGTAGTCAAGCATTTTAGTGCAAAGGTTGTTACTCGGCAATGTGTGCTCTGTAGAGCGTTCTTTAGTAGAGGCACGAGAGGATTGAGGAATGGTTGATACGTTATATCCAACAGCTTCTTACGTTTCAAGACAATCTGAAGCATTTCCAGACCGAATTCGATCAATACGTGCGCATTTGCTTGTGCATTAGTGCGTACGGTCTTATTACTTGAAGCACCAGGTCGGCAACGTTGTGGTGCGGGGGGTATAATGTAACAATCAGAACGTGCCCTACGCATTTTCTCTTTTTCTTGATCACTAAGCTCACGCTTTTGTGTTCCCGGTAATAAATCAACAATACTTTCAGACACGGTTCCATAAATGAATATCAAAAGACTCTCACGTGAAATATGAACGTTCTCTACGAGCCCCGCAACAATCTTTGCAAAGCAATCTTGTATTTTTAAAATCAATTTACGTGAATGTCCTCGCATGAGATGATCTTTGAACGGCATTAGTAAGTCGAGAAAACTATGTTCGCATATATTTCGTGCAATTATATTAAGGACTAGATAACTTTTTGCGCTCGGCTTGGCCTCGGGTGTATGAGAAGTAATCTTTTGCACCTCTTTCTCGGCAGTTATTTCACCGAAAATATCATTCATCGCCACTTCCAACAGATTGCTAAGGCAGGGCTCGAGGTATTTGGGTTGCAATTGATCGCGTAACGCATCGAGTATACCGTGTACCGTAACAGCAAGCACATGAACTTGAAAACCTCGTGTCAGTAGTGATTGCAAATGATCTATAATTAGGGACATGTATGAGGCACCCAAATTCATCATAATTTTTTTAAGAATATCACGCGTTAGCATGCGCACTGATTTCAGTGGTGAGCGCAAGAACGTGCATACTTTCAGAAAGACGCCGGGAAGGCTAGTTTCTAAGACCTCTTTGGGCAATTTTTGCATAAGCTTTACCAAAGCTAAAGCAATAGGCACTCTGAGAATTTCCTCTTCTTCGCGTTCAGCACTAAAACGTTTACGATTTAGTTTATGCTTAGCATCGTAAGAGCTCTTCTCAGTGATTGAACGATTGAGTGTGGGAATGAGAACGGTTGCTATTGTCGCCATTACACGCTTCGATGCATCCGGTGTTAAGACCAGAGGCTTTTTTAGAATATATTCTGATTTCTTCATGCTAGTTTCCTCTTCAGGATCACTTAGTTCGGAACTTGCGTCTAGTGTAGACCCTAAACTATCCTCCTCATCTTCATTTGTTACGGTTCCATTTACTGCATCATTAGTTTCATCTTCCGTTCTCTTGGGACTTATGACATCTTCTTTCTCTTCTTTCCGTTGTTCAACTTCAGTAATATTTTCCTCTTTTAGTACGCACTTCAATTTCTGCAAAGATTGTTCATCCGTCTGAGCATCGGAAAGATCAAAATGAAATGAATCTAGAATGCGCACAACAATTCTCACACATTGTTTTTGATAATCATTAATTGTTCTCATCTTTTGAAGATAATAACGTAATACAGCGTGATATTGTGACCAAGGTAAGACCTGGCATGACACACCCACTGCTTCAATGGCGGCATCAATGACCGTATGTTTTCTGACATACTTTTCATTAAGCAAATAACGTGAAGCCAAAGGCAGAATAAATTGCGTTATTGTACGGGAATTTGGTATTTTAGTTAATGTGTTGGCAATATTACAGAATCTCAGTAAAGCTCGGCCATGACGATGACTCTGTAAGTGTACGATATTTTCAAAGAAATCCACTTCGTCATCGTGACGATCAGTTAACGGCGATAAATCCAAAAGTATTTCATGGGCTTGGGGGCATTCGCGTGCCATTACACCCAATAAGCGGATACCCTCATTGCGCACATTATCATTGTTGTCACGTATTAGACGATGCAATAGGTTTAGTAATACATCGCCGATCAAAAAATCTAATTGCGTTTTATTATCTGCATATTTTTGTATCAATTGCGGTACCAGAAGCTTTAGATGTTCGCTTGCATTGTCACGCATACCCAAATCTTTATCACATCGTATGAAATAAAAGCAATTGTAGATGACCAACACCCCCAATTCCAAATCAACATTATGTTCTGTAAGCATTTGAGTGACTTCCTTAAGGGCATCTAATCGTTTATTATAGTCGGGTTGCTCCACCCATCGTTTATCCCAAGCGTTTAACATAAACATTATACGCGCCGTATTCCTTAAATGCAAGCACTCTTCAGGCGCGGATGATTTTTTCAATTGTTTTTTGGCAATATCGGAGATCAATTGGACAAGTAGTTTCCGTGCTTGCACATCTTGAACTTGCTCAAAGAGTGGCGCAATTTTAAGCAAATAAATCTGTGGAGTCTCCAAATTATTGATAAGATTGACCAACGTTTGTATCAATTGACAAACTAAATCCTCACTGGATAGTGATTGTATTTTATACAAAAATACGGGCAAGAGCAGTTGCAGCAAGTTGTCGCACATAACAGAATCCTCCACATAGGAAGTTAATAATGAAAGTATATTTAAAGAACGCTTATCCAGTGGACTCTTTTTGCCGCGATTGATGAAATTCATTTTAAGACGTTTAAGTATTTCGCTTATAAAGGGTTTAACCAATAGTAAAGAATCAGATGTCTCGGATGAGGCGGCTACGGTCAGTACACGTTCTATAAGACTTAATATTGCATTTTGAACTACAGGCTTAGCCTTCTCGTTTAGTAGTAAAGCAATCATATAATGGAAGATTACATTCTTCGTTTTAGGATGCTGCTGATTGAGATAATGAAAATGTTGAGGTTTCTCACCCCATTGCAAAAGTAATTTTAATAAGGCTGTTGGTGAATGGATACTTTCCTGTGGTAGACGTTCAATACTGGGCCAAATAAAGACCCAGCTCAAACAGTTAACATCCTCATCTTTCCACAGAAAGTTGTCAATGTGTGCAAAAAAATTTACCAAACTTTGCAACGCTGAATTTTTAACATTTTTGAAAACAACTGGAATCTTTGGATGCATTTGACCAGGTTCGATTTCAGCATGCAATTCCACTTCATTGCAGACGCTTCCTACGAACGTGAGCAACTTCAACATGTACAAATGGAATTCCATATCCATAAGGCCACCGAATTCTTTACGTATCAATTCAAGAAGATTGATAATGCTTTGTAATTTTTTGGGAGACCAAACTGAACTTAAATCAAAATGCTCGTGCACGAGACGAGGAATATCTTTTAGTGCCATTTTCTCCTCAGTATAGTGTTCATATCTGCCAAAAGCCATATGTAAAAACCAATTAATTTCTTCACTCTTGCACTGACCCAGAAAACGTAGAACTAATCCTTTCCTTAATTGAATTCCCGGAGTACGTTGTGATCCGTGCGTTATCATTTTACCATACAGTATACGTAATAGCAAAGGCATGAAATCAGTTCTGTGTTCAGAAGCAACAGTTTCCAATTTAAAATTAATTAATTCATCTTTAAACTTTTTCTCATCGGTGAGCGCATACAAATGTTCCTTGTATGGCGTATGCGCTTTGTTTTTGTACGTGAGTAAACAATCGAGAGCTAGCTTCTGTAGTTGTGCATTAGGACCAGCTAATAAATCCAACCAGAGGGCATGCAATTCCTGTTCCCTGTAAAGAGCCTTCGGATTAACTTGATGAATAAACACGCCTATCATAGTTTCGAGTGTCTGTAGTGTAGTTTTCGATATAGAAGTGATTTGATTTCTAATATTTCGTTTATTTCGTTTTGGGGTTACGTTTTGACCAGACATAACTCTATCATTACTAACGACGGCAGATACCTCTGCCTTCTCAAACGAATTTTCGTCTTCATTTTCGTCCGGTTCTGGTAGTTGCTCATTAAATTCTTTTAAATTCCAAGCGTACTCTCGATTTTCAATTTTTTTCCGATATTCCTCGTAGACAAAAGTAAGAAATATTCCAATTAAATCTCGATTCTTTATTTCGCTCAATTGTCCGTACTGAGGTAAACGTAACCATAGAAGGTTTCGGTAATTGAACAATTCTTTCTGTTTCAGTTCGGGAATTTGGAAATTTTGTAATAAGTCGTTTAATTTACTATTGGGCCATAATTCACTGTCATGAACTTGCAAACAATTGGAATCATCGCTCAACACTTTTCCGAGGTTGGAATTTGTTTCTAGCATTTTCTCTTTATATATATCCCAGAAATCATTTACAGGCATAATTTTCGAATAAGCTTCAATCAATTTCAAAACAGGCTCCCAAATGTACTTAAAATTATTATAAAGCATTCCCAAAAGGAAGCGTAGAATATTCTTCTGAAGTATGTGATTACCTTCGATGATTTTAAAGAATTCACAAGTAGGATCTAACTTTTGCAAGTGCAATAATTGTTCGCGATAGTTGTGTACATCCGGTACAATACTTTCAGCTTCGTATAGGATCCTATAAGGATTCGATTTTGACTTTGCACTAATTGAATGAAGTGAAAAAAGTGCGTGAGCTGCGGTAAGACGAATTTCATGATTATGTGAGCCGAGAAGAGGGGCTATGCTATCTGCAAGTTTAGTACTTTCCAACTCTTTAAGATCATTTCCAGTACTCAGTATCTGATCAAGACAGCCAAGAGAATACATGTTGTGAGAAATGGAAGAGCTGATTGCATGAATTACTTTTGATTGTAATGTTGGCGATAATTTAAAGCTTAAATGAATTTGAGTTTCGATAAGCACAGCCAGGATTGTGATTAGTTGAGGCAAAGTAAATTCGTTAGATGATGATATTGCATGCTCTTCTAATGATGCTAATACTTCACAAGTTGCTTTGTTAAGAGTCTGCTGCAAAGTTGCTTTGTTTATGCAATTAAAATGGGGTATGAGAAGTAAGAGAAGCATATTTTCTTCTATACAATCCGGACTATTTAATTTAAAATGTTTCAATTTATCAGTTAATTTATTCATAGTTTTTTCATTTCGTCGAGACAAAGGATATTGTTTCCACTGTTTTAGATTGATAGCATTGAAAGCCAAATGTTGCTTATCCAGCACAATTCGAGCTAGTAATCGAAAGCTTTGCAAATCAAAATTACTATCAAAAATGCGCATAGCACTAGGTAGAATAAGCACTTCGAACTCAGTATGATCCACCGTAAGTAGGATGAAACGTTCAATTTGATTGCGATTGCTTATGGACAGCATGGATTGTGCCAAACGATAACTAATTAGTGGTGTTGAATTGATTGCACTTGTTTCGGACAATATTAGTTTGCTTATAAGTGTACCCAGCATTTCTAAAGCCGTCTCGTTGCAGTTTTCATCCGAAATTTTAACTATGTCTATAACGGTGGTTATAACGGTGTCTAGCTCAGCAATACTTTTTCCTCTGCGATATTGTACAGCTTGTATAAATACTGGCAATAGATGCGTCAAATTTGAAGGATTTTTAATTTGTGTAGTTCTTGTAACATCGCATAGTTTCGTCCAAAACAGGCCGATATTTTCTCTTGAAACAAATTCCAGCATATTTTGCACAGCTTCACTAACTATAGATGACAATAACTCCATGCGTTCTTTCGCCATATTCTCATTTGTAAGGGCTTGAAATAAATATGGTAAAAACTCTGCTGCTACTGAATGGAATCGTCCTTGTGTACCGCGTACTATTTCAAACAATAAACGACCACAACCTTTAACAGCCTCTATTTGTTCACGACTCACCGTGTCCATTATAAAATTTAAAAATTTTTCATAATCTCGTATATCGCGAGCTATATATGAAAAACATTCGACCGCAAAGTTGGTTACGTGTTCTTCATAGCACTGTTCATCAAGCAGTGGCAGAATTGAGTTGAAAATCACCCCAATATTTCGCTTCATATGCGGTTTTAATGTCTTAAACAAATGGGCTAAACAAACTAACGTCCATTCCAATTGGTCAGAGTCTTGTGTATTTAGTAAACAGATTAAACGATCGAGAATACGTTGGAAAAATGCATAGTATTCCTCACGTAAATCTCTCGCCAATACAAAAGTCAGCTCCAGTAGAGGTTGTAAGGATAACGTCGTCGCTGTAGCTAAATGCTCTAGTAAAAGATCAATAAGGAAATCTTTTCGATGTATAACCTGAGGCAGTGTTATGATTTTTGAACACTTGCGGCTGAAAGCGGTGAATTCATCGCTCAAATTTAGAACTGTCCATTTCTTTAGAGTTTGATGGAAATATGTTTCATTATCTTCTATGAGTTCCTCATTCTCGTGGCCAATATGATATAGGGCTAAGCGCCGTATATCTATTTCCGCTATACGATCCGCGAAGGATTTGAACTATTTAAGATGTAAGAAATAAGCAATGTAGATGAATCTGAACTAAGTAATGGTCTTCTATTTACCTTAAAGGTGTTAGAATTTTTACTCTTATGGCTTGCTGTCATTTTGATTACTTATATTTGACTCCGTGGTAAAAAAATGTAATCAATTTGATATTTTAAAATAAAAAATTATTTGTCTCTGACCAACTTGCTGCATGTCAAAATTGTTTGCGAAAATATTTTAATAATATTACATTTCTTGACACGTGCGTGGGTATGTTCAGATCGGTAGAACCTGCAAGTAATTTATAGGATTAAAATTCGATGACAATTTTTTAACAACTGCTTGTTTAGTTAATATTTCGTTTCGTGTTTTCGTAGAGTATGCAATTCCCATACTACACCTAAAATATTTCATATAGTCAAAATTCTTCTCTCAAATTCTACCATGACTTTACGACGCAATCTCACTTGGAGTAGTGTACATGGCATTTATTGCGAATGCGTTCACATTTTCACGATGAGCTTTTGGCATTGATTAGGGAAAGTCAAACATTTCTTTTGTAATACATTTTTGGTATACTCTGTGGGTATAAACACCTAGTCATTCTGTGTTAATATTTAATTTTGTTTTTGTTTATTAAGAAAGATCAAAAATTATTGAAGTAAATATTGAAAATCCATTATCTTTTAGATGTCCACTTCGATTTTGAAAAAGGTACGTGCAGAATGTTTAGGAAATCTATCTTAATATTAACATATTTGTGTAAGTTCATAACACTTTTTACAGTGAAAAAATAATAAAACGGTGTAAAAATATAAATCTGGAGATTTGTTAAAAAATACCGTTTTATACCGTCAATAAAATGGTTACTACCTTGTTGCTTTATCTAGAGCGGTGTATTCTTCATCATCAAAGAGTCATCTCTGAAACGAGGCGTCAGCGTAACAAGTTTTGGCGTTTGACGGTGCCATCAAAATCAGCAAAAACAATAACAACAATTGAACGAAATTTGATGTTAGTGCTGAACTTAAGCCAACATATCAAACCATCTCTCGTTTGATGTCTTGTGTTTACGGAATTAGGAGCTTACAAAATCCAAACTACTTCACGTGTTGTGTCGAAGGAAGACAGCCGTGATCGGGATTTTACTGTTGGGTAAAAAGAGTAATTTTTGGAAAAAATGATTGTGAAAGGATTGGATTTAATTGGAACAATTGAAGAAAATGAAGATGTGGAAAATTTATCAGAAGACTCCGATGTTGAAGTGGAGGTAAATAATAAATTCTAAGATATCAAAAATTTTCGCTTACTGCAATTTATACATATTGTCATTCAGTACCAGCCAACAAAAATGCGGCACAAGAAGATTGAGGATTTCGAAAAGGGATTTGAATTTTTATCTTCGGTGAAGGAATATAATAAGGATACATGGGATGATCTAATGAAATATGTGAAACGTAAGGCTCGAACAAAAACTGATGATAAAATCGCTCAACGCATCAAAGAACGCCCGAAAAGCGGTGATGATGATGGTACCAAAGTTGATGACAGTGATGATCAAGTGATGAAATTTTGATTTGAAAAGTGAAAAATTCTGATTAAAGGTTTTATTAATTATTACAGATATCCCTCTCCGATGATGAGTTAAAGCACGATAATCTTCGCCAGCGTGAAAAGAAGAAGAGGAAAATGAAGCGCAATAAAAACGTCGGCAAAGATAATAATGATGATAATGCTGTTTCTGGAGAGGAAGAAGGAGGGACAATGAAATTTGAAGAAACTGTCGATTGCAGTGATACGATTTCTTCTTTTTATCAAATGAATCTTTCACGCCCATTGATGCGGGCAATTGGAGTGCTTGGATACATCTATCCGACACCGATTCAGGCAGCAACAATACCAGTCGCTTTACTAGGTCGTGATATCTGCGGATGTGCTGCCACCGGTACTGGGAAAACAGCAGCATATATGTTACCAACAATTGAGCGTTTACTATATCGTCCTATGAATAATAAAGCCATCACGCGTGTTTTGGTTTTAGTACCAACTCGTGAGCTGGGTGCCCAAGTCTATCAAGTTACAAAGCAGTTGTGTCAGTTTACCACAATCGATGTAGGTTTGGCAATTGGTGGCTTAGATGTGAAGGCACAGGAAACGATTCTACGTCAGAATCCAGATATAGTTATAGCGACTCCTGGTCGTTTGATTGATCATATAAAAAATACACCGAGCTTCAGTTTAGATTCAATTGAGGTGAGTACAAAATCTCGAAACAAGTTGTCTGCACGATATAATACTAAACGATGAGAAGAATCCTTGCGCTCCGACGGTGGTTCAAATTGGAGAATCTATTTTGAAACCAATTGTTTGACGACAATACTTGTTGTTATACCTTCGAGCTGAATGTGTAACCTGATTTATGGCTATATATTTAACATTAATAGAATTTAAAATCTCGAATAATTTATTATTCCTCTCTACCTCGGTCGTTTAGGTTCTTATTCTAGATGAGGCCGATAGAATGTTGGACGAATATTTCGCCGAACAAATGAAAGAAATTATTAGCTCTTGTTCAAAGACGCGTCAGACTATGCTATTCTCGGCTACCATGAGTGAGCAAGTCAAGGATTTGGCTGCGGTTTCTCTCAATAAACCGATTAAAGTGTTTGTCAACAATAATCAAACCGTCGCCTTTAATTTGCGTCAAGAATTTATACGTATACGTGAGGATAAGGAAGGTGATCGTGAGCCTATACTAGCCTCTTTAATTTGTCGTACATTTCACGACCATTGCATGGTTTTTGTGCAGACTAAGAAGCAGGCACATCGATTACATATTCTGCTAGGTTTGTTGGGTATACGAGCCGGTGAATTGCATGGTAACCTAACACAACAACAGCGTTTGGAATCGTTGAAGAAGTTCAAAGACGAACAAATAGATGTATTGATAGCTACCGATGTAGCAGCACGCGGTCTTGATATAGTTGGAGTTAAGACTGTTATTAATTTTGTTATGCCAATAACTTTAGAACATTATATTCATCGTGTGGGTCGTACTGCTCGTGCTGGAAGAGCTGGTATATCGGTTTCACTAGCTGGCGAAAAAGAACGAAAAATTGTTAAGGATATAGTAAAAAATGCTGAAAATACCGTTAAGAATCGTATTATACCGCCAGAAATAATTGAAAAATATCGTAGAAAGTTAACTGCTTTGGAGCCAGAAATACGTAAGGCTTCGCCGATGCGGATGATAATGTTTAGATTTGTATATTTTTATTAATATCTTGCAGAAACTATTTTGGATGAAGAGGCTGCTGAACGTCAGATGGCTAAAGCGGAGGCACAACTTTCCAAAACTGAAAGGAAATTGCTTGGTAATAAATTGGAACAACGTAATTGGTTTCAAACTAAGAAACAGCGTGAAGAGGAAAAAGCTCGTCTCTCTCTTAATCCGCAAGAAAACGAAAAAGACACAAAGAAGTCGGAGAGAAAGAATACAAAATCAATTAATAGTAAACGAAAGCGCATAGAGTATGGTGGAGATGGTGAAGATGGTCCACCAGTGAAAAAACCTCAAAGCAAGAAAAAGACGGGAAAAGAAGATGCGAAACGTCCTAAGACTGCAGAAGAACTTGCTAAGGAGCGTGCTTTGAGAGAAATAGAAAAGGCTTCATTAGTTCGTGCTAAATTAGCTAAAATTCGTAAACGACCAGGAAGGCTGAATGTAGTGAACGATAGTATCGTGGAAGGAAACAAATCTAAGAGAAAGGCCCAAAAGTCAGCGTTTACTAATGATTTAACGGATGTTAGTCGTAGTGGCACGCTGCGCATAAGGTAATTTATAGTGGATACGACTACGCGAATCGGTTTAATTATTTATTTTTTTTTCAACAGAGCGGAAGCGAATCGACATAAGAAAATGGTTAACACTCAAAAGAAGAAGAAGACGAGTTTAGTTAAAATTACAAACAAAGCTGGTAAAAATAAATTCAATAAAGGCAAAAAATTCGGTGGAGTTAGATTTGAGAAAAAGACTAAAAGGAAATAAGAAATTCTAAAAAGGCATTTCAAATAATTTCGACGAATATAATTTTATACTTCAGATTGATTTTTGGTATTAGTTTCAAAATTGTTTGATATGTATTAAAGATGTTCATGTTTACTTTAATATTATGGAAGGATGTGATTAAAAGATTCTAATTATATTTTCATCACCAAATCAAAGACGTTTCTCTCACCGTCCTATATTTGGAGTTTTATAAAATTCCTGAATTTTCATAGGAAATATCTTCTTTAGTAAACTAAAACAGATGGCAAGGCCGTTTTGATATTTATGCTTCAAACGGAGAAAGCAACCACGCAACCGAAGTTAGGACAGCCAGAATTTTCCGCATAAAGTCAATAAGCAGAGGGAGCATGTTTCAGTGTCCAAATTCAAATGTAGAAGCAACGAAAAATGTATATCCAAACAGTAAAAATAATAGGAAAAGTTCAACACCTGTCAAAAAAAACTTCATCAGGAAATGGATAGATGATAGTTATAATTGATAGTAATATTGACTGCCGACTTTAAAAATGAAAAGCGATTTCGTAATCGCCATGATGATGTTTTCAGATATGAATAGGAATATTAATTTACAGTGACTACAGGAGAGTTAATGCTGATTAACTATTTCTATCTTTTTAATTATTTCTAATTACCATTTATTGTTTTACGAAAACACAGTTTTATTCTTATTAATAGGACGTTAATAAGACGACATTAATAAAAATGCGTTTATTAAAATTAGTATTAAATCTGGATTTGTTTGCGTAGTACTTGAATAAGTATACAGAAGAAAAATTTATAAAATCCTGGAACACCCTATTCTGAATTAGAAAAGAATGTCTGAGAAATTGGCATCTCTTACCCAAACAAATTTTTTTGTTGTAAAATTATTGCAAAAACAACTCAGTTGATTTCACTGTATTGTTTGATATTATTGTTGACTTCAGGGTTTTGCACATCATACATTTGAGGTTTTTTATTGTTTCGGAAAACGTAAAGTTCAGAAAATTAACGGCTATAATTACATTCTTCATAGATTAGAAACATGCCCGATGCCAAAGTTTGAAGAAAATTGTCTGATTATTGGATGCATTGGGCATTGGAGGAAATCTGTCACTTCCGGCATCACCGGTCAGAGGAGCACATAGAAACAAAGTAAGAAGTAACAAAGTAAATGTTATTCTGCACCTCAATTGGTGGTGAGGTACAAATCCGTTAGGCTTTTAAAACTTGCAATGCAAGTGGATGTGGGAAGTGGTACCCAAATTGTTACAGTCGAGGGGCCTGGGGTGCAGACTGAATTCGTCAGCACAATGAATCAGGATCAGAAAGAAGAGGCGTCTAGTGAAAATGTCGCTAATCAGTCCCCGCCGGTTTTGTTATTACAGCCAGAATATCAGCGACTCGTGGATCAGTGTATTTCTCTGGCAAATATATTTCGTAATGATTTGTCAGAGAAGGGACAACGTTTATGTGCTGCCCTTGATGCTTGGCACGATTTTATAGAATTGGCCAACAAATTGGTCTTATCGGTGGAAGTGTTCGCCAGCGAGTATGATTTCGATGCGTCTACTCCAGGCAATGGGTATCGCAGCTTTGTCACAACCACCAACGCTTGCATCAAATACGGAAACGAGATTTGTCGTAATCTCGACATAGCGCGTTCTACTATGTTTTTTCGTAAGAAATTCTACATGAAAGAGGTGGAAGCTTGTTCACAATTGCTTTCATCCATTTGCACTTGTCTGCAGTATTTACTGATACTCCATGGTTGGTCCAAAGGAACAGGCGATTTGTTCGCTAAAGGTGAGCATTCGGCCGAGGAACTTTTTGAGATGGGTGATACTATAAACCAGTATTGCTTTTATGGTCGTTGTCTGGGGTTTCAATACGGCGAATCTATACGTGGGGTGTTGAGGTTCATATCAATTAGTATGGCTGGCTTTTCGGAATCTTTTTATTCAAATGATGGGGATGGCACTATAGCTAAGACTACGCGCAGCGTTTGGACAAGTGGGAAATATTTTCTAAATCCAGAGTCGCGAGCTCGCAGGATTGTCAATATATCGCAGAATGCTAAGGTCGATTTCTGCAAATCATTCTGGTTTCTTGCTGAAAGCGAAATAATAAATAAAATCCCTAGCATTGTGGGCGGCGCGATAAAAGTGAATCGTGTTATAGAAATACCACCAGAACCGCTGCAGCTGCCACAGTGAGTCCAAAACTGAATTTCCGTTCGAATCTGTTAAAGTGCTTTTTCATTATGCAGCTGTACATTTCAAGCTAATGAAATGGATTCTTCTCAAGCCACTCATTCTAGTTCATCGGAATTCGTTGATATACCTGTGCCTTCTTCGCACTTAGGCACGGGTAATTCAGTCACAGTTCGTTTGCTTAGCTACATAAGACGAGAGGGAATGCTTGGTGAGGGTGGTAACGGCATATATCGCGGATGGCGTAAGTTGGCACCACGAAGTTCAAGCATTCTGCTCCATTGCCATGGTGGGGGATTTGTGGCGCAAAGTTCTAAATCTCATGAACTATATTTGCGTGACTGGGCTGGTGCAATTGATGTACCCATACTATCGGTTGATTATAGTTTAGCACCTGAAGCGCCATTTCCCCGTGCCCTCGAAGAAGTCTTTTATGCTTATTGTTGGATGTTAAGGAATTCGGAGTATCTTGGCACCACAGCGGACCGTGTAGTACTTGCTGGAGATTCAGCGGGGGCTAATCTTTGTGTTGGTGTTGCGCTTAAATGCATCGAATTAGGAATACGTAAGCCGGATGGCTTATTTTTGGCCTATTGTCCGACTCTTATTAGTTTTGTACCCAGTCCGGCACGTCTCTTATGTTTAATGGATCCATTATTGCCTTTTGGTTTTATGATGCGCTGTTTGCGAGCTTATGCATCTCCAGATCCAGAAATCTTAGCAAATAATTTGAGAAAAGCGGAAGCTTTAGCAGAAATACGTAATGCGCACGTCAACCAACGAAAAATGCAATTGAATAATTGTGTTCAGAGTTCTCTATCTAGTCGACGTAATTCCCTCGGTAGAAGTCCATTGTCGTCACCTTTAGCAGAAAATTCGAAATGGGAACAATTACAGGTTTTTAAATAAATAAATTTTGAAATTATTGTTAACAAATAAAGAAAAATTGAAATTGTAATTTTATTGTAGTTTGGACAGGACCGAAGTCCTCTGGAGGTAGCGGTCAGTCCTGATGGAAGCTGCGATACTTTCGCCAGTGCCTCTTATCATACACAAACTGTGGAGCGAACTGATTTGTTTTCAGCTGAAGAAGATAATAGTTTTTGTGTTTCCTTCGAAGATGATTCCCAGCCTATTGCTCATTATCCATTGGATCGAACTGCTATGGATGTTGTGGATGATTCTCACTTAAGGGATATTTCTTCGACTGAAGCTAAAGAAAATGGGCATCTGAAAGCAATTGGTGATGTAACAATGCAAAGTAATGATGAGGAGCACATACTTAGGCCTGTTCAACCGATAACTGCCTCGGAAGAGAATCTGATCTTAGAAATAGGCAAAGAAATTATGACATTTGATACACTAAATGGGCGTTTTAGTGAAGCCATCAGACGAATTACTTCTACTCTTAGAAAATATACAAAATCTGCTGAAATCCACAGTGGTTCTAATCGAAATAATGTGATAGATCTGCGTAACATGGATGCTCTTATAGCGCGTAGTCCAAGTATGGAATTTGCTTTTGAAGTACCAAAAGATCCATTTTTATCGCCTTATTGGGCACCTGACGATTGGCTGAAACAAATGCCGCCAACTAAAATTTTGGTAGGTAAATAGAATTATGATCTAAACCATTATATGCTCTTTAACATATGAACAGAGCTTGGATATGGATCCGTGTCTAGATGATTGCGTTATGTTTGCAAAAAAATTGAAACATCTTGAGAGGCCAGTATCATTGGATATTTTAAAAGGTTTACCACATGGATTTCTCAGTTTTACAAAGGTAAATTAAAATTAAAAAGAATTTACAATAATACGATAAATTAGCACGATTATAATTCTTCTCGATTTAGTTATCGAATGATGCTATGGAAGGCTCAAGGCATTGCATAAAATGCTTGCAGGAATTGCTCAAAATGCCTGAAACTATTCCAGATGTATAGATTATATATTTTGATATTCAAGATCGAGTCTTAGTAAAACTAAATCGAAGATTTGCTTATCAACAATTATATTCTAGGGTTCAGGGATCGAATTTAACCTTATAAATATTTTTAGTTGTTATCAAATTTTTTTAAAATAATAAAAACTTTTTACCGGACAAGTAACTATAGGAATAAATTAATTTTTTATTGCGATATTTAAAATTCATAAACAATGTATAAATTTTATGAATTTTTTTGCAAAATATAAAACTTTGCATGTAAATTATGTTTAGATTTAATATTCATTTTCTCTTAACCTTTTTATTGAATCAAATATTCTGTGTGTTGGCTTGAGGGTATGCAACTGTAATTAATTAAATCAAATGTAGTCAGACATTACGCTGCGAATATTAAAACTATTTTTATCAAGTATTAATAAATAAAAGTAAAAATTTAAATAAGTTTTAAATGCTTTTAATGGTTTCACAGAGTTCGTGGTTTTTTGTAGAACTGATTCAATGTAATCTTAATTTTTTATTCGGAAAAGGATGTTTTTGTCATCGTAACGTCATCCGGACGACGTATATGTTGCACAAGTTACATACATAACGTGTGAGAGTGTCTCCCTCCTCTTTTTTTATTTAACCACTTGGTTTGAACTTCACTAGAAAAGCAATGCAAAAAATGTGTTCCGTTAATTTAATAATGCTGTTCCGTTTGTCATTGCTTTCCCTTTAGTTTTCCCTCTATTTCCCTTCCGTTCTTCCCTTTCTCAATTTCAGTGTCAACTTTATTCCGATGTTAAGCCATCGGAAGCTCTGTGAAGTTTTGCCTTTTAATTAAAATCTCGGGGACACCGGATCTGGCACCTGCGTTCCTCATAAAGTTTTACAGTTTTATAAAATTTGCATTTTTTTACAATTGATAGAGAGAGAGAGAGAGTGAAAGAGAATGAATGGGTGGGTTAAAGAATGTGAAAAAGCACTTTAAAAACATGCACGGATATGAAAAATTCATTAGAGTTTTATTTAAGAAATGAGGCCTAGATAAGTTTCAAAGAGAATGGTTCAAAACCGTAATTTAAGAGTGAATGACTGTTTGAATTATGTTCATACTTGGTTTGGAGATTTTCTGGTCAATCCCATTTTAATCATATACTATTTTTTATATAAAAATTAAATACATCTAAAGCAGGAGTCACCTCTGTCTTTACCTTAAAGTTTCTCTTGATTTCATTGCAATACTTATGTTTAAAAATCCTGTTAATATAATTTCAATTAAGAAAAGTATTTCATAAATTAATTTTGTTTACGGCACTTACAATTCTGTAATAAATTCATTTTTCTGTGTGCTGGAAATATATATAAATAAACGATGGGATAGAATATTGTGCAGACTTTTTTAAATAGTTGTCTCGTCGATTTCGAATACCAAAATAGGCTTTCATCCTTCAGTAGAATATTTCTTATTCTCATGTCTAAGTTCAATAATCACTCAGGCTCTGATAATATTGTTGAAAATTCAATTTCGGGATATCCCAAAAATGGATTACTAGGGAAAAACTGAAAAAATAAGTTGTAATTTTCATCTGTGGTGAAATTTAAGCAACTTAGATTTGGCGGACACTTTCTTTTTTCCCTTTGTCCTTAAATATTTCGCAAAATAATTAGAAAATTTTGAAAATTTCAAAAAGGCTCTGATTATTTCGTTGACAAAACAATAACAGCAAAAAACTCAGGGCTAACATCGAAAGATTTTAAGGACGTTTTTTTATAAATTAAAAAGAAATTGAAACAAAATTTATATTCAAACAAATAGTATTAAAGCATAGATTAAGAAATAACATAATAAGGTTGTTTCTTACTCTATGTTTCAATACTGCCGAAATGTAACGAATCTTTGCGCGATCAACAGAAGAAAAAAATA
Organism: Physocephala rufipes; assembly: GCA_963966595.1. NCBI lineage: Eukaryota > Metazoa > Arthropoda > Insecta > Diptera > Conopidae > Physocephala > Physocephala rufipes. The sequence continues at coordinate 21,686,461 of OZ016505.1, forward strand.
TGAATTGTATGGCAAGACGAGAGAATACCAGTGTGAGAGGAAGTCCTAACAGAGTGAAAGAATCACTTAAGAACGCGTTACGGCAATAGCATATTTTCCTTAATTTTTTTATACCACTTAGCTGACATCGGTTTATCTCTGTCGCTCTTTCTAATACAACGGTGACGCTCATTGCCACTAGTGAGAGTTGAGTGAACGGAGAGGCATAATCGAGTTTATTTGAGCTGAATTGCAAAAACAAGTGAATTATGAAAAAAATGTGGCGTCGTTCAAAGATTTATTTTAATGGTCGCAGTTTTGATCTTAAATAATTTGCATAACATTTAAGTGGCGTGTAAAAATAATTTGCATTTTGAAGTTCTTAAGAGCGTAACATAAAAAAACTGCAGTAATAAATAAAATAAAAAAAGACGAGAAGCGGAAGCGGAAAAAGTATAAAATTTTGCACAACCTAAACACAAAATGGTGTCTCCGAGTGCGGAATGGCATAAAACTTTACTCGTTACGAAAAGTAAATCAAAACAAAGAAGAGAAACACTACTCAGAAGTTAAAACATTAAAAAAAAGAAATAAATGACAAAATTTCAATTAAACTGAAGTGATCAGTGGTCACCTCTGCCAATGCAACAAAACGAACTAGAGCCAATGAATTAAACATCGGCAACAACACAAGTATTGAAAACAACAATCGAGAAGGTGAACAAGAAATAAAGAGAGATCTAGTAGAAAACTTATTAAAAGGAGAATAACTTTCAGTATTTATTGTTTCTAGTTTTCTTTGATAAAAACAAAAATGTACGAAAACACGAACATGAAACACGTACATGAAAGCAAGTGAACTTGCTAACTGAAAAATTTTGATATACTCGTATATTTTAAGCTTTTGTTGAAATTCATTTGCTTAGATTGGAGAAATGCCAATCCCAAAAGAACTATAAAGAATGTGTTTTTATATCCTATTCCTTTTAAAAAAGGGAAATAGGATATATAAACGCTGATACTAAGTTTGTAACGCAGTGAAGGAGCTACAATAGATATAGAAAAGTATATATATTCTGGCTCAGAATGATCCCCTGAGTCGATTTATCCCCTGTCCGTCCGTCCATCTATGTGTCTGTCTGTCTGTCTGTCTGTCTGTCTGTCTGTGGAAATCACGATTACAAGAGAACGAATGAAGCATATATGATCATGCAATTTGGTACGAATGTTTCGTGTTACGATCGGATTACCTCCACGCCCACTTTTGGTATTTAATGTGAATTAAATCGCGTTTAGAGCTCAATTTCTCAGCTACGAGTACGAATTTAAAGGTGAAATTGTATATCCGAGTTTACTACCTCATTTGAGAATATAATCAAAAAATGGGTGTGGCCCGCCCACTAGAGACAAAATTCATACAAGCGTACAGGCGTAAAAATAGAGATATTGACATGAAATTTGGCACAAATATTCCCTGTTGGGTAGTGTTGAGAATGGGTGAAATCAGAAAACTGCCACGCCCACACCTCAATTAGAACTGTTTCACATAAAATGAGCGTTGAAAAGAACAAATAAAGCATGAAATTTGCTACGAATGTTCTCTGTCATCACAGGCTGGTTATAAATGTAAATATAATAATTTAAATATAAATATATAATATATTTAAATAAGCCGCCGACATTTTATTTGAACGTTGTTATCAAGAGATTCGGGAATAATAAGCTTTGGCCAGGCCGAAGATAACGTTCTTACTAGTTTTAAATTTCAGTAGTAAAATCTTTGATGATTTTATTTTCTCCTTTCCTGTCACTTCACATAGGTCAAAACAGATCTATAATATCGATGAGATCTTCGTCGTATATGAATTTTGTTCATTCTTATTTGTAGTTTTTACTTTCGAATAAAATTCGAAACAAGTTAGTCGTTTGTGCTTATAGTTCAACAATTCGTACACCCAGTGCCGTTCCCGATCAAAAAATATATGAAATAGCAATAATCAGGTATGTTCTGAAATCCGCATCGGACTTGCATTTGTTCTGCTCTGCATTCTTATTTTCTCCTGAAAAATTAAACGAAAATAATTTAATTCTAATTATGAAATACATGATTATGAACTGTAAACATAAATAATAAATTTTATTTAAATTAATTAATTTCTTTCTAATTTATTTATTTATTTTTTTAATTTATTTAATTTTTAAATTTATTTTCTTTTAATTTTAAATTCACAAAAACTACCTTTCCCCACAGAATACTTTTACAATCCAAAAATCCGCATCTAAAAATTTTGACTGGTTTATTCCGGTAAAAATATCCGATGAATCTCCGACATAAATGTCATCGGAAGCAAATCCGATTCCGATTCGATGAATCTCCGACATAAATGTCATCGGAAACAAATCCGATTCAGAATCTGATTAACTCTAAGTGGAAGCAAACGTCAGCATATGATATATGAGAAATCTGAGGCGGCTCTTAAGGCAGTTGTTATGAATTTGTTATTCATTCATTTATATTCATTCAGATCTCCCACACCCACTGTAGTAATAGAGTTCAGAATGTGTGCATAATTCAGTGATGATTTGGCACAAAGCGATCCAACGTTCTCGCTTGCAGTCTGGAGCTCATTTGTATCGTAAATAATTTATATCGTAAATTTTAAAAACTTCTAAAACTAACCAAGGATTGATTCGAGCTTGTATCCTTTTGTTTATTTAAACATTAAAAGAAGTCTGTTTTCGTAGTCTAAAAAATTGACACCATTTGGTTACTTTTTCTGATGTTTTCTCACTAAACGTTTACGCGACGATCGAGATTTACGGTCATGACATTACGTATAAGTTTTTACAGTTCTTTCTACTTCTTGTCAGAACGACTATTTTCTATTCAACCAGCAGGAAATCGGAAAAATCATTTATCAATGACTGTATTGCGATTTTCACTAGCGTGGACATAAGAGAACAATTGTAATGGAAGGCGGGCGGGGAGGTCTAGATGGGGGTAGTGGCCGCAGTAGGAGCAGTAGTGGCCGCTTAAACTTCTATTATTTAGTTTTATAATGCAAAAGCAATTATATTGAAAAGTGAATTAAAAATTATTACTGGCATACATATTCGTGACTGCGCTCGTATCTTCGATTTTGGTAATAATTACATCTGCAGAAAGATTTTAAAAAGGAACCTTAAAGTACTTTTAAGAACTTCAAAGAAAACTAAAAAATTTTTAGTCAAATAAAGTCGAGATTTGTTACTTAACCGTTTTGAACCTCTCTTTTTGTTTCCATACGCTCAACCAGACAAGGAAGTCACGTGTTTCTCGTGTTTTATTTTTTATTTATTCTTTAAAAATATTACAATTATTTTTCCAAAATATCTGCTTGGATTTTCGAAAATTATTGGATCCATTGGCTTGTTATGGATAATAGGTGTGGTGCCTATTTGGTACAAGCGTCACTGATATCATTGTTAACAACAAGAACAACAATGAGAATAATTTTTGTAGAGATGCTCGTTTCAAAAGGAAAACATGTTTGTATTAATAGTGAACGTTGTGACATCACAGGGAAACACATGTCTGTGTATGCTTGCATATGTGTACCACATACACACATACACACACGCACACCCGAGCAAAAACGCATAATGCGTTTTTCCCTTACGTAATTCATGTAAATAGTAAATAAATATTTACTTTAATTTATACACAAACTATAATAGATTCTAGTATTGAAAACCATGCTCTCAAGCCACGTTAGTAATCAAGAAATGGCTGAGTTGGATTCATCCGTGACGATGATGATGATGATGAGAATTGTGTAAATGAATATAATTATAATGACTTGTGCGTGGAAAAAAATTGTCACTTAAATGTTTGCAATGCTAATTTTCTTCCTTTTCTTCTAATTAATTGAGGGTTACTTTAAATAGAAAGGGGGTGATTATTCCGTTCGGGTAAACTCTGCTAGTATTACATTTTTTGCAGTTATTTTCTTGGGAACCTAGGGCTGGTTTTATTATTTCTTCAATCCATGAAAGCTGCAAAAATAAATATAAGCATTAGTTAGAGCATGAGAATTTAAGTGGACCACTCTACAAATACGAAGAATGGCAAGGATGGAGCGGTTTTGTACTCAGGTACTCGTTTCTATGGCTTTCTCTTGGTGCTCATCTTTATGAATAGAATATCGTTGTGTTTCATGTTTGTCCAACAGTGTGCTTCGTCATTATTTACATTGGATAATAACTGAGTAACATGAAGAGACTTAATTATTACGGATCGGTAACAAAAACTTATAAAAAATTTATTCTGACAGACTGATAAAAATTATATAATTTTTTATTTGCTATTCAAAAAGCTTTTATCAATTATAATGAAGTCTTGTTATTCAGAAATTCTTTTTTAAAATACATAATATAATATTCTTATTAAGGTCTACTTATTAATGTCTTCTTCTAATTATTTTTATTTTTCATTTTTAAATTGGGGCATCGCATAACATCATAACAAATAAAGAGAATGAAATGTTGAAGATTCTAAATTTTATCTAACCTCAATGTTATCTTGGAGATTCTAAATTTTTGGAATTTTTAATTTTTGTGTGATTTTTTAAGAAATTCTATAATCTATAAAAGGATTTGAGGTCTCTTGTGCGTTATGATTTCATTAAGTTGGCTCAACCATATGTTAATGGGTATTGTTATTGTCGGTCCTTGCCAGAGCATTACTAAGAACAAATTAAATGATTCACCAGAAAAATTATTGATTTTCGCTAAATCAAAATCGAACTAATTCTAACGTGATTCCGGTTCCGGCGTTCATAAAACGTCAAAGTAACAAATAAAGAAGTAATTATAAGAAAAAAACTAACGATGACGACAAAAGCAACTGGTATAATTTTATGCAATTAAGATGAAATAAATAAAGTATCAGAAATAATCAAAACAGAATTCATTTGCTCGTATTGATTGATATCAATTTTCTTACAACAACAAAAACATGGAATAATTTATTTGACATTTCATTTCATTATGACATGGCAGCACCGTTACAATGACACTATTGCGTCGTCGTACCTCGATGCAAATAAACTCAATTCGCCTCAATCAAAAAGCAATTTAAACTGTAATTTAAAATCCTTATCACAGTTTTATTGTTGTTTTTCAACGTTGTACGTTAAAACAATAGAAGGCGGGAAAAGCTCACCGGCTAGGTTTTCTAGTCGTCCAACCACGTCCGGCTGGTGTAAGCGTCCATGACGTTGCTTGCATTCAAAATCAAATGTTGCTTGTATTTGTTCGTGTTCGCGAATAATGAAGTAATTTTAGAAAAAGTGTCAACGTGGGACCGATAATGAAAACTAGCTTTGAGAGTAGTAGACAGCACACCGGTAGTTGATAATCAGCACCAGTCATCACGCGTTTTAAAGCATCAGATTCAAAATTGGTAATGAATGACGAAATGAGCCGATGAATGAGCGAGTGTTGCTTAAAATTAAGTCTTTGGTTCACAGATTTTCATTGAAGCATGGGAGGGTGGATAGAAGTGAGGAAATGGAAGAAGGATAAAAGGGAGAAAGAAAGGGAAGAATCGGACGCGAAGAGTACGAGATTATCCCAGACAAAATGAGTGGTCAAAAAAGTTCTTTATTCCCGTCCCTAACTCTTGATTTTCTTTTCTCATGACAATATAGTCAAGGTTTTGGTCAGGATTTTAACGTTTAACCAACGTTAAGATTTCGAACATGGTTCAAGCATTTTTTCAAGGAGACAAACACATACGATTATTGGCAATATTTCTTGAAAAGAATCACATAGTTGAAGCATATGCTGCCACAAAGTACCAAACAGTCAGCATGTCCGACAAACCTAATAATATGATTGTAGTAGATTTCCAAGGGGAAGAGAAGAAAGAATGAAATGAAGAATAAGAGTAAACAGGGATGTAATGGGGGTAGTATAAGTGAAAAGAATGGCATTAACAATATAATCCCGAATGTAAACTTTACTCAAGTGGTCAATTTGGTTCACTCACCATAAATTTTCCTTCTTTTTCCGTCCTTCCTTTCTTTCTGGACCATTAAATACAAATAGAATACCAAGCAAAACATATTCGTAAGGACATCATTATCATCATATTCAGTGTTTGTCCCGTGTTGAGGCTGATGGTTTAACAATTTTCTAGTTTAGTTTCTTTGTGTCCACACAAAGCACTTACCGCAAAGTATGTCGATTGCATCGAGAAGAGGAAAGGAGAGGAAGGAGTCATTGGTGTCAGTCATTCATCTATATTGTGTGCAATTTATATTCGCCGGAAGTGGATGTGAAGATTTATTTCCAATGCGACAGATGATGAAGCGGAAATAATGTGATCAAAATGGATTAGAGAGAAAAAATAACAAGAAGAAGACGAAGAAGAGCAAAAACAAATTGTAGGATAAAGAAAATGATAAGGAAAGAGAAATGATTTTTATTGCGAGCATCATGAACGCCAGTGTAAAGAAGCATATCGTTCGTATTTTATGATCCTTGAAATTTTTACTAGTTATCGTTCATGTCTGTGACCTGCAATTTTTCTTTCATTTTCGCATCGACAGACGTGATATATTTCATGTTTGCCTTTCCCCCCTTTTTGCCCTTATTCCTCTCCTTTGCTTATCCTTGAACGAATCATATTTTAAAATAACTTTCACTTTCGTTTGGTTCAATCGAAAGTTTTTCATCTGCTTTCTTTCATTTATTCGTACTTTTTGATTGAGAAGGATTTATTATAGAACTGCATAAAACGCCATGAATTCCGGTAGACGCGTAGCCCTCTGCTATTGCGAAGTAGAGTACCACCGAATGAGAATGAATGATTTAGTATGTTAAACCATTCATTACCGTTTACAACCGCTGTCAATCCCTTTATTAGGAAAGGCACTAAAGCGTTCGAATTTGAATTAATTCTAAAAAGTTGTGTGGAATAATCATGAATAAAAATTTTACAACACGCGGTTGAAAGGATACGCCAAACAATTATCTCTTAAATCTTAAAAGTCTTGGTTTTTGGGATTTTTATTTTTGTTCTCAATCAATTCTCGTGTTTCCGGCGTGTTCTCAAACAGCATTCATACACATCAAATCCAACGATGTCATGAATATAGTTGGATGTGATTACTGATGACGCGCGATAGTCGGGTAGGTATAGTCCTGCGACATGGAGCGTACAATGTATTTCCGGTAACAGAATGATTTACAAAAATTTGACTGAAGCGACAATTTTGTTGCAGAAAGTTTCGAGAGGCTTACGGAGAAATTTGAAAGTAGGTAGAAGTCTGTGCATTGTCTTTAATTTAGATGCGACCAGAGAGTATCAGAAAAAAATGAAACCAAAAACTTAAGCTTACGAAGAGCAATTAAATGAATGCTGTATAGTTGCCTCCGAAGTATGCAGTACGGTTTTGAAGATCAATCACAATCCAGATCAACCAGATCGGCATTAGGAGCTAGATTATTATTTTCTTCTAACTTTAAAGGATGACGTGTATCGAAACGATTTCTTAATGATGAAGATCTCAAGGCGGCAATTAATATCTTTGGAGAAGGTGGAGAATTAATAAATATTGAAGGTTAAGCAGCTAAAGCAAATGTATTGAGATTGGGCCTGGCTGTGGTGAAAATTAAAAACTATATTAAATACGCCAACGTTTTTTATGTCGATATCAAGATTACATTGAACGCTCCTCGTCAATTGCGCATATCATCTCGATTTCCATACTGTGGCTAGGAGTTTAATTGTAGATCAGCAATTCGATATCGGTTCAATATCAATTCAGTTTTAGAATTACTAATTTTTGAAATGTATATTTTTTGATTGAAATTTATGGCAATCGAATCGGAAAATATTTAAAATCATATTATTTCGAACATACAGAGCATTTTGTGTTTAAAACAATTAATATTATATCACGTTTCACATAAACAATAAAATATAAACTACACTATATGTAATAACGATAATACTAATAATAATATTGAGAATTGTATTAGAATCTGAAAAAAAAAGAATCGTATTTGGAGCCATAAAAGAAATTGATATAATTGCCGATGGTGACGGTGTTGGCGATGTTTTATTTTTTGATAATATACAAAGCTCATTCAATTCAATATAAAACGTGATTCAATTACAAAAGTAATCAAACCACAAATTGTGGAATGAAAAATAATCAAAAATCATCGCAATAAATGGGTGGCAGATGCATAAATATTTAGTCTACATCAACATAAAAAAATATTGAAGCGATGGGAGAAAAATTGTGTGAAGTTTGTAGAAACGTAAATTGAAACGTAAATATGATACTCTGTGTGAGTTTTCATGGAAAACACTGTAATGTAAAAGAGTTATATTATGTTGTTTCTAAAACCAATTTATAACAGCTTCTGTCTTTAATATTAATTAATCGCTATTTTTGCTCTAATTCGTTTTCATTATTAAAAATCAGTGAACGAATTATTATCGCGTAAAATTAAGTCGATTGGAGATAGTTTAATGGGAATTGAATGGGAGTCGTAACTTGGAAAATTTATAATGAATTCAATTTATTTAGGGATTGAATATTAGAACTTAACAAACAGATTGGATACATGGCGGTCTGGTATTAATTTTTATTAAATTATTTTCACATGAAGTCCTTGCGTATAAACGAAAAACCGCAATAATACCAGAAACAACAAAAACAGCACCAATAATGCTACTAAAGATAACGTTATCATCATCATGCATTGAATACAATAACGAGTATTGCATAAATCCATAACCTAAAAGGTGATTTTTTATGTTAAATTATGTATTTGTTTTGCGTAATTTGAACTGAAATCTTCAAAATTAAAATTCATAAAATCATTCATGAATTAAAATTCATGAAGTAAAATATTTCGAGCTAAAATATTTTACAGCATCCCTTGCATGCCAACAACAACAACAACAATAACAGAAATTAATAATCGCTACCACCAATCTCATAGCAAGCCTGTCTCAACAACACCAACAATGAAAGCATTTCAATAAAAAAAAGTAGAAAGAATTAATTGCAACAAAAAGCAAAGCAATAACTTTTATAAAATTCAATAATTTCCTTTGTTTTGGGTTTTATCGAGAGCGCTCTTTGAACCCATTCCGCTTCAAAGAGCTTCAATCATTTGTTTAAACAATTATTAAACTAATATTATTATTGAAAGAACATGCTAAACGGTAAATCTCTAAAATAAGTTCGACAATTAGTATTAGTACGAAATATAAAAAATGGTGGAGCAACGACAGGTTTGTAAGAGCCTTAGGAATGCCCTAGGGGGCCTTGCGAATGATTTTAGTGAGACTCATTACAGTAATTTTTTTCCCTCTTAATGCTCCAATGCATTCTGTTCAGTAATGCCTTTATAAATCGGTTATTCCTGGATCAATGAATATTTGATTCTCCGAATCGTGTGTTAGCTTTTGAAATCGTTCATAATTCATTTCATCATACGCACAGGTTTCTGCGCGGATATTGCCTGACGGTATATTTAAATGTTTAATTTAAGCATTTAAAAAATAGAACTTTTTGACATGATTTTTTAAATTTTACATTGAAGAGAAGGTTCAATAAATTCTCAAATCAATTCAATTTAACAAAACCATTTCAATGGAGATCAGACATTTTTATTTATATAAAAAATATTTCATATAATCTTTAGTAAAATATATTCATTTAAATACATTGCAAAATTTAGAATGACGTTCAATATATTCTTGATGTCGATAATGTACTTCTAGATAATGACACTAGTGATGTAATTAATGAAATGGCGTCTATTATAAAGTATTCCGATATCGAAATAATATATCGCCATTTTCTGCTAAAGTTTTTGTGCTTCCAAAGCAAATTTTAGATTTAACATTTTATTGAATACTTGGATATATAGGTTCTAATTAAAATGATAGATTATCTATAATAAAATTAAGCAACGAACTAACCAACCAATCAATGAAATCGCTGACCATTAAATTGCTTTTTGCTTGAATTTGAATACTACCTCGCACACTCAGAGGAATGAAACTGTTCTTGAACACTTTTTAATTTCTACTTTTTGTTGCGGTTGAAAACTTTGAAATTCCATAAGCGGAAAACAAGCTTCTGTTTGAAATTGAACAAAGTGTCTCCAAACTTTGTAAACTTGCAAAGCAACAACAAGAATGCAATTACATTTTTTTTCTTTAAAGAAAATCAGAGGGAGAGGATTGAAACTTTTACTTATTTGTCAGTTGAAAGTTTCGTGAAGAATTTAAAAATGGATGAAGACCACAACGGATGGCACTATCGGCTGAAGTGCAGCAGTTACTCTTACTAGAAACCGCAGTAAGCAAAACGCAGGAAACCAACAAATGAACGGACATTGCTTCCAATTCACTACACTTGAGGAGTTCTCACCAGATGAGGTCAGAACAAAACGGACAAAAATAAAACTATGACCGGATTCATTCATTCATCCGTTCATTTATCGTTTTAACTGAGACTCATTGTCGCTTCTACAAATACGAACACGTTTTTGATCGAATCATTGAACATCCGTTTCTGATTCCAAGTATCCTTAACTTGTTAAATTTCTCTACTTCACTTTTCTTCCTTCGTCTCGTCATCATCATCATCACCATCATCATCAACATCCATAAGAACCACTATAGCCATCACAATAGCAGAAAAGATTTTCTGGTATATCCTGGAAATTGAAAATGCTTACGAAACAGCTACCAGAAGTATAGAAAACGGATACTTTGAAGTGCATCAGCTGAAAACTGATTCCGATTAAAAATGACCCACTTTTGGCCAATCGTCAAAGGGGGGGACGGGTTTAAAGAGGAGGAACGAACAAACGAACGGATGTAGTGAAGATGAACAGCCATTGTTCATTCTCTATTCAAGTTGAGATGAACTCAATTCCGTCCGGTGTTCAGCGGTTACCGACGACCAAGCGACCAACCGGCATACCGTTTTTGTATGCAATCTTGCCTTTTTCTCTCTTCCTCTCTCGCACCAATTTATGCATTCTTCATTTCGTTCGTTCGTTTGTTCGTTCGTTCGTTCGTTCTCTTGTTTATTCGCTACTTGAAAGCATTTATTGAAGATTAAAACCGTAAAAAATGAATTAAAGACCAAAACAAAAACAAAAACTAAAACAACAATGAAAGACCTTGTATAACGAGTGGGTATGACGAACTCTCTCTTTCCTCAAACTAGTCTCACTCTCCTTTAACCGTAGCCGTTTTTCGCTAACTCTTCATTTATCGATTGTCACAAACAATTTCTATGTTTTGCTACGTCAAACGGATCCGGAACCGACTGATCGACCAACGGAACGGTTTCCTGTCGCAATATTTGACATGAATTTATTTTTGTGCTGCTGCTTTTTTGTTTGTATATTTTCATTAACGAGTAGTTTCGAATTGTGTTTAATTCGTATTCGCGCGGCAGATGAGGACGAGCTCTTAACTGAAAGTTACAACCATTTCACTTTTGTTACAGTTTCCAATTGTCGCTTTTTTCGTCCACGGTTATCGTCGATGTGTTGACGCTTTTAATTACTCAACTTTTTCGTGTGGTTTTGATTATATCCGTAGCTACTTCTGTTAGAATGCACTTGAAGATCATTCGGTTAGTGGTAGTAGTTATTGACGTTGTTCTTGTTGTTATTGTTTTGGGTATACACGTTATAGTGTCGTAGCTTTTGTTACAAATGTATTTTTTTTCTGAAAACTTGCTCATTGGAATAGTTTGCTCTTTCCAAATGATTTCTAATTATTTTATAACAGTTTTTGGACTCAATTGAAGACTGCTTTGAATTGTTGCAGCAGCCATACCGAATTGAGTTGCAGTAGATTAATTTTGAGAAGTTTTGTTTTTTTTTTTAATTTGTTTTTTCCATTTATGAATATTGATAAAGTCAGAAAATGTATTGTTGGAGATTTCAAAAATTTTATTTGTGAAAAATTATTTTGGCTCCAGTTGCTAATGGTAATAACTATAAAATTATACTTTTTATAATTATAATTATCATTTTGAAAATTAGTAATAAATTTTTTGATTTTTCCCATTTCAAAACATTCCTACTGTTCCTCGACGAATTAATTCTATTTAAAATCCACTTCCATTGGTTTTGTCTCTCACCCGACTTATCCTCTCTTTAGCTCCCATTCCAAGTTAATTTATCTCAAGTCAACTAATTTCATCAACGTGATAGCTCATAAAAACAACCTTTTATTTCGATGTAAAGTGATTTAAAATTTTAAAATTGAAAACAACTGTTTCCCCCTCTGTTCCCCCCTGTTTTCCGTCACTGATATGACCTCCCTGAAAAGATGACAGTCTTGTCTTCTTGACAGTTGTCTTCTTGACAGATACGGTAAATTCATAATTTAATAATCGTGCCCACAGAATGAGAATGATGACCTGATATTGAGTGAAATATGATACACAAAGTAATAATTATGTTAGGATTTCTTTAGAAAAATTCTCTTAGGATTTTTTATTGCAATTAGGAATTTTAGCATTAAAGATTTCATTTAAGAAGAGAAATAAATTCATTCAATTAAGAGAAATAAATTTATAATTTCTTTAAATGTAAGTGAAATTTTCTCACTGCGATCTATGCATCGTTCTGCTATTTGTTGTGGTCTCTGTTAAAAAGGAATTGCGGTCGTAATTGTTTACACCATTTTTTCTTTTATCTTCTTTTCTTGTTTTCTTTGAACATCCGACGTAGCTTTCTTTCAATTCAAGTTTTAGTTCAATTAAAATTCAATTAGTTTTTGATTACGTTATGATTTGATATCTCGATTTGATTCAATTTCATTTAATTTAAAAACAATTAGATTTAGGTTGGTTTGAATTGAAATGTGCCGAGTTGATTCGAGCTCATTTGGCATGACATCTAGTTTTTGTTGTTGAAAAGTTCTTGACTTTTCCTCTCATACTCTTTAGCCTTAATTACTTAAACATTGAAGTACCTTCAAAGTGTTGTTCAAATAGCCAATAACCTTCCCTTCCAGTACTTCAAGGGCATCCCGTTCCTCCTCTTTATCCATTAATCCTTTTCAGAACATTTTTGCATCATGGTTACCGAAGATTATTTGTATTGTTATTTTTTGATAACAATCCAAAACTAAGAAATTTTGTAAAATTAACTCTCAAGCAGAACCAGTTTTATCTAAAGTAGAAATGACCACGTCACTCCTAAACGATTATGTATGTCTTCCTATTTATTACATTCGGTTTACTGTGGTTAATACTTATGGATGATCAATAAATTCTTTTGCTAGTATTTGTGAAATATTATCTTTGTTTTTATGAGGTATAGTATTCACCGAAGCCATCCAACATTTAAATTTCACTGAAGTTTTTAAAGCAAAAATTGTTTGCAATAAATACCATCTGCTCGAAAATTGCCATGGACGTTTAAGATAAAGAAATGTATTTTTCGAAAAATATAGAAACTGTAAAGCAGATTAATTTTTATAAATTCTTTTTGTAAATGTACTTAAATGATTCCTGAGAGAGATGCCCTGTAGTGCAAACAAATTCCAATTTGATTTTATTTGTTGACTTTTTGTAAAAATTTCTAAAGAATATTCACAAACAGTTTCAATAGTATGCGATTTCATTTCGGTTTTTCCACGGAGAAAAATATTTCGGAATAGATGCGACACGCTGACTGTCTGTCTGTTGTGTTGAAGTCGTAAAGCCTTATGTGAATTGCCATAGAGAGAACCAACAACGCCTTTAAATGTTCCACAGCTTCATTCAATAATGGTTCTAAACGTTATCGCCATTCTTATTGCCTTTATCACCACATTCGTTGTCATTATTTTTTAGGAATGATATTAAAAAAGTTACCAACAAAAACTGGTTATCGACCGTTAGAACGTCGTGATAAAGTTCATGTCTTTAATGACATTTCAAATCAATTTGAAATTCTTGTTGGCGCTTCCTCACGAGTAGCATTTGCATTCGCCGCAATTTTACACCTCGATGTTTTTTGTAGTTGTTGTTGGTTTTACTACTGCAAAATCCTTAACTAATAAATGCAATTAATTTGCGGGTTGATTGCCACAAAAAGGATAATTGTGATGACCGCTATTGCGTAATTTATTTAGAAAACTATGGAAAACTCTCACACATAGCTTTCATAAAAACGTTATTAAATGTAATTATGAATTTTTACTCGCTTTTAATTTATTCATCCTTCATTTTATCCCCGTCTTTAACCCTAATGCGGCATATAATCCAGTCAAAAGTTATTCATACGCAATGCTGTTCGATGCAGTTGATTTTCTTTTGTTTCAGCTCGTTCTGTTTTTCTTTTAATGCATGTGTTTAGAAGGATGAAAGGAGAGAAGCTCCATCCGAGGGTTATGTTTTATTAAGTGAAAGTTAAATAATTCACATGCTTATGTTAGTGACGCTGTTGCTGCTGGCGTTATCCAATTTATTATCAAAGCATTTTATTTTTGTTTGTTTGCAGATGAACGCTTTGTAGTTTCACAAAATTGCTTATTTACAAAAATGATTTTGTTGTTGTCGTTGCCGTTGTCAGTCGCTTTTATTATTATTATTAATATTTTAATTTATTTCTCGATCTCTTTTATTTAGCTCGCAGTGTTTGCGGTAGTAGCAATGAGGTACTAAGCGCCTTTTGAAAGCCATTTTTAGTCAGTGACGTAACGAAGGGGTTATAAGAGAGAGAGAGAGAGAGAGAGAGAGACAGAGAGAGATGTAGAACTGTGTTAGCTTACCAAAACGCACTGCTGACTCTGATCCGTTCTAATCGTTTAAATTAAATAGAAATTAGTTCAGTCTTTAGAAAAGGGCAGAAGGAAACTTATTTTTTAGATAAAGAGCAGCTGAAGTTATTGTTCGCTTTGCGGGACTTTTAAAATTAGCTTTTCATACCCTGCAGGGAGTTAGTAAATTTTGTCAGTTTCATAACATTTTTTTTTAAAAGAACGAATTAGTTTCTACTTTTTTGTAAGGCTGTGAAGGTTGTGAGTACGTAAAAGACATAGTTGGATATTTTGATGTTGTTGTTCGGGATATTATACGATATCATTTGATTAAAGCCTGAAAAAGAACGAGTGTTTAATCTGCTGATTAACTGATCATTTGTTTAATCAAGTGAAATTATTAACATATCACGACGAGAATGTTATTCATTACATTTTATAATAACTCTCAAAACAATATTTCATTAAATTGAATTTTTCGGACTAACTTGTTTTTGTGTTGATATTTCTAGACAAGACAGGATCATAGACGGCAAAAGTGAATGAAATATGAGGAACAATTTATTAAAGATAATTAATATTTGTATTATTGATATTTGAATAATTAATAATTTGTATTATCGTTGGCAGTGCCACTTACTCAATGATAATATGCAGGATCGGAGCGATCGGTACGGATCAGATCGAAATAAATAGAATACAATAATTGGTCTGACAGAGGCTGTCTACATTATTTAGTTGATTTTTTATGGGAGTAGTGAATGTGAGCAATAAAACGATAATTATGAAATTTGGCTGGTATTGATGTTTGTGTGAGTGCTGTGGCTCGCTCACACGCCTTCGCCTTGAAACAACCTTTCTGTTGTTTAAAACTAAAATTTGAAATGGAAAAAGACTGAAACGAAAATGTTACCGAAGCTTTTGCATCAGATATTTTAGCGGTTCACCAGCTGGTCAATATGATAACAAATATCTCCCAAACCATTTTTAAAACAAAACAATTTTAGAGCTTTTCATATGCAAAAGAAAATGTAATAAAAATTGCGAAACGTTGAAGCAACAGTAGGGGAGAAAAAACTTTACAAAGTGTGTTTCCGATTGAAAATTGTTTCAATTTTTTACTGATATTCGTTAAAGGTTTTTTGCCTGTTCCCAACTTTTTATTCACTTTTTTATGATTACTCACAAAGTTTCAACAACTGCCGCCATTTATTCTTACTCTGCCGAGTCAATTTTGCTGCAAAATGTTCAATTTTATAAAGAAAAAGCAAATGACGGAAAGTATTCCTAAAGATTTGTTCGAGTTCATTCTGAAATTGAAGCAAAGTTCTAATAAAGGACAAACAATGAAACGACTTAAATAAGTAAGAACGTTAACTTTGGCTAGGCCGAAGCTCATGTACCCTACACCCATAATATAAATGTACGATATATTATATACGATATACGATATATTATATATGATATATGGGAAAAAACCTCTTGGGGTATCGTTTCCACGGGTGGGCGAATGACGCTCATTTCTGGGACTTCTGCCTTAAGTGCTAAATTCGGATGTAAAATCTTACCTTTAAATTTCCTCTGAAAGCTGAGGTATTGAGCACAAAAACGCCCATATTGGCCTAGAAAAGTACTCTGGTCCGATTTTGGTCCCAATCTTAAATAGCTCACAGTGACAGAGAATATTCATGCCAAATTTCATGTCGATATCACATTTCGTTCGGCTTTAAACGTGATTTCTACGGACAGACAGATAGGCAGACAAAAGGACGGATATGGCGAAATCGATTCAGGAGGTGATTTTGAGTAAGAACTACCTACCACGCCTTCCTCATACGATACAAAGGGAAGGAAAGAATAAATGAATATACCCCACCCCTTCGGGTGTAGAGTGTATAGTCTAAGAAGGAAGATGAACTGTAGGACACAAACGTATAGAGGATGATCTCAAAGGACAAGGAATAAGTGAAAAATTGAGAAAGTGTTGGAAAAAGTTTCTACTTGAAACTTTTTAAAGTTTGCGTTTTTATTAAAAAAAACGAAATAAAAAAGGAAGGTTGATTGAGATATATTTTATCATTTCAGTTTAGTGATAAAGAAATTCAATACAGACAGGAATGATTGAAAGCTAAATGCGACATAAAATCTAGGTGGTTGAATTACGGGGGTGGGGGCATGTCCTAAACGTTTATTTGGTCAGAAGACGCTAAGTTTCCAATTTTTTGTCTGTCTTTTTTTAGATCATTTTATCTTAAGGATTACTTTAACAAGCATTTCCGGCACATACGCTTTAAATTAAAAAAAACTGAAACTTCACTCAGCACACAAATTTCACAATAATTTCACAATGGGCTTCACCATCCCATCTACTCCCCGCCATTTTCCGTCCTGCAGCACTCTGTCGACTAGATAATTTTTCACCGAAAACGAAAATTTATTACAATCGGCTTGTCGGTGCAACTTACTCGTCATTTCCTTCTTTGCATCCGACTGCTGTTATTGTTATTGCCCTCACATGACATGCAATGCATTCCGGAACATCAGGCAGATATCTAGCAAAAGCAATGTAAGAAACAACAACATTAACAACAACTTTCAGGGCAACAATAATTGCAATAGGAACAGTAACAGAAATTGCAACTTTACTTACCAAATATGTATTGCAGTGCATCGTAAAGGTTACTCCCTGACGTGCCGGGCAGTCGCCGTTGTACGAGTACCTTCAATACTTTGTACGGAAAGAGTTCGGAGGCTCTTTAGGTCCATCTAAGTGGACGTAATGCTAATGGGAAAGTTGTTGTTGTTGTTTGTGTTGTTGTTGTTTGTGTTGTTGTTATTGCCTCAATAGCTGTTGCTGTTGTTGGTGCTTATGTCAGAGGAGTTGTCAGCAGAAGAAGCAATTGCAGCAGAAGCGCAGCACTAATACTGGCGTCAACAGAAGCCGGATTTGGTGAAAAGGGTGAGCATGTTTTTAGTTTATAGTAATGCCTGCAATTAGTCAATAACAACAAAAATAATAACAACAACAAATGCAATAACCTCAGTGATGACAATATTAACAACAACAATACGAATTAGTTTCGTGCGTGCGTACATGCGTGTTGGTAAAGTTTCTGCATCTTTTGTCAACTGTAGCAACGAAAACCTTCAAGTGATGAGTTGCCAACACGTTGTAGTCGTAAATTCGACAACGATGTTGATACTGTTGATGTTGTTGTTGTTGTCGCCGTTGTCGTTGTTATTATCATTGGTGAGGTTATGTGCGTAGCTAAATTGGTTAAGGTCAAGAGAGCCCATTCTTATAAAGGCAGAAGGTGAAGAAAATGGTAAAGATAAAGAAGAAGACGATGATAATGAAAAAAGGACTAACAGAATAAGAATAAACAGAAGATTTTTTCGCCTCTCGGAAAAGCAAATGGTAATGAATTTCTTAGGGATTTTTTCTTCTAAATGCATAAGTATTTTCCATATTTGCAATAATTTTCCTGAGTGCTTCTTTAAAATCGAGTTCTTGCCATAAACATCTGCTTTGTTTTTTTTAATTTCTTTATTGCTTGCTGATCGGGGTTGCTCGAAAATTAGTTTCGTTTTTCACATTATGGAAAGCCAATTAAAACTTATGAATACTAAAGGCACTGCAGATATGATCTGCCTCATAACAAATTTAAAGCTGGCTGTAAGTTGAAATATATATAAGTGACCTTCGATGAATACTTGGAGACTGCATATAAGAAACTCTTTAGCTTTCTTTACCACAAAAACGAAAGTACTTTTCGATCATGCCATTATTTAGCATTTCACAAAACGAAGAAAGAGGCTTCTGCTCGAATTTTAAAGTTTATTAGAGTCTGTCTATTTTTAGATAGTCCCAGTGTTCACTCGTAGGGTACCATCTGACAATTGTTGCCATCGAACTCTATCTACTGTATTCTCTTTCATTGTAACCTACTCAACTAACCGACACAACATAATCCATACTAGTCGAATAGAAAACTTTTCTGATATGCATAAGTGAATGTAAATTTTATTCTTCATTTAAACTATAATAAATTCATAAGGGACATTTATGCACTCACTCACACTACATTAGGCAAGTTGTCGTAATGCTTGTGCTATTGGGGAAGAATTGGTTGGAGTTGATGGTGTGGATACGTGTAGTATGTGAGTAGAAGCATTCATAATGTATCTTATATTCTACCGTAAGTTATTCCGGCTTTCGTACGTGATTGAAATAAATTTTTCAATAGGAAAACTGCTGGTGCGGTTAAGATTACATAAATAATACTTTCGAATTTAACATTTTCAAAAATCAATATTAATAATAATAAATGTTTGTAAGAATGTAATTAAAAGTGAGAAAGAGAATATGGTTCAGGTTCTTATTCTGGCTTTGCGTGGGTTTGAAAATCAGATACGATATATGAATGAAAAATTCGTACGAAAACTTTAAAAACGAGAGTGACGATGAAGGAAGAGATATTAGAGGAAAAACGTGGATACGTGTAGTATTCATCAGTTTTGAGTCAATACATACTTACTTACATACAATACATACAATACATACTTAATGTATATATTTAATTATTTTTTGGTTAGTCGATTTTTTAATTAATACATTTTTCAACTTTGGCTTTGTTCGAGTTATAAAAAGTATTTTATTATTTTTGTATGAAACCATATGTTTTAAAAGATGCTTTATTGCATTGTATTTTTCTCATTTAATTGGTTAACATTGTTATTCCGATCTTTGGAAAAAAGCCTATGTTTTTTGTGAGGAAAGGAAGTATTGCATCAAATTAAAATTTAACTTTGAAATAATTCTGAGCCATTGCTTAGAGAGGCTCATTAATTGATTGCCTTCTTCCACCTTTAAATTGCAAAATGTGATTTCATTTGGAGATTCAAATTATTTAACAATAAGTAGCAATTACATAATTAATATGTAATTAAAAATACCAAACAGTCTGTTAATTTTTCTTACACCCTAAAACTTTTTGGAAATTAACGAAAATTGATTCGTATGATTGAAAATATGTTACGCTAATTAATAGCTGGCGCAGTGTTTGAAAACTTCCTGACCTTTTCAAAAATCATTCTATTAACGATATATTCTTAATTATCTGACTGTAATCCAAATCGATGTGCCTAATAGTAAATTCGCGAATTTACAAAATTGGCGATGCTTACTGTGTGTCAAAATAGAATCGACTCTGATCGTCATTAAAAGTTGAAGTTTAGCAATTTTTTTTTCTTATGTATTTTATTTGGTTGTAGTTAGTGTTTGACTAGATTCACATCAGAATTAATAAGCGGCGCTACAAACGCTCTTAAAGCAAATTGTAAAGATAGTATAAAAAGTAATTTCGTGGCGATGCGATATATTTTGTTGTGTACGAGTTATCGTGGGCTTTATTTCTATGATGTTGTTGTTGTTGTTTCATCCAAATTCAAAATGCAATTAATCGGCATCTCGGCATGAGATCAAAATGAATTGGATCTATAGATGCAATGGTTGCCTCAAAAGCAAACACAAAAATATTATGAGAAAAAGATTGGGAATGATAAGAGAGAGAGAGAGATAGAGTAAGAGGCATTGTTTATCATTGGTCAAACTTCTTTACAAACGAGACTTCATCCGCTTCTTAAATAATAATTCACACAGGGTTTAAATGAAGAAGGAGTCATTGAGCAGACGTGAATAATGCGACTTCTCGCTGCGCCCCGATGATCACTGACGCTTTTTAGAGCCAACCAAATCAAGTAGAGCACACTGTGACAGTACGGCAACATGCTGTTATGTTGCAACCAATATGTATTTCTTGAGAAGATGAAGAAGACAAGGAAACAGAAATGTGGCAGGGCCAGAAATAATGGAATATCGACAGTGGCAGCAATGCCTTGAAGCTTTGAGCTTTCATCTTCTATACAACTTTTAAGAGTCTCATCGTTCCTTCCTTACTTTCCTTCTCTCCTTCTTCCCTCCTTTTTCCTTAATATCTTATTTCTTTGATCCTTTTGTTTTACCTTGTCATGACTGCGCTTCTCTTTCTTCTCGAAGCATCACTCCTTACTCTCTAACATGACTTTGGTATTGTTTTAGAGTTCAAGGCAGAGGCTACACGCAGCCTCTGCGTGTGTGTGTGTGTGAGAGTGTTTGTATTGTTGTAATTGTTGTATCCCAAAAGCCCCAAAGGTTACCTGTTGGAACTTCTGGTGTATGGCTGGCTTTAATGCTGGCTTTTTGCGAGTAAAAATTTCTGACTCCGTTGTTGCCTCTGCAGTTGTTATTGTTATTTTTGTTGTTGTTGATGTTGCTGTTTTTGTTCTCATGTTCATATGCACGTTAAGGCATCTCCTTTTACTTCCCAATTTTTTCTTTTAGCTTATTGTTTTCTGTTTTGTTCTCAGGGTGAGTCTTTTGGATGTTGCGGGCTTACGATTCTTATCGTAACTTTCAATTATTTTATTTGGTTCAGATGCTGTGCTCGATAAAACTATTGATATGCTTCGACTGCTACTGCTACTGCTGCTGCTGATGCTGTTAATGTTGTTGTTCTAGAGTTGTTGTTCTAGAGTTGTTGTTCCAGAGTTGTTGTTGGGGTTGTCGCTGTCTTTGTTTGTTGTAAACTGCTACCTTTTCTATTGCCTTCAGAGTTGAATAATTTCAAAGTTTTTGCCGTTTAGACCTTCATTTAATTGACACTTTAAAGAGTTGCCGACGATATATTCAATATTCTTCAGTTTCATCGTTTAATTTTTATAAGTCACATTGGAGATATTCGCGCTTATTTGTTGTTGCCACGTAACGAGAGTTCATTGCATTGTTAATTATCGTTAAAGAATAGTTTTGAATGCCATTTAACAAAATGTAGCTAAAGGGTTTTAAGTAAGTGTCCATTAGGGATATTTATAAGTGCATAAGTGCATTTTTAGGATACTTTTTCGAAAAGAAATAGTGCAGTGACGTCACGGTCATAACTGATTTCGTTTAATGTATGATGTGGAATTATTTGTTAGAAGAAATTCAGCACTCCAAAGACTGTAGCAATTCATTTATTTCTGACCTTTAAAAGTTCTTTGGAGCTGGCTTTCGACCTCTTATACTTTGAAAAATGAAAGCAACACCATGGAGGAGTATTCATGGAAGGTAACATTTCCAATTCCCTCTAGAAATCTACATTTGGTTTCTTTCATGGTCGCTCGTTCTTTGGAATTATTTAATGTAGTGCAAACAAAATAAATTCAGTTAAGAAATTTAACGGATGGCCGTCGTAGAGGAAGAAAGAAGAATGAAAGCATGCAAATAGCCAAGCAAAAGAATGGATTAAGGTACGTCCAAAGGAATATCGGGAGGCAAGGCGTGCACAAATGGCATACGGAGCCTCTATAGAAACACGGCAATGGATGCAGGGAGACGATCGACTGTAGAATGTCGGGATGGCAAGTTAGATAATGCGATTCTCAGTTAATAAATCACTATCCAAAAGAGAGAGAGAAAGAGAGAGATGGTCGCAAGAGTAACGTAAATTTCATCTTTAGCATCCTGCGATTACGAGTACGGAATATCGCAAGAGTTTGCATGGACAGTTCAGATTTTGTTATTGTGGACATCGCTGAAAATGATAACGTCTTTAGAGTCTTTAGCGATCAATTTAATCTGGAGTGAGTTTTTGACTCTCATGAACGATGCAATCGATCGATCGATCGAAAGATGAGAAGGATGCAAAAAGAGTCTTTATATCTTTTTTACGGAAGCAAAGAGCTATTGTTATGTTGATTGTTCATCGGTTATGCGGCTTAGTGTGACTGCCGGTATTATTTTTGTTTTTATGGTACCCATGATCTGAAGGGATAATACGTTCCGCAAGAAAGATCGCCTTTATACCTTCAATATTCTTTCTTTAAATTTTCTCTATCACACATTTTTCAATATTGTCTGCATTTAATTCTGAATAACTGAATGACTGTATACTATTTCATTTCATTGATTTTCCATGAAATGATCTTTAATATTAATATAATATATAAATATTAACATAATATTCTCTTAATTAGTGTCGGTTCATTATAAATATATTATCAATTAATTAAATTCTATTTCTAAAATTGGGTCAAAAATGTTTCAACGTTCAAAAATGTTCAACCAGATTAATGAAATTAATAGTAAATAAAAATAAAAAGGCACAAATGAAAATAACTGTTATTTGAAAACTTGATTAGAATTATTTGTTCTGGCCGCAAAAGATAGCACGATTCCTATGTCGAACAAATTCTAACATTTCAAATTGTTCGGTGTAATTCTGAAGAAGAGAAGAAGAGGATATAATGCCGACAGAGGTGAGGGGAAAGAGTTTTTCTAATTTTATCATCTACGGCTTAAATAACAATAACGTCAATGACGGTAAGAACTTGTAGTAGTTGAAAATGTCAGCAAAAGGGCTCGTCATCAAAGAAAAAAAGAAACATTAAAAACATATACCAAGAATAATTATACGGTTGAAGAAGGAAAAGGGGGAAGAAAGGAGTGAATAGATGGAGAAGAGATATCGGAATTCATTGTCCATTATTCTAAAACTTTCAAAGGCTATCGTTTTTTTAAACCTTTGCCGGTGTCGTTTTAATATTATTGTAATTGTTGTTGTTGTTGGCTTTTAGTCAGCTGTTTACTCGGATGTACAATTAGTAGATTTAGTACGTTATCAAAGTAAAGCAGCCATGAAGACTGCCGTGATTAAACTTTTAGTAATAATGTGAGAGCAGTTTTGTGTTTTGTTTCATTTATTTGTGTGCTTCACTAATTTTCAAAACTAAATACTTAATTGGAGGTGGTGGAAGGCCTGCCATTCCTCTGGAGTTCAGGTATACCTTGGAAAAGTTTTGGAAGACAGACCATCGGTAAAATTCTCTTAAAAATGTAGGACATCTATTTTCGGTGGTTTTCTATTATTTGTATTTCATTGGAAAGTGTCAAGCTTTCATGCTAAGGTAATGGTAGGCTTTGTTTACCTAGCTGTGCCAGCATTTTCTTGTCTCATCTCAATTTTCCATCGCTTCTCCAAATCGATATCACTGAAGTGGATAAATATTATAAGTCTCTTCAATAGAAGAAAAGTATTCAATTCTTATTTAAAGAATAAAAATCATAAGTAAAAACAAGATGGCCTGAAGAGGAAATTGGTAAAAAATCAGAAGTAAAAGGAATGCATTTAATCTGAAAGGTTTTATTAAATTCCTTCAATCCATAACGGACAAAATATGCGGCAGAGATGATGAAATAAGCGAATTACATTTCGAAAGAAATCAATCAAATTAACGGAAATTTTGAAAAACGTTGTTGGTTTATAAACACTATCCATTGATGAATTGATTCAATATCAAATGCTCTTATACGTCAGAAAAAAGCAAATGCAAATCTTCCAGGATTGGAATTTAGCCAAAGAATAAAAAGGACAAAAATGAAAAAAAATATAAAAAGAGAAATCAAAGGAAGAAAATTCGAAGAGATGAAGAGGTGCAAAGAGAATTGAATGAAAATTTTTGAATGGAAAATAAAGAGGAATGCCAATATAAAAGATAAAGGAACCAGGATGGATTCAAATTGGAGCAACGAAGAAGAAGCAGAGGACACAGGAGACCAAATAAAGCAAAGAAGCGAATTACGCAATTCTTTCTATTTTCTTGTATTAAAGATTTTACTCTTAAGCCTTCTTTTTTAATTTCGGTAAAAGTAATACTTATTTATGCAACATACTTGAAGAGGAATGCAAGGACTGTCTGTTTACACGATTTTGGAGATATAACTTTAAGACGTACAATCGAGTTAATTGAAAAGTACACTTTCATAACTAATATTGATTTAATTAAGTGTCCCAAAGTTGTTTATAATTAGAATTAGAAGGCTCCTCATATTGTTCCCTTGATTTTGTTCGTGAATTGTTTGCCATTGTTTGTTGATATTTATTACTGTCAAACACATGTTAATGTTGATGATGTGTTGATGCTTCTATAACAATATGTACTTCACCATTGTCGTATTACATCGGGCAATGACAAGAATATTCTTATCTCTTGATTGATAATGAGAAACAAACAGTGACAAATCGCAAATAGTCAATTATATTCAATGGGAGTATCGTTTATTTACTCGTTCTTATTACTCTATCTTTATCTTCATCCTCTTAGTCTTCGTCTTCTTATTCTTATTGTCTAAAGCTTCTCCATTTAAGAAAATGTCATACATTTTCTCTTGTGATAATATTTGAAAATAAATAAAATATATTGACTGCAATTAAGTCTATTATTGCCAACGTCAGCAGAACAGTTGTTGTTGTTGTTGATTGCCTTACTATGGTTATAATTGTTGTTACTTTTTATTGTGATTATTGTGATTTTATTATATCCGGAAGTGACATCTACGACTATTTACAATTTGTTACCATAAATTCATTTGCTAAATTGATTAAAACTAGTATGCAAATATTGACAGATTGAACTTGTATGATGTCATGTCTTACGTTAGTTCTATTGGTCAGTTGGTTGATTAGTTGGTTTAGTAACTGTGGAATAGAAGATTTTACTAGGAGTGATGCTGAAGCTGAAGCGGTGAATGTAATCTATTATTGGTTTTCTATTGTTCTGATTGATGAAGCCTGGTAGTTTGGTACTATTAGTCATTTATTTATTCTGTTAGAATTTCAATTATATTTTCTAAAAAAGAAAAATCAATAAAATTTATGTGAATTCAGACTTCCATCCACTATTCCTTACTTGTCTTCCTCCTTTTTTTCTTCCTTTCTTTCAAACACTATTTTTACTAAAAATTTGTTTATAACTTTTCTGTAGCTTGTTTATCTTTCCCTTGATTACTATATACTCATGGTGGGTTTTAATTTCGTGCAACACATTTTTTCGTTTATCGTTATCATCTATATTGTCTGCATCTCTCTGAATTATTATTCCTATATATTTTGCAATGAAAATTTACTACTCTTTTTATTGTTGTTCGATTATTAAATAAAATTGTTTAGTTTTCAACAAGTGTCGGTAAGATATTTCTGCTTTAGAAATTTTCGGAGTTGATATTGATGATTATTTTATATTTTAATGCATCCAATAATAGGTAGAAGAATTAAATTGTAAATGGAAATTTTGAATTCGGATAATTATCAATAATCTTATTACCTAATTACTATTATTATCTGAAATGAACAGACGAGGTCATAGCAATATTATCATCATCATCAAAATAGTATCGATCATTAAAATGCTATTTACAATATTCGCCTAAAGTAATTTATCTTTACAGTTAACACCATCGTTATTATTACTATAGGCATAGTCACTGTCAACGGTCACTCTTTTCACGAGCATCTGTTGCAACCGACATACTCGATAGATGTTAACAACAATGCAATTGAATTACACCTCCTCTTTTAGTGATGTTACCTTCCAGGTTATTTGAGATCGTTGCTCTTAGCATTTTCATCTTCTTCTTCTTCTTCTCATTCTTCTTCCTTTCTTCTCCTTCCAATCTATTTAGAAGCATGGCCACTCCTTGACAATGATTTTAGAGTAGTAGTAGATTTCTTTAACTATTCTCCTCGAATTCAACTTGTGCTTATGAAATAACTTCTAAAATCATCAAAGTAATCAAATAATAATTAAATTAAAATAAACGTAAATTCTTCTTACATGAATTTGTTTTTAATTTATTGTTAATTTTTTTCAGAGCACTTTCAGTAACGGTCGCCCGTCCGCTGATCGATTTTAGCACGGAAAGTAATAGCAATTTCAAGCAATAAGACGTCACCGGGATACATTTGTAACAGCACAGACCTGAATAACATTATCTGATTAGTTAAACGATATATGAAAGTGTCCCAAACACTTTATTATTGATTATGAAAATCTTATATTTTATAAATTTTTGAAATTTTTAAAAAATACATTCGATTATTTGTATTCACAATAAAGAACGATTACAATTTGAAAAGGTTTTTAATCAAAGCCCAAAAGTATGCTTCAGTTTAGTGACGGGTTTTCAGAAGGAATCTATGTTTTGGTTTCTAAAAGATATAAACACTTTCCATGATTTTTAATTTCATGACAGTTTAATTTCTCTGTATTAAAGACCATCGATGAAATCGCTATCGAGGCTGAGCGATAAACTTTTTTGTGAACATTTTTAAACATTATTACAAATTTCACAACTATTGTTTCTTTAATAATTTTGCTGGGAGGAGGCGGTCTGCAGGTGCTTGAGTTATTTGTACTAAATATATTCAGAGATAGAATAGGTGAAGCGTCAAGAGGGAATCCAGCATAAAGAGGTCTTGAAAATTCGTTTGAAAATAGAACGAAACGGAATATGATACTAAAGATGGAACATCGCTGAAACCGGTTTGTCTCCAAACCAAATTTAACAAACGATGCCGGAAATTCGTTCCAACATTCATCTTTAAAACTAAAGTACAGGGTGTTTCATATAAGATGCACCGAAGGTAAGGACAAAATCAATACCGAATGATGCAATATCGAGAATGCGATAAGAGAAATTGATTGAATTGATGGCATTGAAAGAATGATCATTGTATCGTACATCTGAGAAGAGCCAAGAGAATTGAAAGAACATGTAGAAAGGTTATTAAAAACGAATTACATTATGAAAGACAAAAGAGTAGACAGATTGATAATTTCCAAAACATAAACAGAAACAGAAGCCGACGATGAAATGAACATTTTATCAGGTGCTGAATAAACGCCTTATCATTATGACAAACTGCAGGCAGGATCGAGGCCTTCTCGCCTCTTTTACAAGTGCAACACATCTCCGAGTGGTTTCTCTCTTTGTCTTCCTTTCCATCCCACTTGGAAGTGGTTATATAGTAATCATTCTCATTCTCATTAAATTTTCAAGTCGCGCCATATTTCGGCAAGTAAGTAAATGCTTTTAATTTGGTTCAGGTCTTCTGCAAGTTTTGTGTATTTGTCCGGCTATCTGCCGTTGGGTTCCTTTGCTGATTCATTTAGCGGGTTTGTCCAAATGTTCGTCTGTCCTTATTAACACTATCATCATCCGGTCATGTCCGTTCATTTCAACAAAATTGAACAATTGGACAGACAAATGATAATTTCTACCCAGCCCTTGGCATTCATCGTGTTGTTCTTGATGCCGCAATTCTGACAATTCAGCTGTCGTGTGATAACACATTCAGGTGATATGTAATAGTGTTATTTGCCAGATTTTTTATGCGGGTAGTATTTTCATTGCTTTGGAAAGAGAAGACGAGGTTGCAAAGGTTTTTTATTCGTTTCCAAAGAGGCTGCTGCATCTGCTGCCTTTCTTATCAATACCAAAATATATTTCTCAATTTTTTCCTTATTTCCTGATTTCGCACATATCAATTGCCAAAAAGGTTTTTTTTGGTAAAATTGTGGCCGGAATCATGGCGTTGGTCATTTGGCTTTTGGCAAATTTTTGAACGCGCTTCAAAGGTGTTCATTTCTTGCGCCTTTCAGCTCACTGTGACGTAAATTGTAGAGGTGATGCACCAGTGTACGGGTACGATATACGAGTATATTCTTGAGTTCTGATTACTAATTGTTTCATTTCTCTGTTATCAAGTTTTAAAAGACGTTGGTTATTTGTGCGGTAACGAAGGTGCAAAATTTTTAAAAGAGACCTATCAAGAATTTATCAGAAGAACAAAATTTAAAAAGGGGTTTAAATTTTCGAGTGGAGACAGTTGGCAGCAATTTTTCGATAAGCCCGTTAAAGAATACGCAGACCCTAAGTGAAGGAATTATAAATCATATTAGTTTTTTTCTTTATATGCTGACTTTATTTTTATGTAAAACGTGTTAAATACGTTGATAACATTTTAGGAAGTATGCGTTGGATTATATGCTATTTAGCGGTTAATTAACGTTTCTTAGTTGAAGTCTTGAATCTGCAGTTGGGTAAATTTTTTTATAATTTCAAATTAATTAACTCTCCCGAAACTAATTTAGTTTAGACCTAGCTTTGGGGCTAACTTTGGAGTTTATAAATCTGTCTTCAGAATGCTTTTAATAACTTCACCTGTTGTTGGTCCAAATGTTGTTCCTCGGGGTGGTATGCAAAATTATATACATAATCTCGAGAGTAAGTTAAAAGCCTCAATGGAAATTTTTGATTCATCACAGAAAAAAGGCCTTAGTCATTTATCACCTAAAACGAATGACATTCTAAATGTGGCCCGCTCTGATTCTAAGTGACATATCGATTGATCATTCATGTGAGCCAGTGCAGTGCATCGAGGTGTGGCACGATGGCGATATAGTGAATGACGCTGATATAGCTAGTACAGCTTTTTCACTAGTGTCATTATCAAGCATTCAGTGCTCTCTGCATTTGTATCAACACCGATACGAACACCTTTGCTGGCAAAGAAAGCAAAATAAAACGTCGTCTCCACCATCACCATCGTCAGCAGCATCGCTATAACCCACCATCCGTAATGGGTAAATATTTAAAATTTACTTTTAACGCTTCTCCCTTTTTTTTCTAGTCATACCATCGGTGCGATTGGCGCGACACCGATTATTTATGAGTTTGATCGGTGCGTTGTGCCGGCTGATTGCGCAAACGTGACGGAAAACGACGTGTATCGTGTCAGTTCAGTCGATATTAAAGGCTCTTGCATGCGTATGTGCTGCAAGTGATTCGATGCTGGTTCGATCCAAGCTGAAGGAGCGGCATTTACTTTGCATTCCGATAATAAATTGCGAAGCAGATATTTGTTCAGTTATATGTCGATGCGTTGTCATGATGAGTAAGCATCGTCCTTACGGATATGTCGCAGCTTTTGGCAGAATCTGAAGTCGAAACGTATTAAGTCTTCCTGCCGATGATTCTGAAGTGTTTTTGGTAAGAATTCAACGTGCGAATTCTTTAATTTTGTGATTTGGAATTCGAAATGAAAATAAATATTAAGAGCGATCTAATCGGAGCCTGAGTTTGTGAATGAAGTCATAAATAAATTAAAGGCGATCCAAAACCAAGACCAAATCGTAGGCCAAAACCAAATTGTAGGTTTCGACTACTTCGAAGGCTTCCAGGAAGGCTTTGTTTCGAAGATATTTACGAGTCCAAAAATTAAATGATGTCTCAAAAGAAGATTAATTATAAGAGAACGACAAAGAGGGTCAAATGATTGAGGTGACCACAAAAGTTAAGGCTTAAACCACGACCAAAATGTACCTAAGGTTAAAATTAAGACGAACGCTAGGACAAAGAAGGAAAATAAGATTGAGGAAAAGGCTAGATAAGGTTTAAAAGCTTTTAAAACTTAGAAATGAACCGCCCAACATCAGGCTTCGCTGAAAGTACTTTCAAGCTTAGGATAAGAATCAATACGAAGTCTTTGTTTAATATCGTACTTTTGGTTAAATTCTGGATAAAATTAGATTGAAATCAAGAGTCGATTAAATTTTTATTTCTTAATTATAAAATGAAATTCTTCATTGTCGCTTTTCATATTAATTGTCGTTCAAAATGATGCCACCACAAAATTCTAATAAGATTTCTCACGCGAAATCTCGTTTTCTTTAATTCGCATTCATTTTCGCGCCGTTTCTTTTTAATTCTTACTTTCGCGTTGTTCGTAAGAATAATGGTCGTCGAGCTGCTGTCATCACAAAAGTAAAAATATTTCGCTCTCGGTCATACGTCCGTCCCCCACTTACCAGTTGATCTGTTGTGACCATTTATCGAGAGCAGTCTTAGCCCCGTCGCATGTTGCTGATTTGAATTATGGCAACAGCAAACGATTGCAGATCAACCGAAGCAACAGTACCAACAAACACAATAACAACTAGAAACAATAACAAGAATGGATGGTAGGGAAGTAAGAGTCCACGAAGTTAGAGAGCCCTTGGTAGAGTGTTGACTCTTTTCTCAATGCCAATGACATTGATTCGTTTCCAATCCATTGTCCCATTTGCGCGCCATGGTATCACCACATTAAACCGCTTTCCAGGACCCGTATCATCTGAATTCGCATCTACTGACCGGAGGTGATTTCTAAATGCTTTGTGCTGATGGTTGCGATTTTCGCAAGCAGTACTTTCTGCCTACCTCCGCGGAACTCTGGTGGTGGTACGAGTATTGTACAATTCGGACGCTGTTTGCGGCAGTCGCCGCGTTTAAGCCAAAGTGCGGCGATAAATCAAATTGACACTCTTACGTTGCGGAAATTAAGCCACACGGGTCTCAATACGCGAGTGCTATCCGTAAAAGAGTTACGCTAAGGGAAATGAATGTGAAGAGATCTCTGAAACTAAATGGTATCCTTTCTGAAAATGGAGCAACGCGTTTCAGGGATGTGGAAATCGCATTTAAGGTTCCACCAAAAGTTATATTCCTGCCTCGAACATTGCGCCTGTGGTCAATGATCCGAGTTCTCTTGTCCAACAATTAGGTTCAAGCCGCTGATACTTCTTTAATCGAAAGTAGTTTATGATAGAAATAGCCGTCTGCCTGTCAATAAGCAAGCAATGAATGAAATTAATTTCTCCTAGAAATTTTGAATTTTTTAAAGTGATTAAGTATTTGGCGAACCCTGTCTTACTGTATTGCGATATAACCGCCATTCCAATGCTTGCCTCGAATTGAACTCAACGCGTTGGTTACCAAAACGTATCATCATATATTGGACACAGCAAAAAGTTGCATTTTTTGGCACTCCACCGTGTGAGCAGTGAGCAGGCTCTGAACTGGAACTTTGTTGAATGGCGCACTATTGGTTATGTCGGTCAGTCGCGCGCGCTCTACTTTTTATCAGCCGTAACCAGATGGAAAAAAGTGTGCGGAAATTACTTTGAGAATGGAAGGCAATATACGTAGCGTCTGCAATTCTTACGACTATACCGACGACCATCGTCATCGTGTGGACAATTTTTATTATTATTTTGATTATTAGAGGTGAAAGATGACATTATTAAGAACATTAATGGACTGACTATCAGTGGTCCCGAGGAACTGGTTGCAATACTGGTTGCATGAGAGCCTCTACAGTTGCTTGCCTGCTTCCATGCCATACCAGAGTAAGTACGTCACCGCAGCATGTGGTCACAAATTACAGCCTGGCCTGTTGTGTCATTTTGCCGGGAGGAGCGGACAAAAGAAGAACAGGTAGTATAGCGAAATGTAAAATTGGGGAAATGTTAGGGCACAACACGAAAATCATGTCTTAAATGAAATCAACTTTTTTTTGGTTTCCTGACAAAACAGAAATATTTTGTTGAAGAAAACAGTGCGTACGGAATTTTCAAAAGCTCAAAATAATTGTACTTGTGTGAAGTATTTAAATGAGTGAGAAGAATCGACGGAAGTCCATGGATTTCCCAGGGATGACGAAAATTCCCTCAGGGATGAGAATAATTCCCTCTGGCTTTTTTAAAACGAAATCCTCCTGTTTTTGACTGTAATTTGTTCTTGTTTTCATTAGAAAACCGGTTTTAAAAATTTTAATTATCAAAATGAAAGTATTTTAAATTAGTAGATCAAAAGCAAAAGTTCATTTATGTATTTCGCATTCTCTAAATCTCGCAGTCAAGAAACTCGGTGATGTGTGAGCAATTGTCAATCGAGAGAGAGAGGCTTTTTGAACGATTTAGTACACGATTTCGGTCCAAAGGGCGGAGTAGCTTTCTGTCAGCTTTCGATTATGTCGTGATTTTCTTTAATTATTCTGAAAGAAGGGGCACCACTATTTTTAAATTACGTTCATATTCCTAGTATTTGCATTGCTGATTTGTTGTTGTAGGTTGTGATTAATTAATACAATTACCTATAGATGACATTCAAATGGAATTAAATACCACAAATAAAATTATAAAAAACAATTATGAGGTATATATATATATATATATATATATATATATATATATATATATATATATATATATATATATATATATATATATATATATATATATATATATATATATATATATATATATATATATATATATATATATATATATATATATATATATATATGTAGGATGGAGCACCATTATTTAAGGACTTACTAGTATACTCACCTTAAACACCTACATTAAATACTATTTATATTACTTACGTTAAATACTTATGTAGAAAATTACTTTAAACATTATTGTTTATTTCTATTTTAAAAAAGATCACTTTGTATTTTGAATTGTGAAAAAGTATTGTAGAGAAAATTTATTTATTCATTCAATTTTTGTACTCGGAAATAAAACATCGAAATTTGTTCTCTTCGAAATAAATTGTTAAAATTAAATCGTTTTAAAAAATCATTGTTTTATTCGTGGAATCGTTTTGGAAAATAACTACTTATTCGTGGATTCAATTAAATCCACCTCATTAGTTGGCGTCATCAAACATCAACTCTACAATTTTGGGGGCTCAACCTAACTCCGAAAAAAAAATCTTTACGAAATCTTTACGATTTTATCCGATTTATTGAAACATTGCTGCAACATAATTTCAAAAAAAAAACTGAAGAAATAGAAAGAAGCTGAGCAAACTAATTTAACATTCAAGATCTTCATGAAAAATAATATTTCAAAAAACAAATTCAACAATCAAAACCTAAGAAGAACAAGAAATTCAAAGGAAGAAAATCATACGCCACGGAGACAAAGCTAAATAAACAATATTTCATAAGTTGAAGGCAGCGAACGAAAAGAAAATTGAAAGGTAAGAGTGAGCATCGCAAAAAATTGGTCTCCACCAGAAAATATAAGAAAGACCTTATTTCCATTACCCTACGGTGTAATTGCGGACAACAATCTAGCAAAATACGGTGGTGCATCTTTATATTCACCATGATTTTTTTTTTAAATAAAATATTTCAAAATCGTGTTCTTTATATATCTAAGAATTTCATAAATAACATAAATATAATTGGTGTATTGTAACTACATTAATACTTACATTTACATAATTATTAACTATTTTATAATTACCAAATCACCAAACAATCACACACAATGGACAGAACAACAATTTTATCTCTGACAGTAGGTGAACTAAGAGCGAAACTTAATGAACTAAATTTGGAAAATAGCGGACTTAAAAGAGATTTACAAAAGAAGCTCCTTCAACATTTCGGTCATTCCGATCAGAATGAAAACGACGAAACCGACAAAGAATCAATTCGGTCAGAATATGATGACCCTCTGTTAGACCAACGTAATATTTTCGTTGAAAAAACACATTTTACTCTTCGTGACATCGAAGATTGCATATCATCCTTTTTGGGATTGGATTCAATCGACGTTAATCAATGGATCCAAGAATTTGAAGATATTGCTACTACTGTGAACTGGAATTTATTACAAAAATTTATTTATGCTAAGCAACTTTTAAAAGGAGCTGCAAAACTATTTGTAAGAAGCCAGGCTACAATACGAACATGGGACGAACTAAAAAAAGCTCTTAGAAGCGAATTTGGACAAAGATTGTCATCCTTAGAAATCCACAAAATGTTGAGAAATCGTCGGAAGTACAGAAATGAAACTTTACGTGAGTACCTATACGTACTACTTGAAATAGGAAAACCCATTAATCTAGATGAAACTAGTCTAATTGAATACTTTGTTGAGGGAATATACGATTCGAAACCAAATAAGACAATTTTATATCAATCACGTTCAATTGCAGAACTAAAAAATAACATAAAAATATATGAAAAAATTTATCCAATACACAATTCACACTGTAAATGGCCTACAAAAGCAAATTATTATGAAACGAAATTTGCAAATAAGGAAAACTTTAACAAGGACGTGCCAAACCAATATTTAAAACTCGAACCTAAAGCACATTTCAGCGAACCCTGTCAGAATAAACCCATCAGATGTTACAAATGTAATGAATTAGGACACCGATCATATGATTGCAAATATCGAGATAAAAGCTTAGAAAAAAAACATTTAACACGAAACAATAACGCCAACACAATATCTAATAATGTTAACCCAGACTTCAATAAAAGTGGTGGATTAATATTTAAAGATATGTACATATTGGGTACCAAAATTTCAGCATTAATCGACACGGGCTGCGACGTCTGTCTTATGCGTTACGACATAATGCAAAAATTTAAAAACAAAATAAAATTAAGTCAAGACAGAAAACAATTGGTAGGTATCGGTGAATACAAATTAACCACATTAGGTAGTTTTACAACGACAATTAAACTTGATGAAGTAGTTTTAGATATAACCTTTCATGTAACTAAAAGTAATGATATACGCTTTGATGCAGTAATTGGTAGCAATATTTTAAAAGATGTAGAGCTTTCAATAACAAAATATCAAGCAAAATTTTTTCGAAGCCAAAGTCCTTCCCAGAGTTTTAAAATACCGAAAAGTAATCTAGAAAAAAGCAACGGTGTAAATTCTGCACTTGAAGACGACAATATCTCCTTGATTAGAGATGAATTCGGAAACATTTTACTAGCGAACGGTTTAGATTCATCAAGTGATTTACGAGTAGACCTTTCACACCTTGATAAAATTCATTCGGATGTTATAACCTATTGCATACAAAATTATTATCCCTCAGCTAAATTTAAATCTCCAATTGAAATGAAAATTTTGTTGAATGATGAAGTACCCATTTATCATCGACCTCGAAGGCTCTCCCAATTAGATAAAAAAATCGTTGAAGAACAAATTAAAGCATGGTTATCTGAGAATATAATTCAGCCAAGCACATCAGAATTTACTTCACCAATCGTTCTGGTCGCAAAAAAAAAAAGATGGTAGTAAAAGACTTTGCTGCGACTACAGAAAACTAAATAAAAAAATTGTTAAAGATCATTTCCCAATTACTTTGATAGATGATGCACTTGAGCGATTACAGGATGCTAGAGTTTATACTACATTAGACCTTAAAAACGGATTTTTTCACGTACCCGTGGAACCAAATTCTCGAAAGTATACATCTTTCATAACACATAATGGCCAATACGAATTTCTCTATGTCCCTTTCGGAATATCAAATTCACCAGCCGTGTTTGCAAGATATATTCAATTCGTTTTGAGAGATTTAATAAACAACGGAACTATCATAGTATATGTTGATGATATAATTATACCATCCAAAAATGAAAAAGAAGGTATTGAAAAATTTAAAACTTTCCTTAAAGTTGCAAGTGAAAATGGATTGAATGTAAACTGGAAAAAATGCGAATTTCTTAAAAGAAAAGTAGAATTTCTTGGCTACATTGTAGAAAATGGTACAATAAAACCATCAGAGAGGAAAATTAATGCAGTTAAATCATTCCCAGTACCAACAGATAAAAAGTCCTTACAACGGTTCCTTGGTTTAACGTCTTATTTTAGAAGATTTATGCAAAATTATGCAATAATTGCAAAACCCCTCTCTGATATTTTACGAAAAGATTCTAAATTCAAACTCCAAGAACCACAATTACTTTCATTTCAACAATTAAAACAACTTCTCATAAAAGCACCCGTTCTCAAGATATATAACCCCAACGCCGCTACAGAAGTACATACAGATGCCAGTAGTTACGGTTATGGAGCCGTCATGCTCCAAAAGGACGACGAAGATCAGACATATCACCCCGTACAGTTCATGAGTAGGAAAACCAAGCCTGCAGAAGAGAAATACCATTCATACGACCTAGAAATATTAGCGATTGTAGAAGCTTTAAAGAAGTGGCGAATTTACTTATTAGGAATTAAAATTAAAATCGTGACAGATTGTAATGCGCTAACAATGACACTAAAGAAAAAGGATATTCCTCCAAGGATATCTCGCTGGGCGATGTACCTACAAGAGTTTGATTACGAAATCGAACATCGTCCAGCCACCAGAATGAAACATGTCGATGCATTAAGCAGGGTTTGTTTACTAATTGAAGATAGCTTAAAACATCGACTGAAAAGAGCACAGATGGAAGACGATTGGACAAAGGCTGTGAGGAAAATACTAGAAACAACACAGTACGAAGACTTTTACATTAAGCATGATATTTTGTATAAAGATCCCAATAAGGATTTAATTGTAATTCCGACAGGTATGGAAGAGGAAATTATTAAAATTTCCCATAGTCAAGGACACTTTTCTATTAAGAAAACTCAGGATAATTTAGAAAAATCTTTTTATATTCCACATATAACTCCAAAAGTTACCAAAGTTGTTCGAAACTGCATAGAATGCATTTTAATTGAAAGAAAGGCTGGAAAGAAAGAAGGGTTTTTGTCTCCAATAGAAAAAGAGGATAAACCACTTCAAACATATCACATTGACCACGTAGGACCTTTAGAGATCACTCATAAAAAATACAACCATATTTTTGCAGTAGTTGATGGGTTCTCTAAATTTGTATGGTTGTATCCCACCAAAACTACAAATACCCATGAAGTAATCGAAAGATTAAAAAATCAGGCAACAATATTCGGTAATCCCCGAAGAATTATTAGTGACAGGGGCACTGCATTTACCTCTAACTCTTTTAAAGAATATTGTGAATCCGAGAACATACAACACTTATTAATTACTACAGGCGTACCTCGAGGCAACGGCCAGGTCGAACGGATTCACAAAATAGTAATACCACTACTCTCGAAATTGTGTTTAGAAAATCCTACACATTGGTATAAGCATATTAACAGAGTTCAGCAGGCCATAAATAGTACACCTCCAAGAAGCACTAAAATATCCCCATTTAAAATTCTAACCGGTTTAGATATGCGCTCTCCAATAGATAACGACTTACAGGAGATGCTAGAACAAGAAAACTTCACAGAATTTGAGAGAGAACGCGAAAATATTCGCGAATTTGCTAAAGCAAACATTAAATGTATTCAACAAGAGAACCGGAAAGCTTTTAACAGAAACAGAAAAGAAGAAATACAATACAATGTTGAAGATTTGGTAGCAATTAAGAGATCACAGTTTGGTCCAGGATTAAAAATAAAGTCAAAATTTTTAGGTCCGTATAAGATAGTTGCGAAACATAATCATGGCAGATACGAAATAGAAAAAATAGGGAACCAGGAAGGACCGAAAAGAACGACCACCGTCGCAGAATACTTAAAAAAATGGAATCACACATTCGGGACGAATGTCCGTCAGGATGGCCGAATGTAGGATGGAGCACCATTATTTAAGGACTTACTAGTATACTCACCTTAAACACCTACATTAAATACTATTTATATTACTTACGTTAAATACTTATGTAGAAAATTACTTTAAACATTATTGTTTATTTCTATTTTAAAAAAGATCACTTTGTATTTTGAATTGTGAAAAAGTATTGTAGAGAAAATTTATTTATTCATTCAATTTTTGTACTCGGAAATAAAACATCGAAATTTGTTCTCTTCGAAATAAATTGTTAAAATTAAATCGTTTTAAAAAATCATTGTTTTATTCGTGGAATCGTTTTGGAAAATAACTACTTATTCGTGGATTCAATTAAATCCACCTCATTAGTTGGCGTCATCAAACATCAACTCTACATATATATATATATATATATATATATATATATATATATATATATATATATATATATATATATATATATATATATATATATATATATATATATATATATATATATATATATATATATATATATATATATATATATATATATATATATATATATATATATATATATATATATATATATATATATATATATATATATATATATATATATATATATATATATATATATATATATATATATATATATATATATATATATATATATATATATATATATATATATATATATATATATATATATATATATATATATATATATATATATATATATATATATATATATATATATATATATATATATATATATATATATATATATATATATATATATATATATATATATATATATATATATATATATATATATATATATATATATATATATATATATATATATATATATATATATATATATATATATATATATATATATATATATATATATATATATATATATATATATATATATATATATATATATATATATATATATATATATATATATATATATATATATATATATATATATATATATATATATATATATATATATATATATATATATATATATATATATATATATATATATATATATATATATATATATATATATATATATATATATATATATATATATATATATATATATATATATATATATATATATATATATATATATATATATATATATATATATATATATATATATATATATATATATATATATATATATATATATATATATATATATATATATATATATATATATATATATATATATATATATATATATATATATATATATATATATATATATATATATATATATATATATATATATATATATATATATATATATATATATATATATATATATATATATATATATATATATATATATATATATATATATATATATATATATATATATATATATATATATATATATATATATATATATATATATATATATATATATATATATATATATATATATATATATATATATATATATATATATATATATATATATATATATATATATATATATATATATATATATATATATATATATATATATATATATATATATATATATATATATATATATATATATATATATATATATATATATATATATATATATATATATATATATATATATATATATATATATATATATATATATATATATATATATATATATATATATATATATATATATATATATATATATATATATATATATATATATATATATATATATATATATATATATATATATATATATATATATATATATATATATATATATATATATATATATATATATATATATATATATATATATATATATATATATATATATATATATATATATATATATATATATATATATATATATATATATATATATATATATATATATATATATATATATATATATATATATATATATATATATATATATATATATATATATATATATATATATATATATATATATATATATATATATATATATATATATATATATATATATATATATATATATATATATATATATATATATATATATATATATATATATATATATATATATATATATATATATATATATATATATATATATATATATATATATATATATATATATATATATATATATATATATATATATATATATATATATATATATATATATATATATATATATATATATATATATATATATATATATATATATATATATATATATATATATATATATATATATATATATATATATATATATATATATATATATATATATATATATATATATATATATATATATATATATATATATATATATATATATATATATATATATATATATATATATATATATATATATATATATATATATATATATATATATATATATATATATATATATATATATATATATATATATATATATATATATATATATATATATATATATATATATATATATATATATATATATATATATATATATATATATATATATATATATATATATATATATATATATATATATATATATATATATATATATATATATATATATATATATATATATATATATATATATATATATATATATATATATATATATATATATATATATATATATATATATATATATATATATATATATATATATATATATATATATATATATATATATATATATATATATATATATATATATATATATATATATATATATATATATATATATATATATATATATATATATATATATATATATATATATATATATATATATATATATATATATATATATATATATATATATATATATATATATATATATATATATATATATATATATATATATATATATATATATATATATATATATATATATATACTTACATGCTTTAAGTTCTGTATGGTGTGACGGTTTTGTGTAGTCAATGTCGATAGACGTCTGAGAATATTTAAATTCTGGGAAATTTAATGAAATCCTTGTGATCTTTTTGGGTTTAAATTACACAATCAACTGAATTATGACCAAGACTAAAGCCGCCTTAAAATTGAGCTCATAAATTATCAGAGACATAACACAGTCTTGAAATGGATATTAGTGGAGCACCGGCACAGACGGGCACATCGACCGACACGCAAGTAGAGAGCTAGGTAGAAGCAGAGACAGAGGCAGACGGCAGATTGCCAATTGTGCAAGTTCAGGAAAGCAAGTGATGGAGAGACCAACACACGTAATAATAACACATGGACAGACAAACGCGAGGATTTAAAAATCAAGTCGATCAGCGGCAAGCCCTAGAGTCCGCATGGACCGAGCTTTCGGTGTTAAAGAGTTAAGCGATGCGTGATTGGGATGGCGCTGGAAGAAAAAGGTACTGGAAGGTGACTCTGAAGACCTTTAGCTTGCGTGGAACTTGCAGTCAAGCGGTGGGATAAGGCGAGTGATGATAATGAAGTCCATTTTAAAGTCACAACCATTCAATATGATTTGATTTACAATCCCATTTCGATTATAATCGATGATGATATGTGTGAACGCGCTCAAGGTAGGTGAATCGGAATGCTTTGCTTTGCTGAAATCAAGAGGCAAAGAGGAAGAGAGCGAAATGGAAGCAGCATCATAATAAAACCGCCGCCAACTGCAACGTTTCGATACGAAACTTCGATAGTAGTCAGTACTAAGACGTAGACGTTTACGCAGAACGTGGCTATGTTTGCACGCCGTTTAGTTCCCTTTCCATTCCCTTTAGCCTATCTTCCAATTCTTACGAACGGCGGTAAATACAATTGACTTATAAATCGTTGTACTCAGTCGGATATTGAGCTTGCAACAACCCGCCCGGATCGTAATCTGTGAGGAGGATCATAACTATCACGCCATTCAGCGAAACAAAGAAATTTTCTAAAAAATTTAAAGTGACAATGAGAGCTCCACAAAATCCCTTTCATTGAACACTTTCTCAAAAAAAGTTGTACCATGAATTGCATTAAGGTGCGACGGCTGTCGAGGTTGTACGCGAGGGTGTAGAGGGGGTTGAGGGAAACGTGGGTAGTTATAGTATCTATATTTTGTGATATATGTGCATGAACGGATGTCCACACGTTTACACATTGCGATTTAAATCAATAATCGGATTTGGCCAAATATAGAATAAATCGAGCTTCATGTGCATCGAGCCTGTCGACTCTATTTAGAGTTCGGATCCTCTTCTAAATGAAGGAGACTAATTAACACGAAGAAATAGAAAAAGAGTAAAGTTACGAAAGCTGTGTTTTAGAAAGATATCCCTATTGGGCTTCATAGTTCTGAATGTTGGTCGAACAATGCAGTACGCTTTAGATTCCTGTAAGGATTTTTGGTAATCTTCATGAGGTTGTAGCATGATAATACATTAGACCAATCAAAAATGAATCCCAAAAAACAGCCAAATTATGCATTCATATAATACTTACAGAAACTTTGAATGCCATATACTTTTTTCATATCAATGCAATAGCTAGTTGTGGCTCAACTCGTATCACTTTCGTATCTAGTTCATACGATTTAATTATGGACGATCAACACTT
Source organism: Physocephala rufipes (assembly GCA_963966595.1). Classification (NCBI taxonomy): domain Eukaryota; kingdom Metazoa; phylum Arthropoda; class Insecta; order Diptera; family Conopidae; genus Physocephala; species Physocephala rufipes. The sequence continues at coordinate 21,728,925 of OZ016505.1, forward strand.
CCTCAGTAAGTGTTTCCACCCACTTGTACTAAAACATATTCAATCTCATGAATATACTCGTAGTCGTATACGTTCCATAGTGTCGAATAACATTTATTTATCATTTCCATTTAGCAAAATTCTCTCCTTCCCCTCGGATTCTATGGAAATCGTTAGTCGTATATTTTTTCTGTTTGAAATCAATTTAAAGCTATCGTTGTCATTGTAGTTGCTGTTGCTCCAGTTGGTCCAGTTGGTCGACCACCACTACCATCAGTTGATTCAAAAAATGCGTGGGTCTTTGGAATTTATTGCTAGTTAAATATTAATGTTGCTTTCTTTCCTAAACCTCGATCTCATATGTCTTCATTTAGTCGCTGCAGCGTGCGGTATCGGTGGCTTGATTTCTTTCCTTTTTATTTTCGATTTTTTTCTTTCGAATTCGAACGAATTCAGCTAAAATAAAAGTTTTTATTGTGGTATTGTTTATCGTTGTATTCCTGGTACACTGCAGTTGCCACTGTTGTTGTTGCTGTTGCAAACCTTTTTTGCTTTTATTAGAACTATTTAGTTTGGTCTGCCAAATTGCTTCGGTCATTTATTTTGATGAATGAAGTGCAAAGATTCTCGGGAATTTTATAAGACGTGATTGAGATCATCGCGATGGAAAAGAAAATGGGTGGGTTTACGCCTACGAAAAATGTTTAAATTTAATATTTAAATGGCAGTGCATTTGTCTTTAACGAAATAATATGCATTAAGTGACTCAAGGCGGAGAATTATTGCTGAGTTAAATTTTTTCTTATTTTATGAAGAAATTAATTGATTTTATACAAAATTGGTTTAAAATGATTTGGCTTTATTTTCCTATAAAGGTCGTTGGTTTTCAAAGAAAGCAAAATTATTAAAAATCTTTTTTAAATGTCTGCAAAATCGATTCCTTATTTAGCAATTACATCGATAGCATAAATCCATTTCCGAAGTTTAATTCTGTGTTTTACTGTCTTTACATATAGATATATAGCTTCGATCTATCTCGTGTTAAGAATTTCCAATTTCAAAAAGAAATTTATGCAAATTTAATAAAAACGAAATATTTGTTTATTTTATGGAAATGAATTTCAATGAAGTGATCCATCTTCTCTAGGCATAATTTTGTATAATTATGATGACAAGCGTTATTCTATTATACCCTCCTTCCCTCCCCTCCACCACTACCCGCAAGGGACGTGATAAATTACTGTACCTAATGATTCATTAATTAAGCGAAGCTGATACAACTATCTCATCGCTTTATGTCATTTGTGTTACAAAAGTATTGTTTGTGTTAAAAAAATGTGTCTCAAATTAAGAGTTTTAGGAATGGATAACCCGTACAAGTTGTTGCTTGTCATGAAAATGGTAAAAATTAATTAAGGGCTGATTAGGCACATGAAAAAAGTTAAAACAAAAGGAAAACCTCAAAACAATTTAATATTTTATTAAAATGTTTGCTTTGACATCACACAAAAAACAATAAATACAAAAACAACAAAACACTAGAAATATTTTTGAAGCAAACTGATCGATCGATTGATCGGTGTGAAGCATGATGATGCGTGAGCTGATGAAGAATTTAAGTCTGAAGGCAGAAAGGAAAGTTTAAAAAAGAGGAACGAGTAAAATTTATCAAGCGGCTTTCTAGCCCATTTTTGCTGTTGTTTTTGTTCATTGTTGTTGTGGGTAGTGTTTTATTATTTATAGTTGTCACACTATATTAGAAATTCTTTATTCATATACAAATTCATTATATTTTATTTAGCCCTTAAGTGATTTTACATGTTTGTCATACATTTGGACTGTTAACGTTTCCGATTTGAAAATTTTTTTTGGCCGTGATAATAAATAAGCAAAAATATATTTGGATAAGTAGAAAATTTATTGACATTAAATTAAATTTATGAAACGTTAAATTTTTTAAACATAAAATTTTTTTAAAAGTCAAAAATTTCTTTTTCTTTATTTGTTTAGGGTTAAAATGCATTTAATTAAGTTAGGCTTTAATTAAAAGCATTCAGCTGAAATAGTTTTCTAAATATTCTAATACAAAACTGAATAGAGAAAAACTATTAAGATTTTAATTACCTGACGTGAATGACAAAGTACTTAAGACTTCTTGATTATTCTCACAATTTTTTTAATGATATTGAGCAGCGACTAAGTGTCTGTGATTGAGGAAAAGAACAAAAAGAACAAGAAAATACGATAGGAATATTAGAGGAAGAATAATAATTAGGAAGATAATTATAATAAGAAGAAGCTTAATTAATTTCTTCCTCCGATGAATAAAATAAATTTTCCTTTTTTCGCAAAATATCAAGCGGCGAATTAAAGAAAACAGACACAAATTATTCTACTTCCTCGAGAGCAGTTCCTCCAATGGGAATTCGTTCAATCTGGCTGAATTGCGTATTTCAACCAAAAATTAATCCCACACTAATCCGCACCAAATTGCTCAAGATCGCACCGGAGATACGTAGATGAATGTGGATGAATTGCATCAACACCACCAGCTACAGCAAAAGAAAAATTACGGCGCGACAACAACAAAATCAACGAAGGAAACACCAACAACAACAACAGGAACAACAACAGGAACACCAATATCAACAACTAAAACATCAAAGGAAATAAAAATAACTATAAATTTCCATGCCATGGCAGATGACAGTGGGACGAAATAAGCGAGAAACATTTTTCTAAAATTGTTCGATATTAAAGACAAAGATAGTTGAAAAAGTCTACAGTTTTTGAAGTTTAGGGAAATTGTATTAAAATGGTTTTATAAATAAATTGATTCATGAATTAATCCTTTCATTTAGTTTTTATTAATTTTCTTTTGATTTCGATTTTGAGGTTTACGAAAGTCGCCAATACTTGCTTTATTGTTTTTTTTGTATCAATTGATTTCGCTATCGATAAAGTGTCTGAAGGAAATGAAGAAAATATAAATAAATATTCTGAAAAGCTAAAACTTGATAAATCTTGTTGGACTTTCAAGTTCTACAAGGAAACGTTTTTACTGAGCAGACGTGATAATTATTCTACTGTGCAACAAAAGTGACGACAAGAATGAAATGTTTAAGAGGATACGTGAGATGGTTTCATCGGTCTTGAAGCCACGTTAAGCACCAGCTGATGGACCTAGCGTTTGTCTGCCTGTCTGCTTTGTCAGACTATATTCACGTCTTAATAAGTTTAGCCGTGTGGCGATTCATACGAATTGCAACAATGACAATCAACACAACAACAATAACAACAACAACAACGAAGATTCTACCTAAAGCAGCAAAGTAACGCAGAAAATAAACGAGAATAACAACGCAAACAACAAGAAAAATCAGATGTAATAAAAATGCAACCCTTCTTCTGCCACGGTAACCATCTGAGACAGAAACATTAACGTAAATTGTTGTTGCAATTGTTGTTCAACTCAATTGCTTACGTTGTTCGTTTTGGAAATCAGCTAAAAATCCGCACTTGATCAAAATGCCAGAACGATTTGCATATTTTAATTAAATTCGTCGTTGTTTCGCCGGGATGCATTTGAACATTGAGTTGAAAGCTTGGCGCAAAATTTGTGAATGTGCGAATGCCATGGAAACGACATGAACTTGGTCACTTGGACATGCATATGGATACTGGACCGACCCGACTGTCGACGACACATAGAGTGAAATCCACACCAACCAACAGATCAAGTATTCTTAGCAGCAAGTAAGACTACGTGTATTGGTTGATGTATAGGTGGTTGAGAGGAGGGGGGGGAGATAATGGAAAAGGAGTAAAGAATGTATTACGATTGCATTCGTGGATATGGAAATAAAGCAAATCAGATGCTCGCAGGCAGAGGAAGAAAGAGTGAAGGAAATCACGTCAAGAGAAGAACTGAAATAATTGCCATAATACTGTTACAACAACAACAACAACAACAACTGTTGCGATAGCAACAGTGGAAAAATCATTATGGTGCTAACTCCGAAAGTGTTAAATTGGATTAATCCGGAAGATTTACGCTGCGGGTGATACGATACAATGACAACAACAACAACAACAACAGCAACATAACAACATTACCAGAAAAAAGGAGCAATAATAGCAACAACAACACCTCGTTTAACTAAGACAACAACAAGCAATACCATTCCATGGCCATTTGCCAGGCAACGACGTCACACTTGATTCAATTTTGGCAACAACAAATGATGACTTATTCATTGAGAAAGTTAACAAAAAATTGGGGAAACAATTGGAGCAAAAAAATTATTTTCGTTTGGAATATCATGGAACACACATTCTTCCGTACACCGTCAAACATCGCCGGGAATAAAAATTGGTCAAGTCCTTCGGGACTGGCGCTGTAGGGCTCAGAACGGGACGAGATATGATTATGGAATAAGAAGTGGTAGGGAGTTTTGGAAGGGAGAGGGAAGAAGGCGGAAGTAGGTGAGCGAGATATTCATTAAAGGCAAGGGGATATTCATGTATGCAATAATGCAATGTAACGATTGACACTAACGGTTGGCCCACCCCAGAAATAGCAATTAATTGTAATAAAATTTTATGTAATATTATTAATAATTTATATAACATTGAAAAATCTTCCTTCTGTGGTATTAATATTTTAAGTTTTCAAGATATTATGTTTTAAATTTTTAGGATTAGATTATGAAAGTTTATAAAAAGATAGTCCACGAAATATTCGGTTGTTCTTAGTGTTGTTGTTTGTGCTATTAATAAGTGGCATTTTTAACTATTGACCACTTCTGTGCTTTTACGTGTTAGTAAACGCCTATGCTTAATATACGGCCGTGTCGGTGTCACCAGATTCTCGAATCATTCATGCAAAAATTATGATTGACTACAACTGCTTGGGCAAAGAATTTTCAATTAGTTTAACAATGCATCAACATGCAAATAATAATAATGAATGCAATGGCGACAGTTGCAGCAGGACCATCAGGAACGCCAGCAACAACAACCATAGCAACAGTCTTGACTTAACTAATTAATGATACGTACTATCGGACCTACTCTTTCGCAGATTTTCGTAGCGCAGGATGTTTTGGAGAGTCAGTACGAGTGGTCAAAAGACAACAAAGTAGCAATATAAAGAGCAGCAACAGCAACAGAAATAACAATAAAAATATGCATGAATGAACGCACGCAATAAAAAAGAATGAAATATATGCAGATGCATTCGAACGTACGTAACGAATTTGTAGAATGAAAAATCTGAATACTGACGCACTGAATCTGAAAATATTGGTGCATGAACGGGTGCAGTGGAAAAAGTCGAAGAATTTATTACTTGCTACCACAAAACTTTACTATACAAAAACAACAGCAAACAGCAATAGCAATAAGTGCGTTTTTACTTTAAAATTTGCAAACGCAAGAGAATAAATTGAACGTGAGAAGAAATCGGTAATTCGTTGTCTTCGAATTCCGTAGATCGCTCTGAAGCAGATAACGTTCTAATTTCAGATTTTATTAAAATGCTATAAATTAGTTTTTGAAAGCCTTAAAAATTTGTTTTTTTTCGAAATTGTTAATAAATAAAAGACCTTTATATACATAGTCATAAATTAAATATTCATGTGTTTTTATCTAACAGACGTTATTACGTCTTGTCGCGGCTTTTATTCCAGTCGTCTTATAACTGTTCGGTAAGGGCTTGGGCGATGTGTTGGTGAGAAAAGTTACGTTGCAAAATTGAAAGGCAACTGGACAAAGGCGAGACAAGACTTGAAGACGACTTTTGGATAAAGCACACAAAAGTCGTTATATCACCGCCGTAACACGGTATGTAATTTATGAAATCTGGCAACTCTCTTCTCTGCATCATTCGTCACTGTCTGTTTTGAAATGACAACGGCATAAAAACGTCTCGCATGACGTGGGTATGCGAAAAATGAGACGACAAACGCATGATCATCGGACTGACGAACGGGCACCATCTAGTTATTCGAACAGGCTAAAAACTAGAAAGTAGATAGATAACGGACAGACAACTAAATGCTGAAACGAACTGATAGATAGAACTTGTAGACGGAAGACATACTCAATAGCTGTTACGACGGAACTGAACTATTTGAAGTGGGCATGGCGCATGTCTTGCTGCAGATGACGACGATGATGATGACGTTACTTGCATATGCATGGTGATAATGGTGATAATGATGACGATGATGATGTGGCATGTGATGATATATGTAACGATGTATGACGCTTGTGTGCTGTGTGCTGCTTGTGGTCAAGATGAAATGCAGCATCTGTTATTCTAAAGAGATTCAACTGAAAAATCAAAGGCTTTTCTTTTTTGCATACGAAATATCATTGCTGTCGTTGCCATTTGTTGAAGATATCTGTGTGCTATCAATGTATTATTATTGTATTTGTGATGTAATTGTTGTTGTTGTTATTGTTGTTAGTGCTGTTATTGGTATTGTCATCTCCTCTGCAACCTTTGAGAATTGGATTGTTGATGAAGTTGAATTGATGAATATGGAAAGGGCATGATATTTTTCAAAATGTTTTTTTCAGTTATTGTTTACGGCTCTACAGTGGTCCAAAACTGTAAGCTATCGAAAAATATTATACGTAATGTAATATGATATATTTTTTAATCCACACAGATCTAAAATTTATCAACAAGTCAAAACGATTTAGAAATTTGGTCGACTGGTATTAAATCTGGACCACTGTGCGGCCCACATATGCCAGTCTATCTCTTCAATACATTTCTATGCAATATTATGCACACGTTTCTTATTTGACGCGGGAATATCTCTAGACTGAGAGAACGAGATGGACAAAGTCGCATGTTTTTGTTATCATTTGAATTCAAATACTGCAAGATCACGCGTATACCACCTCCGGATTATGCATCACAATGATCAAATAGGCCAATTTGCTACCAGCCGGGCAAACTTTTTGTCATCGTTGAATGTTGCAACTACTGTTTGCACCTTCTTTTTCTTCTAAAGAAAGTTACGTGGCCGGTGGTTGGTTACGAAAACGTGGTAACCGGTGTTATCCACATAAACAATCTGATTGCAAATTGTCAGATTGTTTACTGCTATTGTTGTTGTTCGATTCAGTTGAGAGTTGGTTGGTTGGGAAGTACGCTCAATTGTTATTCATAAATTCATTACAAAATTGTTGTGACTATGTCATTATCACCGTCACAATCATCTTGATCTTATTCATTCATCATTATTGGGTACTAGATATTACTGTATTATTACTGCTATCGTTATTGTTATTGTTATAGTTATTGTTATTGTTATTGTTATTGTTATTGTTATTGTTATTGTTATTGCTATTGTTAGTAATAATAAACGAATTGCTTTCAATCTAAGCCACGGCGGCAACAGCTGCAATCAAATTAACAAATTATTTAATATTCCTTAAGACAAATGCGACGAATGACAACTCAAAGCAAACCATAAATTAATTAATTTACAACCTCAAGCTATCCATACTTTGTAATTTGCGACTGTCTTAACACCAAGAATACCTAATTTTTACTTTTAAATTTTTGAGAGTTTATTAAGTGTTTAAGGGCAACTCTTTAATACTTTAAAAATAAGCAAATAAAATAATAAGAATGGAGCAAACACAATGGGAAATAATTTTAAATTTCAATTAACGGTAACCAACGTTTATGACGTAACGGGCGGTTTTACAAAGAGAATTTGATCTTTGGCGGACAAAAAATAAATCTGATCTTTCTAGTGTTAATGCTTGTTCGTTGTTTCTATTAGGAACTATTTGCCTTGGGTTGATTTAATTATTTTATAAGACATATTTGAAAATAGCCTTAGAAATGAAAATTACAATTAAAGAAAGCAATTAAATTGTTATTTCGTAATTGTTTTTCATTTCAAAATTTTAAAAACCGTCAACAATTGAGAGTAGGTGGGTGGAAGTGGGCGCATTAAGGACAAGAAGTGTAGAACTCCGATATGCTATTAATTAATTTGTCATTTTTGGAATATCAGGCTAAAATTACATTGAAGTAGATATTAATTAATAACTTTTTCGCTCTGAATATAATGCATATTTGGTAAAATATTGTTATTACATTTATTTCCGGTTTGGACGTATCTTATTATTAGTAATAACGCACATATTTCAAATGGAAATATTGCGCATATCTTATCATTATTATTAGCAAATTGTCGCCAATCCTCAAACTCTTTTCTTCCTCTAAAGTCTTTGACCGAAATGTAAGAATCCAATATGAGTAAAATGGCCACAAAGAGGAATTGTGTTGCAAATATAATTAGTACATTTTCTGAAGCATGAAATTGAATTTTTGAAGGAGAATCAAACGCATGATGTGCGAGCTCAAATTAGCGATTTGCGAATGTCCAAATTGGTGGCTGTTGTGGATCAAGTGAAAATCGACAAAAACGTACAAAAACGTAAAGCAAACGCAATCTGGTGGCCGATTTTTATGAAATTTTGTTTTGTTAATTGATATTTGTGGGCATGGCGCTGTTGTTGACGCGTTTAAAGGGAGAAAAATTGGGTTTTCCGTAATGGTCAAGGGAGGGGGTGGGGTGTGGCAAAGTGGGTGTATGTATGTGTCAATAAAGTATTCCCTGAAAAACCTTCAGCTCGGATTGCATTGAAAAATGCTTTTATATTGTTGAATAATATAATAAACCAATATTTCCGCTTCGATAAATATTACATATTGATTATGTATGATTTTAAATTCGATAAATTTTATGATTGCTGTCGAATAGTTAAGTTTTGAATTTCTTAAAAAATACAGTTTCAAAACCCGAATATTTTTAAGAATTACCAACTTAAAAAATTCTTTTACTACAATTTTTAGATCAAACTTTCCTTACATCTTCAATATCAATTTTCTCCTCTAACATTGGAAATAAAATGCATAAACGCAGTCCATGCTGTTAATGTTGTATAATTTAACCAAGAAATTTGTTTTTATAAAGGGTTCCCCAACAAAAGTTTACATCTTGTAAGCTATAACTTGTAGCGGTCTTGTTATTTAGCCGGTGTCTCGTAAATCTGGTGATTGTAATTCAGTCATTAATGCCAAATCATCTCCTTGTCAAATCAACCGTGCCAAGTTACATTTCTGAGTAGTACGTCTACGTGATAAAACCTTATTATCAAAATGAGCGTTCGTTTCGGTACAATTTTGATCGAAAAATCATCTTTAGCGACAAGACGCATTTTTGGATGGGTGGCTATACGAACAAGCAAAATTGCAGTATATGAGACGACGCCAACCCACACAAGGTTCATCAGATGGTAATGCATCCACATCACATAAAATACAATTTAAATAATTATAATATGAAAGTACCCTAAGTGCAATTTAAAATAATTTTGTCAAATATATTTTTTGTTAAGAGTTATATATGTTTTATTTATGTTTATTTATAAAATAAATATTTTCATATGAGATCAGTTTTACAAACCTCTCCTTAACGGAATCTTTAATAGTAGTGATACATTTTTATGTGTCATCATAATATTAGAAAACTGTTATAATGATTTTTAGAAAATATAGCTATATATTTTATAGAAAATATAAATTCTGGTGTAACACGTTTGTACTAAATCGTTTACGATAGTAATATATTTAATATAAGGATTAGAACTTAAGCGATATCGGATAATCGAATCTTAATAGATCGTTACGAACTCTGCTGTCCATAATTTTATAAATTATCCCAATTAGTACTGGATTCATTGCTTGACTTGTCGTTGCCTGGTTTCTTTCTCCTCCAAAGGGTGCTACAACTGTCCTTGAAGTTAGCTTTTTTGAAATATTCCTTATGACGCTGCAACAAACAGTCCTTATAATTTTTTGGCTCCTCTTTAATTTTTTTTTATTTTCTTCTTCTTTATCCTTCATTCCTTCAAGTCTATTGTATCATATTTTAAAATTTCCGCAATTTTGGAATTAATGATTGATGATATTGTTGATTATGTGAGTTCAGATTTGTATTCAATTCTGAATGATGGCATTGTGTTTGCATTGCCAATAATGCTAATGCTGCTGAAATCTCTCTGTCACTGTAGTTGTTGGTTATGCGATATAACTCCTCTGAAATGCAAATGAGACAATAATATTATTAAAATATTTTCGAATTATATTTCAGCAAATTGAGCGTTATATTCTCGATTAACATTAACACAGTTAATATAATTTAGTTAACAGTGAACTGTTAAAATAGTTAACAGTTAACTGTTAATATAGTTAACAGTTAACATAATAAATAATTATAAGTCTTTGAGGAAAAATAACAGAAAAACTCACCAATTGTTCTGATTTCAGAGTTATTATTCGTGCGATCGGTGATAATATATTTAGGCTCCATTCTTCTGGTTCTTATTTGTCCTTGTTTTTAGCTTCGTTTTAAATCTTTAATGAATTTTAGAATTTTATTGTATACGCCTCTCCGCTTCTAAATTGTTGTGTCTTTTAGACTGTCGACGTTACAAATATTTAACTATTACTGTTGGAGTTATTAGAACTCCTTTGCATTTTATATCATCGGAAGAGTGTTTTTTGATGATTACAATGAAAACCCCTAATACTGTAATTATTATTAGTTTCGCAGGTACAATTTAATTATCGAAGATATTCGCATTCAGGCAAGAACAGGGAAGGTTTGGGTTGTTTCAATTTTAACCTTAATTATTTCCTCGCTGATAAAAGTTTGTCGCAGGTAGTTAAAAACCAGACATGAAATCCAGATTGACTATTTGGGTTTAGCATTAATTTCAATATCGTCATATAGTACTCCCACAGGTATAAATTTTTGAACAATTCTTAGTCCTGCGCAATTAAAATCTTAACCTTGGATACAGGTTTTAAGGTTTTTTAAAGTCACATAATTTAGGTTTTTTAAAGTCACTTAATTTAGGTTTTTTAAAGTCACTTTAATTTAGAGCGAAGGTAATTAAGAATACGACAGATTTTCCCAAAAATATATTTTTCTGCATAAAAGTCAATTAGGGTAGGATTTAATCACAAATAATTTCATAATTATTTTATTGTTAAAAATTTCAAAGGTCATTTATCGATCCATATATTCCATAGTTTTTTATTCCTGCAATATTAACAAGCTTCCCCGAACTTTTTATTTTCTTATTCAACTTTTGCAATAGACATCAAAAGTATTATGAAAAAAATCATCGGCAGGAGAGGGAGTAATTTCAGGAAATTGATATTGACAAAATTTATCCGAACACGAATTTTTAAAACGTTACGATTCATTAGTGAGTTTCTCATCATAATTTGCATTAAAATGTTGTCAAAAAAATTAAAAAAAGCATCAGAAAAAGAGTCATGCAAACCAACAGTTGACAACAAAAAAATAAGAAGACGAAAACAATTACAACAAGCTGAGCAAAAAAAGTATATAAAATATATAGACTCAAAACAATACGAAATTGATTTAATAGAGTTTCCTGAATCCAAACGCTGTTATGCCACGATCATGGAGAGGAGATCCTGGTAGAGAAAGATAATGCTTAACGATGGGCCTCGAAGGTGATCCCTAACAGCGTTTGGATCGATACGCTGGTGGGTGGTTGAAGCTGGAGGAAAACCCAAAACGGATCGATCATGCCAAGCGATCAATTGCTAGACTTTAGCAACAACAAATGGCAATAACGACAAAAACAATAAAAAGAGAAAACAATAGAAGAAACCTTTGTTTTGAGGGAATGAAGAAACGAATGAATAGTGGAAGGAAGGAAGGTTGGAAAGTAGGAAGGCATGAAGCCGCGTTTACAGACGGAAACTTCAATCTTTTTCGTAACGATTGTGTGGCAGCGTTATCAAATCTACTTCTGTCTCTGCTGGAGACGATGCAAAAGATTCCAAAGTCAACCGAAAACATCAAAAAAGGCAAAACCCTTCCCACTCTCCATCAGCTCAGAAGGGGTGCCTGTCTCATTTGCATTTGTCTCTCGTTTTTGGGCATCTTTGCTTTGAATATGCTGACGTTGTATTATTGTTGTTCTGCTGTCGCCGGTTCTGCCGGCGATGGTGTCGGGTGGGGGTATATATTATAACGATGTGAATGACGATGATGATTTCGTTACTAATGCCTATGAGGCCACCAACTCCAAATGCTAAATGAAAATTCAATCAAAAATTAAACCACGAGTTAGTCGTCAGCTGTTCGAGATTATTCGTTCACGATGAAATGTCGGAGGACGAGTCGGATGAATGGCAAATGATACGGACGGTTTGATGGATGGCTGGATAAAATGATGACAAACTAACCAACTGAATTTATCATGCTTGCAATTGAAAACAAAACAAACAAACAAACTCAACCAACCGGCAACGTCATTCGGAATGAGATCGTTAGGTTTCGATAAATGTCAAAATGAGCCGCACCGCTATATCGCTTCTATTAAAGACGACTGATTTCAGGCTGGTCTGGCCTGGTCTCCTCCTCTACTTGCGTCCCTCCAAAACGACTGAGAAAATTGATCATTCGATCAAATTAAAGTAAATAAATAAAATTCATTAAGATTGAAAATTAAAGACAATCGGAGATCAGTCATGATTTGAAATGAGAAGAAAAATTTCAGTGAGATTTCATGATGGATGATCGTGATCATGATTAGGAGTTGAACTTAATTGTAATTATCCTACTGGAGGCATTCGTAGTGGAACAGTGGACAAATATGATAACCATAACGATGATCATGCTCTGGATGTTGAAGTTGTTGGAAATGATGGTTGTGAGATTTAATGGGTTGATAATGATTTTTAGTGTATTTGTGATGATGTATTTTTTCAGAATTCTTGCAATGATGTACGGAAAGTACGGAGATGATATTGCCATGAAGAGAGTTCTGATGCAATACCGAATGCACGATGAAACCTATAAAACCTTCCGATCATTCAACCTTTTTAAAAAATTTGGTTAGCTGACTATTTTCGGAAGATCATGATCATGCTATTTGCCAAATTCTTTCCATATTTGGCAGTCTGTTTGGTTTGATAATATTTTTAACAGCCAGCAGCAACAATAATAATGCTGCAGCGACAACAATAAAATAAACACATAGTAATGGAATCGACATCGACATTATTTACGGTGTTGCAATAAAGAAATTAAATTGCATTTGATTAATTTGCATACGACAATAAATTCGTGATCTAAATTAATTCGTTCGATGACCTCCGTATGCCGTAGCCAACGAAATGTAATGGTAATGTAATGGCAAGGGTTTCGATTTTTATAATATCTTCAATAGTTTAAAACGTATCGGAAATAGTTACGCTCGTTAAAGGCGACACCATAATCTGAAGGCAGAAATGCCACTACTGGGGTGGAAAGCGAGGGGGAAGACAGGTGGGTGTTGATATTTTGAAGCAATATTGTTGAAAGGTTTTGATTTTCTTTTCTTTAGATATTTAGTTCCTTCGTAATGAAGGGAAAGAATTAATAATTTAAAAAGATAAAAAAATCAAATAAGGCTGGTGTTTCGTTGCAAAGTTTTGATCGGCAAATTGCTCCGGTTTTCTGTAGAACTCGATGAATTCTCTCGAAGAGAGTAAGAGGAAGTGAAAAACTGAACTCTTGGCAGGACAATTAAAGAAATAGCTGCCCACGGGACCAAATTTTAATTAAAGCAATGTTTGCATTTGTTTAAATAAAATAGGTTTTGCGTTTAGTAGTCAAGAAGCTCCATTTTTAACTGAAATCAATAAACATATTATTTTGTTATTTTGCGAGACACATCTCGCAGATCGTGTAAACGATCTTTTGTACATACGCTTTTGCAGAATTTATTAAATTTATATACAATTTGTTAAACTTAAATCCAATTTGTCAATTGTCCACATGCTTTCAAGACTTGCTGAAATGATTCAGAGGCGGTGTTGAAAAATATTTTAGTTATGAAGAAGTAGCTAAAAGTTGCGAAAAGGAATACGGAGACCTTCTATACAGATTGGCTCTTGGTAGATTGCACACAAACGCGCCATCAAACCGATTTGGCTGGATAATAAAAATGTTAATTTATTGACAATTTGGCCAATCAAAAATTTATAATGTAACATCGGGATAAGTGTGGTTCTAAAGATCTGTTAGGCCTATGGGTATATACCATTATTGTAAAAATGAGGAAATTCAAATTGAGGTAATGCTTTGTCTGTTCATCGCGTATAAATTGATGACTGTGGAAATTGTTGAATGGTATTTTATTGTATATGACAGATTATTTCTCCAGATAATGACTTTTATTTAGAGCAGTACAGTAATCCTCGGGGTATCATTATGCCAAATTTTTCATTACGACATGGGGTCCCCATTGTATAGTTCATGAGATATCATGTTTAGAAACAGTAACTTCCATTTATGCTAATTGAAATAGAAGCGTTTATAAATAACGCTATATACGTTAAATAAATAACGTTTATAAATTAATGCCAATATTAATAATGTACAAAGCGACGTCAAACGAGATGAAGATATGACATAGAACTAGGTATAATGACTGGTGGTGGGTGGCAAGGGATGATAAAGTTAATCTGATAGAATAATCTTTCCTTTGCCTAAAAGTTGAAAACTTCTGACTTTCCGAAATAATTTAAAATTATCATCACTTCGCACCTCTATAGTTCTATTTCTTTTAGTAGACATATAAATGAAAATTTTATGCAGGAAATTAAGATAATCTTTGTTAAATTTAATTTAAAAATTATCTTGAAAATTACATTACATATTTTTTCAGAAATACATTGTTTGAACCATATTTACGAACTAACGGCTATGACGGTGGTAGACGTAATAATTCCTTCCGTGAAGCATAAAATAGAAAGAGAAAAAATCTATCTCTCGGCGAGAGATAGAGAAAAATCAAGGAATTCAATATAAGCGGTCCATATCTAATTTCGTGTCATTAGCTTGTGTGATAACTTGTACTAGCTACAATTTGCCCTCATCACGACATAAAATTTGCCTGCCAACTGCCGTCGGTTGCGAATTCAGTATTGCCTGTTGCAAATTTTCAGATTACTCTAAACGAAAAGCATTAGCTAGCGAAGGAAGGGCACGGGGCGAGCGGGACAAATTAGTTCTTTTATTTCCTAATCATAGTCAGCCAAACAACAAAGCAATGAATCAACTGAACAAATAAAGGAATGGTTTTTGGCTGGTATAATAAAAATTTACAACAAAACAATAATAAAAGTCAATAAGTAAGAAATAGAACAAACCGCAAGATCAAACCAAGATCGCAACCTAACTGAAATAATCCCGGGTGACTACCGGGCCATTTAGATGGATGAATGCAGTCATTGTGGGCATCGATACTTCCACGGAGTAGCAGGAGACGAATGCTCACTTCGGGATTGTGATGCTAACTTCGATAGTTCGCGATATGATTTGGTTCGCTGAGGTCGTAGGTCGAGTTGATTTGATTTTCAAAAGTTTCTTCGTTTCTCGTTTGAAATTTTGTACGTTCCTAAAAACAGCACTAATTGACTGAGTAGTTGGCTGACTGGTTGGTAAGACAATATGGCATAAAATTAACTTAAATTCAACTAAATGGTGACAACAAAGCGATCAAAGTGAAATGATCGACGAACGATGAAGTCTGGCGGCTTTACTGGCGTTTACCGTGATCTAACTGGAGAACCAAACAATGGGTTGTGATGGTGCCCCATGGTGGTGACAATGGGGCGGTAGGAAGTTGGACGTTTGTTTTAATATATCAATGAGTTCGTTTGGATATTGAAATTGAGTTTTATTCATTAAATTTCGGGTTTAATGACAGCAAACTACTTGCCAATGTATACGAGTCATTGTGCTTTACTGCTTGTCTCCCACTTGGGATTTCGTTGACGATGTCTGACTGGCTGGCTATCTAGTTGGTTGCTACGGTTTGTTAATGGCAATTGTTAGAAGGCATGAGTGATAAGTAAGGTCGAGGGAATGTGGTGTACCTTTGGCCGAGGTGAATATTTGGTAGATTTGTTTAACTTTTGGTCCATCGATTCGTTTCGTGCTTCTTTGTGTACATTCGAACATATTGGTATCACGTGCGCATTAAATGTGACAAGATCACGTAGTGTGCCACTCTGTCATTTGCATTTGCTACAAATAATTAAATGCTTTCAATTGTCATGCTTCAATTACGTGCTCCTGATTAAAAAATAATTGAATGCCGGTAGTGATTGTCTGAGTAGATGATTCCACGTTTCAATGAACTCTTTTTCATACAATGTTTCCCAGAGATTTTCCATTGTTTTCTGTTCATTCACCGCGTATTGAATAATTTCATTTTGATCGTCAGCAGCCTATCGGAGCTTTTGAAATGTTTTAATTTGGGATCGCGAAGCATGTGATATTGTTACGAGTTGAAAAATTAATCATCTTTTCACTTAACATCTTCTTTTGACGATATCATTGGTTGCAATTTCTCATGGGCGGTTACTTTTTGGTTGTTTCGTTGTAATCAAGATTTCTTTAAGGACGGTCCAATTGATTCTCTTAACCTCTCCTTCTGGATGAATTCTTCGAAAGTTTCTTTTTCAAATTAACTGAAAACATGTACTGGAATGAACCCCAGAATACATCTCCCATATCGAAGATTCCTCTCTGATCAAAGACCGATTATATCGAGACTAGGAAAGTTAGACTGACTGCTAACTACTACTGCTAGTTAGTACTAATTATTAACAAAAATACTTAGTTATGGGTAGAGTTATCTAAAATTTTCAACTAATTATTCGGAACCATTTGATCGGCAAACCAGACAACCGACCAATTAAAACAATACGAGGATGAGGTTTCTTTACTTGTCAACTAGTTGAAGATTTGATTTGTTGTTGATGGCCCGAGGCAGCACTATTCGCAACGTCATCATACTTCTCCTTGAAAGGCATACAAATATACAAATAATAAAAAAAAAACAAAAAAAAAAAAGAAAAACAAATAAACAAGCAAGCAAACTGACTGTGAATTCCATCCAAATCCTTCGCTGTTAAGCGCCAGATGAGAGATAATATTGAATATATTGTAGAATTAAAATTGTTTTCCAAAGACATCTAAGTTAGGACCTCCCAAAGTCTTGCCCGTTGCTTACTTAAAGACTTTTAAAGACTCATCAATACAAACGTTACTTGCAGACGAGATCGGAGGCAATACTATGCACTAGGAAGCAATATTAGTAATGGTATGGAAATGGTAAGAAGAAGAAAAGGTACACGAAAAGAAAGAAAAGCAGTATAGAATTAGAGTCGAGAGTTTATCTGTAGCAATTTTCAATTTTTTCGCCTTCTACGAGTACTTCGTTACAAGCAAATTCTTGACTCCTTCGTCTCGTATTAATTTTCATTAATCCGCTCCTCTCAAATGCAAAACATTTGTTTAGGAACAAAGCTCGTACGTGTGGAGATTCATTCGTGTTAATGTCAAATAAAGCAATTGCATCGACTCTGATTTTCCGATCTTCTAAAGTTTTCAGTATTCAGAAGATCGAATGTGAAGTGCGGAAAAGATCGATCACGATCGGTTACATTAGTTCAAGATTTTACGTTCTTATTGCACGACATTTTTTAGATCTATTCTTTGTGCCTCCCCCTCCAAATCGCTTTCTTATGCTGTCCCGTTAATCAAGTACTTTTTTGCTTCTAAATGGCACTAAATCCTTCTACGAGTTCTTTCTTGAATTTCTTTAGTAAAAATATGGAGGATTCGGGAGGGTGTTTTCGAGGGAGATTGTATCGATCCTAAAGTCTTATATATGGCTACAATTTTCTATAAACTCACTTAAATTTCTTGAATTTTGGTTATTCAATATTTGCTCAGCCTATCGTGCTTTTGCATCTCCCGTGCAACACATTTCGCATTCTCATTGACGTTAAAATGCACGCACGCGGTAATTCGTTACTCCTGTCTTACTAGTTTATGGTATCGATTGTTTGTCGCATTTAATTTGACATTATTTTGTTATCGATATCGTTGTCGATGGAATTGAAAATCGACGGAAAATTGGAGCAACCAAGTAGTTTATTGGTGCAGTAATCTGATCGCAATTTTGTGATCATGAGCAATAATGTTTCGGGTTGTTCTTCAGCTGGCTCTTTGGACAAATAATGGGTTTAAGATAACGAAAACTACACTTTCTGTTGCTTTGGGTATTTAAACGTTTTTGGTCGCTGTCATTATCATTAATTATCGATCTTCATTATGAACAATATAATTCAAAAAAAGTCACCATTATCGAAGACTACTAAAGACTTTATTACAATATTTTTTCAGTATTTATTGTAAAAATGCGTAATGATTTAGTTGTTTGTTTATTAATTTTTCTTTGAAGTAAATTAATTTTAATTAACCTCTCAAATGCGTTCGGTCCTGCTTTTTCTAGCTTTCCCCAATGAAAGCCTTTCAAATTCTTTAAATGAGTTTTTGATTTCATAAGAAAAAAACTATGAATTTTCAAACAAAAAGTATCACAATCCACCCACAAAACTTTTAACGATTTCTGTATTGATTGCATTGCAAATTCTTCCTCTTAGTCCGTCGTCTATCCAGCCCATCAATCTATCATTTTGTTGCCATTAAGTTTTATCAGTAAGAGTTAGTTCTTACAAATATGCTTGATTTTAACATAAAAAATTAGAGAAAATCGTTTTATTTGCCGACAAACGTTTTGGAAACACCGAAAGGTGTTCAGCAGGTATCATCAATTTCCAATGAAGTCAGTGTCATTGGATGGATGCAGAAGAGTAAGGGGAGGGATTCAAAGAAGAAGGATTGATAGAGTAGGAGATTAGAGGGAGAGGGGGGCGGCGGAGAAGAGCACGGCATAGTAATAAACACTTACACAAAAAAGGTAATAAACAGAGTGAAGTTTTATTTCCTTCATCAGTAAAAATGCGTTGAGCAAAAAAGGTGATAAATTCTTCATGAAAATTTCTTTGCATCTCTTCTAAGAATGAGTAGACTTTCTTTAAAGAGGATGGACTTCATGAAAGAATGATGGAAAAAATAACAAACAATAGAATTAAATTGCAGTTTATTGCATTTTTATTAATATCATACAAATTATCATCTATTTATATATCTGCTTAATTATCAGCAACATCATCATAGTCATGAATATAATTTTCTTATTTATCTATTACTTTCAAAAATTGTGTGGATCAATTTTAGAAAGTTTTGATTAATCATAATCGTTATAATCTTCATCATTATTACCAAAAATAGTTTTTTATATATATTATACTATTGTATATATAATTTCTCTGTATAAATGCTGAGAATTTTCCAAGTACTCAAGAAGTGAATGAATCGCTTGTGGAATTTGGCAGCAATTGATCTTTCTTCATTGCCAAGGCACTTGGTATATTGCGTCAGCACTTCAGTAAAATCTTTAAAAATTACAAAAGTATGAAAATGATGATCAACACTATCGCCCAACGTAGAATAGTTCACCCGAACCTGTCATTAAACGAAGCGTCCAATAAATCATTTTAAATGTCGTTTTGCTGCGACCTGCCTGAAACTTGCATTTGGCAGCATTCCCGACCACATTGGCCAGCGTTAACGACATGCAGAGCAAGAAATTGATTTCTTTTGTAGCGTAGGAGAAGATCTGTTCCATTTCATTCCTTGCCATTTCATTCTTTTGTATCGAAAATCGAAGTTACAAAGAAAAACCGAATTTAGCTAAGGCAATTCTACATCGCGGTAACCGCAAAGTGATAAAACAAAGGTAACAGAAAACACATTACGGCGAACTCCAAATCACTCGATTGTTGTTGTTGCTGTTATTGTTCTATTGTTGTTGTTGTCGTCGGGTGGATGCAACAGGTTAAGTTCATAAATTGTAATTTTATAGTCTGCAAATATTGCACCGCAGCACCTCGCAGACTTAACATTCGAACGTGAAAAAGATAATAAAATTTTGTAAATTTCTATTTCGTAAATTTGTGAATTACCTTTTTCCATCTTTTCTCTTTCTTATCGCACTAAAATCTTTCTCGTAGTGTGAATTTGAAGAAGCGTAGATATCGAAAGGCAATAAAGATTGAATATATTACGTCTATAAACAATTCTACTTCTCGCACGCTGCTGCAACAACCCTCAAATTTATTTAGAAAGTGCTTTTACAATTTACAATTTTGCGCTCTAGAAAAATTCTTGTAAATGCTTGAGTTTGTTGAAATGTTGCGGATTTTTACAAAGTCAAAAAATTATTTTACGTTCAAAATTGGAAATCTATTTATATTTTATATTTTATATATCCGCCATTTGTAACGGATTTAGGAACAAATTTATTTGTAACACATTAAGAGCATACAGTCAGTAACGGAAGAGTATACATATTTTGGTTCAGAATCATCTCCTGAGTTGATTTAGTTTTTTCCGCCTATTTGTCTGCCTGTTCTGTATGATTGTCTGAATAAATCGATATTACAGCAGGACGAAAGGTTTTCATGAAATTCGGGGCAAATATTTACTATTATTATAAGCTGTTTGATATTGGAAATCGGATGCAAACCACGACTACTTCTGGTAATGAAAACACATATACATATTTGGTTCACTTTTGGCGATTGTAGATGGAATTGGATGGAAAAGCATTAACCTTGAACACACCCACTGAATAAACATTATTTTGGAAAATTGGGCGAGACTTCGAGATCATCAAAAATTGTGTTGGAGATGAATTAGTAAGTCCAAATTAAAAAGCGTTTATAATGTTAAAAGGAAAAAAGAAAAGAAAGACCTCTATTTCTGGTTGATTGCCATTACCGCCTCCCAATAGACCGCCAACTTACTGGTATGGCTCAAAGCTGTCCCGTAAATAATTTTTGGAAAACTATGCCAAAAGCAATCATCATAATAGTGATAATCATCATTATATGGAAAATTTTAAAATGGAAAATCAAGAGACCCGCTACAGCTGCAAACGACAGTCGATAACGATAAGTCGACTATTAGCGTCGACGATAGAAGATGAAGTTAGCGATAATGAAAACGAATTAAAATTTACACATAGTGCAGGTTTTATATAAAAGTTTATATCTCCTTATATACAAGTTTCATACTAGAATTGAAGGAATACATACTAGCGCTATCCACGCTCTCAAGTGTGAGGTATGTCACAATTAGTGTCACCACTTTTCTCCTCTACCAATTCTTCTCTTTGGTTTTTCTCTCTTTTGTCCACCGGCTTTTTATGTGGGATGATATCCCAGAATTGGAGAAGTTGCAGGAATATTTGCGGGTCTTAGTCAGAGGACTAATAACTTTTAATTCAAAGGGATTCTAAGCACGTTTAGATCTTGAGGAAAGATAAGCAGCTTATTATTTATTATTAAGAAAAGTTTTAAAATTTTTCCTTCAGCCAGTCGTCAAACTAGTCGCCAAACTAGTTGTCTTCTGTTCCAAACTGTTTTCTGTTGAAAAAAATATCAAATAGGCCAGAAAAATTGAAAAAGAGTTGGTTATAGAAAATTAGAAGATTGGCTGGAAAAGGAAGAAAACGATTAGAGATTTTTAAGTCATAGTTCTTCGAAAAAGGCGGGTGAACAAGATTTGTTTAAACTACTTTTACAGTAAGACCTTCTTTATTACTAGTGCGATTTTTGCAGCCGCGAATTCAATTCAATGCCGTGATCTATGATTAGGATCCAACAGTCTAGACCAGGGTGTAATTCGTTAAATAATACTGACAGATTTTGGATTGATTGCTTAGCGGTAGATTGGTAACAGCTTGTTTGCTACACTCCAAAATATTTTGGCCAAATGAAAAGTCAGTAATCAGTAATAATTTGAAAGAAATACGAAAAACGCGTTTTACCGGCCGGCTAGTCAGTCGTTCAGTCGTTGCCAATCTGCCAATTACATGGTTGGTCCGTCATCTTAGTAATCGTCAATCACGCCCATCAATCAATCTTCTAAACTTTAACTCAATTATATCGCGATCAAACTAGAATACATTTCAGTCTAGTTTTTGTCTTGACGGGTTAAGATTTAGCTTGGCTGGGGAAGACAGGTGAAAGGCTAAATTGTTAAGTTAGAGAAAAAATTGGGTCGATTCGGAAAGTAATTGTGATAAATGTAGAGCTTATGGCTATTCGAAGCCGTAGTAAAATTTTTTCAATAACATTTTTTTTCGGTGTCGCTTCAGAGGTAGAATATTCAACAGGATTACTAAAGAAGACAAATCTTAGGAGGAAGAGAGTGAAGATATGGATAGGTAAAGAAAGGGGGAGGGGAAGAAGAGAGCGGGAGATTGAGAAAGATTAATTTCTTCAAGAAAGTGTAAAGATTTATTAATTTAGCGACCTTAGTGATGGAATAGCTTTTCTTCATCTTTTCTAAGAAAGATACATAAAAAATTTATCAAGAGTAATTAAAAAAATTATTTTGAGTTTATAAAAAAGGCACACAAAAGGCATCCTAAGAATAGCTTTAAAAAATCCTTTTTAGTAGATGACTATAATTTTTTAGTTGACATTTTATATTTCAGACTTTCACGACGTCATGAAATTTAATAATCACAAGGAATTTCTAATTAAACACTTTCATACAAACAACTTTCATACAACAAGCAACTGAAATCACTGCCATCACCAGCAAGTCCAACGTGGCGTCTCCGAGGCATGGAGTCCTGGGATTTTATCAGGCAGGTGTTTCGTGTACAGGCGGTCTCAAATTTTCTGCAAAAAACCGATCGACCGACCAAAACCAATCATTCAGAAAATTTAACCAACCAGAAGAGAGTCAGCCCTAAATTAAAACAGACAGACTTCTAAATGAAATTCAAGAACTTTGTCAACCTCGTCAGGTTTTCTCTTGTTTCTGTATTGTTGTTGTTGTTGTTTCTTAGCATTGTTATTAGTTTTTGCTTCGACAATGCGGCAAAAACACTTAAAAAGTAAAGTGAGCGATCAGAAAAGGAAATTTAATATTTTGTCGTCTGAAAATATTTTTCTTCCGTTCGAATTGTTGTGCGTTTGTGAGAAGTTTGTGAGAAGTAAACATTTGGGTTCACATCATTCAATGACTAAGTTACCAAACACTGACTGGCTGGATTGGTCCGATTGGTTACCTGCGAAGATTGACGAAATATTTGAACTATCGTCGGGTCGAGTCTGCTGGGAGAGACCAATAGAATGCAGATCAATGACCGGCAGAATGTTGTTCCTTTACCAACTGACCGACCGCATCTGCTGCGGCGTTTTGCATCTCCAGAGATTTTTGGCGATCCTGTGGGAAAGAAGCGATTGAATGTCAAATTATTTTGATATGTTTGGACAGTTTTATTTTTGTTTCCTTTGCGAAATTCGTTCTCTCATTCTAATATCAAATAAATTGTTTGTTCTATTGATGATGAAAAAAGGAGGAGGAGGAAGAAGAAGAGGGAAGTGCTTTGATTAAGGTAAGATCGCGAGTGATGAACCTTCACGGGTTCATTTATTCATTTGTCATTTGAAGTAGATGCAGATGGTTTCAGCATGAATCCAATTTCGGGGCGCGTGCATTATTTCCGTCGCTTTAAAAAACCGAAGTAAAAAAAATTAAAAAAAATTTATTTGCTCGTCACTTAAAGGTTTAGATATTCCATATCTTGTTTCGATATTTTGTCGGCATGATCTTAAGATAGGTAAGCGCACATTGAATCATGAAAACGAAAACGACATTAGAACGAAATTACAAGGGCTGCGAAAAATTGCTATGGGATGGCATATCGGTACCGTCATCTTGTGAACTCACCTTGTTGTTGGAAAGAAATGGTTCAATTTATAATTTTCGTTTTAAACTATTCTGTACCGTTTCTATTAAACTAGTCGATCCTCAGGGTTGCGCCTTGACTAATCATTATTGTTCGTTCGTGGTTCTTGTCCCGACTGTGGACGCCCGCACATTTCATGCATATAAAAAGTATGACAGTATGTACGGTATGAACACTTTAAGAATGCCACTTCTGTTAAAGATCATTGAGTGGATTTAATTAATGAATTTCGCGTCAATTTTAAACATATTAAACGATGTTTATGATTTTCATATAAAATAAGAAAATGAAAATAATAAGAAAAGTATGAAAAACTCTAGCAAATAATTCCCGTAGTGTATTAATGTAAATATTAATTCATTTACAACAATGCTCTAACGTTATTTTACAACACCAGCAGCAGAGATGTTAGCCATCATTAGTGAGAGTAATGATAGTTTTTCCGTTATTCATAGAGAGTCATATATAATATAGTAGAGTGACAGAAATGCAGATTACAGTCAACTAAATCTGGGAAAAGTGCCAACTCTGGTCTGCATGAAACTCATGCATCCTCTGAGTACACCCTCTTAGTACATCCTCTCTTGTCGACTACATTCTGATGATGATGATTATGACGAAAAGATGGGACGTGGCAAGGGACGCCTACTTTTTATTTCCCGAATGCGATAATAAAAGTAAAATGCATGGACTGAAAAATATCCGTAATAAAATTAATAAAACAACAACAGTTTTTAAATTGAGCGTATAAATTAAATGAGGCGACACGACACGATGAATGAAGGCTGGATGTGAAGAAAATCCAAGGATACAAAACTCCAGGATATAAAAAACGAGGACATAAACATAAACGTACACTGACATGCATATAATGATGATGGTGCGGATGATGAGGTGGTGGATATAAAAACTTGGTCGAAATTTTACACGACGCGCCCACCCACCCACTTCTTTCCGACGTTTCTTTACATGCAGACACGAAAAAAAGTGGCGGTTTTGAAATATGCATTACCTCTACTAAAAACCACCTTAGTAACTTACATACACATACACAAGCAAACATGATCTCACTCATGTACTTGTTTGTTAATGGATAAATGTTCTTTAAGTACATAAAAGGTAAGTTTGTTCACACGCACACACACATATTCATGGTTTAAAATAAGCTGTCATGGATGTCCAACACCAACAACGGAAAAACAACATCCGCTACAGAAATTAAATGAATTCATGAAAATGATCTGCATGAAAAGGATGAAACAAGCGCGTAAAATTAAACTTTTCCAAATTAATAATTAATATTAAGAGAAGAAGATAAAACGGAAAAGGTTAAAAAATAAAAAAACAAGAACAAACAAAAAAGAAAATAATGCGGCAAAGCAAATAAATATTTTAATAAAATAAAATATAATCAAGTGGATGAATAATTAACTTAATATAAATTTTATTACTAAAAAGTAATTTTATTTAGCATAAAAATAACTTTTTTATAAATTTTAATGTCGCGCAAAAAATCTGTAAAGAAATATTGAAAAAAGGTCAAGGAAAAACCCAAATCGGGTCGGAAAAATTAGAGACTTGGAAAAAGCAATAAACACAGACTTCTAGTAAAATTCGAAAAAGGAAAAAATGCTGAGCCATGCATGTATTTGCAACGTTTACTATCCCGCAGCATCTGCTGCAACAACCACAAACATCACAAATAACCAAAGCTTGGAAGGGCAAAAAAAATTACTTCAACGCAAAATAAATACAAATTTTTTGCTGAAATTTTTTGTTGACATTGACGAGTACAATTGTTGTTGATTTGTGCGTTTGATTTATTTTGTTAGTTTTCCAATATTAGATTTGTGCATTTAGCAATTGTTGCTAAAAACCATTGCAAGTAGAAAGAAGAAGAAAAATATAACTTATATCAACAAAACAAAACAAGCTTGTGCGCCTTCTGTTCATGTTGTTGGTGCTATAGTTATTGTTATTGTTATTGTTTGTTTAAGTGCTTTCGCCTCAATTGATTTGTGTAGGTTTTACGTTTTCACCACGTTGTTGCTGTTATTGTTGTTGTCGTTGCAGCATATATTCCCAGTGTACAAATATTTGTATATTTGCACATGCTACAAAAGTCGATGAAGCGTGTAATAACCGTAATGGCAGTTTTTACGATAAACAACGTGTGGTCGGTCTTTGACAACCGGACACTTGCAGTGTTTTTGAAGTTGTTGGTTTTTGCAGCGACCATGGTATACCCCACAATGTGATCGGAATTCCTCAAAATGCTCATTTGAAATCAGCCTTTTAATCAAAGCAATAAAAAATAAACATCGAACTATTTGTTATAAAACGTTCATGACACTCGCCTTGACAATTTTCTTGGTGACACCAATTTGTTAGTTATTAAATCTCAAATATCGCGTATATTCTGATCGGTTTTAATTCTTGATTAATTAAACGAGAAAATTAATTTTTTTGAACATTTATAATGTTTTCGCTTTTTCTTGTTTTTTAATCTTACGTCTAATGAATCCAACTGAATATAAAAACCCATTCAGATTTCACAAATTGGTAGCAGTTATCCGTAATGTTAAAGTGCAGTAAATTAGGATTTTTCAAGGATTTTACTGGATCTTATTAAAGTTAGAAATCGAATGAATTTGCAGAAATTGTTGGTGGGCATTAAGGAGCAATAGCTAGACACAGTTAAGAAGTTACGACTAGTTAGTAGTGCCCTACCTCCAAAAGTGAACCCAGTAAAATGCATTTCTTTAACATTTTATGACTCGTTTTACCGCCGGGTTTTTTTAATACATGAATCAGCAGGAGCAATAAAAGCGGCGAATACGCACAAGCGACAAGATGTCGAGCAACAGGTCATTAACACATCACAATAACGGACGACAACAATAACAACAACAATAATAAGAATGAGAAAGCATTAACTAAAGCAACGACATTATGAAAACTGCTAACATTTTAGAAATGCTTGTCACCGGGTTCTTGACTGGTTTCAGATTAAGTCATCAACATTTTAAATTGTCAACAAACGGGCAGCAACAATCAAGAAGCCAGAAGACGGCAGTAACAACTGCGAACGATGATGATGATGATGGTGATCACCAAAACGCAGGATACGTGACCGACGGGGTAATAGCCCGCTGTTAACTCTGTCCGCTTGCTTTGTCGTCCCATAGAGGTGGTGGGGGTAATGATGTGACGAAGACATCGTTCGATTCTCGCGTGTGTGGTTACGGCATCTCAAATGACCGTTTAATGAACTTATAGACGAGCCATCAACGTTGGTCGTTACGAGGCAAGCATTTTACCTTTTTTTGTTGTAAGAACGCATGTTTTTTCATTTCCTTTTTCATGATAATATTACGCAGTATATCTGCAAAGATGAGCCCAGCATCCATAATCGGTTGTTAAATCAATTTGCTTTTGAGAAAACTAGAAGGATTTAAACGAAATAGCTTTAAAGAAATGCACTGTTTGAAAGCTTTTAAACATTTACTAAATGTTAATGTGTCTCTTCATTATCTCTTCAATACTATTAATGCTATTTGCTTAAAAGATTTTTCGGATAGTTTTGAAAAGGTATGGATGATCATTAATAATATATTTAATACATCTGGATAGTTATTTCGATAGTTACATTAAATAACTCTTGATACATTATTCTATAAATTAGGATACAAAAGTGATCAAAACTAAGATCATTGTTATGAAAATTTAGTTTTGAAAATCGTCAGTTGAAAATTGATCGCGATCGCTTGAATATTTGTTTCAAGAATATAGTACGATTAGTGAGATCGCTATTTTAAGTCTTGCTTTCAGAATGATAAATTAAATAGTCCCAAAGGTGTCTTTCATGATCGATATTGATATGACCTTGACATTGTTCGACAAAATGTTGCAGCTATAAAAACGCTTACAGCCTTAAGTACCTTAAAATTTTGATAAATAATAAATAACAAAACGAATGTATTTTTTCATGATAAAAACTCCTAAAAAGGTTGTATGGCTTTGTTGTTATCCACGTCATAAACGTGGATTAGATTGGTTAAAACTCGATCACTTAAGAACGATCGAAATCAAAACGATCTCATTGATGGCTCATTATTTTCTTTGTTCTCTTGATTAATTGTTACATGATTGTGATCTCTGCAAGCGTTTTTATACAATTTTGTAACTCTCTTTAATACACTCGATAATTCTTTTTCATTTATTTATTTGAATTTTAATGATCTTGCCTTATTTCTTCTGTTCAGCCTGTTCCTTTTACTTTTGTTTTAAAATGGTGTCCTTTTCTGTTTGGCATCGTATGCATTGTGAGCAATGTGTATTGGAAGAACTCAGTGTAGCTCAAGACTGTCAGTGTTTATGCCTGCTGGAGATCTTCTCGAGGCGCGTTAGAATTCACACATTTTCAATTCAATGACCAGTCATTAATCAAGATCATTCATTATCGGGCATCCTTTACAACCCAAAGCGATTCTTGTTGGAACTTCAAAGTATTACAACTTTTTTTCGATTTTTAAAAGGAAGGTGTTTATTTCTTCAATTTTGTTAATTATTATTTTGGTTTCTGCGGGTTGCGCCTTCTGTACGTTTAATAGCAAATCACCGCAAATAGATCGATGGAAAATGTTCTTTTTCTGGATTATAAGATATTATCTACCTCTCTCTCTCTCGTCCCCCCGCTCTTCTTCTTTTATTTCTTTTTTCTCTTCCAATTTACATTCTCGATATTGCGTTGTTTTCGTTCTCGTTCGAGTTCGCTTTCATTCTCGTTGGGGCTTTCTTATCTTATAGTTATCCGGCAGTTCGATCAAAAACAGCTGCCGTTTTTTGATTTGTCATTAATTAACCTCTAGCGTCCGGCATTAAAAACTTATAAGGCGCTCGTTTTGCTCGCTTGGTGGTTCGTCCATTCGCCCATTCGTTCGTT
The DNA here is from genome assembly GCA_963966595.1 of Physocephala rufipes. Taxonomy (NCBI): domain Eukaryota; kingdom Metazoa; phylum Arthropoda; class Insecta; order Diptera; family Conopidae; genus Physocephala; species Physocephala rufipes. The sequence continues at coordinate 21,757,669 of OZ016505.1, forward strand.
CTTATACTCGCTCTGTCGCTTTAGTTGCTGCTCGTTTGTTCTGCCATAAAATCAATCAAATTCGCCATAAATTTGCCTTTTATCGTCGTTCGATGTATTTGCAATCGGGTTACAAACTCACGAGCTCTATAAATTTATCGATGAATCGCATAAATATTCATTAGGAGGTGATGTCTATCGTTCGAGCGTCCGTGAAAATGGGTTGGGGTCGGGAAAGTTAGTCGGGACGTTACATTTTGATGAAAGTGGAAGCACATCAGAGTTGGGTGATAGTGCTCGAGTGATCGAGCTTGATCGTATGTAATGACACAATTAAAATGATTTCTTTTTACACTTTTTATAATTACACGGACGTCAATTTCTCTTGATTAAATTGAACTTCCTTTTGATCATGGGAAAAAAATGAGTACGAGAAGACAAGCAATCTAATTCATCATTTCTTCTAAAATTTTGCAGTATATTACGAATTAAAAAAACCTCCTCCTCTCTTTAGAATGCATTCGGGAAGGTCTTCTTATTAATACTGCTTTTGCTGGTGGTTACAAAAACGTATGCAAATAAAGAAGAGTTTTAATAGACCGCAATGATCGGCCTTCAGAAAATACTCTTCGGTAGTCGTTGGAAACCGCATTACAGGTTTTATTTTTGTAAGAGAAGTTTTTTGAAGGAACGACATAAGATCCCAAAATGATATATCCAGAAGATTAAAAACAATTTAATCTATCTAAATATTATTCGTAGGGAAGATTAAATAAATGTAATTTATTTATTTATCGTGCCTCAAGGTGAATGAACTCCAAGTTGGAGAATGGAATTAACCAGGAGTAAACCCATAGCCATGTCTACCATGTACAGGATATAATTAGAAAATAGTGATTTTTTATAAAAGCGATATAATCAAATAATTTCTTTTCTTTTATTACCAGAAGCATTTAACAATTATCGTTTCATTCATTTAATCTGAATTAACAATTACGTATGTATATCACTTGTTTGATCATACTAGTACGAGCCTTTAATGAACGGCTACCGAGTCTGCCACTTACGACGCTTTCTTACGAAATTCCAACCATCGCTTCTGGACTTCATTGCAATGTTTGTTGTAGAGTCAGACAGTGCGTTAACCGACGACGAGTTAGCAAAATTTCTAACAAAAAGATTTGACAGTGTGATGTTTTTGTTTGTGCGTAGGGGCGAGAGGGAGAGGGAAGAACTAGAAGTAAAATAATGTTGGGGTGATTTGAAGTTACATCTTGCGCTCTCTTGGAAATGCAAAACCGCAGAAAATATTTTAATTAACGCAATATTTACACAAAATAAACATTGAAATAGTGGTAGCTAAAGATTACAGGACCGGGCGGCGCTAGATAACAAAACAACACCGACACCGACCGACATTTGTTCCCATCCCGATGGTGGTAATTGCTTGCTTGCAGTAGCACAATTTGGTTCGTAAGTGTTGGTAATTGCTAGAGACCCAAAATAGTTAACTTCCCCTCGGGCTAATCGGTCTATGGGAGCGGCATGGATCTTTCGGTCGGTCGATGTTTTATCGTTTGGTGAGCAAAACTCTTTCACAAGCTTCTTATTCGGAATCGTTGGTACGGAATTCTCAGATAGACATGTTTGATATAAATTTTATGGTCACTTGGAAGGGTCTTAATGCGTACCTTGCTACTACACTTCACTCTCACATCCTCCCTTTTGCGCTGCATGGTTACTGTTTGGCACGGTGTTTATATACTTTTCATCGATCTAACTTTTAGCACTACACAATCTTTATCATCTCTCAAAAAAAAGTAAAAGAAATGACTGAGACAGAGAGAGAGAGAGGGCGAGAGAGATGGAAAGAAATATAGTATGTGGCTGATTTTAATACGATATCACGCAATTCATGGTCATTACTCTTGCGATTGCCTTTGTCATCACCATCGCCATTACCGCCGTCACTGCCTCCGCCTTTTTACCCCTCCCGCTGGCATTACTTTGCGTCATTGTTTTCCTCACCTGAAATCACTGCAGGTTGCGAATACTATATCCGGATGCTTTCGGGCGACCGCTTATCGCACTTTTGTACCATCACCACCAGCCTGTTACGATTTATCAAGGTTTAACGTGGTTACAGGCTCCGCAGATAAAAAGTAGTGGTAGCTAGATGTTGGCTGCAGATCAGCTGAACCAACAACAACACCAGCCAATTGGGGCCGCCTGATCTCCTTTGTCTGCATGATGCTGTTCCTGAGCTTTGGCGCGCTACTGCCCATTCTCTCCGATCGTGCCTCAACCCGACTTTATTATAAATCATTTTTTACTTAACTTTCATTTTTTCAGTTTCTGTTATTTTTATTGTTGTTGTTGTTGTTGTTTTCCATTGTTTTGCGCTCTGTTTCTAAATGGATTTTATCGATTTTCGATATCATCCTAATGATATGCAGTCTAAAATGGATGCTCTTGTTCTTTACTAAGCGATAAGATTATATTGCGGACGTACGACGAATGTTTGATGTTTGTGATGATGCCTGTGTTGGTTTCATGTTATCATAAGAGGATAAGATTTTCGCAGAATGCAAACATTCTACCCTCAAAAGAAAGAACAATTATCAATGATGAGCATTAGTGCGCCCTTTATAATAAATAAAGAATCTGATGGATGAATACCTTCGTTCAATTAGCTTGTGAAATACATGAATATAATTCACGAATATATAACAGACGTATATTGCTCTATTGGTGAAGGACAGAGTGAGTATGAGTAGTTGAGCACCGAGACTAGATTCTAACATTGACTCTCTCTTTTTTCCTCTGAAAATTAGAACACCAAATGAGATGTGTTTTGGGAGACCAAAACACATAAAAACGACCACATTAAAATGATCAGTCGATCACAGTTTTTAAAAGGTTTTTAACTGAACTCGATCGGTTTAGTTGGGAAGCATAATGAAGACAATGCGGAACAATTTATATGTTGGCCGATAATGCGCGCCAAGTGACCCAAGGTGAAAATGTTCACACTTTGGCTGCGATCAACATTTTAAAGCGCCCAAACACCGAAAGATATGAAGAGATGATGACTGGGAGGACAGAGAATAACTTCCGTTTTATCTCAATCGATTGAATATTGAAATTCCATTAAAAATTGACACCAAGATCGTGGGGAATAAAATTCCGCTCTTAAAACACACAAACCTCTTAAAGTATTTGGCTATGAATAAATATTCGAACGATAGAAAAATCATCCAGAAATAACGATGAATGCAATCAAGCCGGCATAAACGATATTTGGTGTAGCCAAAGCATTCTAGAGAGGATGACTTTGTTATGGCATCAATAGGCGTCAGACTATGAAATTACTAAATATTTGAATGTTGTCTGTTGGGATTCTTCCGTTAATTTTCATAAACATTTCATGCTAACAAGTCGTGGATAACTTATCTTTTTAGTTTCGTTTCTCTTGCTTTTGCGGCTCGTGAAATGACGTGATTTATTTAAATGGAATTCATATTTTTGGAGAAATTAAAAATAAATTATTTGTTATATCTTTATTAATATCGAAATATATGTCCGGTTTCTTTAAACTTCGGAACAAAAGTGTTTTCTTAATTTTATTATAAGGTGATAAATAATCTTGTCAGTCGTTAAATGTTTGCTACGATATTATCCATCAAGAAATATTTCGGTTCATATTTTTATAAATGCGTTCTTAAGGCACTCGATTTCATCCTAAACATGGTTTGAAAAATCTAAAAATTAATCAATATTACTGATTTTTTTAAGGCTGCAAGCAACAAAATTAGAACTAAGAAGCACCACATGAAAGAAAACCATTAATATCGTAACTCTGTCCGCCGCTGCGCTGTTGCTGCCGCTGCTATCCCGGAGTGACAATAATTAACACTTCTCGGACGCCGTCGGTGAAATGACTACGAAAACCTGTCGACAAAACTCCCAAGCGTGGGATCGATCGGCTAATGGATTCTTTCTTGGGAATATTTTTGAAGGAGAAAAATATTGGAGTTGCTGCTAGAAAGAAATCAGGAATTAATTATAGTTATTGTTGTTGTTGATGCTGTTTGAAAGGGGCGAAAAATTATTAAAGCAGATAAGAAAATATTAGTTCTTCTATTATGAATAGATTTTATTTCTACTTAATTTAAACACAATTTTAAAATTTTATTTATTTATGAAGAATTTAATGATCCTGACTTGCTTTACAATTTTTAAAAGTCGTTAGTAAATGTATTTAATTATATTATAAACTCCACTCATTTATATATAATTCATACTATTATAAAACCTATACAGTAAAAATTGATAATCAAAACTAGAATTTATATACCAGAAATTCTTTTAATCGAATTCCAATTTTATTCCCCCTTTTTTCTAATTCTAATACTTATATTATTTGGACTTCGTTTTAAACTAAAGCAGGCTAACTTTAGGGATCTTTGGCAAATTTATGTAGACAAACTAATTTTAAAAGGAATAGTTTTCGATAATATAACTAAAACAAAGTTAGTTTAGTCTTCTGGTCTGATGTCTATATTCAGTAACACCATTGTTAAGCGGCTAGATTTGCCTCTTACGTATTTTTAATTTACGATTAAGCATTATTAAGCATTTCTAAACAAATTTCAACAGACTGCACCGCTTCAGGATTAATAAAAGATAAGTTAGTTAGTAATTATTTATAATAATAAACTACAAACAAATAACAAACAAATAACAAACGAGGGAGAAAGTAAATTTCTGAGGAGTTGGAATCTTGGAATTGAGCTACAAAGCACGTTGAAAGGAATGGATTTGATCAGTATTAATTCCTGAGGAATTGGAATTGGAATTGAAAATTTAAATTCCTTTTTGAAGAATTAGAGATGCTGGAATTAAATTCCTTTGCTGGACTTCAGACTTCAGTACTAATCCGTGAGATGTAGGGTGTATCAGAATGAGTGACATCGTTACATTTAATATGAAGTGTTTATTAGTGGGTTATGCTGACCGCCAAAATGGTCATATGGGGGTGTTTTGACCATCGAATTTTTTACTCCAATCGATATGAAATTGATTTATTTACCATCTATTGATTAAAACCCGCAGTAACTTAAATAGCGCAAATGTTGGCAAAATTGTTCGTGGTTGGAAGGCTGCTTTTAAGTTCTTAAAAGTGGGGCGTGGTCGTTTCTGTTCTCGATTTCATGAAGTGGAATATTGGTTCTCTTTATAATAAATCCGTGAAAACAATAATCTTTGTGTGTTCGAAGAAATTTTTTCTGTCTTCTATTCTGGTAATTACCAAATATCGGGTACTTGTGTACGTTTCGGTTCCATATGTGCATATTTTTCGCATCTTTTGTTTAAATTATGATGATTAACGCGTTGGAAAATTGCTAATATATTAAAATTAAATGCTATTAAGGTTTTAAAAATCTAAGTAGTTTTAATGGTTTTTCAATTCTTCGGTTTCCGGCGGTTTGCCAGCTTTATTTTCATTTCACACCGAAATTACAAGTTTCTCTCCAGTTTTTTCTTCCTTGAGGTTTTTACATAAAACGAAGAATATAGTCAGATAGTCGCAGCTTTGCTGGATTTATATAACGATCGTCTTAATGGATTTAAATTGGTAACTCATAAAACTGGCTGGCTGAAAGGATTGTTGGTGATTTTAATAATGCTTTGATGATACTTACGACGATCGAGCAATGGGGAATGCCATAAAATGCTGGTGTTGGAGACTTTTTAGTGTTAGAGTCGTTATGACTTCACACCAACAATTACAATGTCAATACTAAGAATGTATCGTATATTTTCCAAGGAATGAAATAAATTTTTGAAAGAAACAAAGAAATTTTTAAGCGTCAGATGATATTGCATGTAAAGGTTTCATCTGCATTTCTAGGAATTTTTTATAAACATTTTTTTAATAATAAATACTTTAGTATGATAATTACTAATATTCATATAAAATTACTTTTTTGTAAAATAAATTCGCATGCATTCCTTTTAAAGCATTTTCATATGCTGGGGCAGACTTTTCTTCCACGCCAAAATCCTTCATAATAATAAGCAATCACGTGAGGAATTACAATTATAAAGCGTAAGAAACCCTCATTTTTTAATGAAGCGAAACGTTGTTAATGATACTTTTACCATGACCGACTGGATGCGATCCATTGCAGCCTTGTGGATACGAGTTTACAACGCATAAATCATTGCTAGAAGCAATTTTAAAGTCACATTTTCATTCATATCGAGTGAATGATGTTGAAGATTATGGTGAAGATCAACAACTTAAGGTGCGAAATTTAACATCCAGCATAAAAGTATACTTAACGTATCATAAAAAGCTCTGTTACCAACATGAACAATACTGCTACGTAGCCAAGCAACAGGCTTTAAAAACATTTTATATCTCTTGCAAGATATTTTCTCGTATTGATTATTATCCTGGTGATGGTGCTAATGATATGCCGAAGTATCTTTGAAGTTGTGTAAAAGATTAAAGAAGCTGTGCTTTATTGATTCGAAAGATAGCCCGTTGGGGAAGAAGTCACGTTAATCTGATGTAAAGGTAGAGTTGGAAAAAAGTTTATTGACGAATGGAGTTTTGTTTATTGACGCATTGAGAATCTTATTTAGTAATTTTAGGGTATTCAGGGAATAACGCAGGCAACGCATTTCCTGAAAAAGCAACGAACAACTTTGAACTCTAAGATAATTTCAGATAAGATACAATCTAAGTGTATTTTGGATGAGATAAGAAAAACTCAATAAAATGACAGACCAAATAAATGCGCATAAATTCTTGAGGTTTCTTTAGGCTTCTTTAAGTTTGAGGGTTCTAAAATCAATATAGCGTATATAAATCCAAAAAAGGTAAAGGTTATTTCATTTCATTGTTTTGGCTGGCAGGAGAAGGAAGTTATTGGATTTGAAGTTCGTGTTTGTTAAGGCGTAACGAGTTTAATGGAAATTTGGCATAGACATATTTATTGGAGATTTGACATATGGGAGGTTGACTTATATACATATCCGGACAAAACGTCATGTACAATTGTTTTAATACATCCATACGGATATAACCTAATGTATATTCGCTCTTTGTAATAATTCCCCCTCCACCCTGTTCGTTTACCAACAACGTTGTTTGTTTGCATTTGTATGAATGAAACCATAAGATCATGAAGCGAGGTGGAAGATATTTCGAAAGCAGGTCTTGCATACAAACAAGATGGGGAATATATTGCGTTACAGAATTCTCTTCGATATCAGTCATAGCAACCCAAATAGGTCGTTCTTTTACTAAAGATATATCGGATACCGCTTGCTCAAACTTAAGAAATTCCGTTACTATCTGTTACCTTGGATTCTATGTACAATGTCATTCCTTGAATACAATTATATTTATTTTGTGAAGTTCAATAAAATAATTTAGTATCTTAACTATCAAATGAATAACTATTAAAATAAATAACTATTAAATGAATTTAGAATTTCTCCGTGTTATCTCTCAGTCGGTGCAAATACGGAAAATTGTGTTTTGTTTGGATTTCAAGCCATTGCTAAAGCAGTGATCACAACGAACCCTAAATTAATTGAACTTCTTTAAAACTTCCTCCACAAATACATTTAGTATTAAAAAAAGTAATATGTAGTATTAAAAATTCTTCAATGCATTCTGCACTTTTTATAAAAAATAGCCGCCTGTCAGCTTTATTCTTTTATAGCAATGAAATGAATTCTCTGCTAAGCAGAATTTTTTTAGTATTGATAATTTGGCCAAAGGCACTAAAATTTCATATCTTGATAACAATAACAACAACAACAACAATAGCAATATAATGCAGAACTAATGATAATTGCGCACCAAATAAATAAAACATCATTAAATTTGTGATATTTTTATTTAGAACAACATGTCATAAGAATACGAGATAACGCAAACGAATTCTAAGCAACTTTAAACCGATTTCTAAACGACTCGCTCCAACAATCGCGTAACCAAAGGAACGGCTTACAAATAATCTAAGAAATAAGAAAACAAACTACTCAACAAATAACGAACTAAGTAACTGCCAGAGGCACCGGAAAGTACGAACAACAACAATAGTATGAATAGTAGTAGCCAACAGTAGAAGTAGCAAGCAGATGATGCAGCAACCAGATAATATCGATTTAGCAACCGAAAGCAGCAACCAACCCACATATGCCTCCAGTACTCCGACTATTCAACTACTCGACTACTCGACATCTCGACTACTTGACTCCACTACTTTCAACAGATATTACCCAACGATACTACTATATTCTGCCCTTCTGTTCTATGTTTCGACGTATTCTGCGATGTCTGCCAGATTTATCGGATCGACACTTGAAAGTACGAGGCACAGACGAGAGTCTTTAGAGGTAAAACTATTTCTAAAATCATCAATAAGGAATCCTGGTAAAGATGTTGCAAATGTAGCATTTCTATGATATATTCATATTAGTTGGTGGAGCAATTGTTGCTTTTGTTGGTGTTGTTGTTTTAGTTGCCTTAGCTGGAATCTGTTAAAGATGGTTGCATAATTTTAGTTACAAATTGTTTTCTTTTCTCTTTTCTCTATGCAATCTAGGAAAATGAATAATAAAGAATAAAAATGAAAATATTTTGAAAATCATTTTTAATTCTCTTTACGAATAACGCATTCCTTTTGAGCAAAGAAAAGCATCAAAGTAACAAAAAGTAAACAAAAATTGAAAGCACAATACGAAGATTGAAAAGCTTTGATTTGTATATTGCTTTTTTATTTTCCATTCAACTTTTTACTACTTTTACCTTGTTTGGCTTGATTCTCGATTATTTTCCATTTATTATTGATTCTATTATTTTTGGAAGAAGGTAAGTGACTAACTAAAACTAAAGCTGGAAATTTAATATTTCAATGAATTTAAGGCATGACTTAATCGTTTTTAGACACTGTTTTTATTGTTGTTGGAGGATATATTGAAAACAATATCAGATCCAAAAGTGTTTGGTTTCTGATGAAGCTGTGAAATTGAGGAGGGGAATGTGGTTGTTAATACAGGGTTCAAATTTAAGCTTATCATCACTAAATGTAAGTCTATCGATTTTCTCCAAGACAAAACCCCAAGGTATTCAAGACTAACGTTTTTATCAAAAATCCCCCTTTTTCGAATTTACAAAATATCATTGTAAATATTTAAACATTTCGATATTATTGCAGTAAACATTAATGCCCCCACATTCATTTACTTCCTTCTCTTGTTTTATTTAATTTCTTCCATCCTTCCTCCGTCATTGCTACCTTTCGCCCTTCTTCTCATCCCATTTCCTTCCCTACCTTACCACCATATTTGTGAGCCTTATAAAAACGCTGGAGGTTCCAACAGATGCATTCCAACTGATAAAAACAAGGGGATTATTAAAGAAAATTAAGAAAGAAATTCCACATTTTTATTACTTGCTTGTTCTTATTCCGTTTTCCTGTCCTTCACCTCGCCCGTTCCATTTGATACAGTCATACATGCGCAATCGTAACACACACACGCATATGTGTGTTATCTGTTGCAGAGTTGGCTCCGTTGGTGCTCCATTTATTTGGATGTGTCTGCTGTCGTCGCTGCAACTGGCATAACCGGACAGCAACTTGTTGCTAGCTTCATTTCTGCTATTGCTGTTTGTTGTTGCTTCTTTTTTGTTTGTTGTATTTTGTCATTCCTTTTTTTTGCCATTCTTGCACTTTGCGCGATTTTAAGGCGAAATTTCAAGCGCGTTATCGCTTCGCGACCGCATAAATAATGCAAGTTAAAGAGCAGGTTGACGCCTACAAGAACGCAACCAACAATTGGACTGTCAATGAGGCAGACAAGAGCAACAAATATCGAGAGGAAATTGCTGCTGCCAGGATAACAACAACAACAATAATCACATCGATGAAAGCAAGAGCAAAAACGACAGCAAAAGCGTCGAAGGCATCAGATATACGCATGAGCAGAAGCAACACATAAAGCAATAGTACAAATAATGAACAACCAAATACAATTTTATCAAATACTATCAATAATAAAAACACCAACAACAACAGACAGAGCAACCAAGCAACATCAAACGGTCACCACGTCAGTGCTCCAACTTATATGACTGACTGCGGAGCGGCAGCGGCAGCGGCATTAATATAAGCATCAGCTACAGAAGCAGCTGCAATATTAGAAACAATAACAGCAATATCACCAGCGGCAACAACAACAGATACAATTGGAGCAGCGCTAACTGGTTATGATGCGGAGAACGATTTCGTTCTTTCGGTACTCGTTATTCATGTTTTTTCGCCTATGCGCAGAATTGTGCAACAGCAGCTACAACAACAACATCAACAAAATAAAATGACAGCCCGTCTTCTTGTAGTCAACTGTTGGTTGTTTGTTGGATGATAGGTTGGTTTCGTTAGCCGCAAAAGTGTTTGCTGCTCGCCCAAGAAAAATTCGCTGCAGCAGCCATTCGTAACAATTGGAACAAGTGCAATGACTACAGTCGCGGCAAACGAAATTAGGACGCAGCCAAACCAAAAAGAAAAAATTAAAATGATTAAAAACAAAAAAGAAAACAAAAAAAGCATAATAATTGATCAAGGTATTTATTTAAAAATGCAGGAAAAAATTATTTAATTTGATTTTGAACGCGTCGGCTCCCAGGCACGTTTTTCTAGACTTGCCAGAGGTGCCAGCGTGATTTTTTTATCCGATGCATATTATGATGAAATATAATTTGGAGTAAAGAAACTAAAGACCGGCCTGGGTGAGTAATTTAAGAAGATAATATAAATAGGTCTAAATATAATATATAATATAAATAGTACTAGCAATTCTAAGCAATATTCCAAACCAGATGAGATACTACGTGTGGATGAATCGTTAGTACCTTTTCAAGAATGCATAGTGTTTCTTCAATATAGTTTCGTCAATATATAAAACAAGATATTCACAAGTATGACATTAAAGTTTGTGAGTTATGTAGTTGGACAGAGTACACTTATTCACTTCGTACGTACGTGTAAAGTACGTGTAATTTCTGTGTATTTTTAACGGATTAACAATTGAAAAGCACTCGCATTTAAAATATTTCATAATTAATTTTTTACTATTTTGAAAATACTTTTCCGGTTCTTCCTTTAAGGCCCTCTACTGTGGCGTCACTTATTCAGCATTCCACCGCAGAATTCCAGAATGAATTTAGAACACTTGTTGATTACCGGCAAGAAATCTCGAAAAAATAAATAATAATGAATATAAAAATAACAGTAAGAATAATAACCACAGGAACGACTGCAACGACTGCAGGAATAGGAACAACAATGACAAGACAAGTTAGAACTGTGGCCAAAGAGGGTTGGAGGAATTCAAGAAATTCTATTATTATAATTATTATTATCTTTATTATAAATATATGGCTTAGGACATGGTTCCGATTGTTGTTACGACTACATATGAGTGACCCCTGATGAATTATTAATGGATGGGTAGCAAGAGGGCTGGTTGATGAAATGGTTTGCGCTTCGTAGACGATGATCATGATGATATGCTTGGCAATAATTACAATTTGTACAACTACAACGAATAATAACGAATAATACTACCAATGATATTAATTTTAGTACCACTAATGCTGCTGCTTTTAGTGCTACTACGTTTAATACAAACGTTTAAACAAGAACACCAACAAAAATAATGAAAACTGTTGCCTTAAAATTTGTGGTTAGGTTTCGAGACGCTGCTTTAATTCTGCCTTCACTCATTCTTCTTCTCTGCTTTCAACGAAAACCACATCGAAAGAAAACAGATTAACACGTTGGGAAAGAAAGGCAATAATGATGATAATAATTATGATGAAAACGAGGATTGTGAGAGCTAGTGAAAACACTTAAATAGATGAAATTTATATTTTAACCATGATATAATTATATATGATTATATATGTAATTAAATGTTGCTGCACTTTTCGTTTTAAATCTTTTAGAATTACAAAAACAAAAATATTTGTTCGCGAATTTTGAAAATATAAATTTCACGAAAATATGTTCTTATTCTTAAGCTTTTCAACTTATCTTACTACACCTCATTTATTGCATCCTTTTTCATGCAAAGGAGAATATCTCAGTAACAATTTCATCTTCATCGTGATAATTTCATTTTCATAATCCTTATTGAGAAAATGAAAGTGAAAGAAAAAAATCAAACTGAGCTCATAATGATTTTGTTCCGCCTTATATAAATATACAAAGTCATGGATAATAAAAAAATGCTAACGTAAACACGTGGATATCTCGAAAACGTATAAACAAATGAATGTTTTTGAATGAAACTGACTATGGTGGCGACAGTAAAGACGGCGCAAGGAGGAATGAAGCTAAATCAATTCAAGTGGCTTGAAGATGTGAAATGGAACTGATGATAGGAAGGGGCAGAGGAATGGAGCAAAGTGGCGCAAGAATGAAGCAAGAAATCGTGGAAGATGCGGGGATTAAATTCATGGAGAATGCGAAGATTTTTCAAAGCGTTATAGGAAATTCTGGAGGAAATTGGTGGCAAGATTTAGAGACAGACATAAAGAGCGAGGGATACAGAGAGATAGAGACCGAGAGAGATGGGCGCGAAGAGACAGACTGATATTTGGTTTTTGTGAAAAATGTAAAAAAAAACTGAATATATTGCGCCTTCCTTACATTTTTAATATTTCTTCCAGACTTTATGCGAGGATGTGGTCTAATAGTTCAAGTTTCGATGTAATAAAATTTATTTTTATTGTGTGTGTTTTATGAAGTATTATTACTACCCTTTCTTGTACACTTTCTATAATTAGTGGGAGAGATGATTTGCTTAAAGCATATCAAGTAGAATGCTCGAAGGATGTAAAAACAAGCAAGTAAAAACGCTGTACAAAGTTATATACCCTAAAATCGTAATATGTGTTCTTAATTTGTTGGTCCACGCCCTTTTTAATAATTCATTTCCCTTTTCTTGATTAATCTAAATCAATCAACTAATTTTCAATAAATTTTTTTCAAAAAAAAAAAATGCGAGAATGGTATAGTAGAATAGTGGGTATGCCACGCCCATTTAACCAAGCAAAGTAATATTCATGGGTGTTTGTACGAATAGAGAATATTTGTGACAAATATAATGAAAATATCTGTTTTGGTATTCCTGTAATTGTGGTTTTTTCAGAAAGATAGTCAAATAGTCACAAAGAAGGACAGATGGATGGCCAGTTAGGACTAAATCAGGGCATGATTTTGAGCCAGAATATATATACTTTCCCATTCCTACCACGCCTCGTTCAATGCGTTCCAAACGGAGCAACAAACTTAATTACCGTTCACTCTTTACGTGTAGGGTAAACGCTTTGTATGTGTAAACGATAAAATTATTAATGTTGTTCGTTTACATAAAAATCTCACTCATGAAAAATGCATTTACATTCATTTACAGAGTTTGTTCTGGTTCATCTACAAAATTATGATGCTTTCATGGTCTCTTGTTTCGGTCAAGACGATGTTCAGCCACATTCGTGGAAATCACGCTCTCATAGTTCAAACATCTTCTCTTTCATCCTCATGATCCTTCAAGCCATTCACTGGTTTTGAAAATGAGCTCGTCTTACTTTTTTTAATAATTCTGAAATAATTGCTTGTAAGGAGCTGTTTTGACAATTTTAAATTGTAAATATCTCTTAATTGAATATAAATTGGTTGAATGTCGTTAACTCGTTTCACATGATAATAAAAATTTACCAAATTCGTTTCATTACCGACTATATCGCGCCATAATCGTATAGAGTAATGTACTCAAAATTCACTCGGACTTCGCTGAAAATTCGTTCTCTTAAGTGCTTCAGGAACTTCAAAATTACATTTTATGATTATCATCGTGGACATAATTCTTTATGAATACTGATGGCGTGGTCACTTTGGATTTTCGTTATGCACATTCTTTTGTTGGCGAGGAAGAAGTAGGAGGCAAGGGAAGACATGTAAATTGCGCTGCTGCCAACAATTACGCATGCGACATTGCGCTTCATTGGACCTTCATCTGTTGAATACATTAATTAAATTAAGTTCAAGAAGTTTTATTGCGCCAAGTCTTGTTTTTGCGGACATCAAGGGAGGCGTCCGGACGACCGGTAGTCACATCATGTTGAGCCGTCATTGGTCAATATTTTCACAGGATCGACCATAATAAATGAAGGAAAAACACAACGAGAACCACAACAACAACGATAAAAAAAGTAAAAAGAGAAAAGAGAAAACATTATAAAATTTTTATAATGTCTTGCCACGGGAAGGGGCGAGAATAACGATGGCAGATGTTCGGAGATGAAGAGTTGTAGCCTCTGGAGTTTATTTGATGGGACGGGAGTGGCAACGCGGCAGAAAAGGTACGAGCAAGAAAGGGTTAAAAAACGAAAAGCGGATTAAAACGAAAAATTTGTTTAAAACCAAAGTTGGCAAAAACAAAAATTTGCTAGAGTTGTTGCGTTTCAAGCAAACTGGAGACTAAAGGACTGTCTGACACAGTGGATAGTTACAGCGATGTTGCTCGGCCCACCCGTGTCGTGTCGCAAAAACCAACGCCAACAACATCGGCGACGGCAAACACAGTTAAGAAAAAAGCTAAAAAAGTCCGATATTCAATTGATTGAAACCTTTATTGGTCCTAGAGGAAGTGATAGCCGTCAATATTGCTGGAGTGAATTGGTGTGGCTTTACGATCGGTTTTGCAAGGTGCACGGTCGCTTGTTGGGTGCCGCCTGATGGTGTTTGCTTTAAGTGGACGCGTTAATTACCAATAAAGCCCGAGGCTGCAAAAATGTTAATTAAGCTGTATTTTCGGCACGTTCGGATTCTGTGGCGACCTGCGTCGCCATAATTGATGATCATCAACATCTCGCGGGAGAGCGATTTCATAGATGTTGGCAACATATCCTCGCCGCATCGCAAACGGGTATACTGATGCGTCATGTTAGTGGTGGGGCACGCGGCATGAATTCAACTGACAAACGCTTCGACTCATCGGTTGCGACGGTAATTAAGTTGTTGCAGTGCTTTTATGTGCTGCCTGTATGCTGTGGACGGTCTTTTGTGGATGATTTTCTCACATTCAACATGTTTGCTGGCGTAATAGCAAAGGGTGACTGGAATTGTTGCATGAGGATGGTTGCGGGGGAAATCGGGAAGGAGGAAATGACTGGAAGAAATACTTTAAAAAATAGGAGCCCCGTCTGGGGAGATCCAACGACTTGTTGTAGGCAGAAATCATCAATTTGCCTTCCTTTTTTTATTTCTAGTTTTTAAGAAACCTCACTAGAGAATATTTCTGGCTTTACTGTTGAATCCCCAGCATCCCCGAGGGAACTGCTACACATCTTTGCCTGCGTTTGACGGTGGATCTCAATTACTGGTTGATTCTTAGAGACTTAATTTGAATTTATGAATAATTTCAAAAATCATAAACAATTAAAATTTACAAATTTAATTTGAAAATGAAAAAATAAAAAAATATAAAATTTTTCATTGATAAAATTTCATTCATTAACGATAGATTAATTCATGCGATTAACTCCAAACTCCATCATAGTTTTGAAAAATGCAAGAAGAGGAATATTTAAATAAAGTCATAACAAGAGTAATCATTTAAAATCATTCAGCAAAAAGAAAGAGAGAAAACATTTAATGACGAACCAAAATAAAGGTTTCTGATGGAGGCCTCGGGCTATGGAAGGGCTTCTTGAAAGGGGAACAAACCTCACTCAAGTGTGGAGTAAAGAGAGGAAGAGAGGTGAGACGTATTAAAAATTAGTACCCATTAAAAAGCATTAAAAATTAATAAAGCTGAAAAAGGGAAGAAAAAGATTCGGCTAATGTTATCTTTGAGATGAATTTTAATAGAGTGGACAAATTTCAGAATAAAGTAGTTTGCTTATCAGTTTAAAACCCATCGATGGCGATGGTGATGATGGTGATGATGATGATGATAATGATGATAATGCTGATGTAGTTCCTTCAGATGGGAAATGTGATTTGGAATGGGCTTGAGATGGACGTATGCACGACACTAACGCTCACGCATATCAATCTATTAGATAGTCATGAAATTCTTTACATAATTAATGTATCTACCATAGATTCTGGTTTCCGCGCTTCTTCTGGTTTATCGTCTTAATCTTATTTTTTATATCTGTAGATACGAATATTTTGTGGTTTGCTTTTTTTATTCAGTTTATTAAGCTAAATTAGAACCATAAAATGAAAAAGAAATTAATAAAACTTATCAAGAATGATGTGTTATCGTAACCCTTAGATAAAATCAAGAAAATTGTCACAACAAATTAAAAATATAAATCCGGAATCATGATAATACACGTATATTTAAATAGAAAACCTTTACAGAGTTTAATCGTATAAATTGCTGAAATATTATGAAAAAATGCAGTAAGTAGTGTTAAAAGTTAGTTTACTTTTAATGTTTTTGCATTTAAAAATATGTACACTCGCTTACATTCATGGTATACGAAACAATCCATAAAGTTCAAAGACAGCTTATCCGGGTCTGAGAACTAGAAGGAAGAGATGTAGGATTATCCGAGGAATTGAAGAATTAATTAGTATGAAATATGTGTGATACGTAAAGTAAGCAAAGGAACGCCAAAATTCAGATATTCATCACACCGCTCTGGAAGGCGATGTGTCTCATAGACTTTGTAATGCGTGCCTGTTTGTATAACAGTCTAGTAGTCCAATAGTACGAATATCCTTAATTTGTTGGCTTTCTTCACTAAGAGTACTCAGTGGGAACGGGGTCATGTGTATAATTTTAAAATAATGTGGCATACAATAAGAAAGGATTACAATAAGAGCTTTTTGATAAGCAAAGGTAAGCAAAAGTTTTACGCATCACAATTGGATACCAAGGATCATACCGGAGGGATATTTGAGATGTTCTTACCAAGATCTTCATCAATAGCTCATAAATAATATAGTAAGAATATGTGTTAGTAATTTTTATTTAACTTTATCCACTTCAGGAGAAACAGGCTGTGATCATCCCTTCCTATGAGACTATGAAAAATGTCCCACGGCGCGGTCGCAAATATATATTTAATTGTTATGTGACTTCATATATTTGTAATTTTTAGCGATTTTTCTTAAAGCATCTTAAATTTCTGCAGCGCCGATCATCGGCGACAAAATGTCATACTCGGTATCACTTTCTTATCAGGTTTGTTTGTGTATTGTTGTGTGCGCATGTATGTGTATATAAATGTATATGGATATGAATGAATGCATGTATGTTTGTGATTTTGTTTATTGCCACCCAACCCGAAGAATTTCCCATAACCAAAAATTTTAAAGAATAGAGGAAAGAATTTAACTCGTTGGAGAAGACTTTAATACCCGTATGCTATTTTCTTCAGATGCGATGCTTTTAGCCATCATTAAGATACCATTCAAGATAAAAGATTGCCTGGAGAGATCTCCTCTTCTAGGTTGCGTCGATGCCCATCCACTCGTGTGACGCTTCTTTTGCTGTCTGTGTAGATTCCACGAGTCAACGACAATAACCAACCAAGTATACGACGAGCATCGAAGCTCTCAAATAAGTGACCAAATAGCCGTTGATCGGCCGATCGAGACATTAAAACGGTATAAACTCAGTTCGTTCGTTCAAACTTAATCACTCGAAAGTGTAGCAAAAAAGTCATAAAATTGGAGACTTTATAATTGTGTGGCGATAACGTTATAAATATCGATACTTTTTAAAAGATTTAAAAAGACCTTTAGGTTGATTCGGGAGACTTTGCATTAACCAATATTCTTACACAAACACGAACACACTTAAGGGGAAGGGATAGAGAAGAATAAAACGCAAGAATAGCGAGCTATAAAAGCGGCTGCCCTTTGTTAAATTTTTTCAAGAGTTTTACTACAATTGGATATCGATTAGATGATGCTCTATAATGTGTTTATACACTTCTTCTTCTTTTGTTTTCTCAATGCATTGCAAAATCTCGGTGGTTATCGTTATTTGGGGTTCCGGAGTTCTCCAATAGATTGAGGATATGGCAGTAGGTGGAAATAAGAAAATTTGCATGTGATGGGGGTTAATTTAGTGATAGAGTTAGCTCTGAAATATCCAAAACCAATGTTTTCTTAAGCGAAATTAAGTTTTTGAAATTGGTTTCTTCATTTTTATGAATATAAACAATTAAAAGTGCTAACTTTTTCCTCGTGATGTTTATACGTCCTACGCTTGTTATAGAAATTTATGGCATAAGTGCAATAATCATTTGGCGGCGATTACCCACGCGCACGATTGCCACGCCCATCATCCACAATTTCCAAAATAACGTTAAGGCCATTCCCAAAAAATTATATTTAAATACCTCCAACGGTCTACGAGATATCACCAGCTTTTGCATTAGGGGGCGAACCGAACATATTTTTGCAATAATCTTTTTCCTTAGTAGTATTTTACACTTTTAAATAAAATTTATTCGAAATGTCGTTCCAAAAATATGCGATTTTAATCATTTTTTGATACAAAATGTAGGCGTATCACTGGTTTAATTTGGTCCATTTTTAATACCATTTAGTCCGTGATGACAGAGATGAATATTCATATCAAACTTATCAACGGTAGCTATTCGTTTTCCTCCAATGGTGATTTTTATAATCAGGCGGATAGACGGACAGACAGGCTCTTCGGATAAAGAGTATAAAAATCCTGTTTTTAGAAATTACATAAAATGTGTTTTTATAATATGATGTTTAACCTTCATTAGCTTCGACAACATTCATTTGCAATTATATTTTTATAATTATTTAGCAAAATCACGAAGAATTAAAAATATATAATAAAAATAAATGCAATTATATTTTTATAATTATTTAGCAAAATCACGATAAATTGTCGAACTGATTTCTGTTTTCTTGTCTGTCCTTTCCTCCCTTGCTGCCTCTTTTTTCAATCGTCTATTTCCCGTTTAAGTCTTTTCTCGAATTACTTCTGTTTTTCAGACATCTTAAAAGGTGATGATTTTCTTCTTCTTTTCCATTAGTTACCGATGATGGCTGGCCGGTTGGCGATGGAATGAGATGATGGGATGGGATAGGATGGGATAGGATGGGATGGGATGGGATGGCAAATTTTTTAATTTAAAAAAAGACATGATTTTCATACGTGTTCACACTCATACTTGCCTTGCCGGCCATCATAATCGGACGATGACAGCTACCGATACAAGATCACATAAGAAGCAAATTTCTTAAGTACCGCAATAATTTAAGGCCCATAAGGCATAGCGTGGCCACTAACCAACCGGTTACCGACGGTATGCGATGCGAACGTACCTCTTTATCAAGGCACCGGCACGTTCGATGCATTAAGGACAAAGCAAGTGTTTTACGTTGGGCGATATTAAGAGGTGTGACAGGTAGGCATACATTTTTGTATATATGCAGATATATATATGTATGTCTATGTCTGTATAAATGGGCCATATCGGATGCTGTTGTTTTGGATTTCATTTTGTGCACCAAATCCTATATAATTAATGGATCGCGAAGGTTCCGAGGGAAGCAGAGAAGAAATAAAGGAAGAAAGCCGATAATTTGGGGGAGTTGGGGAAAAGAAGGAAGTAGGGTTAGGGGAATGAAGGGATGAAAAGATGATTAAATATAAGGAATGATCATCAAAAACAGAAAATATTAAGAGTGAAAGAAGAGAAACGAGACGAGTTTAAGAGAAGAAATGAACTCTACTTAAGTACTTGTTAACAAGTTTAATATCTTGACGATTTACATGTTTTAAAGTTTCTTTAATTTTTTTTCGCTTTGATATTTTAGCTCTTATTTTAGACAATTTAATGGCGACGTTGTGATATCGCGCTCAAGAGACGACTGACTCTGGCTGCAGGCGGTAACCCGGTGTTCACTTTTGATGTGCGATTATGGGCTGAAATTAATGTAAAAAGAAGTTGGAAGTCGGTAAGAGAAGCAATAACGGAATGGACTTTTTACCATTTTGTGATTTTTTACAAAATGAATTACGTTTTTAAAAAGTCAAGATATGATACGATTAATTTTAAACGAGATGGTATTTTTTCGCTTTGGAAGGATTCTTTGGGAGGTTACGATATCTGATGGTTTACGATGGATGATATATCTGAAAATCGAAGCTGTTCTTTGTGGAATTTCTCTGCCTGTTTTCTTCCATTTCATTAAATCTGGCGATTAAACCGTTTCATAAAAAACTAAAGAGATTACTTTAAAGATATTTTTTTGAAAGGAATTTGCAAAATATTTGAGATTTAGATTAAGTCAATCTAATTAATTATTCTGTTTATGAAATGAGTTTCCTGAAAAAATTAAAATTTTTTACTTAAATTTGTTTAAAAAATATTTGAAGACTTTTCATCGATTTGTTTTTTTTTTGGTATTTAAGAAAGCAACGAAATTTTTGTTATAAAATTCATTTATTATTTCAATAATTTTTTATTTTTGTCATCAGTTTTATTATGATTGTTAGGGGCAGAATGAGAATATCAGAGATATTTGGATGGCTTCAATTGATATCTATCCGAAATCTTGACTTTCCATCACATTATTCATTCACTGCATCGCGATGACACAACTTGTACAGAGCTCCGAAGAGCAGAACCAAGGAGGGAGGGGGTGGAAATGACACTGACACATGCAGAGCTTTGACTTAGGTCGCTCCTTTTTCGTTCTGTTTGTGCAAGTTTTTTCGTTGCAGATTGAGCATACCTTCCATACCAAGCGCCAAACAAAACAAAGTAATGGTTGACTGCAAAGGAGAGAATCCTATAGGTCAGGGAGTGGGTAGGGAGAGAGAAAGAATGGGGTAACCGCACCGTATCGTAACGTACCGAACCGCATCGCACTTGACTTTAGCTGACTTTATTAATGACAATCATTGTCATGCATCATGACTCCGGCGGTGATCACAATGAGTGTTAGGGTATGTGGGCGGAAAACGTATGAGTTTATATTTAGGCTAGAGTGTGTGAGTGTATGTGTGAGTATGTTTAAGTGTATTGGTGGTTTGACATGCCTTTTGCAAGTGATCGAACAACACTTCTATGCCTTGCTAACATGCTGCCCCCACCCTCTTTTCCGGGCCATCTGAATGGTAAAATTTGTTAAGCGATTTTAAAGGCGTGGCAATGATAATATTGTATGCGCTTGCGTCGTCATGGTGATGCACAAAACTGATATCCTTGAGGCAATCCCAGTGTGCCGTTCCCTTCGTCGCGTTTTTGCTGTTATTGTCGGTGTTTCTAACGTTGTTGTTGTTATTGGTGGTGATGTTGTTGTCGTTGTTGTTCGTTTTGTTATTGGCAGTCTTTTGTGTGTTCTGCACTTGTGTCATTAGATGGCGGCGGTATTTTTCTTGACATCGAAAATGTTGCGTGGCATCAACCCACCAAGGCATTCACCAGTAAAGTGCTTGAATACTTCCTCGATGGATTCGCGGTAATTGTAGCTTATATCATTCTAAATATGCTGATATTTTTGTTGTGGTGTATTGTTGTTGTTATGGTGTTTCTTATAACTATTATTATTATAGTCAAGATAGCTTTTCTTCTTATGCTTTGTTTTATTATTCTCTCTTCTTCTCTTCTACAAATTTTGCTTTCGATTTTGGTGACTGATAACGATGACAATCTGACAATAACGTTAATTCTATGTTTGTTAAGTGAATAATATCTTCGGTATATAAGCGGTATTCGGTATATAATAGTAATGAAAGTAATGAAATATCGGCAACGTAATGAAGTACAAAGTACGGACTAATGAAATATCTGTGATTATTGTTGTGATTTCTGTCTTAGCGAATATTGATTATGATAACCAATAGTAAGGTTATTAATGAAAAGGAAAATATCACTAATTTTTTAATTTTAATTCGTTCAATTTTCGATTTATTGAATACGTTTTAGGATATTAGAATATTTGTTTTTCATAAAGTTTTTCAGGCATTTAACTTCTATTACGTTTAACTTATTTCGAAATTACGAAATGAAAATAAAAATATGTTTAGCCGGCTGGAAGCCTTTCCTGAAATGTATGTAGAAATCGTATGGTTTTCGAGATAGCATGATAAGAATTCTCGAAAATCGAATAACTGTTTTTAGGGTTTTCTTACTTTTTCTTTCAAAAT
This sequence comes from Physocephala rufipes, assembly GCA_963966595.1. Classification (NCBI taxonomy): domain Eukaryota; kingdom Metazoa; phylum Arthropoda; class Insecta; order Diptera; family Conopidae; genus Physocephala; species Physocephala rufipes. Next base: position 21,779,902 of record OZ016505.1, read on the forward strand.
TAAAAATATAATTTGAGAGAAGTTTAAAATAAGTCCGTATTAAACCTTAATATAATATTTATTTTAAATATTTAATATTTAATTTTCCTTTCTTTAATAAATTCATTTGATTCACTTCTCAGTAATCAATATTCGTTAACTCAAATAAATTCCATTGAAAATCACTGACTGTTTTATTTCACAATTAAATTGGCAGACATTATTTTATTCCAAAAAAGAACTATTTTGGAATTATTTTTCATCAGTAAATCAGTGTATCCCGATCCACTGGATCGCGTTGTTTTATTTCTGTTATTGTATCGGTCGGTTGGTCGTACGCAAGACATCATCCAAATAATCTGTTGCGTCAGGCAGACCAGCCTGTCCTTAATGGCCAATTAGTCAATATGCATAAATCATAATTGCTCCATACGTAAATAAATCCTCATTGGAACCACTTGAATTATTTCCCCTAACATAAAAAAGAGAAGAAGAATAAGAAAGAACTCCCTAACAAAATCAAAAAATCGCCAGACCCAGCAAACCGTGTTGAGTTTTGCGTTGAGTGTGTTTGTAAAAAAAGAATACGATTACTTAAAAAACTTTTTGTTAGCATTTACTCTTTTTTGTGAAAAAAGAAATTAAAAATTCGTTCTTTGATCTTTGCAGTTGAATCAATGGCACCAGGGCAGGGTGAGGGGGAAGGTAGGGAACGTGAATAAGTAAAGCTAGGCGGGGTTAAGCAACAATAAAAAGACCACAAGATCAACTTGGAAATAATTGAATGGAAAAAGTAAATTGAAGCGAATTCTTTTGCAAAATTATAAACAAAACGATTTAAACGAAACGATAGAGAAACGATATGGTTTAATTGAAAATATTCAAATTTATTTTTTTTAGAGAAAACTAAAAAGTTGTTAATGTTTGATTTACTTTTAAATGCAATGCGATCAGAATAAGGTGAAGTGGTGAAAGGGGGAGGGGAGGAGGGAAGGAAGGAAGAGGAGGGACGATTAGGAAGATTAACAGATAATCCTTTGATTGCGTGATCTTTGTTTTTATTTGATCAATTTGGTACATTTTTATGATGCGTTCGTTCTAATTATAAGCTTGATTAGAATCACAAGAACTGTTTTTTGGGTCTTTTTAAATCGGTTAATAAACTCGGTAAATTAAATTGACGGTTAATTGCTTTATAATGAGTTTGATGATGTGGCGATATTGTTGCTTTGACGACAGGTTAATTAATTCGATTTGATTAAATTATACGCACCATCATTTGATTAGTCTTTACCGCGATCATTTGATTCGTTCCTTTAAAAAAAGATCAATACGATTTTTGTTGTAAATCCATTGAGAGTTCTGACAGTTATTGATGATGGTGACGATGATAATGTATTTTGGAACAAGACAGTCGGTCATTGGTTCGTTACGAGATCTAAAAAGAGACTAAACCGAAGGAAAGGAGGACAACACATTTATTGTTTATGAGCAAGAGAGACACCACCGTCGTTAGCAATATATCTCTGGCATCATCTTAAAAATACTAATTGCCTCAAGATAATATTGCCGGTGTTAGAAAGATTATATAGTGATATAGTCTACAAATAAAAGGGTTTCTCGATCTATTGCTGTCAGTAATTACTTATAGTGCTTTCAAATTTCGGGACATAATTTTCTTTTGCATTTGCGTAGTTTATTTTTCGGGTCTTTCCCCCTCACTTTTCTCAGCAAACAGATTTAACTAAAACAACAAAAAGTTTTAAAATAAAAATGATTTCTAAAGCATTTTCTTGGAAATTATTGCTCAAATTCGATACCTTTTAGACCTGCAGGAAATTTTGATATTTCGTGGGCTGATACGACGCGAATATGCACAAATAAACGCCTCCGTATCCTGAAAGAAACAAGAAGAGAAACTCATCTATTTATTGCCTGTTTATTATGAATACCTTCACTTAAATTACATTAACAACAAATTAAACTATTCAAAATGATCAAATGGCAGAAGTATTAAAGGGGTTCCTTCAAGATCAACTCGCTTCGTTACGACTTGAACTTGAGTATTTTTATGGGTCAAAATAGCCCAAAACCTTAAATTATCATCAGATATCAATTGAAGGGAACATAATTTTGAGAAGCAAAATAAGAAGAGAAGTAATCAAAAAAAGTAATGGCTGTTTAGCCAGAGATATCCGCATCTGACGAAGTCAAGAATTTCAAATCAAAGCCGGTTCGCAACGACTAACTGAAAGCACCAAACATAGTAAACTAAAAAAGGAAAAAAGAATGAGCAAATGATGAAAAAATGGAAGCTCGGAATAGCTAGAAGCATATTCATTTTCAATAGCACGAAGGAAGTGCACCGTCATAAAATTCATCAAGACGGAAGGACCGGCAGGAAGGCAAACATCACGACAGACAAATAACCAAGCAACCGACCGGCTTGCTTCGTAGGTTGAAATAGGTTGCTTGCCAGCATTAAACAGATGCCCTTCAAACGGAGGGAATGCTCCCTGGAGGAGAATGCAATAAAATATACAGGAAAAAACCACCTCAAGATGCACTGAATTTTGTTAAAGATAAAGAAAAATATATTAAAAGAAAATGACAAAAATAGAAGAAAGCCAAAAATGCCCAAAAAAAGAGATTTTATTTGGAAAATAAATTTGCAAAAATAAATACCTTTTGGGTAGGAAGATGACGAAGAAGAAGACAGAGGAAGGAAGACAGTGGAAACCTTCAGTTTTAATGCATGGAACGAACAACAAAACAATAATAACAATAACATGCCACCAACGAGACCATCATGGGCGACCACAGTAACGACGACAACAACAACAACAACAGCACCGACACTAACATACAAACCATAAGCAGCGAAGGCAGCAACGAACAAAGTACTAAAAAGACCTTAACGTCTTCAGTCGTCAAGTGACGCCGCGTCTACTACCATCTACCGTCGTCGTCTACCGACGTTTACCATCTACGGACTTTGCTTACCGCGCGCGCATGCTTGTTTAATGGGTCTGCGCGCACTTTGAGTGATTTATTTCACACGTTGATGAAACGGACAGCAATGGGCCGCTTTTTGACGTTTATTGCAGCGTTGCTTGATGAGCTGGTGTCAGGCGCTGCGTCAGACCATATGATGGACCGGTTGGAAAGATGGTCCGGTACCACGACTAAGACTGGTCGATTGCGGACTTGCTCGCGCTTGTTTGCTTGCTTGCCTATTTGACTCGTCGCTTTTGGAGTGCGCGACGGGCATGAGAAAGCCTCAATACGCACACGCACATACATATACTAATTACATATATATATTGACGATATTTAATGGGCCGTAGGAGAGGCGCTCCTCATATGGAGCATGGCGAATGAGACGACGCACGACATTGTGTTTCTGATTTTTCATACTTGCATTCTATTTGTTGTTGTTTTATATGCACTTCTTGTATTTATTTGGTTTGACAACATCACACAATTCGAGTCTTACAGACCGTTCATCGCGCCCTATGGACGCATGTCTGCGGAACATAACTCGAGTACCTTGCTGTCCTCGGATGCAGGTATACATTTTTGATTTAGTTACGACTAACTTCTGCTCCCGCATCGTGTCTTTATGATGCGATTATTTTTTATATTAATTTTTGAGCCTCGAGCGCAATGACTGAATTTTTGGATCTAGTGCTGTGGATTTTTAACAGCGTAAGGACACGGTACTCGGAAGTCGGTAATGGCGAAACGAATTCGTTACTCGCCAGCGATTATTGTTTGTCTGGTGATTATTTGACATTTGAAATGTTTTTCTTCTTTCATTATTCTCTAAGTCCTTTAAACCATTTCTTTATTTATGCAATCTCGTGGGCACAGACGGGTATCTTTGTGGGCGGAATGATAACAATTTTTAAAGTAAAAGTGGCAATACTGTCAAGCGATTGAAATTGTGATTATTTATTCATTTGTAGCCGCAACACTAATTAACAGATTTCAAGGTCGAGAAGACTTAAAATACATTTACTTACAAAAGACAAAAACAAAAAATTTTAACAAAATTCCGTTTTTAGACTGTCTATATTTTAATTAGATGCGGTTCGAAGTATGTAAGGCTGAGCTTGATTCAATATTTAACTCAGAGCATAAAGCGCCGCCAGCAGTTATAGGAGTGAAGAATATTCATTCACTGACACAATTCATCGGTATCCGTCAGAACGGCGAGGGTGATACGTAGTGGTTGGCCATGAAAAGAAGAAGAGCTTTTAAGAAATCTGGGACGATGACGAATATTGGAAGTAAAGGAAACTTAGCTTCAAAAAATAAATGGGTGTGTTTCGTGCTCTTGTTCTTCGTCTTCGTTTTCGAAGACTCCCACGAGAAAGGATTAATAAGGTGTCAGGGAAAGTGTTGTGTTTAAATTCCCAAAAGTGTTCCGGAGACTTGCTTCGTTGATTTTCCTAACTGACTCGATTTCTAGAAGTATTTGCTGTAATTGCGACACCTACACGTCTTGGACACGTCCCTATTTGGGTTTATGGGCTTTTTGGTGAAAATGTCGTTATGCCATTCCGTATCGGTTATAACAGAAATATTACCTGTTACCACGAAATAGTAATAATAATCAATAGAATTTTTTTTAATATATTAATCATTGTTTTTTAATTCTTTGAAGGAATGAAGACTTTCATTTAGCATTCCAAGCTTAGTCCGAGCTCGGACGTATTCACGCCATAGAACATCCATAGAATGGTCATGCATTCATGCATGTATAAATGCCGTACCACGTACGAACCATCTAAATATTTCTAACCCACTCGTTGCAACGTTGCAGCGTTGCGTTCCTGGATTTGGGAGGAGGTATCACTTACTCCCTTTAAACTACCCGCAAGTTCAATTCCGAAGCAATGCATAACTAACTATTCGGTGATACGTTACTTCTTGTCCAATAATCTCCTTCTTCTTCCTCCGCGTTTTATTATTCAGGATGTCGTTGTTATTATTATTGTTGTTGTTGTTAGTGTTAAATTGGTTGGTATTTTGTATATTGGCTGTTGCTTGTGAATATATTTGCAACATATGCAGGTCGTTTGCAAACGTTTTTGCTATCATTTGTTAAGTGTCAATGGCACACATGTTCGGACAACAACAACAACAACAACAACAACAACAAAATGTAACAACAACAATGCCAGCAACAACATCACCTCACCATCGCCAATAACACTGAAGTGGTACAACATCAAATACATTGCCATTACCGAATGCACGTTGCAAAACGTGCAATAAAAATCTGTTTTGCTCAACATTTCTTTATCGTTGTTCGTTGTTGTTCTTGTTCATTTCTCTTGGATTTCTCGTTTTCTTCCTTTTTCATTGGTTCCTTGCTGTTTGTGTTTTCTCTTTTTGTGACTGATCGAAGAAGCAAAATTTATGCACAATTCTTTACGCTTTCATAAATTTCCACAATTCATCGATTGTCGCCGATGTTAGAGAAGGCATCAACAAAATCAACACTGCCAATCGATACAACAACAATATTACAACAATAATAAAAAATGTTCATTGTAAATCGGACATTGACAAAACTTGTTTGGGTTAGTTCGGGTATGGGTTGAAGATTGGTGGAGGATTGCTTAGATATTGTTCAACCTAGCCATTGCTTCGACCGGACGTGATGCGGGTGACTTAGCTATTGAAAAAAACGCAAATCTAAAATCTCAAATCCATTTTCAAGACATTGAGGCGTCAAGAAATTTCCAAAACGCTCTAAAATGAATTTTATTTGAAAAAGTTGTCTTAGAGACGTTTTCATTCATTTATTCTATGAATAATTTTATGGCTCTGAAAATCTGGTTAATATACTGACGATGTTATTTGCGGTACCAATAATTGATTGGTAATTAAAACAAAACTGAAATATTAAATCACAATTTTGTTTTCAATAATAAGTTTAAGCTTAAGTTTAACGAGTTTCGAAGTCGAAGAATATTCCAGACGGGTTTGCGAACCCTAATATTTTAGGAAACCATCATGTAGACATATATTATCATTTCTGAGGTACACATATTATCATTTTAAATATTATCCTTTTACTTTTGTGAATTTTTTGCAAGAAAAATAATTGTTTTTTTGTATAGAAATATATTTGAAAGTAAAAAAGTGTAATGGTTTGAAAGAACATTCTACTTAAATAGTTGTTGTCTTTTAATGGCATTTTTTATGAACTCATCATTTCCTTGTCTACATACAATATTTATTATTTATTCACATACAAAAGTAATAAAATACAAAATTATTTTGCTGCCTCCAAACGATTAAGAAAGCATTAAAAACGTTTACGTAACGAAGGAACTCGAGGAGTCATGAACATTGAAATAGAATTCTATAGAATATGATGGTCGGTTGGTTTGCTAGCGGGTTGGTTGGTCTAACCAGAATAGACGAGACCCAGGCCGGACAGTCTCAAACAGCAGACAAACTAGAAACTTGTCAGAAGTCATTAAAATTCAAAGAACTTTTAAACACGGAAGACTCATTCGATGAAAGCACCGGACTCATTGGCTAAGGATCGAGCGGAAATTATTAACTACTTTGGTTGGTTGGCAAAGGGTTGGGAAGTCAGTGGGGTGAGAGTAATATGTCCATGGTATGTGAAGAGACTGCAGTGGACTGAAGGAAGGAAACTCAAATTACATTACATTGCACCAAAGCTCATCCGTCAAATGAATACAAGATTTTACAAAATTGTAAAAATTTCTTAACTACGAAAAGAAATCAGTTAAATGTCAAGAAAAAAAAGGGAAAATACTTGTAAAAAAATTTAATAATTTATTTTAAATATGAAAACTTTAAAGAAATGGCCAAACGAAATAGCTTTGAAATTAACGAAGGGTAACTGGTCTGGCGAGCTTAAAAGAATGTATGTCCATTAGTTGTATTAATGATGGCCATTACCGCACTCCACCACACCATGCCATGACCCTTCTTCACTCTTAAAAAACAATAAGCGCACCGTGGCGTATCGTACAGTACCGCCCTATAGGAGTATTACTCTCAAAATATTCGCAAAATTCATCCATCTATTCGTCCATCTATGCACCTATCCACCCATCCATCCATCTACTTATTCACCCATCCATTAAGCCTATAGCACATTCAACAGTCTAAGAATTCTTCAGTCTCGTTGCCAAGCAAAAGACCAATCCTTCCATCTGTGCGTTCGTCCATTTATCCATCTACAGAAGTCTGCTTCATCCTGTTAATGCATTCAATCTTTGCATTATACGGATTGGTCTCGTTCTCTCTCGCTCTCTCTCCCTCCCGCTGGCCTTTCCTTCCACCTTCTTTTTGACCATTCAACCTCCTTGCCGTTTTATGCACTTGCAACAGCTTCTGTCGTCACTACCAGTGCGCTGCTTTCGTGAATGTTCAAAATCAATCTCTAGCGATCTCACCCTTTTTTTCTGCCCTCTCTTTTTTAGCAGAAATTCATCAAGCTGTCTTTTCTGCGCCCTTCTTTTTTCAATATTTAAGTGCTTCTTCGTAATGATTTAGTTGGCCAGAAAGCGTCAAGAGTTTGTTACTGCGGATTAGTTGATCGTCTGTCTGATCGTCTGGTGCGCATGTGCGCACGCTAAATTTAATGGAGTTAATTTTCATTCGCTCCTTTCGTGTCCCTTTTGGCTTGTTCTGATGAATTTCGTTTGGAAACACTTTAGGTGGTGGAATTCATGTACTGAGACCGCATACATCACGCTAATGCATGCCATCATCGAGGTCTATCTTCATGATCACTACCAGTACCAGGATTAGCATTAGTATCGCCACAGTCTTCGACATAAATGGCGCGGGGGGCTTATTGAGCGAGCAACTCGTCTCATTATATGAATGAACAGAATGTTCCTTTGGGGCGTCGGGAACTTCTTGATTGCGAGTGCGTACGAACGCGCAGATGTGGATTGAGATTTAGGCGGATGTTGCAAGGTTGCATGCTTTTCTATTGTCCGGGGAGATTTCCCGAGTTCTTGACATTATCGGTGCGTCAAGGGAGGGTTAAACGTAATGCAAAATTCAATTGAAGATTTTTATAATCTCGTCTTCACTTTATTCTAGAATAAAAATATATATTACTGAATTTATTTTAGGTCTATTGGGTAAATCAATTATTGCCCCTGCTAGCATTATATATTGTTTCTTGTCGAACTTTATGTGTCGATCCAAAACCAATTAAGACGCTTCCTCCGATCCATTCACTTCTATTCGTCTAGCTTCTCCTCCTTATTACACTCACCGAAATCATCATTAGCGACGCGTCTAGTGTTCTTATTTCCCCTCCGTCTTGCCAATCTTCAGATTTGCCTTTATCACTTCATATTGCTTTTCTAGAGTGAACACTGTCCTGCTTTATTACCAGCTGATGGAGTAGACAACGATGAGATCGTTTAAAGGTTTGTTGCATGTTGCTTCACGCAGGCGTGAATGGCTTGTTGATTTTTAGAATTTGCATAAATGCCTCTGACATGTCGGAAACACCTGACGTCAATTTTTGGTATCATCGTATCGTATAATAAAATAAAATTCATTAAAATTGTAAAAAGGGAATCATAAAGAATTGGTTATGTATTATTCGTTAGAGGGTGGGGGTCGGGTTTAATTGAAGGGCGTAATAGTGTGAGAGGAATTGATTACAGTTTTCGTAATTTAAACGACAGGCTTCTGTCTGTGATAATGCTACTGTCTACAAACTTTAACGAAGGTGGTATGGTTTTTTATCACAGTTTGTAAATGATTATTTTTCTACTAGAATTCATAATTCATTATGATGGATATTGTGAAGGCATATCACAATTCTAAAGGGCCCCCAAGCGGATTTTTTAAATCGAAAAAATTATTCGAAATAATCGGGCTGATCTTGAGTTTTCAAACCACTTTTGTAAGTAGTGTCTCTACTGCCACCGAACTCTATCTGAGACTTAATGTAAATTCATCGTAAATTGAAGAAAATTTCAAAAGAACGAGACACGCAACGTAAAGCAAGAAAATTAGCCCACATTCGTCTTTTTAGAAGAAAATAATAATGTTTAATTTTTTTTGCTTATTCTTCTTTACTCCATGTAATTTCCACGCTTTAGTGTGAAGCGAAGAAGCCGCGGATGGTTGGAGGTATTACTTAGCAGCATTGGTTATTATTGCTCCCGGATGCACGCGGTGACTGACACGTGATATGATGGCTAATAATTCATAATCGGGAGCAACATGCATACACACGCATATCCCGCGAAACCGGTAGGGGCTGACTGAATTTTAATACCTTCTTACTGCCTTTGAATGCTACGAACGAGCGAATAGCGCGTAGTATCAGTTGGGAATGAAACTATGTCTTTTGTTATTGTTATTCCCGTTGTTGTTGTTGTTGAAATATTCTTCTCTTCTCTTTCTGCGGCTTATCACTCTGTCTGTTTTTCTGAAGATGTCCAACACGGATGAAGGTGGCGAAGAGAATGTTTCGCAGCGCTGTGCATTCGTGGCTTCTCGGTGTATCAAAATACATTATTGTTGTTTTTGTTACGTTCAATACAATATGAATAATAATTATATTATTTTTATTTTTCACCTGACGGAAGTGCTAAGCTACAAAATCGCACTGGATTTACTAAGGTTTTTTTAGGGCAAAATTCGCTTTAGAGGGCAAATGCTGTGGGTGTGAATTTTAGGTAAGCTCACTAGCTAGTTGGCTGGACAATGAATTGGAAATGTCACTAAAAATTTGTCTATATTTTAAGTAAAGTAATGTGATTACATTTTTTATAAAGAATTTTCTTAAATGAAATTTAATTTATTTTTAATTAGCATAAAATTGTTTTGCCATTGATCTGCGATGGTGCGAAATTATGATTAAGGAAGAAAGAATTAATTTGCATTGAACACATTGCAGGAAACCTCTACAGTTGATAACATTAGATAATAAATAGTAGAGATAAACCGATAAGCAATTACTAGTAGAGACACCAACTGATTCAACTAGAATTGTGCCTGAAAAGTCTCATTTTTTGCCTGCCCGACAACAATCAAAGCAACAAACAGCTTCTGCTCCCATCATTCTACAATCCTAATAGTCCTGCCTTCAATCAAATGGCATCATCATTCAATCGGTCTGTACTAAACCAAACTGAATCGAATTATTCAACTGAACAAAACCGTATGGAACTGATACGAACTAAACTCAAGTCAACCGCTCAATCAATCAAACGTTAATCAACGATGATGAAGCAACCGAAAAAGGGAGAGAAGTAAGCCTAAATGGAAATTCCACATTGTATGCCCTTATGGTGATTGTTATTGCTGTTGTTTTTGATCATTTTTTCTTTGCCTTCGCCTTGTCCGTCACATCATGCGTAACAGCTCTTGCGTTGCGCTGTCAGAGAGTTGTCAGTATCAACACCTGATCAGTTTGGTAAATGTTGCTGTAATTGACAGAAATGACCCTAACCGTGGCAGAAAGGGGTAGAGAAGGGGCTAGTAAAGGATTACAAAAGACGGCAGAGGGGTTCAATTAAATTAAAGTTTTACTTTTTAAGTTGATGAATCCAAGTCTGTTACGTCAAACTCTGATTAAGGTGCACAAGGTTTCCGTCAATAAATCATGACATATTGATGAGAGGTTTTTGGGCAAGACTAGTCTGTACCCTACACTTAGGAGAAGAAATTAACTTAATGGTTTTCTAATAAGAGTAAAAGGTAATCTTAGCAGAGTCTAGTTAGAGAGTTCTTTGTTGCTTGAAGTAGTCAACAGACTATTGGGATCAAGAGGTAGAGTTTTACGTTTTGACTCATACGATTTATTACTATACCGTAGGGACAACTTGCAACAAGATACATTACTTATTTTTACTGCACGGGCGTTATTGTTATTATATCTCTAACGATCATATCTAGCATCATTTAATGATCATACTTAGATATGTAATAACCGTAGCCATAACACACGTGATTCTTAAGATTGATGAAATTAAAAGTAAAGGAATAAATATTGAACAAAGCACTTCCTTTTGCTGTTCGGCAAAGAATTCTAGAGTTCAGTGGAGTACACAAAACATTGACGACCCGACACCAATCCCGAGTGATTAAAGAGAATAATGGTAAAATTATGTTAAAGCCTTGAGTGCGCAGCAAGATCTTTATTACAAAATTTGCCAACATTCGATCGAATCGTCCAAATGACGCGTAATGTTTTTGTTCACCAGATTTTTCTATCGATCGGGCTTTGCCAGTATACTACATAACACCATATGAATCATAATACTTGGAAGATTCATCAGTGAATATATTGACTTGAATGCATTCACTAACTCGTTTCATAATCAAGTTGTGCCCCCAGATAGTATTTTTTTGTATTTTCCAAAGTGTTTGGTCGTCAAGTTCACCGCCCCAAAACTGTATACCTTGGAAGGCATTTTGAAGTGGTTTTGGAATGTGTCTTGTATTAAAACCAAAGTTGTTATGTATCTACTGGAAAGGACCGTATATTTATTGACCGTATATTTATTTAGTGGCCTTTTTATCGAATAATTTTTAATTACGAGCCGTAAACTATTTCCTAGAGAGAGAGAGAGGAAGAGAGAGAATTATATCGAGCAAAGCAACAATAGCCGAATGGGCCCCCCCTAATCCTGCACTGACTGAAAATCATGAATTAAAGAAACAATTAAGAAAATCAGTGAAGTAGGACGGAAATATAGAATGTGGAGCTGTTGTAGCGCCGGTTGTGGCCCGCTTTGGATCGCTTTAATTTTTATTGTTAACAGATTTTGATTTCTTTCTTTCTTCCTTTCGATTCGTTAAATGGTTTCTTAATTAATTTTCCTCGGTTTTTCAATGCATTTAAAAATCTGAGTATTTTTTAATCTTAAAAGAATTGAATCTTTATAACGATTACATCGTTACGTAATAAAAAATGTTTCTCTTTCGGTTCTAAACGATTTTGGAAAAGCAAAGAATTTTCAATAATCATAAATAGCGGTCTGATTGAAATGACCTCGTTTTCTTTATCTTTCCTTTCCACATCGGCAACAACAACAGCAGTAGCAGGAGACAACAACAACAACTACCTTTTTTATTATAATTTGATTTATTTCTTTAAGGTATCTTAGCGCGACTGAAACGTCCTAATGGAAAATTTTATGTTTTATAAAATAGCTTTTTTTAGTTTGTTTTGGGCGTGTGTGATGAAATGAAAAGGAAAAACATAACTCGAGTTTGGGTTTTACATCGTCTGTTATTGTTTTAATTGTTTCATTAATTATTTTATTGGCAATTTTTATTGGATTGTAACAAATACCAAAGCGCTCTCCCTTCCAGCAAAAACCACCAGAAGCAACTACTCTCAAAATTTTGTACTGTTGCGAATTGTTTTATAGTCTCCAACTCTCTTTGTCTTCGTCTGTTTTTTTAAAGTCTTTAAATTATAATAATTGAGAAAATTATGGCTTTGGTCTTTAAACTTGAATAATTTTTGAAACGTTTTAAATGCACAAGCTTTTAATGGATTGCCCAGTTTTTTCAGTGCGTTCTCAATCATGAGAATAATAATAACGAAACCAACAAAAACAATACCCATATCCTCTCAGGAGGGATAGAAGGGGAAGAGAGAACGACTTGGTGAGAATAAAAAAACGCAGGTCAAGGCGAAACAAAAACTCTAAACTTTGAAACCAATCATTGATAAAAAATGAGCGGCTTTTTCATGCATTTCATAAATTTGCCAATCGTTTTAAACTTAAAGGAACGGGGGGGGGGAGACCCGATGGGGGAACGACAGAGTTAGTATGAAATGAGAATTTATAACTTTGTCTGATCATAGCAATTAGTATGAATTTAATTTTACTGCTTGCACCAACACCAAAAATCAGCGACTATTATCTTCGTCAGCATTCCACCTCATCTTCCTCTTCCTCACCTCTTGCAAAGCGAAACAAATAATCGATCGTGAATCTCATTCTTTCGTTCTTTGGCGGCGGTCACACTCGACCAAAGTCGATTCAAATTGCTATGAATTTCGTTCTACTTGTGGTTGTTGTTGTTGCTTCTGAAAGAAATAACCAGATCGATCTGGGGATACGCTATAGAAACCGCATGAATGAATACACCGGTGCGTAACTAAATTCATTTTTAAATGCATTTTAACGATAGATCGAGCGATCGATGGTGTTGCGTGCATGATTGCGTAAATGAAGAATTATTGCTTCTACATGCAAATTCGACATCAATTCAAAAAGTTCTGCAATTTATCATCAATTCGCCGAAAAGAAAAAAATTAAAAAAGAAGGAAAAAATTGGGCAAATTATAAAAAGAAAGAGGTAGAATAAAAAATAGAAGTAAAAATTTTCGACTCAGGAGATGATTCTGGGTCAGAATATTTGCTATATCGGTTATGTTTCCGTAAATGCGTTAAAAATAGAGGAATAAAGTGAACATACCATCGGTATTAGGGTCTAATGTGTAGGTCGTTACGTAAAATAAATTGTGTCGATTGCGAAATTCGTTCAGTCATAATTCATTCAAAGCGTTTCGAGGTTTTAGTTTTCAAACAATTTAAAATAAAAATTTCAAGGTATTTTGTATGAAAATCATAAATTTTTCAAATTATTGCATTAAATTAGATAAAGATTGTACTAGTGATCATCAATATATTGATTGCATTAATACATTATACTCAATTCCTACGTGGAGTCAGTCCTTTGACTGACAGTTAAAGAGAGTTTTTGTGGGCTTCGCAAGTCGTGTCTGGCAAAAGAGAGCTCATAAAGATCTCTTTTAACTTTTGCCTTCCTGCGCGTTTGACGTTGGGGATTGTATAGAATGGTCTGTTTTTCCTTCTGCCATTTCATTAGCCCCTTTTTATGTGATGCTTGCTTCCTCTGTCGGTCTCGACTAATGACAAATGTTTTGCTCTTGATCATTCATCACGCAGATCATTACGAATTAATAGATTTTCATGTTATGGCAATGAGGAAGGAGAGGAGGTAGAGGAAGGAAAGGATGTAAACGAGTAATAACAAGAAGAAGATAGACATGAAATTGATTTTAGTTCCGGAGCATTAATTTATCGTCATATAATTAAACTGTTGTTAGAGCTGCTGTAAGCGTATCTAATCGAAACACCCTGTATATGAAATTCGTATTCAGCACCAAATCCTGCCCAAACAGGTACCTTCTCACTAAAATTTTCTGGTCTTTGTGTTTGGGTCGTTTTTGTGCGTACTCGCGTATTTTATATTCCAAATTTTACTTGTTTTACCATTACCTTACTTTTTTATTTATCGTCTTCCATAGTCGTCTTACCGTGCTTCGCTTACGCTCTGCGTCTGCTTCTGGTCTCATACGGGAAGATCGAAGATCGCCACTGCTTCGAAATGCTTACTGTAAGATTTTAGATAAATTGTGGATCGTGATTTTAATCTAAGCTTGAATGATCGTTGGGTAATCAACCCTTTCTCGAGTAGATTTTTTATAGCCTTTTTCATAAAATAAACTTTAAACGAGGTTTTTTCATTGCGTCGATTATTGCTTTTGTTGTTGGACCAGATTTGTTGTTGCAGTTGCGATCTTTTTTGCGTTTTTGGTTTTGTAGCTTTTTGTTACAATATCGCAGAAGAAAAGATTATTTTTTTTCTCGTTAGCTTTCTTATTGCTGGCGATTGTTACCAATTGTTACGCGTGTGTTACGCCCTGTAGTCAGTGCGGCTTGTTAACATTTGTCTGTGAGTGAGTATGTTTTTTTCGTACACACGTCTTATCCGTCTAATTAAGCCGTTCTTATCGATATCTTTTAATCGATAGAAAAGAAAGAATATGTTAAGAAAATGATCGTTAAAACTTTGCGTATTTAAAAAAATTTTATGACTTCTTCTATCGTTGCTTAATAAATCCAACGCATCGGGTAAATCTTGTTTAGTGTTTTCTGTTTTTGAATATTTTTCTTTATAATTTTTCATTTTCTTTGTTTTAATTTCTTTAGAATTTGAAATTAAAATTTACAGAGACTTTTGAAGCAACCCAATAATAAAATAATAATATCAAATAATAAAAGAAATTAATAAAGCTCGATCGAATTTGACTTCTCGCAAATCGCTTTGAGCACCTTGAGAAAGTGTCGATCGATCCGTGAGCAGAATTCGTTCGCCGTAAAATGAAATTCTTCTCATAGAATTTTCCCATAGTCATTGCTGATTAATGATGAATATGTGGCGGTGCCCGTTAAGTGAAGGTACTAAACTTGAGTGGAGAAGGATCCCCCCAGGCGAGGAAACAGTGGAAGAAAGCATTAGGCGTTAAATGTGGAGTCTTTCACGGAGGAAGGACCAAATACTGAAATACTAATTATTTTCAGTTTTCCAGATCGGAATTTTTACAAACGTTCAGAACTCGAAATTTCTTTCTAGTTTTTACTTGGTTCTCTTACTTTCATTTATAATTATTGAACGTTTTTGTTGTTGTTGTTGTTTCCCGATATACTTTGTAGTGGTTTCAGAAATGAAAATTGTTTTCACATAATTTTAGAGATTCTCTTTGAATATCTTTGAATACTGAATGGTCTGTCGTTCCTTCCTCCTATTGGTGTTGTTGTTGCTGTTGTTGTTGTCGTATTATTTTTTGTATCGCGTGTGTTACCAATGGTATTTTAATTACTTTCAAATTATTTTTGAACTCTGGCAACCACAATCACTGCTTGAGCGTTTGTGCGGTTCCAACTGTGTTTAAATGCGGTCGATCATTACGGTATTCAAACGCAATACTTTTCATAAGCTGAGAAACTGATAGTTTCATAATCGTCGTCTCACCCGCCCCCCCTATAATCATCTCCTCATTCAAGATTTCAGCTCCCGAAATGAAACTGGAATATCGCGCATGTGTCTTTCGAATCCGGTGGTCACTTTCGGCGCTTTCGTGTGTTTCGTTGAAAATCCCTTTATGTCTGTCTGTTTCTCTGTCTATCTCTTTGCGATGCTATCATTTTTACGTCGATGCGTTGATTCGAAAATCGTGTTTTATTCATTTAGTAAAATGACTGTCAATCATTTTTGACCAGTTGACCCTCGGTACGCTTTTGAATGAATATTACAAAAATTTTTACAGATCATTTGTGATTCGAAAAATAATATAAAACAAAAAATAGTAAAAATAACAACTCCAAGACTTTCAAGAGCATGAAGTTATTAGGTTAATTTTTTTGTGCCGCTAAAACAGACGGATGGGAGCTATTAAAAATAGTTTTCACGGCAAAGAAAAAAATAGGATGTCAACAAAAAAAAAAAAAAAAAAAAAAAAAGAAAAGGAATGAAACAACGAAAGAAACATCTATTGTATCCCAAGCTTGAAAAACTTTTGAAAGCAGTCAATGAAACAAAACAAAAGAAATAATAAATAGAAAAATAAAAAATATTAAATAATAAAAAATATTAGAAGAAATTAAACACAAAAATTTCCAACGAACTTCCAAAAAAGCGAGATAGATAGATGAACAAATACCCAAAGAGAAGCAAGAGCGTCAGAAAGAGTTAGGGAGAATGTGTGAGAGACGAATAAAAGTCTTTGACAAAAGTATTACCGTTCGTCACTAAAAAAAATCAATTCCTTAGAGGACAGTGACGATCAGTTTTGAGGTTTAATAATTTTTTTTATGATTTTTTAACTATAAGCAATTTGTTGGTTTTGCGATTTTTGATGATATTTCAGATAAAAATTATTGCACAATTGCTGCTATGTCCCAGAACCATAAGATCGGAAAGACTGATAACGTATTTGAGGTAAAAGTTTTAAAAAAATAACTTTGATGAACTTTTTCGATTTTATTGGAATAAAATAGAAAACGTAAAGTCAAAGTGTTGGGTGAAAGACATTAAAAGAAAACAATTTTTATGGATCATTAGAGAAGTTTCACTTAAAGAAAGCATGGCTCAGTTGTCGAAGATCTGTTGGAAATACTATATTGAAATCCTTGGCATATTAGGATAATTTCCACGATGTTATTATCACGTTCCTTTCAGTTTACAACAGAGTTCTCTTCAGGCCTATAGGTACTTCCAAAAAAGTGCCTTGCGTCAAACCGTCTGAAATGTGGATCAATAAGAGATCGGAAAATATTTCCTCTTTTATGGCAAAACATTTTCTCACAACATTCATTTATATTTCTCCAACTTTTCCCTTCCATTGTTTGATTTATTACCGGTGCCTATTTTTCGTAGTTTTGACCTTGGTTTTCTGAAATTTTGATGTATGACGACATGTGTTAAACGGCCAGAAATTTCATGACAAACATGCTAAGAAGTCTTACTTTATTGAAATAATTTATCACGTGAAATCTCTTACATTTTTAAATATATTTTAAACATATTAGTGGCTTCAACCTTAATTTCGATTGGCCATTCGAACAATACATAATAGATATTTCTTCATTTACACTTTTAATATTCTTCTTCTTCATTTGTTCCGTCAGCGACACCAAATAATTTTATTCAAAATGATAAGAATCTTCACATGATTCCGACTGAAGCCGGTGAAACCTTGAAGTTAAATAATAAAATATCAAATTTTATGAGATGATTTTATCGAAATTGATAAAACAACAAAATTAACATTGGCCGAATTAATTAATAATTAATAAATTATTATTTAAATTTAGAAAAAAATGAATTAGAAAAGAGAAGCCGAATAGAGAATTAGTAAACAGTTTAGTGAGTAAATTCTCATTACAATCATCGGCGCGATATTATTTAATTATGACAATTATTGAAAGTAAGATATGTATTGTCTTACGAAATTTAAAGAAAACCAGAAAGAACTTCGGCTTGGCTGATGCTTATTTATTGATGCTTGATTATTGATGCTTAATAATCAGTGGACGGTGCACGCTCTTTTTAGTATTACATTTCCCTCTTCGGGGTTAATTTAGTTATTCCAATTTATCTTCTCATCTCTTCTCAATGAAGCCCACACATGACACAGTATGAAAGTAGGCGTGCCACTCCCAAAACGGTGGAGTTTTAATGTCCAACAGTGTCATTTCGGTCAATTACTGTTTCAGAATTTTAATCCAGACTGAAAAATTGTGCGTTGCAAAATTTAATTCATAAAAATGTGGGCGTGCGTCAAGTCAATCTCGGACATTTTCAATACTAAACAATTTGTAATGACACAGAGTAATCGACATATTTCACTACAATGCCGTTACTATATCTTCTGTAATAAGGTTTTCTTTTTAATTGTAGAAATAATAATTTTTGACTAAATAATGTACTGTCCGTGGATGATTTCCAGGATTTTGTGCAATTTTGTCGTCAAATTCCGTCTAAGAATGATGAAGGTTAAGTGGAGATATTATTTATATTCATAATAGGTATTAGAAGCGAGCGTGATTGTTATCAGATTTCGGCAGATGCCAAACAGCTTGTAATAATAGAGAATATTTATGCCCGATTGCATGAGAATATCTTTTTTCGTTCCCCTGAATTTCTCTAGACAGACATACGCACGGACGGGTTAAGTCGATTCAGAAGATGATTCTGAGCCTGAATACTTTTTCACACTCGCCACAACTTCGGTTGCCCGTTATAAACGGGGGAATAAACTCAATATGTCGTACTCTGCTCCCACACCATTCGGTTATAGGAAATAAAAATTAATTTAAAAATGGATTTAATTAATAAAATAACGAAAAAAAATGAAGATTTTCGAGCAAAGTTAAATAATAATTTTTTTGGACTAAAAAACAAATTTCTTGACGATTTGCTTTCAGACAATTTTATGGGATTTTCTAAATTCTGCGAAAATACAAAATATTTGGGGATAAATTATTGCAAAAATATTAAAAAATATCTAAAGAATTCGCATTTGCATAATTTTTAATTAAGTTTTTTTTATAAATCAACACCTCTCATTGTATGTCAAAACAACGGCTTTTAAAGGCAAAAAGGCTTTTAAGTGTTAAATTCTTTTATGAATTTTTCACATTTTTATTGTTTGTGTGTTTTTATCTAATAATGGTGATCAATATAAAATTCTCGAGTAATAAAAAAATTGAATGAAATCTATAAAATCTAAAGAAAATAATAGATATTTCTAAAATCAACAAAATCGACATAAAGTTCTTTCTTCCCTTTTGGTTAGAACATTAAAATTGAATTTTAAAATGGTTACATTTTCTATAAAATCAATTTTTTTCTCTCCTTCCCCTTTTTATCGTTTTAATATTGACATCTAATTTGGTTATATTTTTGTAATTTTATAACATTATTTAATCTAAAATCTTTCGTTATCTTTGCTCAAATGTCGTTCAAATCCGTGATTCTAGATGTAGATCGCCGTCAACTGTCTCCTCCATCCATGGCAAGTATTCTTCACAAATTATTTTTTAAAAAAATACCTTGGGAATAATTTAGATGAAAAGATAAGCGAAGCTAATTTTCAAGTTTTATGCGTATGGGTAGTAATTAAAAGGCAAATCCAATCACCTAACTTAACGGTCTTACGTTAATGCATGAAGGAAATTAAAAAATCTGGGATAAAAACATAAGAAGAAGAGTCGAACTGGTAAAACTCGCTACACTCAGAGCATTTTATTATTTTTCTTTGATAAATTAATAACATTTTTAAAATTAATATTTAACAGAATTCCATAATGATTACGGAAAACTATTTCAAAAAATTTTAAAAGATTTTACTCCATAAAAGATTAATCTCTGGAAAACTACTTTTCGAAAGACCATCCTACGAGACTACTCTCTAAAAGGCTCCCCAAAAGGCTACAGTCTTTAACCCAACCTTATAGGATTAACGCCTGAGACACAAACGTTATTAGTTTTGTTGATCTAAGAGACAATATTTCAAAAAGACAAAAAATAACGAAAACCTACTACTCCATTTAGACTCCATTTACCCTCTTTGAGTAAATGAAAAGCGTACTAAAACAAACATCTCCATGGCTTATCTGTTTTACTTGAAAAAATTCTGTCGTAGTTGTAAAGTTGTTTTTTATAAATTTTTCCCATGAAGAGTTTTCTAAAAAAAGAATTAAAATTTAAGATAAAAAACGTGAGAGGGTTTATTTTTTTTGGTATATTCTCATACAATATTCTCATATTCTCATACAATTTATATTTGTGTAATCACTTTAGCGGTTTTCAATGCGTAGCGGAAATAATTAAAATTCATCTAAAAGGATCTCAATTGAAAAGGACCACAAATAAATTGAAATAAAAAACCAAAATTGTTAAACTCACTTTTAAGTTAATGGATTGAATTATTTATGAGAAATAACAGCAAACGAAAAAACCGTAATAAATTCTATGAATAAATAATTATTGCAATATTTATAACTAAACAATACAATATGGATGTCATTTCCGTATTCAATGAATCAATAAAGAAGGCGAGGAAGGGGGGAGTGAACAAAAAACACCTCCAGAAAGCGAGTAATTTTTTTCGATATTATTTTTATAACTTTAATATGATTATTTAATGAAATTCATCCGATTATTAAATTGATAAAATTTTGAATCGTTATATCTTTCTGGTCTGTCTGTGGTAATCATCTGTCCATTATGAGTTATCAATCCAACCGTCGGAAAACGCAGCAAAAACCAAGACACATTATTGAATTATTGTTTGAAAACATTTTTTTGAATTTCATTTTTTAGAATTAATATTCATAATATCGTTTATTGGCAAGGTTCACCACGAGGTTTCAACCGACTATCGACAAAGTTGAATGAACGTGGGGCGTTTTTAAGAAAACATTATGAACAAATCACTAACAAAGAAATCAATTGCATAGTTAGTTTCGTTCATGTTACTTCAAACTGTGGCTATTGTAGCAAAAAAGCAAAAACAAAGAAACCCTATTTTTTCATTTTGAAATGAAACTGAAAACCACTTGAAATCTGGCGCGCCTACAAAACGTAAATACATTTAATTGTGCAGATCAATGAGAAACACCCAGAAAGGCAGACAGACAGACATATACAAATATTTTGTTTTATGTGCTTTTATTACTTCTGCTATTACTGTTGTTGTTACTGTTGTTGTAGCTGCTGCGACCGCTGTGATTGCCACTTGAAAATCCGTTTCTCTCTCTAAATCCATTAGATACAAATACGATTGCTACTTTAGGTTGTACTTTAGGTGCAATCGAGGTATGTATCGTATACATTTTTTATATCTTTTCGTAATTTTGTTAATTTTCATGGTCGCTTTTATTTTCCTCTGCGTTCTTTTTTTTCTTTTGCCTTTCAATTATTTTTTGTGGGGTTTTTATTGACATTAACGGTATACTTTTGTGATGAAATGACTAAGCGTTTTCGATTTTTACAAAATTTTCTATTTCAAAATTTCATTTCATTTATTTGTTTTCGTTTTTATCTCCAAAAGCAACAAAAAATCTGTACTATCATTTAATCTATTGAATATTAATTGTCTTTAGCTTTAACGATTCCTAATTGATGTAAGCTTTCAAAAAATTAATAGCAAATTTAATTCAATTTTAACAAAGTTTCGTTTGGTTTTCAATTTTCGAAAATGTTTAGTAATGCTTATTAGGGTTTGATAAGCAAACAAAAGTGAATTCGGGAGCTGAGGGGATTGGCATGGGCTTTCGATTTCATATTCTAGCCAAATGTAATCCTTGCGTTTATCACCTCAAATTAAACTCTTTGTAATTTGAGAATTTTAAGTTGAATTAAAATAATTAATCCTTGGTACGTCACAATTTTTGTAAATCATAGAATTTTTGAAAATACTTTTTAGATTGTAATAAGACAAATTCAATGCGATTGATATTGATATTGATTCGAGTAATTTAAAGAATTGTTTATGCCTCGCCTTTATTTCGGCCACTAATACTAAATGTTCATAGGCAAGAAGTTAGCAAAGCTTAAACTGATCCAATTGAATAATCATTAAATATTAAAAGTATATTCTGCAATGCATTTTATGACTGCGGAGTTGTTTTGGGAAATGACTCTATATTATATTTTACGATTTCATTTATTATTGATTTGGAGTTGCCAATTGTTAGTTTGGATAACTACAAAATATTAACGCTAGGGAAGTCGCAATGATAAGATTAATGATTATTAATATGATTACTAATTCGCCCATTGATTTTATAACGTTTAAGATTTAAAAACATGGTAAATCATCGAATAAAAAGGGTATATATATCTCTAAAAGAACATATATCTCTTTAACTAAAATCAATTTGATTAATATGAAATTGGTATCAGAGTTGTACGGTTTGGTTTAGAATGAAGTTGTTGGTATTTCTGGACAAACATTTTAATTGTTCAATAATAATGGATCGCACCTATCGATTCAGTAAAGTTCAGTCAGTAAAAATCACATGAATCTGTCGCGCACGCTCTAATAACTGAACAAATAAAGATGGCTGGGGGAGGGGGTGTTAGGGCTGAGAGTCCGGCGCTTGAATTATTCTATACGTTTATTCAATCATTACATCCACCTGATGCAGGTGCGGATCGGCTCTACGGCAAAAGCATAAAAATCAATTAAATGTTTTATTTTGCTGCGGAAAGTTTTGCCAATTATTTTGAATTTTTACTTCATGTAAAAAATATTTGAGTGTGTATACGATATAAACACATGCATAAACACTTACCAACACATACAACGCCCAACTAGGACAATAACGGAAGTAATCGTGAGCCAAGGAATTTTTGAACGAAATCAGTTAAGCAATTTAATTGAATTATTTTTGATTGAGACAAAACAGAAAAAAGGCAATTAAAAAAATTAAAGTAAGTAATATAAAATTTAAAATTATGCAAAAGCATAAAAAATTCCAAAAAAAAAAAAAAAATAAAAGCAATTGAAATAAAAGTAACAGCGAGAATAACAATCCTGCCCCTGTGCCAAGCAACCTAACGAGTGTACGAGTGTCTCCCGTTCCAACCAAACAAAAAAAAATCAATTGGTGCCCAGACGGTCAGTTCGATCGCGATCGACTTGCCTGCATTGCTGCAATGCCTCCAGCGATGTTGGAGACCGAAATGAGCGCATATGCCAAAGGCTGCAAGTTGTTCTTGCAACGGCTTGTTATGCTTGCTGACTTTTGTGGTCGTTGAATGCTTTATATTTTGGGCGAAGAAATTGGGCACAAATGCGTTTGCCTGCCGAAGTGACGTTCATTTTGGCAAATTAAGTCGTTTGAGTGCAAAAGACCCAAAACGAGTTGACACGAACGGCGAGGAGGCAAGGAGGAAATGAGGTTGGTTCTGAAGTGACTGCAACGTGGTTTCAAACGCATATTCTCAATTGCTTTGGTTGCGAAATCCATTCGTAGTTAAATCTGTTCTCAACCGAAATTTTCAAATGTCTTCGGGCTCAATTCACGCCACTCAAAAAGGAAATTGACATTAATCAAAAGTATGTAATAAGCGTTAAGAGAACCGCTATTTATAACCACTACCACAACCAATAACGCATTCGTAATAACTTCGCGGAATGAAGTTATAAAATTGTAACAAAATTCTGTTAAAGGAAGTCGAGTTTTGATATATGATTCCATAATTTTGCTTGACATATTGACTGATTATGATTGGGGCGAAATTTTAAAAAAATTAAGAAAAAAATTCTAACGAGAAATATTTGCAATTATTCGATCAACCAATAAAGCGTTTGTTATTGAAAATAGGTTAAATTAATAGTTAAATTAATAGTTAAATACGTTTTGTAGATAAAAAATCATTCTCGTCCATATTGAAGGTGTCGATTTTCCCTAGGCTGCGAAGCAAAACGAGGTATCAAGGGACTAAACTAAACTGTTAAGGATTCTTTCTTTTGAATACTATAGATCATTCTTCAATAATTGAAAACTTTTTACCCTTTCGATTAATTGCTTTGATGTCGATAACCATTCGATAATTCGATAACCATTCGATTAATTGTTTTGATGTTTCGTTGACATTGGATTGTTTTCACCAACTGATTTACTGAGTTCTTGTGAAGATTCCAAATCGATTTCAGCGTGGGTTTTTGGATTTACCACACGTACATATTCCGCAATAATACGAATACGAAAGGTCAAGAGGTTGAAACGGATGCGTTTGTCGGAACGATTTACGCTGTGGCAACGCATCAGTTGACGGACAACTCTGGCAATGCACGTTTGGAGACGTCTGAGTCAATGGCATGAATGGAGTCGAATAAGAAAAGTGGCGCGAAGTGTAAGTGGACGTGGAAAGGTGTCTTGGGCGTACTTACCGCCATCCACGGCAAACGGGAAGGATATATTTAAATGAAAAGCACGTAAATAACGAAATTTATATAAAGGAAACAAATAATAAATAAAGTCTTTATTGGTACTAAATGGTTAGGGATAAAACGGTGTAGGAGAAGGGTAGTAAAAGGAATTGTAATTGAGAGGGCAGGACGTAAGAAAGTGTGGCGTGGGAGCTTACAAATTGATTCCGAATCGTTGACACAATTGATTAATTATTGCATGCTACAGGAGAGTGACTGGATGAGGATGATGATGATGACCATTTGTCTTCATAAAAATTGATTAATTTTTTAAAGTTATTGCTGATTGTTCTTTTTTTTTGGTAATTTTTCATTACTTGTTTTTCGTTAATTTCTTCTTTTCTGAGATCTCCCTTTTTATTTATCGTAACGTTTTACTTTTACATTTTTAATTTTATTTAGTTCACTTAATGAAGCATTAAATTGATTATTTAATGCTGTTGTTGACATTTTTCTTTTCATGTCTGTCATATTTTTTTATTTTTATTGTTGGTTTGGATTGTATTAAAATGAGATTTTTATTTAAGAGAAATAGATTTCATTGTTGTGTCGCATTTTGTTTTGACTCGAGTTTAAATTTTGATTGACATTATTAAATTAGCTTTAATACTGACTAGTAAAGTGACGTGCAGTGCAGTCACTACTAGGGAGTAATGACGGGAACAAAAAACGTATTGTTTTGCAGTCTTTCATGAACTAGATTTGTATAAATTTATTTAATTAAATCGGTGACAGAATTCATCATATTAATCAGATAAATGAAGCCAGGTTCAATTTTTAGGAATAAATATAAAATTTATAAAAAATTTGCGTAATTTATGAGAGAACTATTACCGGCTTTTCCAGCATGTACGTAGCGGGTTTGGGTTTTATGGTAAATACTTTGGTGTGAATTTTTTATAGTCTGAAAATATTTACGACAGTAGTTGGAGGAAACCTTTTTTTCGCAGCGACGCTTACGGATATGAATTGGTTGAAAATTATTAAAAATTGTTTGCTTCACCTATTGTTCAGGATGATGGTGTCAATTTTGTTCCAATCTTGGGCTCACTAGACGTCCTAAATGTGATGCGGTACGAATTAGATAATGTTCGAAATATTAGAAATATCACAGCCAAGATGAGTTAGTTCGAGGTGAGTCAATTTGTTTGATTTCACACCCTTCTCAGGAATTCTAGTAAGTTATGGCGACTTTTCCACATGAGATTTTACTCACAGTCGGAGCATTTTCAGTGTCTGACCTTCTCCAATTGGGCTTGGCTTACGTTATGTCACGCTCTTATTGGGAAAGACTTTGATGACAAGTCTACTTAGAAAAGTTTAATGAGTTTTCTTCGTATCTCTGCCTTTAATTCTGTATTTTGCTAAGTATCAGCAAGCGATGTGCAGCCAGCTTTTATCCGACAGTCGGTTTCATTTGACCGTATTTTATTTTCTGCATTTTTTGTTAATTTAAACTGAAAATGAATAAGGAGTTACTCACGAAATTTGTTGCAAAAGGCTTCGATGTGTAAATACTTTTGACTATCACTGACTTACTATCCCGGACTCATTATGAATGTATGACTGATTGACTGTATGAGTAATACGTTGGAGACTATTAAGGGCTTCTAATAAATTTCTTGGGGTTATTTTCTCGTCTCAAATACATAATTATTAACACGTATCATTATTGGTGTAGCAATGTCATAACTAGTGATACAAAAACGAGCGTCACCTCTGAAATTCCTGTAAAGATTTTAAAATTAGTAAAACACTAAATTTTATTGGTCGTATAAATTTATATCTCGTTCTTTGGGAAGGACTTCAAATTAATTAAAGAATTTAATAATGAATCATTTGCTACTAAAATAAAAAAGATGTATCACGAATATCGCATGAAGAGAATTAGCGCAAGATCGCTGAATGAATACCAAGAATTAGCAATCGAAACCGCAATTTAAACGGCTTAGGAATTAAATAACAAGACACAAATCAACGAGTAATAATTCTGTGTAAAAAACGCCCATAAAAATGGAAAAACCACTTTAAAAAAAATTATATAAAAAGCTTTCTTCTGGAGGTAGAAAACAAAGAAAACAAGAAAGACATAAAAGAAAACAAAAGCAAGCCTTTCAAAGTATTTCGCTATATATTTCGTAAGTCTTTTAACAAATTGGTTACTTCATAAGCGATGATGCCGGTTCTGAGAATTAGACATCCATCCATTCGTATTAGGGTTCCGTTTTACGAAGCCTTTGAGGGGTTGAACTTCGATATTTGTTAATACTATTTCGAGACTTAAATAATTAAATTCCGAATTTAAGTAATTTAAGAAGCCGTAGTGAGAGAGTAGAGAGAGAGAGAGAGAGAGAGGGAGAGAGATTGGAAAAGGAAGATAGGTGAAGTTGCTGATTTTTAGCGGGTGATTGAGTGAGGGGGGGGAAACTGAGAAGTAAGAATTTAATAGAACTAAAGTATATTGCAAAAGGAAAAATTCAAATTATTCGTAAGAGAGTAAAATAAAAGTGCAAAATTAAATGTCACTTTTGACAGTTCTTTCCAAGCAACAAGAGAGCATTAAAATTGACACCAATGACACATATGCAAATGTGTATGCGTGTGCGTAATGTGTGCGTACTATGCATCGATCAAAAAAATTCGATTTCGTATTTGCAAATGTATGCGCATACGCTTCGACTGTTCTTCATTTGTTTCGCAATCGACATTCTGACATCCGAGTCATTCAGTTGATTGACAGCTGCTTTTTGTTTTTGCAATTGCTTCAATTGTGAGTGTGTATTGTTGTTGTTTTTGTTGTCACACCTGAATGTGATTGTCCCAGAATCGAAAAGAGTATATCACGAATTAAAATGTGTGTGGAGTCAAAGTGAATTTAATAAAATTCTGGCAGAAGAAGCACACAAAGATCAAATTTAGCCCCCGTTTCACCCTCAACCGCACCAAGTTGTTCGACTTTGTTGTAAACTGTTTGCTGTAAATAGATAAATAAATGTGCTGCCGGTTGCTTTGATGATGTCATGCTTTAGTATTTGACATTTGGTGTTTGACTTTTTACCACATACGTCTTGTTGAAATGAGAAAGAAGAAGAAGATGAAAATGAAAGAAAATTTAGCCTTGCCAGGCGGCCGTAAAAACAAAAATTGAAGTCCTAAGGGCAAGAAGAAAATGAAACATAAACGAACAAACTTAAAATTAATTACCTTTACATAATCTTTAATGATCGGGTCGGATGGATCGGGTCAAATGAAGAAACTGGTTTAATTAATTTTAAAATTCTTTGCGCGCCAAATTAAATCGTTTTTTATTCCTTAGCAAAAAGAATTGAAAGAACATTAAGGTGAACATGAATTTACGCGAATACTTTGAATAGTCTTACTTAATTATAACGGTAATAATGAAGATGAATGTGTTGATGATGATTCACGGCGAAATTTGGATCGACAGGTGCCTTTTTTCAGTGTTTAATCCTCAAAATGATTCACGTCTTCTGTATTTTTCGCGAATGAATCGAATTTAATTAAGAGTAACGAAAAAATTTCAAAGTAAAAATAGAATCTTCTACGATATAAATACGTTGATTCGGTTAATGACGGAGTGGTTTTTTCTATAAGACCAAAATATTATTTCCTTCTTCATGGAGTTCAAGTTCATAAAGGAAAGTTCCCGAAACTGAAATCAACAAACAGCAATTGACTACTGGCTCACTTACGACAGACAGGGGGCGACATATTATGGATATATTAATTATGACCCATGCCAAACTGCAGCTCGTTAAAAAGACCCAAATTGGACTCTTTCGGAATTCCTTCAACGTTAGATTGATGGATCGTTCGAATGCGGTTTGAATAATTTCTATTTCCGGCACAAATTTAGGAAACTAAAACCGCAAGAAAGTGATTATTTCTTCTAATATTTCTTCTAATATTAATAAATTTTCTATGGAAATAATTATACTATAATAGACAGGTCCATGACACGACAAAGTTGTCTTGGGCGTTTTGGAATAATAAATATTTTTCATGGTATTCGAAAAACCTCGAGATACGGATTACCGCAATTCAGAAACCGATATCGTAGAAAAAAACAATTTCTTTTGAGGAAAAGGAACCACAAAAAGCTAATTGTGAAAATACCGAGAAAAATAAAGAACCCCGAAGTAAGAGACAAGCAAGACTAAGTAGAATGGTATGCTTTCATCAGAGACACACATACACAAACGCACACACATGTATTAGAAACATCAGCAGACACGACAATGTGCATTCAGTTGAAGTTCAGCTAATGCCTCTTTTTTATGGTTTAGAAGTAAACTTTTGTCTGTCCGCACGCGCATCCGGTAGTAAAATAGAAATTTACAGTTCTTTGGATAGAAAATAGAAAACAATAACTAATTTTCATATTCGTTCTAAACCGCAACTGTCGAATGCGGTCATTTTGACCTAAAGATGGGGATTGGATAAAAGTGACTTCAACGAAAACAAAGGCGTTAACACCTTGACGAATTTATGGTTGAGGTCACTAAGAAATATTTATACGTCCAAAAAATAAAACCAGTCTCTTCTCGTTCTTTCGTTTCTTCATCAAATACTTGTTTCCTTCTCTGTCTGCAAATAAAAATTTAACACCCGGCAAAGTCTCTTCGGGTTCATTCAAGGGTTAAACGAAATTTTTCAAAATTCAAATGAAACCTCATTATGATGCACTGTCTGATCATTATTTAGTTCATGCTATTCATGAAACGCGTCAAAGTAAATCCTAGAATAATTACGAACTAAATACTTGAAAAACTGAAACAGTTCCGGAGTTGCGCCAAGAGATAGAGAAGGAGAATATATAGGAGAGGGAGTGGGGCGGTGTGCGGTAAGGTTGATTTGTTTATTAATTAGGTGTGAATGCCCTGCCAATGAAAATATACCGGCATTGTTGTTGCTGTTTTTTTGGTGGTGTTGTATCGAAGTTGTTCGTGCTATGCCGGAAAAAGATTTCTTCGGGTTTTCGGCACCTTTTATGAATTCAGTTTTGCTTATATTCTCACCGTTAGAAAGGGTTCTCATCGTCAATCGGTTACGTTGCCGTGACGTATAAGGCGAGTTTCTAACACACATAAAAAAGGTGTCTCGCTTTTGATTGATTTATATTTTGGTGAGAGCCTTTAGGGGAAAGGTTTGTGCGCTTCTCTCTTCTATTCTTTAGAAGTATTATGAATGTTCTGAGACGGTATGGCGTCTGGTTTGGAGCTCCATAACCGACAAATACTTTCATGGTTCACTAAAGATATTTCGAACAGCTTTTACCGATATTGTAATTTTTAATTTTATTCCACTGCTGGCAAAAGCGATCACTGCTAATCCGCGAAATAAATTTGTATGCAATGAATGAAAAGTTTTGCATAAATAAAATTGTAATTGTGAATAATTTTTCAGTTTGCATTTTGTGATTGAAAGAACTTAAACCCGAACTATATTTTTTAAAACTTCTCTGGCATTAAATTCCACAGGTATTTGTCATAAAAAATAATCATGGTCGAAAAAAATCTTGTGAGAAAAATTAATATCATAAAAAGAGGGCGACAGCTCAAGGGACTGATAAAGCAAAGTCACAAAAACGTACGCTATAAAACAAAGCGAAAAGAACCAAATCAAACTCAAATAAATAAATATTCGATAACAATATTTCGAAGAAGAAGAAGAAGAAGATGGAGAGGGAGACGGCCGGAACATCGACAGGGCACCAACCGATGAGCGTCCAGTCGTTTTCAAAGGAAAGTGTTTATCAATGGCGACGGTTTGTTTGAAAGCGACAAAAAAAAAAAAGAGAAATGAATTTTAGAATGCTCCAAATAAACATTAAAACACTTGGTGATTTATTAAAAGTTTCGAAGAAATGTTCAAAAAAAAAACCTCAACCAAAATATTAATGGCAAAAATATTTGTATAAAGAGATGTCTCTTTTCAAATGAATCTTGACTGCTGAAGAACGGCGTGCTTAATTATAGAAGGATGTATGAAGGAGGATGACGGATGGACGGGAAGGGGAATCATTCTTGAGGGACCAAATGATAAAAGAAATAACGAATGAATCTAAATATATTTGTATACTATTTCTCTTCCTCCTTCCTCGCCTACCGATCCTATATATTTCCCACCTAACACACCCACTATAGTATTCCCGTGCACTTGTTTGTATATATTAATTCGTCTTTGGTAACTAATGACCAATATACAAACAAATGTATCTCATAGATAAGATTGAGAATGAGTAACGGCACCGCCATAGAATGGGCGTGATATATTTAAACAAATGTAAAAGAAAAACAACGAAAAGGAAATAACGAATGTGTCTGTCTGCTTTTAAACTAAAAATAAAAAAAACAAACAAACAACAACAACAACTTCACCACTTGACTATGATAAACACACAAGCGTGCATATCTACGCGCAATTTATATAAATCGTTCATGATTCGTAGACGAAAATGGTTTGCGGCTTCTGTTCATTTCCGGTACATTTACCCTCTTTTCATATTTCAGTATTAGCTATTTTGAATTTTTTTTAAATTAAACTGTTTACCTATTTGCCCTTTTCGACATTTACAAATTTCAGACGCGTTTAATAAATGTCATGCATGAATCCTTAACGTCGCCTTAAGTACTTATCTATTAGAAAAACGTTACACTCCCACATCCATAGCGTTTAAATATTATACAATGCTTCTCTGTCTTTTTAAAGATTGTATCGAAGGAACTGTGAAAAAAAACAATATAGAAAATACACAATAGTTATGGCGAGAGCGACTTGTCACGTTGACAGTTTCGTTGAAATATTATGTGGCGTGTCGATATGTTATCAAAATAAAAAAAAAAGTAAAAAAAATTAAAAATAACAAATGTAAATATACGAATAGATAAAGAAAGGAAGACTATTGAAAATACGAATAATGATGATGACAATAACGAAAACAATGAGCAAATAAATCATTAAATAACAGTGTTTAGGGAAAAGCTATTAAGAAAAAGTGAAAAGGTAGAGATATTCTGTCTGAAGTAGAAGTTATGGACAAGTAGAAAAATATTCAAATGAAAACGAATTTGTTTTGATATTTTTATTTCTTTTCCTTAAAGGACTTGTTAGGATCATAACTCCATTAATGCCGGGTATAATTTTCTCAGGTCATAATTTCTCTCAATAAAAAAATATATTTTACAATTTGCTTCGATTGAATCCAACGAGTTTATCGATCTTTCGAAAAATAAAATATTCCATACAATTCCCAAAATAATTAATATGTGACTGGTTTTCAAACGTCTTACAAAAATTCAAATAGAAATTATTAAAAATATATCATTCAAACGCAACAACAACAATAAAAACATCCGGTGCATTTGGGATCGACTGGTGAAGAAATCAATTATCGTGTGCCTTGCTTTGATGCCCTTTTGGTGTTTTGACTTTCTTCGGTGGTTTAATTGGGGGATTAGTTATCACATGCTTTCCACAGCATAAATTACTAATTTATGATTAAATTTGTAGCTGTTGCAACACACAATCGGAAATTTCAAAACCAAGAGTTTTCTCCTATGACTAAGTATTTCTGAAATATTTTGTCATTAATAATTAATTTATTCATAAATTTAGAATTCCTTACACTTTTTAATTCTACTGCAATGCACTTGTGGTAATGTTTTTAGTAATGTCTGCCCTTTTCACGGCAATGTAATAAGAATTTTTAATAGCTTCTTCAACCTGCTCAATATTTTGTAACGTTTTCTTTGAACATGTGGTGAATTTATTCAGGTATTAAACGCTGTGCGTATATTCATTCGTAAATGATCGTATATATGAATATATTTATGTACCGTCTGTAGAACGGATATTGATTAAAAATTCTCGGTAATTCTTGCTTTTGTTTTGATTACATCAAATACATTTAATCATTGACAATGGACACAATGTTTATGCCTTTACAAAAGGAATCCACCTAATTTTTCTACTTGTATTTTGCTTGTTTATGAAAATTAGTTAAAGAGATAAAATCAAATTTCTATATTTATTATTGTAATATTCATTATATTTTTATATAACTAAAATTTTTCTTTTCCTTTACAAATACTGTGAGAAGAGGGCGAGAGGAGAGGGAATCTCATTTCCCTTCATTACATTTTTCTATTGTTACCTTTATCTGCAAGGACGCTACTATTCAGCAGCAGTTTTATTCAAATAATTGAAATTAACTAAATTATTAATCATTATTTCTATTCAATTTTTTTATAATTATTTTAATTAATTTTTCAAAAACACATTTATTTCTAAGAAATATTTCTGCTATTTGTTTTTTGTTAATGATTGTTCTATTTTTAGAAGTTATCCCTTAAAGTTATCTTTTAACTTTTATTATTTCTATGAAGAAAAATAATTTAATATTTGTTTACCTCTAGGCCTTTTTCAATGGATTTAGTAAAACTAATAGCACTTAAAAATAAGAACACATCGATTGAAATTGCTTTTTAGGAAATTGTTTTACGAGAAGGAAGTTGTTAATTAGAGGAAGTGTTTACAGCTTTGGCTTGTACTGGTTTGAAGTTGAAATATATCGATTGAAACCGCTTAAGAAAATAATTTCAAAGTAAAATACATTCGGAATTCAGATTCGATCATGAATTCCAATTTTTGTCTCTAACGATTGAATTCATTAAAATTGATTCGTTCCTATAGATAACCGATGATGTTGTGGAAGGAATAAAATATTGCCAATGTATTTTAAATGTAATTATAATAAAGTATAAATTTATTAACTATTTATGAATATATAAAAATTAATTCGTTAGTAAAGAAGTGAGAATTAATGCTGTTTGTAACAAAATTGACAGGCTCAGAAAGATTAAACAGACACTAAAATTCTTACGTTAGATTCATATCGTGTCAGAAACATTCAAACAAATCTCTCTCTCCGTGTAAGTTCGAGTGTATTTTTGTGAGTGAGTGAGTGTTTAATGCGTCTATATGTTTATCCAAAACAAAGGCACAAAATAACATCCTCTGGCTCTATCCTTGACAGATTTTCAGCTATCTCGAACTGCCCATCCGTTCAATGAACGCGGTAAATGAAATGGGCAAAGGGAAAGCGATGACACTTTGAATACGTTGAATGCTAAATTATGAAAAAGATATGGTGTGACAATAGTATCATCAAGTGGTGACCTCAAGGGTGACAAAATACGCGAACTTGTGATATCCCGAATTGTTTGCGTTTGAGATTTTGTTGACGTTTTTAGTTTTGTTATTGACGTATTCGTTGTTGTTGCTGTTGAAATAGATATAATTGGCCGTTGTTGTTTTTGTTGTTGTTGTTGCAACCATTAACGTTGTGGTTTTAGTTTGTTCTATAATTGTTGTTGTCACTGACGTTGCCATGGCTGTTACCCCGACCGATGCTATGACGTTACCATTCCTGATAATTTGACTGTTTACTTACGATATTCATAATAACGTTCATTATGAAGTTTTCTGAATAGAACAACTTGAATTTCATACGACAAACTCAGAAAAACATTGCCGAGTTGAAATCAACTGACTCGAAGTCGATGCCTTTTTGGCCAAAAGAGTTAGTTTTCGGTTTCCAAAAAGAAAACGACGTGTTTTCGGAATTATTATTATTGAATTTTGTTGAAATTAAATACTTATCAGGAAACTATTTTAATGCGGAATTAAAGCATTCCAATTCGTTGCAGTTTTTAAAGTTAACATTTTAATTTTTCGAATTATTTTAATATTTCTGTAAAATATTTCAGAGTATTTTTTCATGTGGAAGGCTCTAATATCTATAAAGAAATTTTTGTGGAAAATAATTTAGTCCTAACAAGAAAAACGAGACTGCCACCAGTATTAAATGTATTGAGGTGGAGCACCAATGACTTCAAAAACATATTTTCTATTGTATATACTTACTTTGCTGGCATTAAATAAATACCACGAAATATAACAAAAATGATTACTAAACGAACAAAAGAATGACGATTGGTCTGCCGATAAAATATCCATATATGATATAATTTTAACTTAGATCGCGAAAGAGAGAGGAAAAGGTATCAATTGTATAATCAATAATCAAAGGTATATAATAAATACCTCTACAATCAATGATAAATACAAGAATGTATCGGACAGCACAGATATCAGTGCTAATAAAGCGCAAACAGAGGTTGGTTTAAGAGATACAGTGATAACGTTGCCTAGTAATGTTGCATAATATAAAGATTGTGGTCGAACGTAATAATGAAGCTCAAAATGAATTTAATGACTGCCACTGGAAATTTCTTTTCTTTGTTTTATTTTTCTATTCCTTGTTCTTTCTATTCCTGTCCCTCTCTCAATCTTTTTTGAATAGATGAACACCGAAGCAGTTTCGTCATTATCGTTATCGATATTTTCCAATTATCGGAACTGGATATTGAAAATTGTTTTTACGATTGAACGCTAATTAAACCGGCCATACAAAGATAAGAAGATACGAAGATACGAGCATATTTTTTTGCAATTTTCATTATGAATTTCCTAAATCACTGCGAAAGATATTCAAGTTATTAATTAAAGCAAGAACAACATTAGCAGGAAGAAGAAGAAGAAGAAGGAGAACAGCGCTAAATTGCACACTACGATTTACACTAAGATTCTAGTCACATTTATTTGTTGTAGTTTCCGTTGTAACGTATATCTAGATAGATGCTTAGATATGTATCGAATGTCTGTACGAATGGATACATCTTATCTAGATATCAATTCAGGCTTAACCGAAGGTGTTAAAAAGCAATTTGCATTTATGTTAGCAGCTGATTTCGTATGCAATGAAGCTGAAATAATTATTCGACAAGAATGATTTAATTAACATAAGCTCAAGCATAAGCAAAAGCACAAGCATGTTAATGCCATAACAATAATTGTGTTATTTTTTTTAAAATAATTCCTATACGATTAGGAAAATCATTATTTTTTCGAGAATAATTTAACAATTTGATTACTGTCTCAATTAAAAATACTTATAGTAATATCTGCAAAATGGATATTCTCGAATATCTTTGAATGTGTTTGAACATAGACGTTTGACTGGGATCAATTCAGACGTCACAAAGACTCATCGAAGTCAATGAACATGAATCTGTGACAAGAAGAAGAAGAAATAGTTGAATTGGTTGGTATAAAATAGGATTGATTCGTAGGAGGAGGGGCAGGATGGAGAGCAAACTAATAAAACAATGAAAATTTCTTTGAAAATAAAGCAGTTAATTAAGCAAATTAATTGCTGACTGCGTGCGTGTTTAAGAAAGCGAAAGAAATTATTTTTAAGTTTTCAATAATTTTCATAAATTTTACAATGAAAGATATCAAATATTACGAGTTTATCTAGTCTTGGACAATAATTTGATCCATTACAATTTGAATAAGACACTAAATTTTCATTAGAAATAATAGTGCGAAACGATTGAATTTTATTGAACGTTGGATATATTTCGTAGCCTAAAACAATTTTAATAAGTTTGTAATAGTTCGGTGTTTTCCATTTCTCTGTTGTAAATGCTTAATATAAATATATTTATTTACAATTTTCCTTAGTATTTCCTTGATGGATTAATATTCAGATAGGTTAAAAATTTTCCAATATTTCAATAAAAGAACTAAAAAACATTATTTTTTTGGAATCTCGAAAAAGTGGATCCTTCGGATTTAATTTTGAATTATCGAATTAAATATTAAGATTTATTTCAGTTTCGAGAAAACCTTTTGAAAAAACCTCCATTAGCTCTTAATATACTGTCATTATTGTTATCATTATCGTCATCAAATTGATCAAAAAAAACTATAAACTCTCGTTTTATAACAAATATTTTTTCATGCGATCACAAACACTTTTTTAAGACAGTATAAAATCATAAAAGTATAAAAAATAGCGGCAAATTAAAAAGTGTTCTATTCATATGATGCGTCGCCATCATCATCGACGTCGTCAGACTAAAACGCAATAATGAAGCCATAACAAGTCATAACCGACCAAATAATGTTTGATTAATAGACCATAAATAAAATAGACCGCTCTAGAGAGGAGACGGTTTGAAACGTCCGATTAAATAAAAAATGATTAAATTATTTATTGACACGGTTAGGGAGTATCGATAACAGTCGAATGGAGTGGAATGCTGATAACGCTAACGATAAGGAAATCATTTAAAAACAATTAAATCTCTATAAAAATAAAATTAAAAGATATGAACGAAATTCCGGCGCTTGGAACTTTCAGTGATCGAAAAAAGAAATGAAAAACAAATAAAATTGAAAATTAAAAAAGACATTTTTGGAAAACAATTCAAAATTTCCAAATGTATAAATTTTTTTCTGAACTTTCATCGATAATACTTAAACGTATTGACATAACCCAATTTTTTCCAATTAGAGATTGTGCAGTCAAACGACAATTAAACTTTTATCAAAACTTCTATTTCCTCCCCTACTGAATGTCTATCAACTACCTCCTGTTTCCTCTCTTTCTCCTCTTCCTTTTTACTTAGTAGATGCGCATAAAACATTTAAAAGCTTCACTATATTTATGTTTACGTGATTAGTTTACGAAATATCAACAAACGAAGATGTATCAATTCTCGATATTATTACGTTTGCCCCTTCCAGCGATTTCTAATTAATTTTTCTGGTAGTGTATTTTCGTTAATTGCTCTTACGTTATTCATGTTTAAGATTATTAAATTATCTTCAAACATTATGAATGTATAATTATTTAATAATTTAAACACGAAATGAAATTTTAATGAGTTGGAAAGTTTTCTATTTGGCCTTGAGAACATGAGTTGGGTTATTTTATAGTGTTGTTAGGGTTTTTTATAAAATTGTTATAACTTTTCATTCATGTTGCCCCAAAAAGTTCTAAAGTTTGTCGAATTTATTTGACTTTCGAAACATATGCATTTCTTTAAACATCCAAGTGCTCTCTCTCTCAAAAATTCTCTTCAAGTATTCAGAAGTTTATTATTTGCGAAGTTTTCCCCTCAAAACTTTTACACGCCATTTATTTCCAAAATTTTAAAATCGTATCGAAAATATCTTTAGTGATTACGTGTAATTAATTAATATCAATTAATATTCTCTGTGTTGTTGCAGCGCAAGCAACAAAATGCCATTCGCTCTCTTCACAAATTTATTAAGTAGTTTTTCTTCTTCTTCGTATGAATTCTACGAGTAGCTCTCTCGCAAGTAATTTGACTTGCATAACTTTTGAAATTTCTCTAATATAAAATTTATTCGAACTCTCACACTAAGCTCTTACTCTCACATTAAAATTGTTAATATTTTTAATGCGGCAATGGTTGTTGCTCTTTTGCGCACAGTGGAGCAAAACGGAGTCAGAGGATATTTTAGGAAAAAGATAGCAGAAAAATGAATGGATGGAGCAATGTAAGTAATGTTCTATCTTTCATGTCGTGAATGACGATTGCTACTTCTGGTGATGCTGTTGGTGTTGCTGCTGCTGATTCTAGAAGATGATTCCTTCTTTAATTCAATTACAAAGGTATATGCAAATCAGCCACAAAGTGTTCATCATTATCATCAGTGTTCATCATTGTCATCATACATCCATCCATCCGTCCCTTAAGTAGACGAGCGGTACCGGAGGAAAAAGCACACAGAATATCTAGCACATCCCACTCATTTTTAGATCTCAGTCGAAACGTATTCGCGGGATGTGTCAATATAAAATCATTCGCTTCTTCACCACTGAAGAAGTTGTAATTAAGTCAATGATTACGATGATGAGCTATAAATAGATGAAATGAATAAATAATAATAATAATAAGAAGAAGTAGAAATAAAAGTATGGATGTAGATGAAATCTCTGAATGTAGAATGAATCTCATGACAAGTTCGAGTATGGTTTCCTTTTTCTGTTTTCTCCTTTCATTAAAATGAACTTTTTCTTGGATTGCTGCTACTGATCGATGATTGTTGATGGGCGGAGATATGGATGAGAGTGCCTAAATGGTTACTTGATGGATGGATGATTGAATTGATCAATATGAACGAGGAAGACAAATTTTGAACGTTTCAACGTTGCTTAAGAGGCAGCGAATACGAATATGAATCCAATTCTGGTCGAGGACCGTTCAGAACCGCTCAATTCCATTTTCAGCCGCGTATGTAAATTCTACGCTTTTTAAAATTTTGTATATGTTGCTTTTGCTTTAAGGGATTTTTTTGAAAAAGGCAGCTTATGATCGAGAAGTGTTTTCGGGTGAAATGTATTTGTTAATAATGTTATAATATTTTTAATATTTGGGAAGAACAATTTTTTATATTTATGTATTTTAATCACGAACGAATTCAGTTTTATTGATTCAAGAATAATTCTTGGCTTGAATAAATAATTATTTACTGAGAATTCAGCCATAAAGAAGAAGAAACAAATACGTTACCTTGCGTCAATGTCCAGCAAAATTGTCTTATTAATCGTTTTATCAATAATTCGTCCACTATTCACGAATATTTTGGTTTATTTACTTTATTATTGCGCGCTTTTGTTTTCTCGCGTGTCTTTTTGTTTTTCCTTTTAATCGTGCGTTGACTAAAATTTATTCAATTTTTATCGCGAAGAATATTTTTAATGATATATTTTTGCAATTTTATTAAGTTGTCAATAGCGAACGTGGTAAAACCGAATTAGGGACAGAATGAATAATTCCAAATTATTTCGAGAATAAAAGCCGCGTACAGAGTTAGAATAAATTGGGTGTAAAGCATTTTTCAATAAGGGCCTAACATATAAACATTTGGCAGAGACGAATCGAAAAAGTTTTGAGCATATCATATTATATATCACTATACGTCGTAAGTCGTGCTAGTTAGTTCGATCTTGCAAGGGCTTAAGACATAAATGTTTTGTGGAGTGCAGTACAATCTATTAAATTCCTGAGAATGGTTTGCAATCGACTAATTCTGCTTATTCTGAGTAGTTGAAGCCTGCATGGGTGAGTAATATGTAAGTTACTCCACATGGTCGTTAGTTCAACTTGCACTAAATAAAGCTAATGTTAAAAAGGTTTGGTTGAAGTTAATGCGCGTATATGACCTATGGGTTATCCTGTGCGCTGAAAGTGGAAGAATATTTGCGGCTGCTAATAAAAATTTATGAAATTAATAACTAATTCCTACTGCATGACATTGACTCATGAAAATTATACATCTGACAGAAATATTGTCATTACAGACAGCATTTCTGATTGCCCGTTTATTTAATCTTCTTCCGCGATTGCATTCCTGTTATACCACTAAATAGTTATGTTTTTATTGGAAAGGCCCGAAGTAAAGCAAAAGGAATTGGAAGAAGACTAACCAACATACTCAACGGGCTACTTACCTTACCAATCGATTTATCGATTGATTATAAACTTCTGCTTATTATTGAAGTGCATGTACTCGAGATGTAGGTAGTGATATAGTCGGTTCTTAGTACTGAGTGCTGACCTACTGAATTCTTATATTACTTGATAACTGTTTATTTATGACTTGATATCTCGATAACTTCAAGAAATTATATTATTAAATATGCAGGAAAAAAACAATGTGACCCAATGACGAGGACTTCGATTGCATTGACTACGGTGATGATGATGATGACGGTAGTGATAATGACTCTTACAATAAAAAAATATTTTTTATTCATACGCGTAGAAAACAAATGCAAAATTAAGAAATGAAATGCATATTGAAATGCAAATGAAGAAATTTTCAATTCCAATTTACAACAATAACAAACGGCAACAAACATATAGAGAAATACGATAACGACAACGACTACTCGTCGGACAGGCAGTCTTTGTGACCCATGGGAGGGGGAGGGATATCTTTGAGGGTAATCGAGCGACACTGCGTTTGTGATTGCTCTGTTTGGTTTTACGAGTGTGTCAGAAAATTCAGTCGGGCCGTGGGAAAAGCGGCGACAGAAAATCGAATGTGTGCAGCTTGCGTTTCACTTTATGAATATGAATAAATAAACAGGAGAAAAGATAGCAAGCGAGTGCTTGTGATTGGAAGGAGTAACGGGAGTGCAGTGTGTGAAGGAGTGAGGAAGCGAGTGAGTGGATTGGTGTTTTTTCTTCAGCAATTCCTCGTAATTTTTTCATTGTGTTGTAAGGTTTTTATAGAAATTATTGTACTTTTTGTTGGATAATTCAGAAGATACATAATCTCATAATGGCGGATAGTCGTGTTGCCATCTATCCTCTGAGAATAATAATAAAAATTTATTTTAAATATTTGGTAAATTAACATTAGATTATTTAAAAGGCAAATTTTTTTAAAACAAACCGTAAAGCATTTCAAAAATATTGTTTTTCGAACAATTTTTAAAATGTAAATCTCGATCGGTAAACACATTCGATCGGAGGAAAAATGTCCAATTTTCCAAGACAAATTTTCTGTTAATTTTTATTCTTCTATTATTCATATTTTGCATTAATTTCTTTTAATAAAAAGTTATCAATTTAGTGGAATGAAATATTTAAAAATTATTAAGGTGGCAACGCTTTATCTAAAAAATAGTAAAATTTTTATATTTGTCTATGTTTTTGAATGTTTTTCTTTGTTATCTTCTATGCCCTTACGCTCTTTTATCGGTCGTATTTTGAAAGTTTTTGTTTAGCGTTTGATGTTTCTTAAACATTTTATTTTATGGTTTTTCTAAGTGGCTTCGCTTTTTTCTTATTTTTCAGACCTTTATCTTATCTCACGTGCTACTTTTCCGCGTGTGTGTTTTCTGCTACTTTTGCCTTTTTCATTCTTTTTTCTCGTCTGTTTTGCTTCATCTATCGTTGCGATTTAAATTAGTTCTATTAGTATTTGCGCAATATTTTTCACTCGATTTGTTTCTCCTTTTGAAGAACGTCGACGAACGGTTTTGGTAGGGTTGCGTCCCACCCTCCTTTTTATCAGAGCTAAATCCTTTGGCCGAGCAATTTCTTCTTTCTCTTTCATTCTCTTTGTTTTCACTTTACTTTATAGGATTTCAGTTCAAATTCATTTCTTTACCTTCCCCCCACCCTTTCCTTCCTAGTAATTTTCAACCCTATCGTACATGCACGGCGCCTATGTATACTTTTACCGCCCTTTAACCCACGAGTCTATTTCCTTTTCTTGTAAAATGATGATGACGTGCGACTTGCATTTGGCTAAACCAAAAAAAAAAAAAAAATGACCAAACAAACTGACCACAACAACCCCATTTGATTGATATAAATTGTATTTGTTTAAATAATTTTTACATTTACTTCGGGCATTTCCTGGACTCGGTTTTTGGTGACTTGTTTGTACATTCTATTACTATGACCATCATTACCACAACAACCACCACCACCGCATCCAACCCGACAGAGGCCCCCTT
Source organism: Physocephala rufipes (assembly GCA_963966595.1). NCBI lineage: Eukaryota > Metazoa > Arthropoda > Insecta > Diptera > Conopidae > Physocephala > Physocephala rufipes. The sequence goes on from OZ016505.1 coordinate 21,821,628, forward strand.
CCCACTTTCCCTTCCATTCAACCTAAATTCACATTATTTGCATTTAATTTTATTACAAAAAAATTATTCTGCATGCTTATCCGTTGTGGCTGCGGCGTTGTGCGCCTAAACGCATGGCAATATTTTTAATTGACTAAAAGTATGCAACGGGCGTGTACCTTTGGGGTTTGCCATGGGTTTAAAATCTATATAAAAACAATTTTTGTTTCGTCCTTTTTTACTGTTGTGAGACCGTTTTTGAGAAATGTAATGGATTGTATTTTAATTATTAAAATCGTTGTTGTGTTGTCGCTTTTGTTATCGATAGATCGATAGCGTGCGAGATAAGATTCTATTGCAGGAGAATTGAACTCCTTTGAGCAACATTTCACTAGATTTCAAAGAAAGAGGAAAATGCTGTGTCACCCATTAGGAGCTCAACCCAACTTTCCGTTACACTATTGGTTCTAGATGGGGTAGTGTCGTGCACCCTTGACTGCACCGGTCTTTTTGTTTTCGTGCGTTTTTAAGGACGATGAACTACAGATATTTTTCGATAGTACAAACGATAGTACAAAAGTACAATGTGGGCTTAATAAGCATTAGGAAGAATAATAAAATCTAAAACAAATTAAACTATTAAGTGATCAGAGAAAAAAACGATAAATTTATCGAGAAACGAGAAACTGGCCTCATCGCGATATAGTGAAACACTCGAAACTGTGCTACTGCCACTGACTTTTATAAAGAAACCTCTTTCAAACTATACATGCTCGTAGAACACTGAAGAATATTCCTGGCTTTACCTCCTTGAAATGTATCCATTTGAAACAAAACAGATTAATCTTATTCCACCAATGCAGTTGTTTCTGTAGAACGTTTATTGCCATTCATTTGACTCAGTGTCATTCAAGCGACTCATATAATTCTTTGATTTTACAGCCTTTCGATTCGATTCGTATCAGTAGTCAAAGGAGCCATTAATAGGAATCAATAGGTCCTGCTTCAACCGTATGATCCGCAATATCCATGCCTACCTTATATATTTAGTTAACTTAAAGAAAAAGAAGTTGGATTTTATGATTTGATAAATGAAAATTGTTTTATATTTTCACAGATTTTTAAACGTTTTTCTTTTGTTATTATTTCTTCTCCTATACATAAACATTTATACGCACTTATGCAATGATATATCTAAAAAGAGATAGATATATATAGATATATATTTAAAATAAATTCATACCAATAATTTTAATAACTCTGGTGCCTTTGCAATATTTTATTCTAATATTTTCTATATTTTAACAAGACTGGAGCTAAATAACTTTTTTGAATAAATATTTTCTTTTACTTTTTTAATTTAAATTTCAATAATTGATCTTGTTGTTTATTTTGCAATAAATGTTACTAACATATTCCCTACTGTTAAGTATTATTGAATTTAACAGAGTTTTCTATCTAATTAGAAAAAGTATACAAAACCTGCTAAGAGTTTGAGGAAACTGTTTTTTCAGAGACAACTTTCTTTAGGAAATTATATACAATAAAGTCATTTGGCAGCAAAGATGGAATATTTCTAAAATTATGTGTGAATTATAAAAAATTACGCAAAAGAGTACTTTAACTCGAATTGAGAGTTTTTGCCACTAATTCGCCCTTTTAAAAGCGAAAAACTATTAAAAAAACTAAAAAATACTTTAAAAATTACTGGAATATTTTGGGCTCGCTTAATTTAATGAACGATTTTTGTAAAGTTTTACAAAAATATTTCATTGAATTTTGGGTGAGTGTACTTGAAGTTTTAAAGTTGTTTTTTTTTCGATTTAAATATAGTTGTTTCTATTTAATCATTATGTGCTGGATAATTCATCATTGTCTTGATCACCACTATCGTATTAGGAAACTATCAGTCCGCTTAATAATTTACTATAGTGAGTTATAGATTTTCTGTATATATATTTTCTATAATAAACTAATACAACAATCCAGAATTTTCCTTGAATTTTTTTGTACAGAAACGTTTCTACAAAGACATTTTTCTTTCTTTTGTCTACCCTACGTATTTACAATTTTTTTGAGTTTTTACCTAAATTTCAATACATATTAGTGCTTCCTAAATTATACTAATTAATTATTATTTAGTTGCTATTCAGTAGATTTCTGCTTGTTTTTGCGTAATCGCAATACACTCGCTTAATTTCTTTCTATTAAAATTAAATAAATATCACATTTAATTTGAAAAGTGTTTATAGGTTTCTCATTCTCCATTTTGCTCATCTCATTACCTCTTGTTCTTCTTTTTTGAAAGGACCATCATCCACCCTTCAATTCACGCTAGCTTAGAAAATTCGTATGAGAACACAAAAATTCATTCATTTCTACGCGTAGCAGCTTAAGGGTTTTTCGTGCCGCTTACTCTACAGACTATTGTTGCTTTTGTTCTTCTCCTCATCTTACTGTGTTGTTGTTTTCCCCCACTGCTATTGTAGTTACCATCGTCGCTAAAATCGTCGTAATAAAAATGGCGTTATTAATGGCTGCTACTTGTTGACGTCGTACGAATCAGCTGGCTTCAGCAACAATGCTACCACCACCGCCTTTAAGTACATGCGTTGCGCGAACGGAAGGGGTTCTTGATTATTTGCCGCACGTTGTCGCTGAATACGCGATTTGTGTTTGTGCTTTTTTTCATCCTTGCTCTCGTTTTCTAAACCAGAAATGCTTGCCCATTGTTTTTATTCGTCGCGGATGTTATTGTTGTTGCTGTTATTGTTGTTATTGCCGTTGTTGTCGCCGTCACTCCTCCGGCCACTCCTGTTCCTGTTGCTCCTTCGCCATTTGCTGCTGCTGAATTTGCAGCTGCCACTACAGCGGCTGCGGCAGCGGCTGCCGCAGATGTCGAAGCCTGCGGTTGCGAGGTTTGCGCAGTCGCGGATGTTGATTGTGTACTGGTGCTGGTCTGACTTAAGTTACTGCCACTGCGCAAATGAATTGGCGCGGCTTGCTGTTGATTGGTCGTGTGTGATGACTGAGTTTGGGACAATCCGATACCATGCATTGATGGCCGCCAAGCAGGATTGTGATGACCAGCACCACGTATCTGCTGCTGCTGCTGCTGATGTGAAAAGATATTTCGATAGTTGTGTGGTACCAAAAGCTGCTGCTGTTGCTGCTGATGTTGTTGGTGCTGCTGCATGAAACTCGACGCGCTGACACCATTTGGTATCATTGAAAGAGCTTCCGGCTGATCGCTGTAAGCACCGTATTCAGATTCAATGCTGTGGTATATGTGCTCTGACGGCGGTCGCAGAGGTATAGAATCCATAATCCGTGCACTTCCGGCTGTGTGGCGACTGGGGCGTGGAGATGGTGTAGCTGTGGTAGCAGACGAGTAATTGGCGTCCATGTCTTCTTGATAGTAGGCGGGTGGAGGAGGTGCCTGACGAAAGATGACACCTGGTGAGACTGGTTGCTTAAAGCGTTCGTGGTGATCAAGAGTGTAGTTGTTGCCGCGTGGTGACAACTCAATTGGAATGGCATAACGAAGCTTCTCCCAGAAGTAACGGTCACAAGTTAGCAATCGATTTGATGGCATTGATTTGAGATATGGTGCCAATTCGGCTACATCTTCTGCCTCTGCCGACACATTTGTTTCTTCGATTACTACGAGCTTTTGAGCTAAGCCACGTAGCGCCTCGTGGAATGCGTTGCGAAATTCTATGCGTTGCCACTCGGTGGACAATAAGTTGCGTGTGAGCACGAGAATAACTTTACGAGATGCTCGTGCGCCTTCAACCAGCTGCAGCTGACTAGCTTCAGGTGGCAAGTCACGCTGTTGTATGCACAAACGGAAAGGTGGACGTCCGTGTTCCAACTCAGCTGCAATGTTGCGGCAAACAAACTCGTAATCCTTTTGAGAATGCAAAATAATGGCGTCGTATAACTTCCCAGCGTCCTCGAAGCGTGGCTCGCATACGCGAACACCATAATGAGCGAACAGCCACATGCGTACCGACTCGCGAAAAACGAACACAACAATAAGCACCACAATGAGGAAGATCAACACCAGAACGGCAGCTAAGAGCGGTACGTAACTACCTGAAATCTTCTCTTGACCGGCCATGTTGGCGGTTTTGCTGTCCAAGATTTCGCTGCAATCAATGGAACCAGAATGAGTAATTTCCAATTCACGCTTGACACCCGTCGCATCCAAACAGTAGATGTCTTCTGTATCACGTACGACCAGTGCGTTGTCGGCGACAAATTTGGCAAGCTGTTTCAAATGCTGGCATTGGCATAACCACGCATTTCGACCGATTGTTAGGGCCTGCAGCTGGTTACGGTACTGCAGGCTTACCAATTGTGTGAAGGGAAACGTGGTCAGCCGGTTGTTGTCTAGGCGTAAAACTTGCAGCGACAACAAAGGTGCGAATGTAGTATTCGAAATATGCGTCAGCTGATTGTTGTGCAAGTAGAGCTCACGAAGTAGCGTTAACTGGCGGAACTCGTGCCCCTCGAGCATTTGCAGCATATTGTGCTCCAAATGCAACACGCGCAGCATTCCCAATTCGCTCAGAGATCCGTTTTGAAGCGACATTATATGAGACGCGTTGAGGTAAAGAGCTCGCAAATTTCGCTTGCCGGCTAGAAGGTGAGCATCCACCAGCGGCAGACTGTTTCCATCCAGATACAAATCAGTGACGCCATTCGGTATGCGCGTTGGAAGATTGTGGCGATTTTGTTTGCCACAGTCTACAATGTTCGTAGACCAGTTAGCATCGTGGAATGCTGTGCAGTTTTCGGGGGAGACCATTTCGCAATCGCACTGTTCGAAATCACAACAAGGGCAGGTAGCTGGGCAATGGGTCCCGTATTTGCACAGGAAGTCGTTGCTGCTCAATGAAGCCAACGCCCGAATCGGCGCATTGCGACTGTGCGGCATCAGGCACTCAATGTTTTCGAGGTCGACGATGCGAGGATGCTGACGGGTGGTCAAGTTGTTTATACGTTGGAGCCATTCCATGGAGCAATCGCATTCGAAGGGGTTGCCGCCTAAGTAGAATTCAGGTATTGGCTTATCGGGAGCAACAGGCGCCACACGCAAAGCGTTTAGCGAGATTTTGGATAAGACATTGGCGTAAAGGTCGACGCGCGCCAAACGCGTTTTATCGACGAAGGTGTTCGGTTGTAATTGATTGATGATGTTATTGTTGATAAACAGCAATTCGATGGAGTTCGGTACCGACATGGCACCGATTTCGGTAATGCGATTATGACTGGCATCCAATGTTGTGACTTGCAGCTCTTCCTGCAGTTTGTAGTAGTTACCTAAAGCTTCAATATAGTTTCCATGAATATCCAACCATTTCAGCTTCGATGGTATGAATGCGTAATCGAACCACACGAGATGGTTCTCAGACAAACTAAGCCAGCGTAACGAAGTCAAGGTAGCAAAGATTCCGTTAATATCGGTTAGAAAATTTTTGTCGAGGCGGATGGCTTCCATCTCGGGGTTTTTGTCAAAAGCGCCACGATCGATGGACTGAATACGATTCTTTGCTAAATTGAGAACACTCAAGCGTGGCAGATCACTGAACATTTCCACGGTGATATTTCCAATGCGATTATCAATCAGTCGTAAGCCTGTAAGTTGGTCCAAGTTACGAAATGTACCGTTCTTAAGTTCTGAAATCTGGTTCTCTCCCAAATCGAGATTCTTCAACATGGTGAGATCTCGAATTGCTTCGGGCACGGTACTCAACTGATTTGAACCCAAATCGAGCTCTTTGAGATCCGAGCAGTTGCGAAAGGCTTGGGACTCAACGATATTGATTAGATTGTTATTCAAAGTAAGTTTTGTCAACACATGCAAGCCGTTGAACAGTTTATTGTCGAGAGTGTGCAATCGGTTTTCAGCCAGATTCAAAGTGTGAAGATTGTACAAAGGAAGGAAGGCGCTATCTTCGATATGACCAATGGAATTGTTACGCATGTCAAGCACTTGCAGAAAATAAAGTTCTTTGAACGTTTTGGCGCCGATGCGTGTGAGCGCGTTGTGAGCAAGATTGAGAACAATCAATCGAATGAGCCCGGCAAAAGTATTGTTGTCCACATGATGGCTCGTTAGTTGATTGCCGCTCAAATCGAGGACAACCAACTGTTCCAAACGATGAAACAATCCTTTCGGTAAATCGTAGAGTTCGTTGTGTTGCAAATGTATCTCGCGCAGCTCCTTGTTGCCAGCAAATGCTTCCGCAGGTAATGTTTCTAGATGATTGTAGCTTAGGTTTACCACACGCAGCGAACTTAAACCGGCTAGCGCATTCGGCGCCATCGAAGTGATGTTATTGTGTTGCAACAGCAGATGCTGCAGGCGGCGTAAACGTGAAGCACCCCATACGTCGGGCAGTGCACGCAGTTCATTGTGTGAAATGTCCAGCGTCTGCAATTCCGAGCCTCCACTGGCACCATTCAGAGAGCACATTTTCTCAGAGAAGCCTAAATTCTCAGCCAGTCGTAAACGATTTGCCGTCAAATTAAGAGATTGAAGATTATGTATCGTACACCAGACACCTTCGGGAAGCTGCCGTATGTTGTTACTACCTATATCCAAATGTGTCAATTCACGTAGGCCGTAGAACGAATTGGGCACAATTTCGAGCGTTTTGCCGGGGCCCCAATCAGCGTTGTACGTGTGCAGTGTGAGTCGTTTAAGCGACATTAGACCCTCAAATGATGCTTCGGCGATACGTTGCAGCTTACATGAATCCAAATGCAATTCAGAAAGTTTCTGGAGGCGCGCAAAACCATTTGACGGCAGCTCACTGTTGTAAAGCAGATCGGGAGAACATTGCACCTCAAGCCGATTGGCAGTTTCGGCAACTTGCAAGTCGAATGGTGACGTGGAATCGATGGCGCGTAGGCTGCACTTGATGTCCATTGTAGTGCTGATAAATTCCCACGAGCATTGCGCACAAGCGTCACTGCTTAGGAGCAGTACAGTAAAAGCGATAAAGGCAAATATTTGGGAATTCATTTTTTTTTACTTTGAAAATTCTTCAATAATTTACAATTACGAAAAATTTTATTCTTGTGTTTTTTTTTTTGGATTTTTAATAGCGTTTTGTATCAATTTTCACAATTTTCTTATGGGTCATTCTTTCAATTTTAGTTGTTTTTTCTTGGTAATTTTTTAAAACTTTTCAAAGAAATTCATCTTGTGAAATATATTTGTATAATTTTTTTAATTGTTGTTTGTAATTGAAGCAAGTTGTTTGTAATTTCTCTTTTCGTTTTCGGGAACTTTTTAAAATTTTGTATTATTTAATTATTTCTAATTTTATTCCTAATTTTTTTTATTTTTTACAAAGTTATTTTCTTTACCATTTTCAAATTTTTAGTTAACTATTTCCGAAACGCATGATTAAGGAAGTTCACTCACTTAGGAAATCACTCTAATTTGTGGCTGTTTTGTGATAAATTTTGTTCAAATAGTTTTAAATTTTATTGAAAATTTGAATCGCTTTAACAACTAGTGAGAAGCCGCGTACCCGTAATCCTTGGTTGGGTACTGAGTGGCGTTTGCGTGCCGCGATCGAAAACAAGCGATTATCTGAATCAACACTGCGCAATCGTAAAACCAGTGCGTTTTTTTTTTGGTTAAATTGAATTTTTTCTTTCGAACGATAGTTGACAACTTTTTTCAGTTACAAGTTTTCGTATTTCCGAATAATTGTTACTTAATTTTTAAAATTTTTTAAAATATATCTCTAACTCCGAACAAATTCAAATTATTTCAATTCAAACACGGAACCAATTGCTAACGCATCCTCACCATCCTGCGTTTGAAAACGAACTGATTTCTGCATTCGCTTGTGTTGAATCCATCGACTAGTTGAAAATTTCAACTGCTGGTGTGCTGCTTCTTCCTTCTGTGTTGTTCTGGTGCTCTGCTTCTTCTGCAACTAAACATGTACTCGTGTATACAGTATAAACAAGAAACGGGCATGCATTCTGTAACAGAAACAGCAACAACACCAACGGCTATAATGCTATTCTTACAAAATAACAAGAACTCTTTTACTTTGTTTTAGGTTGTTACAGCGGATACTGTTGCTTTTATTGTTGATGTTCTTGGTGGTGTTCGTATTCGACTTATAAAAGGCACATATATTGTATATGTGTGCACTCTGTATATGTTTGCTCTCTCGTAATCTCTCCGAGCACACACCTATACGCGTACATACTGTGTCAACCTCTCTCTCATTCTCTATTCATTTCTGTTAATCGCTCCATCAACCGGTCTCCATCAGGCCGACTAGCGCTCTAGTTGTTGTTGGTATTATATGTCGGGTCAAATTGCATTTTAGCGAAAGATCCAACAACACAACTACAAACAACACAGAGCCATGTGTTGGGCTTGCATTCAATTGAAAAATCAAAAAAGGGAAATCTTCAGAGGGATCTAGCAAGTCTGACAGTTGCACTCATACAAATTTAAAGTTTTAAAAGGAGGGGAAATTGTTAAGCGCCTATGTGTGCATTCACTGTCAAGTATTGGTTCGCATATATACACGCATGCATATACCCGCTTTTATTCACATATAGGTTGCATTTCCGTTGTTGTTCTTGCAGACTGTGACACTGTGTTAAATATTTGTTTCAAGTCAAACACAACATAAAAACACGTAGTATGTTGCTTTACAAGTTTGTCACGATAGTAATGAACTCTAAAATTGTGGTAGTATTAGCACTAGTGGTAGTAATAGCAGCGCCACAGCAGATTATGTTACTGCAGCAGAGATGAGAGCTGTAAAAATAACCTTACATAAAATCAGTCGTCAGTCTTCTTTTCTCTTTGCATGTTTTACATAATACGAGTGTGTGACGGAGTGTGTATGAACATGTCTGTTGAATTGCAATCTCATATGCAACAGCATATGAGCATACGAGCTCTAATACGAGCTCATATGCCAGCTTCAATTTTAAAGCCCCAGCAACAACAATGATCTAAGGCAAAGGTTTGGAGAAACACGTAAAAAAATGAAACTAACCAGCCTCTCACGATCTTGTATTTGTGTGACAGATGAGAAATGTGTGCATTACTCTGAATTAATTAATTAATTATTTCGTTTAGCTTCACAAAGATCACATTATGGAAACCATTTTGCGATTTAACGCAGATTATAAAGTGTAATTTGTATTAATTTACTTAAGAATAATTTTTTGTGGTTCTCTAAGAAAATTTGTATGTGTATCTCTCACAATGCTCTTTAGTCAGTAGTGAGCCGTTTAAAAAGTAAAAAAAGTAGTGAGCCGTTTTATATTATCTCTTAAAAATTCTTAGTTAGTTAGTCGAGTAGATTAATTTTTAAAAATAAAATTTTGAAAGCGCTTTTCTTCTTTTGTACGATTCAAATAACAGCAAATGCAACAATAGAAATAAACGGTAGGAACAACAACAGTAACACCAACAACTGTAGCATTATTATTACCTTAAATTGAATTACTTTTTCGAAATTGCAATCGTTGACTGACGATCCAAACACCGTTGTCGATTTGTTTCAGCATAAGCACGTCGTGGCATTTCATGCGTTGGAATTTGTCGGTTGTTGTTGGTTGTTGTTGTTTCTGGTGCTGTTCCCGGCTTTTAATTCGTCGTTTCTCAGGAACGTGATGTGCAATTCTAGAATTTTTACCTACATAAATAGCAATTTTCAGATTATTCCACGTTTTTAAGTTTAAAGCCTAAATTAAATTTAATTTAAAATAATTTTTTGTGAAGCAAATTTCAATTTTCTTTTCAAATGGCTCAAGTTACTAATGCTGTTTTCTGCCCCAAGACAATGTGTAAAATATTTGAGAGAAAAAAAATTATATGAATGTTTGGCGAAGGGAATTTTTATGCTGGTTCCAATGCAAAACAAAGGCTAGGCCGCCGCCGTTGCTTTGCCGAACAAGTGCAGAATCATAAGCGGGCTGAAAAAACCCGTGGTGGTGGCAACGGTTCTGGATGGTGGTGGTTACCGATTTACATCGGCAATATATTGCTGGCGAGATGTGGACGAAGTATTGCATAATATACGATTTATACAAAAAACGAAAGATAGTTTTTTTTTTGTACGACAATTTGTTGTTGTCATTGTTATTTTCTATAAATCGTTCGGCAGCAGTTTTACGAGCAGAGAAATGTGCTTGAAAACAGAAACCAAACAGAAGATGAATGAATATCGTCAGCAGCAACAACAACACATGCGAGTCGCAAGAAAAGCAACGACAACAACAACAATAATAAAAACAACGTTGAAACCTTCAAATTATTTGCCCTAAACAAATCCTAAGGAAAGCCGAGAAATTGCAATATTTTGCATGCATTCGACGAGCCACGACATACGTCTACAACACGTCCACCCGTACTACCCGTTCCTGCCCATCCCGTTAACCGATCCATTTAGTAGTCATCTAACCATCCATACGTTGCCCGCTTATCAGTTTTTTCTCTTGATGCGGGTTCGCTCACTCTTTGAGTGCGAAACTTAAGCCAACTTACGCCAAACAATGTAAGGAATTTTTGTTGTTGTTAGTGTTATTTCTATTATTCTGTTTAGTATTATTTGCCTCCACAACCCCTCCTCCCCTCAGCCCTCTATTGCTGCAGAAAAATATTACCATGACGAAGTATCGAAGAACGCTGAAGTATGGAATGAAAAATCAACAGCATATAAAGAATCTCGCGACAATGACGGTGACGGTGACGGCTTCGACAACAAATGAGAGCATATGAAAAGAAATCCTGCTTAGAAGAAATCCAATAGATAGAAGTGCTTGTAGATACTCGTGGGGTTGTTGGTTCTTGTGCTAATGCCAATGCTGGTACTAGAGCGTATGTCTGCTAGGACTACATACTTTTAGCAGCGGTGCACGTAGTGAATCTTTAAGTTGTTTCAAAGCTTAAAAGTTGAGCGCAATGAAAAAACTCTTTTGTTTGCCACGACAAAAAAAAACATGCTACAAACGCGGAACTTTACGATTCTGAAGAGTTACTTATCGGTGATACTTAGTGCCAATATATGGTATCGTTATTACAAGAAGGTGAAGGAGGGGTGTGATGGAGAGTGCCGGAGGGTGATAAAGGTGATGGAGGGGAGCTGAGGAGGTTGGTGGACCTTTGTGGTTATCAAGCCATTCTAAATATCCTTAAAATGAAAAAAGCCTTGAAGGTCAATATGGATAAGGATAATAGCAGGACATAAAAATTTGGACAAATCGCCCCCAAAATAATTCCTTCAACACAATATTGATTTTTAGACATTTATTTTACATTTTATTCTGTCGAAAAAAAGAAGAATTTATAACAATTCTAAATAAACACAATCAGAAATGTCAACGCCTATTTTACCCTCCCCGCCCGCGCACGGTAAAACCTTTTCCTTTTAAAATTCTGTTTTAAAATAATTTCTACGCGTCTACTAAAGTAATGTTTTCAAGAAATGAATGTTTTTACAGTCGTCAAATAATTTGAACCTAAAAAAATATAATTACTCTTTCAAATTAAAAACTGAAAGACATATCCTCGTGATGACAATCATTAGAGGGTCCTTTCAAAACAAACCATCAACTTCCTTAGAATTTGAGACTAATTGTTGCAAATCTTCAACAACATTTAATGAGAAAGACTGGGAAAGAGTGAGAGGGGGAGAGGATTGAGTCTTAATTCAAACTGGCAAGAGGAAAAGAAAAAGAAGACCCAAATAAAATCCACCAGCTTCCAAAATATCAAAACAAAAAAGGAAGAAATTATCTTTAGTGTTCAGGAGGAATCGCCTAAAGCAAATAAACAAACTAACTAGAAAATTTAGCGGCAATAATTTTTAGAAATCATGCAGAAAATTACGAAAACAAAAAAACGTCTACGCTATAAAAGAAATCTGTTATTTTAAGCATCAGAGCTCAGCGTCGTAGAGTAAGACAACACATCCTAACAAAACAATCTCTCTAGGCTCTTTCGCTGTAAAATAATTCTGCTCTTTTTTCCAATCTGCTCAATTTCCAATACTCTCTTTCTTTTGTCTATTACTCTAATCACCGGTGGCTGCTGATGGCTTAGGTGAATGGAGGTAGCCTTTTTTTCTGATCTTTGCAAAGAAAAACAAAACAACACAAACGAATCAATAGAAATAAAATGAAATCTATATTCAGTTTAGATACTTTTACTTGAGCGGAATAAGAGCAAAAATAAAAGAGCAGAAAGCATGATCTTTAAAATGATCCGTGCGGTGTAAAATCCCCACAAGGCCTCTCTAAATGTGTTATTTTTGTAACAGTCTAAATGCCGGTTTAGTCCCAGCTTAGGCTGTTGCTTGTCATTACTGTCGACGTTCTGCAATTCCGACACGGACCCCAGTCTTGATCTCATAGCACAAATAATGTTTCACGCTGCTCTATCGATAGAAAATGTTAAGACAAACCAATATTTTAATAAGTTTCTGAATATAAGTTTCTCAGTAAAGAAAAGAACAAAAAAGGGTAAGATTTGGATAGTGAGAGTGTCGGAGATTGAGCAAAATTTGAGAGGGTTTATGATGGCAGCAAAAGAGGGGAAATAGACTCACGCAGATCTCGGAACCACCACTACAGTCTCGATTCCTCCGTCACCAATACAAACAGACCATACTCTCACTCTTTCGTTTTTATACTCCACGCTTCCTCAACAAATGACACGATCACCTTAACAGATCTTATTATTCGAATGACCCTGTAGGTAAAAACCGATGCGTTACATATCGATGATCGGATTCCTTACTTAGGGAAAGAAACCAGTAATGAATGCGTTTTAAAATATGCTTTTTAAGAACGAAGACTTTTCGATATTTTTCAAAAAAAGACTTAAACTTTATATTTGAACAATATAAACTACTTAAAATACATGCCCGGTGGTCTTTTTGGGCAAACTTTTAGATTTGAACTTGATACGGCAAGAACTTGATACGATGATTTGCAGTTAATTCCAACAAATTTAACTAGAAAATGAATGTGTCTACTGCTATTGCTGTATGTTGTATATTATGTGTTACAAGTATTTCTTCAACTTTTCAGAGTTTTTTCCCTTTTTTTCATTAAGTTTATATTTTTCTTCCCTTACATTCGCCAACAATCAAACTCTACTAAAAATTTAACTTCCTTGCTTTTTGTACCACACATATTTTTATCCTAAACGAAATACCATTATAAAGATGCGCATTGCTAAAAACGGTTTGTCATCAGACTAAACGTAGGGTGGTTGTAATTCGTTCCAAAATCTTGAAAATATCACAAATAATTTAGAAAGACTTCAGCTAAAAGGAGTCATAACACCGACTAACCCTTAGATTACGATTGACGAAATTTGTCTAGAGGGTCAGTTTACATCTCACTAATACACTTAAAATTCGTAGGGGAATTTGTCTTTAACAATGTGTTAGTGTAACGTTCTCTCGGCCAATTCCCTGAAATGTAACATTTTGATACAATTTTGAATGAGAATTTCTTAGGATGTTTTCTTTCTTTCTTTCCCTGTACATTTCTATAGGTTTTTAATTCTGAAATGTGTTTTTTGAATTAATTAATACATTCATTCTTGTCTTTGCTAAAATTAATATTTCTTCTTTTGTTATCTCAAAACGTTTTCTCCTTTTTCCTTCATCTCTTCTTTACCCTATCCTCACCTCCTTCTTTTCAAACTTTAATAGTGCCACGCTTCTTTATAGTTTATAGAATCCATTCAATTTTTTTCTTATAGAGTATGATCCTACTCTTGCTTTAATCTAATAATTCCTTGAAACAATTTTGTTCTTAAATTGGTTTAAATTCGATTAAGACAGAATCATCAGCTCTTGCCGCCTCTTTCCCTTCCGACACCGTTACTTAACCACTTAGTATCGTTTAAATCGAACCGTTCGCTTATTTTATATGTCAGAAGCTCCGTGAAAAGAGATGTTATTGTAATAGTTAATTCTGTCGATGTTGTTGTTGTTGTTGTGGTTCATACTGTTTTACCTGATTATTTTTAGCATGAATTTTAGGATTTTTACACTCGCCAGATTAAGACAATATCGTAAAATACTGTTTTGCTCGTTCATTGGATCGAGCGTTGAATTGATGCTGGCGTATCGATCGATCGATCGATTGTACGTTACGATCATTTCGTTGAAATACGAAACGTGCCACAATAAGTGTTGCCAATTTTATTCAAGTCAATTTCTTGTTAACGCCGTTATTGCTGCCATTCTATTTTGTTGCTGTTTGTTTTTTGTTGCTGTTAGTTCATTCCTGTTGGTTTTGTTGCTGCTGACACCGCCTGCTGCAGCTGCTGCTGCTGCTCAACTTGTTAAAGCAAAAAAGAGCCTCAACAATTCTGGCTTATTCATACCGACGCGTTGGTTACTTTACACCGCAAAATGGTTTGGTTTAAATGAAAGCATTTAAACGGCTATTGTCACTATTGTTGTTGTAAATGTTATTATTGTTGCTTGAGTTATTGTGTTTTCGTTGTTGCTTGAGTACGTTTTTGCTCATGTTAAGTTTTTTTATTTTGAGTATATTTTGGTTTTTTGCAGTTCATTTTTTGATGTCATTAGCAATATTTTTAAGCCTCACTCCATTCACTTCTTTTTTAAAAAAATCATTAATTGAATTGAATTGTTGGTGGAAAAGTTACTGATTTTTATCAGCCTATTTTTTTTGAAATAAAGAGTAATTTGCACTTTTAAATTAAAGAAATAATTTGCCAAAAAATGGCCTCAAAATTATGAAAAGTATGCAAATAATTCATACGCATACAAAGAGTACACAACGAACACACAGACACACGCGCATTCTTTTTCTTTTAGAATCTAAAGATTGCAACGCAAGGCTTAATTTTTATTTCGAAAATCGCCAAAGAAGCAGAAAACCATGAACAAAGCATGAATAAGAAGAAGATTAAGAAACGGAGTGAGAAAAAACATGACCAATAAAGGCTAATATTTACGATTGACATGTCGCGTTAAGTTTTTAGGCGTTTATGATAGCGGTTAACGGCAAGGAAAGAAGAAGCAGAAAAAAGTGTATTGGCAGATTGTTGGAAAAGCCGTTGGCGACTATTGATGGCTTGTTGGAATAACTTAATTAACACCGACTTAACGGTTATTTATTTTCTTCTTTTGCTGTTGCAACGGTCGCTACCCCTCCCACTGCGTGCGCCACTGAATAAATGAATGTCGCTACTTCAGGTTTAGCGTATAAATAAATTGCAATTAATGGCCAACTTTTTTTGTAAAATTGTCGCTGTTAATTATCCTTTTAATTTTTTTAAGAATTTCAATTTTTTTTATTTTTTTGAGTTAATTTTTATAGGCTGGTTTTTGGCTGTTTGGTATGTTTTTTTATAAGTCACTTCCGTTTATTTTTCGGTGTCGAATTTTATTGCATTTTCAGTTGTTTTTTTTGGAATTTCAAAATTAAAGTATGTTTAAAAAAATAGCGCAAAAATCACGAAAACAAATCATTAGTTTCGCCAAAAATAAATGTATACGAGGTCAGTTCAAAAAGAATTGCGAATTTTGCTGCTTTTCAATAAATATTTTCAGAGTAATCCTCATTGGACATTATCTGCTCCTGCCAACATGTTTTCAATCCTCTAAGCATCTCAAAAATAATTTTTAGTAATTTTATTCAGCTTCTCTTTCGATGCCGTCTTCATCTCCACAATCGTATTGCAGCTTCAGCCTCTCGTGGACCCCTTCAGTTTAAGAAAGAATAAAAAGTCACAGGGGGTTAGATCTGACGACTATAATGGTTGGTTTGGTCGAAGAAAATTGTAAGCAAAATCTTCATTTTTTCGATTCGATTTAGTTCGTCGAAAAAATCTTCGATTTTGTTCGTCGCCAACAGAGTTTAACAACTTATTAGCATAGCCATCTTAACTTATTAGGGTAGCCATCTTATGCCCGAAATTTGATACAGATTTGATACTAGTGTTATGGAAGATAAGTAAAAACTTGTCCACACAAAATAACTGTGAAAAATTATGTTAACATTCAAAGTGGCCGAACTTAAGTGAGCGACATGAGCACCCATTAAAATCCAATAAATAATAATAATTCGCGATACTTTTTGATTGGATCTCGTTTGGAGAAATTATTGCATAAAAATTTCTAAGAAATTTGTATGCGAATTTTCGTACGATTACGATTAGTTTTGACACAATTCTTGTAAGACTTCAACATCGAATTAAACATTGAAATGTGTACAAGGCCGCAATCAATTTTTTTTAGTACTCGCCTAAGCCATTTTCCTACAGGAGGACTAAACTCAATGCGGAAGCTTTTAAAACGGAATGAAGAAACGCTTGAAAATTTGATGAAAATAGCTGAAAGGAATAGAATAAACAATCAAATCAAGAAGGATCGAGATAGAAAGAGAGATATAAGGAAAAAGAAAGAGAAAGAGGTTTAAGGATGAATCTTAGTTTCGCAAAAATCATTCAGAAAAGAAAGGAGCGAAGGAAGGAAGGAACGACGAACGAACGAACGAAAGGTAATTTGATGCAGCAGACCACTAATAAGGCAAACGCCAAAAAACAAGCGTTAATAAACGTTGGAACAAACGTAGAAAAGTTCCCGATGAAGCAATGGATTCCGTTCGGCTAGAGTAGAAGAGTCTGAAGAGAAAGCAATTGCATCGATGACAGAAATTATGTTCGCCCCTTTATTAATGACGGACATGATAATGTTGACGGTGATGATATCGATGTCTGTAACCTTCTGCAATTGCTTGAAGGCACGGTGATTTATTCATCTTTCGGAAACTGAAGCAGCGTTTTAATTTGTGCGTTTACGCTTTGTCTTGACTGCGTAAGACTACAAGTGCGTTTTTGCCACAGACAAGCCGTTATCACTGCTTGCATCGGCATTTGTATCTGCATCTGCGTCTGTGTTTACATTTACGTTTTACGTGTGTTTGCTTATTCTTCTACCTTCATACTTTCTGTGATTATCTGCGTCATTAGGAAAAGCATTTAAGTGGAAAATCTGCATCGACTTCGGTAACTCGATACCGTTGTTTGCACTCCGATGCAGTCAGAACTCACTGCAATGAAATCAAATCCTTGCGACTACACAGGATACGCATCCGTGGGCAGCAAACCAACCAGTCGCTGTCGTTGACGTCGTGGCGCCCGCATCCGTAGCGCACCTGCCGGGAGGCAAGCTAAAGCAATGATGAAAAGGTAAATACAATAAACGGGCACAAAAACAAGAGTAAAACAAAGTTAAAGAAAAACAATCAAGAAATCATTAATGAACCGAGGAGAAAAATGAATGAAAAGGAAGTCAAATAAAAATGTTTGTTTTTTTTTTGAAAAAACTGCTGCGAAGTGCATAAAAATTAAGAGAAATTTAAGAATAGGAAATGATTTTAAGACACTAAGGAATATTTTAAGAGGGCTGGTGGTAGGGCGTTTGAAAGGCACTTGAAGCATGAAATTGAGATATCCTTAAGAGGAAGGCTACGTCCTAAAACGCTACCATGCATTCAAAAACAAAAAGAAATGAGATGAAAAATGGAAATAAGGGTGAAAAGATGAACACATACAAAAGCGGAAAATGTAACAAAGCATTATCTTAAAAGGCGGTAGCTCTGCGATAAACAGGGGCACCCTGACAACCTTCTTATGGGTCTTCAGCTGCTTCAGCTCGGACTTATTTACTGCATCAGCATCTGAGCGAAACCGGGTCAATTAAACTGATAAGTTTGGTCAACAGCATCTATCACGACGTTTTGAAGCCTTTGATTGCCGAAGGAAGCAAAAAGGAATTGGAAAGAAAGCCTTCTAAAAATGTGTCGGATGGTATTCAGCCCTTTGATTTTAAAGGCCACAAACTGATTAAACAAAAAGTATGTATCTCACTATCTGTTGCTTTTAAAAACGACTAGGTTTTATCAACATTTTATCAACTTGAACACAACCGAAACATACCGGTGGTTAAGTTACCGGTATTGGACTTGGATTAATTCAAGGCTGATTCAAATCGTTATAGAATGTGAATGAAGGTTCGATACCTTGATGGGGGTTTGTCATGCCATTAAGATTAAAACTTCTCTTTAAAGCATCACCGCAATGACAGCGAAAATTTATTGAAAGAGAAAGGTATAAAAAATTAGACACATTGCAAGATTAGAAGCAATAAAATAAAATGTCGATTCCCTTTTACGTTACTGCATTCGGTTCCGTTTTATTGCTTCTTGTTGATTCGCTTTGGTGTCTGGTCTGCTAAATTTCGTTACCGAGACTCCATCCTTGGATCCTTAATGACTTTTTTGAATTTATTTTCTTTAATAAATTCTTTTTATCAATATTATTGCTTAGAAATTTTTAAAAATAATTAGTGGATGATAACGATTTAAATGAAATGTGATAAAGCAAAAGGATTTCTTAAACTAAAAGAATAAGTCTACGTTAAATGTCTGACACTGAATTGCTACCAACTTAATCCTTAATGATTGCCTTAACCATTTTTGTATCCTTAAAATTGCTAAAGGCTGCGACATAGAGATCAAAAAACAATTGCAGCTGTTTTTTAAGGTTTTTGCAGATTTGAATGCTCGAACGAACATTTTGTAGCGTCGTGACGTAGGATGTGTCGGTGAACAGTGCCATCAAGTTGCTTTAGGTTGCGCTCGAAAGAGAGAGAATCCTGGAAAGTATTGCCAGGAAGCAATGACGGAAGAATGGAAGGAAATTTCGATGAAATTACGGAAGGGTTTCTTGGAACTTTTCATCACCTTGAAAAAAGGCACTACAAATCTGCTTTGAAGGCGATAGGTGGTTTCAAAACAATTTTTCTTGTTTTTTAAATGTTTACTCGGTGCGCTCTGCGGTTAAGCCCACGGGCAGCTTTTCAACTTTTCTCTGTAGAATTGTTGTTGTAGTTCTTCTGCTTCTTAACCCGGACTAGATTGAGAAATTATTTGTTTTCGATGTTGTTGTTGTTGTTATTATTATACTGGTTAGTTGAAGAGTTGTGACTTACATTCTAGATGATTTTGCTACGTAGTATATCGCGAGTTTTCACTAGAAATGCAGTCGTAATTCCCCTACCGTCTGTAGTGTTTACATTCTTACATTTCCCAGCCCCCACCAGCCTCATCTACATCCTCTAATCGTTTAAATATTAAATTTATATTAATATGCGTTCTAGATTTATGTCCGAACACGAAGAGACTTTTCTCTTACCAAGCGAGCGCTTCACAAATGCATTGCACGAATCAAACAAAAATGATTAAAGAAAAACGGAAAGAAGAACGCAAATTAAAAACAAATCATAATTCTTTTTTTAAAAACTTTGTTTGAGAAACGCTGTTTCGAATAAAACAGATTATCCACAAAGTATGACTACTATATAATTTTTTATAGCCATTACCGGCAATTTATTACAAAAAATATTGCTGTTGTTGCTTTTTTAGTTTACTTTTAATGGCCTCTAGTCATTAATATCACTGTTGTCTAATAATTAATACTTACCTTAACGGTTACGACGTTAAATTTTAAATCGAAATAGCTTTTGCCATCCAAGGCTGCGCGCCGGCTTTATTCTTCTCATGATCATTGTTATCACCCTAGTTTATCTCTCTTCTCTCTCTCCCTCTTTCTGTCCCGCTCTTTCTAGCAATGGTAATAAAATACAATCATTAAATTCTGGATCATCACCGGATATTATCGCTGATAAATACATACGTGTACTTTAATTAAATGTAAAGATTTTTTATTACAAAATGCCCTCACAAACTGATTGTTTTCTTTTCCCTCTCTCTCTATATATATTTCCTTCTCAACCCGTCGCTTGGTTTGTGTTTTTGTTGACTTTCGTTGTGTTCCAATTTCTTTAAATTTAACACCTTCTCGAAAAAATAATAAAAATTTTTATAATACTTCCCGTGCGTATAAAACAAGAGCCATAAAAGTCAATTTCGTTTTGTTTCACTACGTTGTATTTTTTGCTCTTTTCTCTTGGGTTTACAAAGCATCGTGCACGGGTTGATGCTCTTCCTCCAGGTGCATCTGAAGAGAAAGGAAACACATTGAGAAAGAAATGCTGCTTCTTCATCATTATTGATGTAGCTCTGTTGGCGGCGTGAATTTCTTATTTTTTGCGAGAGCTTTTAACGATCCGACATAAAGAAACAACATCTGCCCATTCAATCTCTTACTCTCTATTTTCGTTCTCTCGTGGTTTATTTCAGAATGCACTCGAGGTCTGAAGATGTAAATGTTTAAATAAACCCATAAGGTACTTTACTTCTTATTGCTTTTCTCGCTCAGAAGTTTTTTTTTAAAGTTGAATATTTAAAAACTTTTTATAAATTAAAAAACTTAGGATTTGAATATGTTGTAACAACGGTTTCTACTGCAAGTTTAGAGATACACTCCTGGAATTATCAAGAATAACAAACGACGAACAATCCTTTTGATGGCTTTTATTATCTAATGAATATGATTTTGCAACTGCTCTGCTTTTACTGAATGTTTTGTTGCGATCATTTAGTTTTCATATCCGTATGTCCTTACGTTTAAATATGCACAGCCCAAGCCAACATGAATTCCAGTAAATTCAATAATGGCCTTTCTGTTAGTGACGCGATAATAATGCTATTGGAAATGATGTTGCACTGCCTTAGGGTTCAAATTTATTTTTACGGATATTTGTGAAAGAATGGTTTTACGTTCACGTAACCTTCCTGAAACATGAGAAAGCATTGCCACACCAGATTTCAGAGAAAATTCAAAATAAATTCAAACGTGAATTTGTGAACAGAATGTGTTTGTTTGTGGTTTTGCAGCTCTCACACAGATTTCATTTAGCCGTTTAGTCGACTAGTATTAGTATTAGTATTTATATTAATATAAGTATTTTCACAAAATTACAAACGAAGCGCCTAAGTAATTATCACTCAAAACAAACTTAGGTGGTAAGATATATAAACCTTATGAAAGGCTGGAGAACCTTTTCAATAATTTAAAATTAACTCAAATTTTTTGATATTATTTTTGTAACATTTCAAACGTTGTTCTTATTGATTCCTCTTATTGATGATTTCCTCTTTTTCATTTTTTATTTGTTCTCTTTTTAACCATTTTTTTGATGTTTTTTACTCTTTCTCTCAATGTTTTCCCTGAATATTTTTGTTACTAATTTTTGTTGTTCATTTTATTAAATTCTTCTGCAATTTTTTTATTTTGCAACTTTTTTCTGCAATATTTACCTTAATTGCATTATTATTTCTTTAATCGCAATTTTCAATAATTGTTCGTTAAAATTATCATCTAATTCGTTTACTAGTCTCTTGCACACGCTCACCTCCCTCGCCATCCCTCTAGCTATTTTTCCTTATTTAACTCTCTTTTATCTCTCTTTGAAGACTTACTATACGTATACTTTTATCATACGTTTTCAATAATATCTGCAAATTTTATTTAAGTTTTTTATACTTTTTGAAAATAAGTTTCAGTTTTCTATTTTTAATAAATTGTTTTTAAATGCTAAATAAATATAATTTTAAACAATTTAAAAAATCGTTCCTTTTCTTTTTGTATTAATTTTACAATTTAGTCAATTTAATTTTTGTTCACAAACTAAGTCAGAGATATTTTGCTCTTTTATTCACATTTATTTCAGTAGTTTCAAAATGTTTTCAGGTAGATTTTATTTTGAATAATTCACGTACCGTTGTAAATTTGGAAATATTTGGATTAAATAACTGTCAGGTAGTAAATAATGCAATGAAGTATTTAAAAATTAATGAATGAATAGAAGAAGATCAAGTAAGTAGTTGTAAGCCTCGTAATCATTCGTTCGTTCGTTTGTTCGTGTTTTCGCTCTAATTTGGATCAAGAATCAGGACAACGCATAGCGAATCCTTCTGGACCATTGGTCGGAGATTTTTATTATGCAATTTTATCGCGTTGACAACTAAACAACAGTTACCTTGGTATTGGGTTTTTGTTGTTGGCGGTTGGCTATGTCGACACCACACTAAAGCGCAAGTATGCAGCGTCAAGAAAATGGGATGAAGCAAACGTAGTAAATGCTAGTGAGTGAATTATTTAGATGTCGAGGAAGATATACGAGTATTATATTAAAGTATGACACTTTTCAAAGGAAGACCCACCAGCCCTGAATGTAAGTACATGAATGAGGAGGCACTTGTATGTTGAGTAACTGCCAGAAATGGAGCCGTGTAAAGGAAAGTAAGTGGTAGTAACCCCGACGTCATTGCCGGAAACTCAAAAAGGACTTTAAATAAGTTACAAAACATGCAGCTGGTTGATCAAACGACCCCGACATCTGTAAGAAATAAAGATCACTTTTTTAACCTACAAAACTTCATCACTTTTGGCTGATTTGGTGACTGGGCGGACGACGCATTGACTGACTGACTGATAGATAGCCTAATGGTCTGCTCCAAAAATAAACTGGATGCTCGTAAAAGCAAAACTGTAAAATTATGGAAAATGAAATTGTAGAGAGTCAGTCTGAATGAATGGGTAGAGGACTCAGCCGGTGTAACTTCGTATTGCATCGGAATACATAAATTTCGTAAGTCAATTTGTTAACTCACTTGACAGAAATTTGATATGACTGCAATTTGAAATCAAATATGTGACGATGAACAAGAGTGAAAATAAGATGCAGCAGAGAGATACGAGGAGGTGACAGGTAGTGAGTGAACGGCGCAAGACAGAAAGAGAGAGGGAAGGTTCGTGTAAAATTATCTTTTCCAGGCCCGAATAATTTTGAAATTCGAAACGACAATTTTCGTTGCAAGCAAAATGAAGAGGAAGAAGAAGAAAAACAACAACAACTTTAATAAATGTGACAAAAGCAGCAAGAGCACTAAAATTTATTACTGGCTCAACATTATTCTTGTTGTTGTCTTTTTTGTGATTTTTGTTTTATTTAATATAAATTTTTGTATATTTTCGAAATAAATATTTTTGAATTTTTATATAAGTGTTGAAGTCTCTTTTGAAATCTTTACACTTTCAGTTTCTTTCCACTTAAACGGTCTATCGGTGACTCAATGAATGTTATACTTCCGATGAATTTGCAGAGATTTTATTTCGTAAGTAAATTTTCAGGCATTTCTTTTTTTCAATTCTAAAACAGTAAGATGTTCAATTTAATTTTTTGAATCAATTCAAATGCCTTTTTGAAACTCAGCCAGATTTAATAGTTTTCATTAATATCTTCGTAGTAATTCTTCATCGTTTTCAAACGTGGATGAAAATAATGAAAAGGATGGATGAGGATGGAGATTATGTTGTTGATGACGATGAAATTGAGAAGTCTGGGGTGCTGAAATTGTAAGCCTGTCGTTATAGAGGCGACAAGAATTAAGAGGAGTACGATATTCGAAGTAATGTCTGACATGAAGAAATATAAGAAGCTCAAATTACATTTTCTGCTCAATTTAATTTATGTAAAAAGAAACAAATTAATTATACTTTACTCTCAGTGGCGTCTTTAGAGTTTACTTCTAGATCGGGGGGGGGGGGTGGTGGCAAATCTTTATGAGGTCTTCAGAAGTTTGTTAAAGTCTTACAAAGGTCTGCCCAAGGCTCCTAAAATAATGATTAAAATAATGAAAATAACGTTGAAGTCCGTTGATATTCCGCAACATTTAAAATAATGTGCTTCGTAAAAAAATATTCTTTTACTTCATATTTATACAGACATTACTATGCGTACGGTATCCTGTGGAATGTTTAACGTACAAATTCATTTCAAGAAGTACCTTCTTTTGACGCGGATTATTGCATGGATTTTTACACGTAATAGCCGTTTGTATTATTAGTTAATTTTTTTGCCATTTTTGCTCCGATATTAGCTTCTTTATTGATTAATATTAGCCAATAAATTTGGTCAACAGCTGTTGCAATTTTCTCATCAAAATTCAATGTAAAAGTTGAATTTCTTTGTTAAGTTTTACGGGTTCTGCCCTTTTTTTTGTTCAACGGTTTCACATTTTTCGGGATTCAAAAGTTTTATAAAAAATGAGGTAGATGTTTACGAGCATATTATCAGCTATCCCGCCAGCGTTTTGGGTTAAGACAAAAAAAGGTTAGCAATAAAAATCAATTAATCGTAATTAAGAATTAATAAAGCTTTGTTGGAGCCTTCTTATAATTTCTCGCACGTCATGACGAAACCGAGGGTAAAAAATGGGTCTCATAATATTGCAATTATCTCCTGCTTTGTCTGTAATTTTATGACTGAACCCCCAGTGTTTTAGTTTTGGTTGAACGTAAGGGTAGACAGAGATAACCAAAAGCAAACACATGGGCAAAATTCGTTAATCAGCTTCAGAAGTGATTCATTCTGATTCAGAAATATTTTCCTTTGATGGACCCTTTAGCTAATCCTGGAAAAGACGTTTTTAAATTAAGCTTGAATTGAATTTAATTTGATTGCTTAAAATTGCTGTCAAAGATTAGTAATATAATAATATTAATATTAATAAATTCATTGGAAATTTTCAAACAGTTGAGATTGCTAGCAAACATTTTTCTTATCTTTTTCCTTCAAATCATGTTTGTATTTCTTCATCGTTTGAATTAAAAAATACACCCTACAAACTGAAATAAATAGTAAATAATAAGATAAATGAAAAATTGAACAAAGCATGCGACATGTTAGACCCGATGTCATTAAAACGGTCGGTCAATCGAATTAAATCTCTAGGTTGGTTTGGTCCTTTGCTAAAGACGGTCTTTGAAAAAGTCAACGTGGGGAAAAAAGAAAAATTATAGAACTTTTCGACGAGGTAGAATGACAACACCGACAACAACAACAACAACAATGGCAACAGCAACAATATGTTGTAGAGGAAAAAGTAAGTAAAAGAACTTCGCAACCACCGGAGTTTATGATGAAAGGATGACGATAACTGACACGCTAACACACTGAACAACTTCGATATTACCGCAAGGCCAAAACAAATAACAAAGTAAAAAAAAGAATGAAGAGTAGAATCAATTGGAAGGAAATTTAGGAACAAAGAAAAAAGTAATGCAAATAAAAATATTGGTTGAAAGGGGATGATTGATGAAAGGGGAGAGAAGGAGATAGAGAGAGAGAGAGAGTGAAAGAGAGAGAAACAAAGTGATTAGTTCGTTGGATAAGGGAGAAAAGGGTCAGAAATATGCAACTTGTGGCTCTTAATGAGCCGACACTTGCTCGTTTATTTTTTATTCGATATTTCTGATACATAGACGTGGCAACCATGACAAACTGATAGAATTGTTGACCGAGTGTGATGGGTGCTATCGGCTACGGGAAGACACTTGTGGCTAACAATAAAAGTTTCCAAGAATTAATGCCTTTCACTTCGAAAATTGTGAAAGGTGGAAAACATTTTGATTAATTTGTTTGGAGAGTAAGAGGTCTTCTTCAAAATGGATAATTATATTTGTGGATAAATTGAAAATACGGAGATTTTAATGATTATAAATATAGAATTTGTTTAATAAATCCTAAGAAAAATCATATAAATTTTATGGAATTTAACCGTGTATTCTCGCAAAGGATTAGCGAGAGACGCTTGAAAGAGGGCAAGAAATAGCTTACGAATATTGGCCGTTTCTACTCGAAAGCCTTTTGGGGAATTTATATGAAAACTATCCATAATTTCAATGCGAAAAGAAACCTTTGTCAGACGGACTTATATCTCGTTGTTTCTTTATGTTCATTTAGCCTTTCGACAGGATTGGATAATGGCGATTGTAGGAACGAATCTCCGTCATACCTTGCCAGACTTTGTTTGGAAGCAAATCGGTTTCGGTGATGTGAATTTTATTTTGAATTAAAAAAATCCTTCTCTTATAAAACGTAAAAGTCCCAACGTCTAAAAAGGTGCGCAACCTTCCAAAGCAGCTTCTGTTAAAACATACTTAAAATAAATAAGTCTACCAAAAAAAAAAAACCTTAAATGATGAATTTTTTTATCCATTTCCTAACGTGACAATTTCCAAATATTTGCTTTTCTCGGTGATTACTTCTTGTTGAATGTTATTCTCATAATTCTATTTGTATAATTCTTCATGGAGTACTTCATTATGAAGTCAACCAACTACTTCTTCCTTTGACTGTTTTGCCACACCAAACTGGATTCAGTCAAGGGACATTTTTGGCTTTTATCTTACTTTGTGATTAACTAAAATTAAATAAAAATGATGGAACGATTGTGTATGTTTACAATTTACCGTTTTACTGCTCCTACTCCTGCTCTGCTTCTTCTTCTCCTCCTCGATTTTGCTCTCCGTAGTTCTCCGTTGTTCTTCTCGGTCTCCAGCACACTCTAGCAATGTTTTAATTGAAGGCAGGAACAAACAGTATCTGGTTATTATTAATTTAATTAGCATACAAGAATCCCACAGACTTGTGGTCTTTCTTTGCTTCTTACCATCGCGTCTTGATGCGCACGTATGTATTTGTTGAAATTTACTTTCCTTCTCTTCTACTACTACTTCTTCTTCTTCTTCACCTCAGCTTCAGCCCACGAGCTCAATGGAAGTCGTTGTGATGGTTGAACACTGACTTAAATTTTAGTTAGATTAGATTAAGTTTTAGTATTCGTAGTTGGTTTGGAAGGGTGTAAGTGAACAAACCACACGCTCCCGTTCATACGCGCACACATATGTATACACACACACGCAGACGCATACAGACGCATATACACATACACACAGGCACGCGCAAACAGTTACACCGTCTTAGTTTTGATGATAGGGTTTCATTTAAGACAATTAAATTTATTTACTCATGCGAGATGCGAGAATGGCTTCTGGAAGATAAACTTTTGTTAAGTTCATTGAGCTCGGTATTCATCATTAACGAATGTAGTCGAATTTCGAGCAGCCCGTCCAAGAAAAAGACGCCGAAAAAAGGTAAGTCAAATTATACTTATCAGATTACAAAACTTTGATAATTGTTGGTGTGAATTATACGAAGTCGCAGAGAGAGATAAATCAAAGGTAAGACTCCAAAAACAGGCAAATTGTCTTTACTTAAACCACACTCGCTCAAATCTCCAGAAACCTCAACAGCCTCTCATCTAGACCCTTTGAGTTTTTGTTGGTGGTTTGGTGGGGTGGTTGGTGGTTATCGCGGTTCAAGGATGGTTTTTCAGCGGGACAAAATTTTAGTTATTGATCGTTTTTTAATTATAAAAACCGGTCTTCTAAATATATCTTCATTAATTTATAACTGTTTTGACCGCATTTTCATTCATCGTCAATACTATTTGATTTATATACTCTTGTGTCCTTCCTCCTTCCTCCTAATTCTCATTTTTGCCATTTTTTCCATTCTCTCAAATTCCCGTTTACGAAACGATACAGTTAACATCTAACGTATGGATCTATAATCTGACAAAAACCACGCATCACGGCACTATGGTACATGACGCAGCTAGACGCAGCTAGACGCAGCTTCAAGTTTTTATGACAGTGATTAGCGTCAGTGAAAGCTGACAACCCACCAACGTGTCAGCCGGGGCAGCAGGGCAGGTAACTGAGAAGTTGAGACAAGTATTTGAACCGCTTTTAAACTGGACGATTGTATTTAAATCGGGTTAGGAATATGTGGAATTGAGGTGAAGAGGAAGGAACAGAACGGCAAGGTTGACACGAATGATTTATCACCGCAAAAAGGCGGTGTTCTTCGACTTCTTAACGTTGACGATGCATCACCACCACCGATCAACTATCACTAAAGTTGAAACCAGTAATTATTTGAAAACTTGTGGCACCGACAAATTCACGCATTGTAAATAGTGGCGTAAATTCACAGTCTAATCTAGACATAGATGAGCGCACATGACGACGGCCTGATGCAGTCAATGGATGCAGTTCATCCATCCGTTCATTGGCAAAGAGATGGACCTGGATGGACCTGGATGTCTTCATGTAGGAGCAGATGTTTGCGTCGACAAATGACTAATGGTTACGCAAGGTAGAATTTATGACTGGCAACATTGACAATGACTGGCATTAAAATTCATCATTATTTGTTACAGCGATAATGCTCTCAAGCAGCAATATTGCCCCCCAGGCTTGACGAACTTCAAGCTTGCCTGCCGAGTCAAAGGGATGGCACGACTGGTGGGAAATGTGTAAAAATAGTCGAGAGAGAGCGTGAGGTGAGCTGCGGTTTGACTGCAGTTGTGGTGGAGACTAGGGCGCTGAGAGTAAGAGGAGCCCACATTTGTTGCAACATAAATATCAGGAAAATGTGCGTGTGGCATTTTTGCCCGCTTTGTTCCATTCGAAGCATTGTCGTCAACTAGCGGAAGATTGAGTTCTTTCTCAACGTCTTCAACGGTTATATTTTGCAGTGGATTGTCGTTGGTTTCTTTACGCTACTCATACCGTAGTGTCTTCCGGGAGGTGGGCGGTGACTTGTTAAGATAATCTAACCTCTTGCATTCAAAAACAATATCACGCTGAAAGGATAAACCCGAGCAAAATTCTGATCGATCAAATAGAAAGCATTGAATTTTTGAATAATCTGAAACTTCGCCTACCTTCTGCTTAATCTATTTAAGAGATCAGAATATTCTTTCAATAGCAGTTACTTTTACACCAAAAATATTCTTCACAAAGAAGAAATTCGAAGAAAAACGTTGCCATCGAACTTTTTAGTTTGTGCTGAATCCCGAAAAGGAAATCCTAAACAAGTTGCCAGAATTTGTCACCAAAAAATATCATGATTCAAAAAAAAGAGGGAAAAACTGAATACTGAATACTGACTAACTTCTGTTTGAAATCTGCGGCTGGCATCTGCTCGCATCATGGACGGACGACGGATCACGCACGGATGAGGGACATTTGGATAAAGCAATGCCCGTGCAGTAAAGCAATGTGAGTCTTCGTGCATAAAGTTGATTTCTACTGATGTACGTATTTGCTGCTGGCAATGTCGCTGTTGTTGTTGTTGTTTCTTTTAGTTTAGGAAAATTGCCGGTCGCGCAGTTGAAACGCAGATACCATTCGTATCATCGCGATATAATGCCACTTGTGCGTGCTAATGGTGAACTTGTTGTTATTGTTATTGTTGTTGTTCGTGTAAGTTGTTACTGTTATTGTCACTGCTTGGCGTTGCCACCAATCTCTTTTATTGCGTCTATTTTCAAGACGATGAAGAGAATGATGGTGAAGAAGAAGAAGAATTACGAGATGAAGAAGGAACAATTTGCTACTCCCTCGCGTGATATTTTATTGCTAGCTGAACACCGGCAAACTGACAGTCATTCACTACTACTAGTGCTTCGAAGGAGCGATAATTTGAGAGGGCGACGATGGCGTTGGTGTGGGGTGGAGTATCAGAGTTCGTTATTGAATGGTTACGACTTTTTATGAGACACGTTTCTTGTCTCCGTGAAGAGAAATTTTCCAGAATGCGTTCGACTGCTGCTTATTCTTCTTCTTATTCGTATTATTAACGTGCAACACCTACGTTTGACTCTCGATATTCCATCGCCTGCCATCCGTCAGCACGATTGTTTTGCTTTATTCTCTTCTATGGAATGATGAAATCACAGGGTGTTTTATTCTTCACATGCCACAATTTCTAGATCAAAACTACCACGCTATGCCACGCCACGCCATGCGGCGGCGTTCAGTTCTACGCTACTACGCTGCGATTCGCTCCGCCGATTGTTATTCATGTTAAAGAAATTTTGATTTAATACTTTGTTTGGTTTTTTTTCAAAGATTTTGTTCCTTTTGTGGAGTTAAGATTATGCAAAAGGTAGTTTTTTTTGTATTTTTATTGTGATTTAATCTGTTGCGAACAACATGGTAGTGACGTTTTCGGACCCACTTTTCAACCATTCTACTTCTCTGGGTAATTTTTCTTCATCTTGATCTTCTTCCTCTTCCTCTACTTCCATCACTATTACTTTATTCATGCATTCTATTATGACTATTATTGGTTTCGGTATTTATTGCAATGCTTTGATTTCTTTCCTTTGGTCTAAATCGAGTTGATTCCATTGCTGTTCTGGCTGTTTTTGTTGTGGGGTTTTGTTGTTGTTGTGGTTGTGTTATTGCATCATTCGTATACATAATATCTTTTGCATATAGTCATTTGCATTTCTTCGTTCTTCTTGCATTTAAGTGAAATGGCCATCATTTGAATTTTCTTTGTTTTTGTTCGTAATAATAAAAGTTTGCATTTGCAAAAATTTACATAAATTTCTTAAGTTCTATGAATGTTGTTAACCAACCGAACCAAATCTAACCCGACTAACTTCAGTTTTCATTGCAGTTCGAAGGATGAGAATGAATTTTTTTGCCAATATGAATAATATTGGTTTTTATGTTATTTCTTAAAATTTATGAAAATTTAAAATCTTATTCTCGTTAGAAAAGAGTTAATCTCTATTGAGACACGGTTTTATTACTAATCGATTGCCTACACTCATAAATCATGCAAGTGATCGTAATGATGGAAATGTTAGTCAATTCAATCAATTAAATTTATTGGGTTATCCTTTTGAGAGCCGTTACAAAAGCAATTTGGGAGAAGAAAGACAGAAGAAAACAGAGGTAGACCGAAAGGAAAGCAATGACAAAACAACTACAACAAGAATAACAAGAAGTTGATAAAAACTAAAATAATCAATAAGTAATTATTTTGTTTATACAAAATATATATACAAAAAAAAACACAATTAAGGAAAGAATTACTTAAGGAAACAATTGTTTACCGTTAGAAAATAAAGGATATTCATTGTGCTTGCACATGTGTGTATCGCGAAATATAATTAATCATTATCATCGTCGAATTTGAGATCATCTGCATGTACTCTCGTGCTTTCGTGTTTGACACACTTGTATTCGTTTCTGGCAGTAACGCATGCACAAAATCGAAAAGTGTTCGAACCCCCCCCCACACACACATACACACAGACATATATATATCTTGAAATTTGTGTGAGATGTGGGGGGGATTTGTGGGGTGTGTTAGGTGAGAGTACAATGCATTGACATTTAGTCTAGGTCAATTTGAATTTATTTCAAGTCTCAATGATTTTATACTGACTACTTCAGTCGAGACTTACCACAGGGTTATAATTTTATTTAGAGAGAAAAAGGAAGAAGAAGGAGAAGAAAAAGAGAGAAGAGTAAGAAAAAGTTTGGGTTAAATATGCGTGTTTATTTACCTCTTTGCGACTTCAACGTATCTTCACGTTTCGTGTTACTTTGCTTGAAGAAGATGAAGAAGAGGTAAAACTGTAGACTGTACATGAGCGAAAGGAGTGGCCTGCAATGACATTAAGCCTGCATGATGACAGGACGACCAAGTGTAGAAAGTTCTTTTATTAAGAGGCGATGGAAAACTTCTTACAAAATTAGATTACTTTCAATTCATCTCAAAACTTATTCAGATTATAAAACAATTAGCTTAATTAAGTGAAATATATTGTCAGAAATAAAGAAAAGTTGTCAGACTCTCCTAAAAATTTTTACGGCGATTAATAATTTCTTAATCGATACAAAAACAAATTGATTTCCGCCTTGAAATCGTCTGCCGTGCAAATCCGTCTGTTTTCAAGTTTTCTATAATCAAAAATCGGTTGTGAAAGACTATTAAATAAATATATGCCCAACCTTTAGAAATTCTGGCTGCGACCCCCTTGACTATGCTTAATCTCCTTGACTACGCTTCTTGCCACCCGATTCCCTAGCTCTTTTTGCAAATGTGTTTTAAAAGAAGTTGTGCTTCGTTTGATTATTTTAAAATTCAATCATTTAGCACTCACTGCTTTCACTCGACCGAATGCTGTTCAATAAATTGCATTTTAAGCAAAAACACTAACGCATGCATTCAATCTGTTCGTAAGCGGCCAAGCGACCACTTAAGCAACTAACAAACCTGCCGCGCGCCGACAATCCTGATCGGCTCTCATGCACGCACGCACGCATTAGTGCACGCGTTTATGGTGCCGTCAATGGTTGAATCATTCTGCCGTCGTCGCCACCGGCCGGCCTGTAGCCTCTTCACTTCAGACTCTTCTCAGGAATTCAGCAGAGGGATTCTCTTGAACGTATTGCATAAATCGATTGAAACGCATTCGTTTGCTGAAGTGCATTCATTCAGTCCTTCCATCATGCATGTCCGTAGAAAAATGCATTTGCAACGCAGTATGCTACGGCGCAATGTGCAACGAACGCATCGTCATAAATCAATGCTCGTATTGGAACATCCGAGTAATTAAGAAATTTGTCGCCAGATTCCTTTCCTCTTGCTCTCAGAATTCGTGAAGGCGGTGAAGTGACGAAAATTTGTACAAATGAGGAAGCGGTTCCAATTAGGCAACACCTTGACGCATACTTGAAAGATAAAACTAAGGAAGAGAGAGAGAGAGAGAGGAGAAAGGAAGAAAAGGCAGAGAAAGGAAAGAAGCGAAAGGCTAGCGGATAAACACTGAAATAAACAATTTGCGAGCATTTTACGAAAGCAAATGATTTTAACGAACGTTTTCAATATAATTGAAGCTTTGATTCACTGAGTGACTCATACTCAGATGTCCTTCAAGAGAAATACTTCAGATTTTTTGTAAGTTTTCCAAAAACGTCAAGATCGAGTTTTTAAAAGATTGAATTTATCTATTTAACCTTATGGGATTGAGCGTGCGGTTTCTACACATTAAATAATTTCAGTGTATGATATTTCACAAGGATTTGAAGGAGTTTTGTGAGATATGCATTGCCTTCGAAACACATTCGTGAATATTTCAAAATAAATGAATGCGATTGCATAAGGGTACATAAATTTAGAAGGGTATACAGGGTGTTTTGCATAACTGCGATAGTAATTTAAGAGGCAAGAAAATTGAACGGGGGTGTTGAGGTACATCCTTCCCCCATTTCTGCATAAGGATGGCGTTCGAAGTAAGAAATAGTATTAAAACCGTTCGATAAACTACAGTGATTCTCTAAGCGAGCGGGGGTGGCGGTGGGGGTGTTTCACGGTTTTTTCGAAGACTCAATTCTGGGCTGCTTCGGAACTCTGCATATGCAAATGATGGTGCTCGATGTATTTGGGTATGACTATGTGTTAGGGATGTGTGTATCGTTGAATACATCCGGAGAATTCATAGCTTGTTATGCTATTGTACATTGGTCCACTTCTGACTTGACAACGCTGTCTCAAATGCTTTGCTTAGTATTGCGTTCTGCTCATACTCGTATTACACACAACGTTTATGGCGTCGGTGCATCCTTCCTACCTACCATTCCTTCCTACCTACCTTCCTACCATTTATTCGTCATTCCTTTCAATGGCTAAGCACTTTTCGTTCGAGCTTCTGTTAAAACATATTTAATTAGAACATGATTTAAGTGCGTTCATATTCGAGTACTTCACAGGACACTTCCCTCCGTTGCGGCGACTATGTAGTTTTTGAAGAAGTTTCCGGCACGAATGGACCCGTATTACGATTGTTGCCGTCGATCCTGGTTTGGTTCTTATTTTACTTTTCTCGATTCACACAAACACACACACACGCGCAGGCAAACGCAGGCAAACACAATGTAGTAGGAGTGAAATATTACCGTGACTGACATGCATGTACATTTTTTGTAAGAACTTTACAAAACCGTGAAATACATTTATTGGTTTTCGGAACGTGCTGAATGCGTTTTATTGCTATCCTTTTACGAAAATTATTGCTATTCGTATTGTTGTTTAGAATAGCGCCTGCTGCGGCGTTTTCGTGTTTGTTTTTTTTCTTTTTTTTTTCTTTATTTCTTACCGCTATGCCGTTTTCCTTTTAACTTTCGTGTTTCCTTTGTTTTACATTCCAACGTCTTTTGTAGTCCTTTTAAGGACTTCTATAGTTGTTGTTATTTTTTAACTGTTTTTATGCTCTATTTGTATTTCATTTAAATTTCCGTTCGGAAATTGATGTTGCATGCATATGTTTGTTTATGGGCCGTTTTCACTTTTGACGAAGCGACGCCACGACGATACCTCACGGCCATCAGCCGCCATTGTCAATTCTGCCATGTTCTGACAATAAAAAAGAAACCGCCACTGAAGGAAATGAAGAAATTTCGAAATATGTTTTCTGGAACAGAAAAACATTATGCACACCCGCTCCCGCCGTGCCCGCGGCCGAACAAGGTAATAAAATATTACAAGAAAATTGTATTATAATACTCAGGCAAATTTTCTCCCTTTGGATTTATTCAATTTCTTTGTTCTGCATAATTTATAGTTTACTCAAGCAGTAAAACGTCAAAAAGGAGCAGAGAAGCAGTTTTTGGTGAATGAAATGAAAATCGGTTTGATAAACCTACCGACCGACCACTGAGAACCGAGTAAAATAACAAATATATTTTATAATCCTTTGGTGGAATGAAGGGGAGGTAGCGAACGCGAATGAATGATAAATGATTGCAACAAAAAATCAGAAGTGAAGTAAACGGTATCGATGATAAAGAATCAGGAATGAGCAAAGCGAGGAAATGCCTTTCGTTTCTTTTTTTTTGGTAATTTTAAGGAAATGCTAAAGGATTTCAAAATTATTCAGTAATTTTTGTTGCACATTTTGCTTAAAATATGCTTGCAAAACCGAAAGAAAATATTAAACAAAATTTTTTTAATTATAATCATCAGAATTAATTCAATGTAAATATAAAGAAAAGAATAAAAGTGAAATCATTTACAAGAAGATTGATAAACAATTTATTATAAATTTCCTTTATTTTCAAGTAAAATTTTGTGTTCATATGAATAAACACTTACAATTGAAATGATAATTTATTCATAAATTATATTAAAAATTCAGTAATCGATCAATATACGCAATTATCGATCAATATATCAATACAAAAAGATACATATTGAATATTGAATAAAGGAAATGAAAACAAAATATGATTCATACTAACTCATAGTATTCATACTAATTCGAAATATTCATTACGCAATTGAATAAATCCATAATATCATAATTTTGAATAAAAAATATTTATTATTTATTCATCGAAATTAAAAAAAAGGATATTATATTTAGCATTTCAAAGAAAACAAAAATTAACACAATTACATAAATTTAATTCATTCTCGTTCTAATAAATTCGAAACAGTAAATTTTTTAAGAAGTATCAAACAGAAGAAGTGTCTCAATTACAGACTGTATTCAACATAAATGTAAAGGTCGATGGCATTCAAACTTTTGCAGGATTTCGTTAGGCAAAAATTAATTGTGCAAGTGTGTTAATGCTAATTATGCGAAAATTTAATACAAATTTCTATTCTAGGAATAAAATATTTGTGAAAATAAATGTGACCAACATGTAATAAAATATTCTCATATAGTATACTCCATAAACAGAATTTCATATCATGATTTTATATCGTAAATTTCCACTTATTCCGTTAAATCGAATTATTTCGAAAGATTTATTAATTTTCTATTATTAGTTCATTTAGTCTGTCGGTAAAACGATCATTTATCATTTTAAAGCATAAAATGAAAAAACCCGAAATAGCGCAATACTTTCATTCAAAAGAAAACTTTTACCAAAATTTCAAACCTTTCTAAATTCATTTGCTAGAAGTTAATTAACTTTTTAACGATTTCTTTAGAAAAATTGCCCAACATCCAGACACACGCATCACATATCCATTTTGATACATTTCAACAATACTGTGTTAACAATTAGAACACATAAAAATCGACACAAAATCACGTCGATCCCGCCCGTGGGGCGGCAAGAGTGGTGATTTCGTGAAAGGCAGTGATTGCCGTTAGTTTTGTGATGTGCCAAGAAAAACCGGTTTAATGTCAAATGCATTAGAATACTTATAATTATTTAGAAGTAATTTATAAATCGAGCTAACTTAAAAGAAATCGTATATTTCTTAAAAAAATTGAAGCAATTTAAAACAGATTTTTTTAGAAATGATAAAACTGCAATCACCCTAAATAAATAACATTTGCAACAACGTAGTTTCAATAATGTTGAATCCGGAATTAGATGTTTTCTAAATTGCAAAACTTTGAATATCTCGAAAACGAAAGAAGAAATTGATTTTATTGAGTAGCTCTTTTTTAATTGAGGCCTAATTACTTAAATTAATTCAGAGAACTTTCAATTTTTTCCATCTCCGAAATTTTTTTACGCTTTTATAATCTTGTGGTATTCATTATATCGAGAGTAATTAATCAGGGTCAGAAAAAAAGAAACCTAAAGAAATTAATTGTTTCACTTTTAATGTTTGATAGGAAATATCTAATAATCATTCATTAGCATCGTCGATCAATAGCATTCACCACAAAATGCAATACCACCACAAAGTCCAACAATGAAGCCAACAACAACAACAGCAACAGCAATAACAACAATGTGATAAAACTTTCACTGCATTAAAAAAAGGGTTTGATTACGACCGCGACGCGACGGCATCAAAGGAACAATATTTTTCAAAAGCTTTTCATTTTACTGTCTAACCAGATTTCCAAACGAATAGATGAAGCAGGTCATCAACAACAGTGTCAGCAACTGCAACAACAACAACAACAACTACAATAATAAAAATCAGTAGCCATAATTATGGAAACAGAAAGAAATTACGAACAATAGAGACAATAAATACGATTCGACGGACAGAATTGGCCGCTATTATTTGTTATCAAATGCATTAACAACAATTACAAAAACAACAGCAGCAACAACAAGATTAACAATTTGAGAATGTGTCACAATAAAACTGCATCACAGCGTTGAAAAACGAGTACCAAACAGCGAAAAATTAATGCTTATGTATAAAATTTTTTGTTGTTAATTCGAAGACCACAAGTTGATTAAATACTGACTAAATAACTGACTGACTGACTGAGTGGACGATTAAATGACTGAATGGCGAACCTGACTGACTGACTCTTACTAATGGTGGTAAACAGCGGGTAGGAGGGAGAGTTGATAAAATGATAAAAACTTTTCATTTTCGAAATGAAATTTTAACTTTAATTTGTACCAATTTTCTCTTCTGCCAAATGATTAATTTAATTGATAAGGAATAAAGTTAGCTCCTTTTATATTCACTCTTTCGTTCCATGAGATGATTGAAGGTGTTTCTGTTGTTAAGCCGGTTCATCTGTCTTTAAAAGAAATGGCAAAAATGTAGGTTAAAAGTACAAACATTACGACCTCGATCAGGTGGAGAGAGTAAGACTGAAATTAATATGCTCGTGGTGAAAATTCCATCCAGTAAGGAAAATCATAAAAATTTTACACATTCCTGTCATATTTATTTAATTTGGCGTGACAATGGATTAAATATTTAATAAATGTATCTTATGATTTCTGAAACATTTAATCAGTTTCTCAGTTCGTTCATTTGAATATATTTCTTCTAAAATTCATTAGATGTTTTATTTGAAGCAATTTTTAATTTATTTCAATTAATTCCATTTGTTGGTTTTTTTAAAATTCCGACAGGACTAGAATATTTATGTAATTGGAACGATTTACCGTTATACGTCAAATTTGACAAGAGAAAATTGTTCCAATTACTTCCAAATTATATCCAATTAATTCCAATAATTTCATTTGTTTAATTTAATTAATTCATTAATTTATATAATTCCTAAATGTATTTTATCTCAATCAAAATTTGTTTGATCTTTATTTTATTTTAATTCAATTTTTTAATCTTAATTTTATTTTAGCTTATTTTGTTTTGAAACGTTCTGTAACAATTTTATTATAGAAAGTTCAGGAAGCCAAGAAGTGTGAGGGCGGGATTCATGGCTTGGGTTGTTGGCATGAACTAAATTTACGATAATCAAGGTGAAAAAGCACGGAGATTGAAGAAAAAAGTGCGGGTTATTTTTTTCATGTTACAGAAATTTTTTGAAGATCTAAAAGTTTATCAAATTCTTCAGTTTTAGAGAAGCGAGGTCGTTTGAATAGCAGGTGATATGTTTTTAATACCTTAGATTAGTTTTAAAAATATGTTTTCTATATCTTGCCAGCACTTCCACTCTTTAATCATTTAATTTCTTATTCTGCGTGTGGTTTTTGTTACCTCGTTACCTTTTGTTATTCAGTAGCCTTTTTTATAAATATTTTGTGCTTATTTCGCAACTTCTCAATTCATTATTTATTTAAAATATTACTCGTTCAATTAAAAGGTTCTTTAATTATTTAATGCTTTGAAACGATTAAGAAAGTTAGAGTTGTCCCTTTCTTTGTCACTCTCCCTCTATCTCTATCTCTCTGTATCCCTCAATGAATAATGTTTTTCGGTCTTAAATTGAAAAGTACTTTTAATGCTTAAGCGTCGCGTTTTCCTTCCCCGTAGGCTGCATAGCCATGAACTCAAAAGAAGACAAAAAGCAGACAGAAGTTAACAAATTAAAGTCGAGAAGTTAAAGTTTTTGCCATGCAAAGAAAATTGTCATTTTTTCAAACACATATACATATGTATGTATTTGTATATGTATATGTTATGTGTTGTATGCATGCGGTTGTTAAGTATTGTTGTACATGCGGATTATTTCGGCCAGTGTTTTGTTGCTTAAACTGTCTTAATACGTTTCAGCCTTAAGTGAAAAATAAACACCGTCCGTTTTGAAACTACTTTGTATCACACATTTGCCCCCTGCAACAGTATTGATTATGATGGATTAGTAATGATGAAATATTCAATTTTATTGTCAATTTTATGCACAAACTTAAAAGCAAAGAATAATTCTATAACTTCGTGTTGCGAATTAATAGTTTGATTAGATTGCTTTGTAGTTTTCTTTCATAAGACTTCGATTCTTTTGCGTGAACGGTTTAAAACATTACGACTGAATTTAGGTTATGCTTAATTGTACGACCCCAACACCAACAACAAAAATAAATGCAGCAATTATTTTTATGTCATGTAATTCTGAAAACTAAGTAAATTTATTGAACAACTTTTTCTTTTTTCTATTTCTTTTGTGTTTTAATGTGTTATTGTTTTTGCTTCTGATGATGTTATTGTTGTTGGCGTTGCCTTCGGTAACGTTGTTGCTATTTTTCCTATCATTGCTATTAATTTTGTCTCCCTTTGCCTGTCGTTTCATCAACTAGAATCTCCTTTTTCTCTCTCTAATTTACCTTTCTCTTCTTTATTTCTATTTGCGAATACATAATTTGTTTGTTATCTTCATTTGATATGAATGAACCAATTGGCCTCTGCGCGCCTGGCATGCATGCGATTCAGTTTACGAGAAACATCGCATGCAGCAAAAGCAAACAAAACGGCAAATAGGAAAAACTCATAAAAGCAAAGACAAGAGAACACAAAATCTACTCCAATTAATTAGTCAATATTTAGGTTATGCCTTACCGTGTTTCCTTATTGGTGGTTGGACCAAGTAATACCACAAAGCAAGCACATTGCAGTTAACTGGCGGGGTGCGGAAACGGTTGCACGAAACTTGGTTTAAATATTAAGCGAGACAGCGATAACAGTTGTGTGTGTGGGTTAGAGAAAGACGACGGTATTGAGAGAAGGAGAGAGAAAAGGAGGAGAGAAGAAGAGATGAAGAGAAAGCTAGAGACATAGTCTGGGCATTGCATGTCTTCAAAACTGTACCAATAGATATACTCATAATACTTTTTCTTTTGTTGTTGTTGTTGTTGTTTTGATCTTTATTATTCATTTGCATTAATTATAAAATAATTTTTATTAATTTCCTTTTTTACTACGGATAGTTTTTAAAACGGTATACTCTTCATACTCTTTCTTCCTTTCCACGATGCTTTTCTTTTCTTTACTAATTAATGAAAATATTCCTCCCATCAAATGTAAAATTATTTAATC
This sequence comes from Physocephala rufipes, assembly GCA_963966595.1. Taxonomy (NCBI): domain Eukaryota; kingdom Metazoa; phylum Arthropoda; class Insecta; order Diptera; family Conopidae; genus Physocephala; species Physocephala rufipes. The sequence goes on from OZ016505.1 coordinate 21,861,503, forward strand.
CTAAAATTACCGTAATGTTATGAATATTGCAGAGTCTGCAAGATATTCCTTCAGGTATCCCTTCGTGATATTCTTTGCAACGTCGACGAAACGGCATCGTGGCAATTAAGAAATTGGCTCGATGGCGATGCAAAGCGTTGGTAAAAACACTTCATTAACTTGGTTATTATCGTTGCGATGATAATTTTGCGCTATAAATAAAAGTAAAGGAAACACGACTTGTCTGGAGGGAGAGAGATAAAGTGAGAAATTTTAAAGAAAGAGGTCTGAATGTCGAAAAATCTTTCCTACGCTTTAAAATTTTCTATTAATTTAACGAAAAAATTTTGTCGTTTTCCACAGTAATTAACTTTTATTCAACTTTTTATGGTAGATGTTTTATTTTATTTATCTTACAGTTTAAAACAATATTTCATTTGATTTAATTTTATAATTATTTTAAATGTACAAGGAAGTGCTTTAGATGTCAAAACATATTTTTATTTTGACAATTGTTTTAATTTTATTGCTAAGGATAAGGCAAAAATAAAAATATTTATATATAAATAAAGGGAAATACGAGATTTAGGTTGAAACATAATGAAATAATTAGGTTGAAACAAAAATAAATAAATTCACAATTAAATAAATGAACTTTTCCAAATCTTTGCACAAACAAGTAATATCATAATCTCGTGAATAGATAAATAAGTTCATTATTAGATAAATATGCGAAATTGTAATTACATAAATAAGTAAACAAGTTCACAATTGCAGAAACGCATTAATAATTACTTCAATAAAGAGTGATTAATTGAAGAATTAAAACAATGAATGAAATAAAACATTCAAAAGAATGAACAAGGAGGGATTAAAACAACTTTTCTGGATATTTATTTAAATCAAATTTTGTACTTAATTTTATAAAAGAATAAAATGAATTGTTAAAGATTTATTTTGATGAATAATATTGAATTTATTTATAAAACTAACTTCATGGTTTATTGAATTATTTAATGATAATTTAATTGCTAAATAATTGTTTGTGGAATTAAATGGAATGTTTGGAATTCATTTGAACGAAATTATCGCGTTGACACTAGAAGATCTAATCAAAATTAGGATAATTCTTTTAAACTAATTCAGAGTTTTATTATTTTGATGCTAATGTAAATGGAATGTTTAAACTTGTTCTAGATAAAAAATTTAGCCGTTTATGAGGTTTTTAATTTGTTTTTAAAATTTCCGTTAATTTCAATTTATAGTTTTTGTTTAGAATTTTCGACGAATATATTTCTTCCCTCAACATTTTTGTACTTTTACAGTAATTTTTATTTTATTGCTTCACTCACCGAGCATGCGAGCTGCATGAACTGACGATGTTGCTTGCATTTTAAAGAGTTGCATCAAAAATCTTACACTGCACACGCACGCAGAACATGCAGCAGCAACAGCTACAACAACAACAAACGCCATCAGTAATGGAGCAGAAAGCAACGTAGTTGGAGATATTCACGTTCGAACGTGGCTACCAGCACGTTAGCATAATGATTTGCTTACTTATCGCTGTTGACTTTATAATAGTGATGATTTCATTAACCCTTCGCCTGAATATCTCGAATAAATAACGAAAATCCTAAAAAATCAAATAAAAGATTGCCTGCCCTGCGGGGTTTTTTTTGTACAAAATGCTTTAGTGAAAATGTTCAGCAGAAGGATGCTAAACATGAACAATAAAAGTATTTCAAAAATCCTCGAAAATTATTAAGAAAATTAAATAAAAACTTAATTCCTACCAGGTCTAAGCCGTCGGTTTGTTAGTCATGAAATAATTATTAACTCAGTATGAGCTTCGCATACAAATTAAAAAAAATTACTAAGTAGTTTGCAAGAAAGAAGAAATATAAGAAGATTGCACTTGACCGAATCATATGCGATGCCAAAATTGTTTTGCTACAAGGACGTTATCACAAGGGAAAAAAACAGATATTTAAGCCATTTTTAATTGCTTAGTTTTTAACCTCCTTATGGGAGGGACCCCTGCTGGAACCCCTATCGTAATACCAGCACTTTTGTTGTTCTGAAAAAATTATGACTTTTTTTGTTTGATAAAAAAAGGGCGTTTGATAAAAAGTGAAGAAATACTTTTAATTATTTTTAAAAGCAAGAAAACCGAAATGCAATTATTGAAAGTGTATTGTTAGTTTTATCAAATCATCATGTCGTCATTCAATATTATACAAATATGCCTTCCCACTCTTTTCTGAATACCCCATACCGTCACCCGTCAAATTTGTCACGGATTCGAAGAAAGAAATAATTTCTTTGATCTTTTCGGTAATTACACAGACCGAAACACTTAACCCTTTAACGTCAGTGCTGACACATTGTCTTATTTGTTGAAATGTATTTCAGTGTGACGTCGGCAATTATTGATCATGAAAAGGCTGTAAATGTAAACCCAACAAAAATTGCTCCATTGACATTGTTCTGTTTCTACGAATGATTCAAATAGAAAAAAATGGGAGAATTAAAAAAGAATTAAATATGTACATTTCAAAATCAATTATAAAAAATTATAGCAAGAACGAATATTTGGAACGGTGGGGGGGTGTTGGGAAAGGAGAGATAGACGAAGTCAAACTTGTCTATAACTCGCTAGATGCTTTACGATTAGTCAGAAATTTGACAGAAACGCACAATATTGAGTTACGACGAGTGTTGCCGGATCTGTCACTAAGAAACGACAACAACATCAGCACTTCAATAAGAACAACAACAACCAACGACAAACGAAAATGTTCTCAATCGTTCAGCTTTGTAATAATTTGTATTACTTCAACTAGTACTTGAGATGTGAAACGAGTGATCGAGAAAATGAAGAAGAAGGGGAAGAAGAAGAAGAAAACACATTTCTATTTTGCTTTATTCGAAAGAAACAAATTGTTCATCTTCAATCAGCAGAATACAAAAACCACTCTCACCCATTATCATCGTCATCATCAAGAAACATCTCGTCGGACATTTCATTGTGTTGTTGTTGCTCTTACAGATATTGCGCTTGTTTTTTTATTGTCGAAGGGAAACTGTTTCGTATGAGAAAAGTGCGCTCGATCTCATAAAAAGGGGGCTATTTATCAACACTTTTCAAGAGTTGAGAAAGAAACAATTCTTTGAAGAGGTGAACCGGCACGCACACACGCACACACGTTTGTAACAACCGCATGCAAAGGGCCAAAAACAAGCACGCAATGAACAAACAAGACCGAAAAATATATCTGACAAAAGTCAAGAAAATTATAAAAAGGCTTTAATTGAATATTTAGCGACCAATGGACAGACGAACAAAGAACTTGACTAACAGAAATTTTTCGAATTTATTTACGTTACTTTAAAGTTTTATTTAAAAAAGAGCAAGTGATTTCGAGTACTGATAGGAGTGGAAGGGGAAGGATGAACGATGTGAATTTTTCTATGGAAAATAGAAAATAACATGGAATAGATAGGACTGATCGCATGTTAAAAGATCTAGCCGCCTGTTGAAGTACTTTCGACGCATCACAACCGAAACAACCGAAATAAATATTTAATAAAGATGGCCAAAATAAGTCGCCGCCTTTGTTAAGCCAGCGAAGTTTTCTGAGCGTATTAAATTTTGGCTATAAAAAACAAGAACAAAAGTTAAAAGAAGAACAAGAAAATATGTTATACCTCCTTGATTTTTAATGTGATTTCTTTAGTTTAGATTGTAATAAAATTTTAAACCTTTAGCCACAAAATACGCAACCTCTTTTTTCTGTTGAAATAGATTCTCGGTAGATTTGAAAAAAAGATAAATAAAACACAATGAACAAAAAATAAAGACAAACAAATTATAAACAAGCACAAGCACAAGCTGACAAAAATCACACTTTAACACTTTTTTAAAAGCAATTCTACGAAGCTGACAACACTTTTGTTGACACAACTTGAATGCGTAAAATTGAAAATGGGTTGGGTCCGGTGCTTTTGCTGTTATCGGTATGGGATGGTCAAGGCGAATTTTGCCGAAAGAATGAAAGGAAGAGGCGAGTTCTCGCACGCACATGAATGCGCCAAGTCACGTAACGTGGATGATGCATGAAGCATTAACTGCAGCAAACCCATGACTTATATTTAACTGTTGATAACGTCCGTTGAGACATTTATTTCGGCTCGTACCCCACCTACCTACCCCCACCTACCCCGCCATATTTATTTCATTTTTACTGCTTTTTTGATGACACATTTTTGAGGTATTTTTTAGGTTTCTTCATATTAATTGCGGGTATCTTTAGAAATCTAGGTAAAGGATGACTTAAAAGTAATTGAATTGTTCGCTTTTTTAGCCGGTAAATATCATAGTTGGGCAATATAATAATTAATATGCCGCAATCATATACTTTTTTAGATCTTCAGGGGAACGATTAGAAACAAATCGCTTGACCTCTTTGTGGTTTCAGTTCGTTGGAAAAAAGAACTGAAGCAAAATTTATCATTTCAACTGAATGTGATTTTATCACCGACATTACCGCCAAGTGGGTTTTCTGACATCTTTAAGAAATACGAAAGCCAATCTTTCTTTTTTGCCCGAAAAAACGTCTCCCTCTTCAATCCTCTAAATGTAATGCAAAGGGTTTAGTGGCTTACCAGCACCACACGTTGTAAGACCGAGCGACCGACCTAACTCGTTTCACGAACTGCTTCAAGATGTAATGTGGATTTCTTTGCGGCTTTTGCCGCCACCATTCAACAAGTTTCTATTATAAAAAGGCAAAACCAAAGCCACGAACTTTTAGCTTTTGCGTTGACATTGACGAAGTGAGGCAGCAGCAGCAGCCCCGGAGCCGAGTGGAAGAGCAGACGCGGTAGTATCTTCATATCTTCACACGGATTTGTAATCATCACCAACATCATCATTATGGCGATACTTCCTATCATCATCACCTTCATCGTTGTGGTTTTATTCATCTTAATCACTTGTTCTTGCTGCTTCGGGTGACTCTCGTGTGTACTGACTTGTTATTCTCTCTGTTTGTCGGTCTCGCTGTCTCTTTTTGTGTTTATTTTCAGTTGGCAATCCTTAAACCTCAAAACATTTCCTCATGTGAAGCACGTAATGACATCTGCTTTATCATACTTTGTCAAACAATTTAGTTGGTCTATTGTACTTTTCTCTCTCTCCTTCTCTCTCCTTCTCTATCTTTCTTCTTTTTTCATCTTTTCTATTCTCAACGGAATATATTCTTTATAATGTACAATAATAATCACATGTTGCTTTCTCTACCACTGCCTTGTCCTTTTTTCTTACGATAATTCATTTTTTCAAATTTTTTAAAAAGTTATTACGTAATAATTTGGTGGCCGAATTTTCATAGAAACCAATCAGAAATTCTTGAGTTTTAGAAAATATAAAATCTTCAAAACAATTTATTATTTAACCAATAGAAATAATTTGGTATCGGTGATGTCATACATGATTTCCTCTTTCTTTTCATCACTGGCGGGTGCGTCTTCTGAAACCATTGTGATTTCCGACAATGCCTGCCCGCTTTCAGATTTATTTTCTTAAGATTCGAGCACATAACAATAGCCTCTGCCATTAAAGACATTTACACTCTTAATCTCATTCAATATCCGCCCTCGGGAGTCATAAAGTGAGTGAAGTTTTCGAAAATATATTCGCGTTTATCGATGCCCAAATAGAACCGATATAATTAAGGAAAAGTTTTATAGTAAATATTAAGGTTCTGAAAAAATGCCCCGACTAACAAAAAGTTTTAGTGTTTTATTTACAATACGATACAAAGAACAGACAACGTAATACATTTCTTATGTAAAATTCTAGTAAAATTTTACATTAAAAAATTATGAATAGAAACCAAAACAGACAAGAAAGAGAAGAAACATTTAGATGACTATAATAGGCTTAAAGTCTGAGTTGAATTATGGTAAAAGTTGTTTTTTCTCTACACGATTAATAAAAAAGCTGCTAAAGAGTTAATTTTACGATTTTATTTCTATGATAAATTCCATTCCATTTTATTCCATTCCATTCCATTCATACGCTTATATGACATGCCCGCCTGTCAATCATAAAGGTACCTACATCTTTTTACGAGTAAAGTCATTGAGTGATTCTTTTGGATTCTATAGCAGTCTTTTTACGTAAATCCCTACCAACGCATTCGCGAGCTGTCAAATGTCAAAAATTTTAATGTTCAATAATTCCAAAAGATTTTTTGTTATGAAAACGTAAAAAACAATCATCATTAAAAGGAGTAACAATAAAAGATCACAAAAAGGCTTAACACAAAATTTACGTTTTATAAAACCCAGAAGTTTTTTAGAAGAAATGAGGTGCGGGAGGGTTTAGGTAATGACGTCTCCTGTTGCTCAATAATAATTTGAAATTTGAACAGTTTAAAGCCTTTTGCCTTCGTTTGAAAAAGGAAACCGAATGGAGAAGAAATTATTTGCTGAAGGTAACAAAAAAAGCAGAAGAAATAATGTCGGGGTGATACAATTACGTGATATCGATCTGAGTGATTGACATCTAACGCATGAAGACGTTTTCAATAAACATGCGGATAACACTAAATGTTCGATCGTTTATGAAGTTATCATTTATTAATGGCAGATAAAATTAACTACACAAGACATTGCGTTGCGAATGAAAGCATTTTCAAACAAATTTTTGCTAAACATAAAAACGTGTATACAGATTAAATTAAATATTGTATCCTCATGTAAATTAAACTGAATATTTTTTACGAAATTAAATCCATTGCTTAAATTTCCGAAGGCACCGATCTCTTCCAATTCTACTCATCGGTAACTTATTTATTGCGAAGACGAAATCGGGTTGGATTTTATGAAGTTTTCTTTCATATGTTTTGTAATTTATATGCCTTTGTTATTTATCACTTGTCGTTTTACATCAATCCTGAATCTTATGGAATAAAATCATATCATAAAAAAAGAAAAAGAAAACAACTATGATATATAACTCAATTCTTTGATGAAATGCATTTGCTCATTCTTCTGATCTCGCTGTTTCTGCTGCTGCGACTGCTGCTGCGACTGCTGCGGTTGTTGCTATTGATGTAAATGCATGTAGCATCCTTTCATTGGTCTCTCCTTTATTCAAGACGAATTGGTTTTATACATTTTTATCGTATTTTTTGCATAAATAATATCATAAATTTTATTAAAAACCCAAAAAGAAAGGATAATCCCTCAGCTACCATATGCTCTCTTCTCCATCCCTCTCTCCTTCATCTCCCATAATCTCTCTATCTCTATCAATTCAATTTAATCGCATTCAAAAGAATGCGTCACCGCAAATGCCAGAATGGTTTGAAAATCAATTCCTTGGTTTTCGTTGGTAGTCTTGATGTTGTCGCTGGGTTTCACCGTATTCAACGGATTGACAAAAACAAGATGACTGGGAGGAAGAATAAGAAGGTGAACCACAAGAAGAAGGAGTAATAGTAGTAGAACATCCCTGACAATAGAACGATATCAACAACAGCACTATCAACAATCTGTAACAACAAACACATTTCGCACAAAACAACAAGTTGCATAACGTTGTAAACGCAAGAATGGCATGCATATATTTGACAACGGTCGGTGACGATGACGAAAACGATGATGGCGATGACGAAGACTATTGCAAGAATCATGTTGACATTGACAACAATTGCTATTGTATATTGATTTGCATTGCAGGCATATTTCATTTGAATAGAGTTCGTGCAGTTTGTTTGTGTTTGCTATTGTTATCGCGAATGTGTATGAGTATGAGTATGAATATTAGTTTTTGTTCAAACGGTTATTGTCATTTGATTCATTCCTTTGAATTGGTAGAATCGTAAATAGTATCAAAAGCCTTCACCAAAATAAAGAATTGTGGAGATAGATTGAAACCGTAATCATTATCATCATCATCATCATCATCATCGTCACCATCAATATCATTGTGATTATCATGACAGTGCATCATGATATTAACATTTTCATTCGTCATCCGTGTGAAATTGTGTTCGTTCTCAAGCCTTGATCATTATCGCGATCATTACAAGTTTCAAAACATTGGACAGCAATAAAAAACTTAAAAATATTTCTATTTATGCGGCAAATTATTAGTGTCCTTCAAGTTTCTTCTTGTTGTTTTCTATTGTTTGTCAACCAGCAAACGGTGCCCACAATATGGTCTTACTCTTACCACTCCTTGATATGGCAAACATTTTCAAACGTGTGTTTTGTGTATTTACTTGCATCAGTCAATCAGTCAATATCAGTCAAAAGGATCCAACAGAATCATGTTATGATTTTGGCAAAGTTTGACATTAAGTCAGTGCAGACTGATCTGTCTGTAAAAAATGTTATGAAGTGACCCTAAATTCTGTGTTTTGACATGACAATAAAATGTTCAAAAGCCACCAAAAATTTTTAAAAGTGGACATTTTTGTCTGGGCTAGGTAGTTCCTTGTATTTAATTGAAATAAATACTGTTTTCAAAATTTTGTTTAGACGGCCTTCAAGATGTTCAGAAGATGTTCTCTTACATAAATCTGGTTAGTATTTTGGTTTGAGTATAATTAATGCATTATCTAAAGCTTTGGAAATATCAAATAGAATCGTATGATAAAAAGCCAACAAGTCGGATGACATTATATATGTATTAATTATTAAAACATGTCATTCATTATTGATGATCTCTCAACACGTTTTTGTGGGCTTTTCAGTGTTTTCTGTTTGCTTTTAATTATTGATGGATAATATTGTCTAATTTAAATAGAATAATTAATTCATTGTTTGCTAAATTTTGTGTTTACGTAAAAAATTATTTATTCTACGACAATAGACTGCGTGGAAAATATCACATTTTTACATAATATTTGATTTAATTAATTTAAAATATATTTAATATTATATTCAGAATTAAATGGGAGGGAGGGGAGGATGGTTTTTAAAGGCGTATTCACATATTATTACATTTGAAATATCATTAAATTTTTCCCTTAGGTACTGATAAATTATTTGAGTATACTACCGAGCAATTATAGTCAATTTCCGGTGGCACAAACGGCATGACAGAGTGTGACAACATATGACAAGAAAGGCACTACGTGCTAAAGAACGAACACATAATGTCGTATAAATGTTATATGGGCGGTTTTGGGATGTGATTTATTTTCATACACGTGATTTGGGAAGGCTAAATTTTGATTTTCTAAGTCTGCACCAATGACCTAAATTTGATAGATGTTCTGACCATCCAGAATTATTGATTTGAAATTCGACCATTTGAATGCGTATCAATACTAAATGCAATGGCATTCATGTACTTCTGTAGTGGCGCAAGTATATCTTTCGAATAAAAAATTACACTAATTCCACTAATTACACTAATGCCAAAAACAAAGCTTGCTTCATATCATTTCAACATCGACTCGTTCTTGTTGAAAAGTCTTTATTTAAGCTTGCATTAAATGTGTTATTGTAGGTTGAAGTTTGACAAAGATTTAACGAATACTATTTAAACACTGCGATTAATTATAAGCAGTGTCAAGAACCATACGATCTGCTATAGAGTGTATGCGTGACAATCTTGTTTTGCTAGTGACAACTAATCTGATCTCGTGTATAAAACAAAATAATCAGATGTAGAGATTTATTAGAAGTCGACAAAATATCCGCAGAGTGGGTGGTTTGTTCGTTATTGTTGTAGTAGTTGTTGTTAGTGCTGATTTCATGCAATGCGATGTCTTTTGTGATATTCCAATTACCTGTGAATTACGTTTGCATTTGTTGAAAGCCAGTGCGGCATCGAAGGGGATCAACGGGGAAGGCTGTTTCATGAGACATTCAGTTAAAATCTCTATAAGAAATAAGAGATGTTTCAAATGTTCTAAGAGGAGGTTTTATATAATGCAAGAAAACTACTACCACTCTCTACATCACTAGCCCCTCCCCCCTCAGGTGTTATTCTTTATCTACCATCTACGTCAGTGTTTGAATGTATAAACACTTCGCATGATTCTAAGCTTCTTAGTAACGTTTTAAGGCAATAAATTTCTGTGACCAGTTCATGTCACGCCTCTTAACTTGTCTTCAATGGATTTAATTAATGAAGTTGACTGTAAGAGACATCATCGGGTTAAAAGCACAATTTTTTCTCTATTATTGCAAAGATAAATTAAAAACAAGTAAACAAACGAATGAATGAACGAACTAACGAACGACGGCAAAGTGATGTTCGACCACCAAAAATTGCGTTTTTTTGTGGAAAATATATTTTTGTAGAAAAGAATGTTATGAACGTCATGAATTTATTAGAAATAAATTCTTAGAAAAAAAAAGGGTGTGGTGGGAGGAAGGAAGGTTATAAGGAATGCATTGATAATATTATAGATATGCGATTTATGATGGTTGTTCATTATTATTCCTATCGAATAAAGTGATTGTAGTAAAGCTATTTAGTGCTGCTCGAATTGCTTTGACGATTGTCTTTGACGATATTTCAAAATATTTTGCTCATAGCCTTTCTCATCCCTTCGAGATCATTTTCTTTTTGGTTTCATATAACTTATTTCGCCCTTCTTTTTCGCTTGTACTGCCTTCTTCTGCTATTTTTCTCTGATTAATCGCCGCGGTCGTTTGCTTAACCTTACAAATTTAACTTTATAATATTTAACTGCCTGCCCTAGCAATTTCGGATTAAATAATAGGACGACAATAAACGCAACAACAATAACAAATAAAATAAGAGCGCAGATGTAATGTTGTCTTTTTATTTGTCGTTTTATTTGTTATCTTTTCGCTTAAAATTGTTAGGCTCCGTTTTAGAAATGTTATAAGACATGAGTATCTATATCTCTTTATTGTTGTTGTTGTTGTTTTTGTTTCTGTTGGGTTTGCTGTTGTTGAGACTGTTGTTGGGGCTGTTGTTGTTGTTGATATAGTAGTTGCTTCTCTTTCTCTCTCAAGTAGTACTTAAGTCACTTGAGTACGTACTTAGTTTTCATTCATTTTTCCTTTCCTTTTTCTTTGTTACGATTTTTGTTTAGTTTTCGGGACATAACTCTTTTTATGACGACTTATTTTTTATTAGTTTTTTCTAAAGTTTGTTGTTTTAGAAGACCTAAACACGTTCTTCTATGTAGGTTTATACTCGTATAAATTTCACGACTTGCCAACGGCTTCCGGACAGACAAATTAAATGAACTGAACGCTCGTTGCTTCGATTGTTTTAAAGAATATTTACACACAAAAAAGGGTAAAAAACACTTAAAGAAAATAAAATTAGAAATATATAAAATAAAAAAAACATTTTTATGTGACACTCCTCCAAAGCGAGAAATAAACCATCACACACTTGCATGGTTAAAACGGAAATGTTTATAACAAGAAAAAACTTCGCCCTTTTGGTATTCCGATTCGGTTGTTTTGTGTTACAATAAAATCACATTTACGGGTAATTATTCGCAGAAAATAAAACCATTAAATTATCCGAGGAAATGTATTTCGTAGAATCTTTAATAGACTACTAGGATGGTTTAAAAGAGAGCATTGTCAAGCATTTGAAATATGTTTTTTATCGAAAAAAACACTACGCAGTTCGTCGATTCAGGTATTTCGAATGCAAGACGAGACGCAAGTTTTGAAAAATTTAAATTGTTTTTAAATTTGTTTCAAATCCATTCAGAGAAATTTTCCAGTCGAAAAATAATTCTCTTTTTGTCATAGCGCTCGTATTTTGGTTATTATGAAATTTTTTTATTTTACAAAATGAATGCATTAAAATCTAAAGTTTTCTCTTATAAATTAACTGTAAAAATGCATCCATTCGTGTCGGGAATGCTTCAGAAGCATAATCCCCTTACATTTTCGACTTTCTTCAAGGTGACAAATCCTCTGACCCCCCTCCCTCCTATAACTTTCACTCGCTCATATTCCCCTTTCAGAAGAATACACCCTTAATGCAATCACGTGACGTGAGGTATACACAATACACTGCACCTAGTTGGTTACTTCTGTCATAAATGATAAATTATGACTTAAAGCGGCTTATAAAATTTCAACTCGTCATTAGATAATGCATCATCATTCCACAGAAAAACGGTAAAAAAAATAGAAGAAACGGTGAAAAAAATATCGAAAACATGTCACCGACGCAGATCGATAGAGAGGGCAAAACAGACGATGGACTAAAAAGAGAATTCATAAAATATGCAAAGTAAAACACAAAGTAATCATGGTGGTGATAATGATAATGGTGCGGTTGTGATGATGATGATGAAATGGTAATAATGATGTTAGTTACCTTAATTATGATAACGATGTCGAACAGACGTTTGCCCTCCTCTCGTTATTGATGATAATAATGAGGACAATGGTAAATATATTGCCTCTACAGATGATGGCTGGTTCTTTCAATACTATTGTGCTTGATGGAATTAACGAAAGAAACACATTTGTTAGTCAATATCTTAAAATGTTTGAGGAGAATCTTACGTCAGAACTTGATTTCAAAATCTAAGACGTAGAACATCAAATTGGCTTCAACTTTTAAAAAAAATTAGTACTCGATAAAAAACATGTAATGGTTATTAGAGGAATAATAGTAATTATTATTGCAAGGAAAGAAACGAAGGAATGCAAAGTTAATAATTACCAAGATAATATTTTTGTGACAATAACAATAGATTGAAAGATATAAAAGTTGTCAATAGGCAAGATAATTATCTGAGATTAAACCGCAAGCAGTTAATCGAAACGAGAACCATATTCGTGAAAGGATTCTTACGTGTAGCTGACACGCTCTTGCGAAAAAGAAGACACTCCTCAAATATTTTGGCTTCAATATTATCGAAAAATCAAGCTATCGATCATGCCCGTTAGGGCTATTGAATCAGAAATCTAAGCAACGTCTCATCCCAAATTCTTTTACCTCCACGGAAATGGTTTGTAGCTTTCATACGAACAAAACTAACTTTAACGGGATTACGTTCTTTGGTAAAAACAAGCCCGTTAAATGGTTCTCTATAAAGAATGATTCTATTTACTTTTGTGATTTGAATTTTAAAATAGTCTTTTCCAACATTCGAACAAATATGAAGAAGGAAAAGGTGACTATAAAGGAGTAGCAGAGAAAGACCAAGAACAACAACAAGACGAAGATATATGGAACAAGTTCTATCTGATCAAGACTTTGTGTTTGAAACGGCAGCCCGTTAGGAGTCATTGGTAGGTAGTTGATGCTCCCCAAAGGAAAAATTATATCTGAAAAGTGAACGGTAGTCATTGACGTATGGCAACAAAATCTTACATAATACGTCTGTCGGTTCATTTCGTAAAAATAGTTTTGTAAATAAGTTTGCTAAATTTTAATAAAATATGACGAAAGAATTACCAGGAGAGGTTCAAAGGTTTTTAAAGCGGAGCTGTTGTAGAAAGTCTTGATAAATAACACTTAGCACTTAATGTTGCATAAACCTAAGAAGAAGATAGCGAGCACACTTTGTAGACATTTTCCTGGCAATCCGTGGGTTGCTTTTATGTGTGCTGGCTAGGCCCAACAGAATTCCACAATTGCTTTCCCCTTCTCCCCTGTCTTGTACACTTGTTTCCACTATTCCAATCAATCACCTCCCTCCATCATTTCTTGTTTTATCTCTGCCTTCTCTTTATTTTTGTCTTACTTTAGAACCTTTTACTATTTTTTAGAACCTTTTGTCTTATACCTTTTTCAACTTTTCATTTCAAATATCTGAAGGCACAACAAAAATGCTGACCAAAACTTATAAAAACTCGTTTGGGACAAATGTTTGCTTGAAATTCTTAGTACACACGTTGGTGAATTGAGGCGAGGTCCAATGAATTCATGCATTGGATTTGCTTGTAAATATGAGAAGAAACTTAGAAAACAATATGAGAGTAAAAATGGAAAAAATATTAAATATTAAAACTATTTCATTTCAATTTAAAATAAATTTTAAAAATTAGCAATTTAAAAGCTACATAAAGTATTTATCAATATATTCTTTTTGAGTTGTTGAAATATTTTCAAATTTTGAATTTTCAAAATTTGTTTCGTTATTTTAACCTCTGCCGATCGGGACACCGATCATCCAACCGTGATCTTGGAAAGAATTTCACACACCCGCAAACAAAACAATGCTAAACTCAATGAATATCAAACCAATGTTCGCCGCATTGGATTCTCCAGAACTCGCAAAAAAAGTATAAAAGGGTTAAAAAATTTGATATTGCTAACGGAAAGAAGAAGGAAAAGGCACTCGAGAACAAAAAAAACCATAGTAAAGGTCTCTCCCCACGCACTGTTGAGACGCCCTAAATAAAAACAAACAAAAAAAGGAAATTTAGTCAATTTGCAAGAAGCGACAAACAGCGTGACAAAAAGGAGCGAAAATAAATCTCAAAAAGTACGAAAGAGAAAACATGACCTAGTGACGTTGGACGTGAAAAGAACAAATAATAAGAAAAATAAGAAAAATTACAAAAGTATTCAAGATGCTTTTGCATCAATGAATTTTTTCGTAACAAATTGTATTACAACGGAAATTAAGATATAATAAAGGATGGAAATAATTTGTTCAGCTGCTTCACCGACAACGTCTTTGGACCTGGAGAAGAAGTCGTCGGGAGTGGGCTTCATGTTCAACCAACAAGTCAACCTTTCTTCTCGCCCGAAAAATTATCAAAGAACTTACAAACCGACTAAGGGACTGTCTGACGATGATTAACTGACTGACTGATTTAATGGTTGACCCTATGACTGGCCGGATGGCTGCCCGAATGCCTGAAATACCACAGCATTCACGATCGTCTCTGAATGATTTTGCGAAAGGCACGCAGCATAAGAAACACTTATGAACGATGCAAGACGGACGTAATGGTTGTGGTAATGCATTACTTAAACTGGCCGATATTGCAGCATACATTGTGTGAGATGCGCGGCGGCTTAAACGACACGCATTAATTTCTAATAATAGTCCTTTAAATTGAAGGAAGGAAGGAAGGAAATTACTTCGCCACGAAAACCGTAAGCGATGTCGATGACTTTAACACTTTTCAGTGAACATACACGCATATCTTGGGAAGGAACACCTCCACCTTCCACGCCTCCGCCTTTTCGGATGCAATGATTTTATTGCTTTCATTTTAAGGTTGGGTGGGTAGAAAAATGCGACACCTCGCCATCCGTTAAACGTCTTATCCGCAAGTATCCGTGGATTTCCGTTATTGTACGTTCATTGTTTGTCCGTTGTTCATCCAGGTTTTTGCAGATGATGCCTTACTCCAGCACGAACAGACAGACAGACAATCAGATACTTCTAGACGGTTTCTAAGGAAAGGAAAGGTAGTCTCACTCATACAATATGTTACCACGTACCTTTTGATACATTCTTGAAAATTTTTGTTCTTACTTCTCTTTCTCTTTCGTCTACGTTACGAAATTTGATAAATGTTCCTAATTTTTCCACAGCCAAAATGTGACAAGTGACAAGTTAACTGTTGTTAAACGCTTTTGTTTTATTTTTCATTCACCTCTTCTTCTACTTGAAGTGACTTTCTCATACCTTCGCTCTTCTTCTTCGATTTTAGTATAATCGTCTGTTCCTTGGTCTTTTGTTTAAGAATCTCCAGGCATCTCAATTTGATATTCATTAAAGACACAAAAGCGTCCCTTCAAGTTACCGTAACGATAACCTTCACGAAGTTGAGCTTCCATATATACCCGTCCTCCCCCCCCCTCCAAAAAGTGTTTGGGTATACTTTTAGTCGTCTCTAGGGTTCAAGTAAAATTGACGAGTCGGAAAATATTTACACCAAGAGTGTTCGCACTTGAGGTCTTGATGCGGTTCGATTTGGCGGCAAGAGTTTTGATGTTGTGGCATTGCCGCACCGACTGATATGCGTTGTCGTCTTGTGGTTGCTTCATAATATTTTTGCTTTTGTCTTGATCATTATAATGATCGAAGAGATGACCGAAGGTGTTGGTCATAAGTTAGTTTTCTGTCATGTATGGTTTTTTGAAGAATGTTATTAAACTACGTTTTTATAATTTTCAAATAATGTGAACTTTATTCCATTTAATAGCCTTAAATTGCTTTAATGTGAAATGCATAATAAATTTTGCTACACGACACAAACTCAAAAAAGGACTATAACTTGTTTGAGAAGAAGGTATAAGAGAGATGGATATAGGGGAGGGAGTAGGGAAACAAGGAAATCAAGGAAAACAATGAAAACAAGGAAAAAAGAGGAGAATGAAGTATTGATTATTTGAAAAACACGATCCATTATACGAAATAATGTGTTTTATTATAATTCTGACCCATTTCTTCGGGAAAGAAACAATCTTTCAGAAATTATTTTGCCCTCTCGTTTAGGACTCCCAGCATTTACAAGGATCCACAGTCCACACTTTTCTGGTGAATCGAAGAAAGGATTACGCTTGTAATAACATTTCGATGTTATGATAATTGCCTTACAAATTTTTATCACCCTCCGGGCTTGGGTCACACAAGCGCCTATAAAGCTGTCGTTTTAAATTGCTTGTAAATTTTTTATTGTCAACACTGAACTATCTGAGACAAGGGTTTGGAGGTTCTTCATATCGCTCTGAGTAATTACCATAACCAACTGAAATTAATCATTCGAAATATCATGACTTTTTCTAGATAAAGAACTTTGAATACTGAAGGGATCCCATTAGTGAAATAGATAGATCGACGGGGGAGTGGTGTTTGGTAAAGAAACCATGGTTTATCGGGGGGAAATGTCATTCACTTTATGTATTATATTCTATTCGGTGCAGATTGACACGTCGTAACATAATGTAACCCGATTATACCTGCCATATTTCACTAAAATCTAACCAAAATCAACAGAGATAAGATCGGCTCGAGATCATTTTACAAGGATTGATAATGCAAGATTTGGTTTTTTCCTCTTGGTATGTCTGACAGAATTTTGAATATTGAAATGTCTCTAATAAGTCAATCTGTCCATATAAAACATTATCCCTTCTATTTCGAAAAAGTAGGCGACAAAGAAAGCGACGTTAGAGAAGATTTAATGATATTTGAAACTTTTCAATTTTGTCTATGATTTTTTATCTTCACAAAATTCTAGTAAAACTAAAAACTAGATTGGAGGGGAGAAATATTTCATATCAATTAACAAACCGATGGAGTCAAGCGATTGCGTGTTTCATTACAGCAAATTAATAACTATCAACATTTCACCGAACAACATTCTGTACCACTCAATTCAAAATAGCCATTTTTAAAATGGTCTCCAACGTTGAAAACCAAAGGATGAAGCAAAATGTTGGATCATAAAGGGTCATAAACTCATTCACGGCTTAAAATTTTGACACATGAATTGGAGACGACCGACCTGTCAAGAGATTTCTGTAAAGTCTGTACAGAGGACGAATTTGTTACTGAAGATTGGGAAGGGAATGGTGGAGAGAAGAAATAAATCAAGAGAAAATAAAAGCTGAAAACCAGATTGTGACAACTTGTGACAAACCTGTTTATTCGTTTTTTCATAACGTAAAACTAAAATGATATTTAGGAGGTTTAGGAGAAACCGGTATAAATTGTTACGATACGCAAAAGGGGAAGGAGGGGTGAAATATGAATTTATTCAAAGCAGTTTGAGGATTTTTCATAGATTTTTGTGATTCTAGTTCAATATCTTAAAAAATTCTAAAGGTCATTTTGGATTATTTTCTTTGAAATTTCCATTTCTTTTCTAAATCCTTAAACTCGATCTAGAGATTTGACATGTATGGTTTTTATCATTTTAGTACGGGGTTGTAAAACCCAATCTTACGATTTATGCATATGAAATTCACATTTATGAAAATATTCTCCTCGTCATTGCAACAGCATTTAATAATAATCAGAGACTCCAAAATTTCTGAATGAAATCAGTCTTTGAAAGCTTCCAGGAATTTCTTATAAAATAAAGTCTTTCTTAGTTCATAATTCCTTAGTCCGGTGCTGTCCGTGGAACAAACGCGTATATATTTTCTGCGTACTACGAGAAATGGTATGAATCAAAAGATATATAACTTAACCCTTAACACGCTGGATGACATTTGGAATAAAACTAATCCCGATTAAAAAAAGAAGAGAAAACATAAAACGAACAATATGCGCTTCCAAACGGTTTACAAAACGTTGAAATGCTTTATCGCTTCGCAGTAATCGGACCCCTTCTGATGCCCTTCAACATCATTTCACCTCATGCCACCGACACGGCTACTTTGATGACGATTGCTAAAAAACTTATCAGAAGTGCGGCTTAAAAGAAACGTATTGACTCCTAAAAAAAGAAAGAAGTAGGGACAGAGAGGAAAAAGAAAAAGAAGAATAACAAAGCAAAATCAAGACGAGAAATGTCAGGGTTATTAAAATCCCGAAAAATAATTTTTGACATAAAGCCATAAACACTCTGAATGCTTGAAAAAAAAAGTCAAAAGCCAGAATTAAATCCGAAGAAGTGTGAGAGAAGAGAAATGTTGAAAGAGGCAGAGTGTTAGGGAGGGTAGGGAGGAAGCTGGAGGCTAAGAGAGAAAAAGAGATGAAAGAAGCAAGTGATTTATTTTAATGTGAACGCGTTTCACAACGGGATGCTGATCATCCCAAACGTACATCCCGAAACGAATGTTCTCTCAAGTCACAAAGTATCATCAGTATCAACACATTTTTACACACAAAGCTCACTGATTTTCATTATATCGTGGTCAGTGATCGTGTGCGGCAACATGAATGTGCGGCATCGCAACAGGAATGTGAGTGAGTGACCCATGTATCGAGGCTCCCTGACCGATTTTGCCGTAGCAACTTATGGCTACTTCTTCTTAAAAAAAATGTCAGCGCTCTTCATAAAATCGCAGGCAATAAAAATTTAACTAAATAAATTGAAAAAAATCGCTAAGGCGTTTCTCCATTTCGTGGATTCTCAATTTGTCTTTGTCGTTGTTGTTGTTTTATGAAATTACGGCATGGTTATTGAAGGAGCCAAACAACCTAGGAAAGGAATTATGATATGATCTGACCGAACGTGTCAAAAAATGTTTTATTGTCTCGGGGAGTCCAAAACGTCTTTTTTTCGTTTCTGATTAAATTTCAAAATTTCCAGGCATGATTTGAAGACTCGCTGAGTCCCAGACATATTTCTGGGAGTCCTCTTCTTCTTATCTATGTAAATCCTACGTGATATTTTCGTTTGACCGAAACGCGATGCGACATTAAATCGATCGTGGAGGTGCCAGTGAGCTTTTCTCTCATTAGTTATCATTGTCTTTATCGCTTTGCCTCCATCGTCTGTGTTTTTCTCTCTATATCTGCGTTTCATCATCTGAATTTCTGCAGCAGCCTAAAATGTGAATAACTCTGTGTCCTTTCGGCTTCGCCTTTATGGAGTTTGAGGCTCTGTCTGAGTTTTTGTTAATGATTAGAACGAACCCCGTGGAGTGCTAAGCCTGGTCAAGCAGTGGTGGTGACGATACTGTTGACGATTATGATAATGATGATAAGAGTGATGATGATGAAGATGCTTGTGGAAAAGGGTGATAGAGCTTCTAATAAATAATCATCACGTATTTCGAAGATATCGATTCCGGGATTTTAAAAGGCACGACGGAGTAGCGCTCTCACTGTCTCCCCCCTTTTTCTCGTTGAAATGAGTTTTTATCATATCGTGTATTTGTTACTGAGCTTAGTATTTATCAATCCCCTTTCACCATTCTCCGAGAACTCCACGAGAAGTCCTTTTGGTGAACATTGCTTGGTTTAATCATATTCTTCTTCTACATTAAATCAGTTAGAATGAATGAATCGTGATCGTCTTACGAGATCTCATCGAGATTGCAGCCATTCTGTTTAGTCTTACTCCGGCATCAAAGTTTAAAATTTCATTTTGGATATTTATGACGGTTTCATCGTCGAAGAGTCTCGCGTTGATGAATCTCGGTTTCATTTAATCTCAAACATGCTCAGAGTCTTGGGTCGGGCACGATTACGAAATTATTTTTGGACAATTTTAGCTAGCAGAAGAGCGGATATCGCGGTAAATAAATTTGATGGAATTTACTAATTGAAAGGCTTTTATATCACTGCTATTTATTGCAGAAGCTTTTCTGGAAATTATCCATACGAGATAATTAATTGATTGTGATTAAAATATTTTGATACCTCGTAAAAACACCAAACCGGTCCCCACACATGAGAAGCTCACGCAAGGCAGGCAGAGTCCCACGCTCGTCACCGAAAAGATTTTACACGATGATTAAAAACCACAATCAAGGCTATTTTCTAGAATAAAATTTCGGTTCTTTAGATATTCAAGTCTCAAATTATCAATTTATTAATTCGAATTGATTTCCAAATGCTGGAATTATTGATAAGAAGAAGAAAAATCAAAACAAAAAAGAAATATTATTCAGCGACCGTTGGAATGTAAATTAATGAAAATAATATAAATTTTAAGTATTCGCTTCGAACAAAAATAAAAAAGATTAGGCCGGGGACTAATTATGTTAATCAAAAACCGATATGACAACTTATTTGAGTTTTTTCCAAAACGGCTTTCGAATTTTTGAATGAATTAATTTATTTTTTTTTTGCAATAATTTTGATTTTTTCTAGGAGTTTTTTCTCTGATTGTTTGAATTGAGGCGGTTTATTTACGAGTGGGCGGCTTATCGATGGATTTATGGATGAGTTTAGAGCCTTAATAAAATTCGATAAGAAATTAATTAGAGATAATTAACAATCAAAATTAATTTCACAAATTAGCAGTTTTGAAGAAATGGCAGAATATATTTCCATGAGTCGGTGCCAGGTAACCGTTTGAAGGGGCAGGAAGGTTCGCCACTTCTTGTTTTTACCAACAAGATTCAGAATGATTCAGCTGTGACGTAATATATACATGTGCTTACTTAAATATCTTTAGTTGTTTTTTTTAATCAAGAATTATATTTATTTACCGATATTGTGGCTACAGAAACTCCCTCCTAATTCTCTCAGAGATTTCATGAAACGTCACAAAACTATATAATTTATTTCATTATTATGCAATAAATTCATCGCGACCGATGCCTTTGTTATGATAAGCATTAAATTTTGGGTAGGCTTCGATAATTTTTCCATG
Source organism: Physocephala rufipes (assembly GCA_963966595.1). NCBI lineage: Eukaryota > Metazoa > Arthropoda > Insecta > Diptera > Conopidae > Physocephala > Physocephala rufipes. Next base: position 21,882,707 of record OZ016505.1, read on the forward strand.
ATAGTCAAGATATTGGAGACCAGATAAATTATCTTCTATCACAGTTTTGTTCTTTTCTCCTCGATGCGTTTCTTGGGTTTCCCCTTTCGGTAGCATTTCCTCGGTCATATTTCTGCGGTCACTCCTCCTGCCAACGCCTACCATTGGACATTTGAAAGAATCGATCGAATCGACCGTGACTAACCCCGAGCGTTAACGAAATCGACCATTTCGAACGTGATGTTTGCTTCTGATGTTGATGTGTCTCCTTCTAATGTTTGTTACAGTAACGCCCTTTAATATACCAAAATTATTATCCCTAACCTAAATCATTAGTGTCTGGGTATACTTGATAATATTCTCCTCGTCTCCGCGCAAATGCAACCACGAACAGACCGTCTTCCACACTAATACTAATTAGTTTTAGGATTAAAAGTAAGTAATGACAGCACGGTCATCGTCAGGAAAAAAGCAAACAAAAGCAGCGGTGGTAGCAGTGGCAACACTGGTGGCGGCAGTAAAGGCGGTGACGTTAACAATGGCGGTAGCAATAAATTGTCTGATATTCAAACTTCGACTGCATCTGCTGCATTGGCAGCGTTGCATCGTTGATTCCAGAAACCAAGACGATCTTGATTAAATGCAGATTTGAATTTTTTACGATCTTTCAGCGTTTGGCCGGCTCGATCTTTGACGTCTTTTATAACGTGTCATCGTGTCTTGGTCTCTCATATTTTTTGCACTCTTGTTAATTGGCAGGAGAAGCCAGTGGATTCTTGACGGTTACCGTTCGAGATTTAGACGATACAAGCAAATTTTAGGGCCCCGAACTCGTTTTCGGCGGGTCTGCAATTGCGTGTATGTCTGTCGTCGCGTGAAAAGGAACGGCTTAATTTTTTTTATAGCTTCTGTCTCACCAACAGTCTGAAGAAGTTCTTGTTTACTTACATCAGTCGTCTTCCCAAATCGATGAATCCCTTCATTTTAGAAGTGAGGCAGATTTTGATATTGTATTGCGTTGCAGCATCACCACCCCGCTTAGCCTTCAAAGCAGTTTTTGAATTGCTTAATTCGAACTATTAAAGGAATGTGTACGAGGCGATGAACCGTTGAACGATTAGTCAACGATTAGGCGTTGGTCATGTCGAGCTGCTGGATCATTCCGTTGTTTTGTTGGTGGCCGCCCAACCGTCGCCGGAGCAGTCGATCCGTTTTATTGCCGGTGTTTATTGTGTGCGCCGTAATTTGTTGGATGTCTTGAATTTCTTTCTGATATATCCGTTCTTGGAAACTATAAATTTTTTAAGAAAAACATTTTGGTTTTTTGAATATACTTTGTATTTCGTGCGAAAAGATCTGTCGACGCCACAGCCACAGTCGTGGTTGGTAGTGTTGTGGTTTTTTTAGAATTTTTGTTGTTGTAGAAGTGTTAATGTTGTTTATATGATTGCTGCTGTTTATGATGATGATGTTGCCATGTTTTTGTAGTTAGAGTCTGCGCATGCCCAGACACAATTATCACAGAATTGTCGATGATATTTTGTTGATTAGTTTATTAATTTTGCTAGGAAATATTTTCAAGAAGAAAAAATAAACTAAAGTTGAATAAACCAATAACTAACTACAATAAATAGCTGTAGGAGAACTAGAAGAAGAAGAATTAGCAATTTCATTGATATTTTTTTTTATAAATTCTAATGCATTTCTCGAATAAAGCATTCCTCCAGTTCCGTCACCTTCATGTCATTCTAATACGATGCATTACTTTAGAGGCTAAAATAAATCTAAGAGATAGTATAATCTCTATAAATATGCCTATATCACCCTAATCCGTTAAAATATAGAGCTCATGCTAAAAAGTTTTCAACTTGAAACTTTCCGTAAACTGACGTTTACATTGCGCAATAATTCTTTTTCAATCTTAACGAACTCGAAAGTGAAAGAAGGAAACGAAAGAGGAGAGAACAAGCCACGAGGGAATTATGTCATTCGTTACCGACTCCTTCACCCGCCTTGTCTCTCTGAGATTTGTTGCTGGTTATGTTTTTGCTTGGTGGACAGTTAAAATGTTGTTTTTTTTTTGTGACTGCTTTGCGAATACTTAGCGCGACATGCCATAAAACCTGCATAATTTAACGGTGTTATTACACGATGCTGCTCCCTCTGCAAACAATTGACGTAACTAGAGCACAAAGTTACCAATGTATCGCTGTGATTGTGCGCTAGTGAGCCGGTGCGCTTGTTCGTTGGTGTTCCCGGCATACTACACATTTCGTTGGTCCTTCCCTTTCTCTGGCATTTCGTCACAGCCACCTTTGGTAGGTCTTCTCCGCCCACTTCCTTCTCTACCTCTCCCTCCTTTGAGCGGTGCGGTAGTAGGCCTCATCGCGCTTTTGATCCTTTTAATTGATTGCATGTGTTGAAACTTGGAACGGAAAATATTATAAAATAAACTGAAACAAAAAAAATGCAAATGACAACAACAAAATAACAACAGTAATAACAGCAGAAATAGCGTTACGGTAAACAACAGAAAATATTTTATCATAGAAAAGAATAATATTCGGCATGAGAGTACTTTGTCATATACCGGAAAAATAGGAAAATAGTAAATGTTGACGACATAACATTACAATAGATTGCTTGTGTTGCTGTTTTGGTGTAGGCTATACACCCGGAAGGATGACGGAATGTTAACTTTGTCCCTCTGTTTGTAACGTACTAGAGGAGTCATAACAGATATTCTTGTTCAGACTCATCTCCTTAGTCGATTTAAGCATGTTGTCCGTCCGTCTGCCCGTCTGCCTGTGGAAATTACGATTACAGAGGAAAGAAGTATTGTTACGGAATTTAGTGCGGACACTCTCGGGTATACTCCTGCATCATTCAGGGAAATCAGGCGTGGCACGTCCACTACTATGTTATACCATACGTGGATTTCTTTAAAAAAACTTGAAGATGAATTAGTAGATTTAAATTATCCCAGAAAAGGAGGATGTTATAGCAATAGGAGCGTGCCACCCCCACTGCTTTAGGGATATGTCATATATTTTTATATTACTGGTGCAACATGTTGCAAAGCTTAATAGAAATGATGTTAATTGGATTATGTTGCAAAGAATGATGTGTGGGTTTTTGTCATGAATTTATAACAACTTTGCGAGAACGACTTATAAAATTAGACACTAAAGATGGCACGTCGCCGAAACCGGTTTGTCCCCAAACCAAAATTGAGGAGGCATTGCAGAAAATCGTTCACATATATCGTTTATAAAATTATTGTCATTTTGGTATGAATAAAAATTGCGAGTTCATTGTTTAGCGATTTGTATATGCTTCCTGGCCAAAAATTTAAGGTAACAATTTCATATTTCATTCTCTCGTTCGCAAAAAATTGTGGTAAAAGAAATTTTCGAAAATACAAGAATATAATTCGAGATACGCCTACTCGAAAAAGGCAATCGGTTTAAAAGAGATAATAAGGAACAACAATCAATTATCTATGTTACCCAAATATAGTTTTCAGTTTAAAACTAATTTTTTGAAGAACTTCATAAATTTTTTATTTTTAATAAAACTTTAAATAGCTTGAAATTTTCTTATTAAAAAAAGATAATTGATCAATTAACATTTGTAAAAGATATTGAATGCAATTCTCTGTACTAACAAAACCATCGAGAAAAATTTCTTCAAGTATTATCAAATAAAAAATTGGCAATAATATTTTTTGTAAGTCTATCCATTAAATATTTGTGGTAGTGATTTCGTAGTTTAATAGTAGTAAAAAACTCATTCAATTCAAGTTTTTGTCGACTGAATTTCAAAAAAATAAATAAAGCGAAAAATGTTTATTAAATTCAGAGAAAAAATAACAATAGCAATAACAATAACAAAAACCAGAAAAACACCCCTCCGGATTTGGTAAAAACAGTGTTGGATTAAGTGTAACAAATTTTTATTAGATTTTTATCAGCTCGAAAAATAATTTTAAACTTGTCTGGTTGTTCGGTCGTTTGGTCAGTCGGCAAGTCGAATAATCGACGACTTTAATTTATAAACGCAATCAGCGCCGTTGTATGGACATCAAACAACGTTGATCGATTTGATCGAGAAACTAAATAAATCAAGTTTTGTACTTAACTCGATTACATGCTGGTTGTTTCATACCTTCCCCTCCTGCACCTTATTGCTTCGCATGTTATTACCTTTTTTTGGAGCAGTAGCGCATATACGATAGGTCACGTTAAGACACGATACGAACAATTTGTAACGCCGTTTGTTGCGGATAAAGTGGATGGATATAATTGTGTGTAGTACGTGTGAGTCAATTTTATGAAACCTTAAAATTATTATCCTCCAAAAAAGACTTCATAGAAGTATGCGTTTATAAAGTTATAAAACTCAATTTACGAGGAATGAATGAACCGAGAATCTTTTTCGATTATAATTAAATTTCAATTTTAGTAGTTTAGATTTTGTAGTTTGTTTGGGATAAATATTGGGATAAATATTTTTGATTTATAGCTGTTAAGCAGCACCAACAACGTTTTTCATTCATCTTCATACAGACTATTGATTCCATCTTTCACACACCATTACAGACGAGCACACAATCGTTTAGCTTCAATTAAAAATCGGAGGAAATTGCATTTTTCCACGCTTCAGTATTTCGCTAATTATGGTCAAAGCTACCCTTAAATCCCTAATCGTGCTGTCATCCCAGTTAAATAATGTAGTCGCTGCCATCATCATCGCTGTTAGCTTCATCATCATTATCGCCCTTACTAATTCGCCTTTATGATGATTGGTTAACTTCGACCTAATTTCCATCGTGATCATGATTCGTATTATCAGAGTCATTGCTGTCGCCGCAATTATGCTCGTCATAACATATGTATGGCATTCATACGTAACGATTTCCACAACAATTGTTGATGATCATAATGATATTTGATAATGATGATAATTATTGTAAGAAATAAAATTGGTTCGATGCTAAGTGTTATAGTTATCTTCACTGATGCAGTTGCTGTTGTTGGTTTCGGTTGTTGTTGTTTTTGCTCTTGCCCCATCTAAGAGATGTTGTTGCTTTTATTGTTATTTGTTCGTGTTTGAAATTCCTTGTCGCGCATGCAGAGCAATTAGCAGTGACGTGCATCTAACGCAATTTGTTGTTTTGGGGAAGGCCATTGTTGCTCATAAATTTGTTGTTGTTGGCGTTTCCATTTAATTCAATATGTCTAAACAATACGAATTAACATGGAGAAAATATATAGAAATGTGTTGAATTCTTACTCAACACATACCGTAAACTTGTAGGCAATTAAACACCCAGGCTAGAAGATAGACAGGGAGACGAATAGACAGGCATGCGGACGGTGAGGAAAATGAAATGTCTGGTAGACAGTCTTGTATAAGTAGTGCAGATACAAGCTGCTAAAAAGACAGGCGAATTTGAAAGAGAAATGATTACACCACAGACGCAGACGCAGACGCAGACCGAACAACTCCTAGGAAGTTTAATCAATTCGATAATTTAATGTGACGACAAGTTTGTTTGATGTGTATGGTTGTTTGCTTTTCAGACGATTACATGCTAGATGTCACATTGTGTTTCGTTTTGTTGGATTGTAATAAGCAACAATAACAATTACACCAACAATAGCACGATAATAATAAAAGCGATGCAAATATTTGTTCATTCCATTGCGCGGCAATTAACGCTATTGTTCATTTCCGAACTATGTAGCAAACTATTAATCGTCTCGAAATCTAACTTGATATTAAAAATGCTCACGTTTTTTTTTTTAAAAAGGCTATTACTACACGAGGATAAGATCTAACTTAAGGACTGTATAATTCTGTTTTAAGCATTTTCCAAACAGTGTTTTTAAGCAAAGAATATATTTTCAACTACGTTTTGCCAAATAGAAGGTAAATCACTAACGGTTATTACCTCGTTTATCTAGTCATAACATAGAATATTTAAATCAATTATGGTTCAAAACTCAATGGCTAGCCCACGGAACGAGCTATCGATTATAATTATTATAATTATGGAATTGATTTAATTGATCTTAAATTCAGTTTTTGCTTGGCTTATCCAATTATGCATCGATAATAATTGCTCATATATCACAATTTCTTGCTTAATATTTTATTATAAGCTCAAACAAAATGACGTAAAATCACTATCAATTTATTATACCGAGCGTCTATATATGTATACATAATATGTTTATAGTATTTGCTGTTTTCCTTGGCGTTCTGTTTTTGAATAAATGCGAGTTTACGCGGCGGGTTTATCGGGTTTTAGATCGACCAACAGAATTAATGGAAAAAATACACTGATGTTAACAATTACGCTTTTAATCTAGTTACAGTCTCGTAATTAGTCTGATAATCGAAGTAATTCGAGTGAAAAATGTCAGTTTGGTTAAGCGTTTCTTCGACGTTAAGGAAATTTCGAACCCCTTTCAAAACAACAAACAAACAACTACAACAAACTTTTCAAAAAAACATATTCTTATCATTTTAGTATAACTCTAATTAACAAGCCTTTAACTATTTTGAGGCATGTGTTATTATTGAAGAGATACGCTTTTACATCCCTCGCATGATTCTATCGCATACATTTTATATATTTTTGAAATTAAATCTTCAATCCGCCATAAATTTTCATTTATAATTGCACGGAATAAGAATACGATCAACATAAGTAGTCACCCATCGTTACAACACACGAACCGACCAATCTCGACCAGATTAAAACTCAAGCATGAAGATCGTATTACCATCGAGGGGTGGTACACCTTGTATCTTAGCGTGTTAATGAAGGTAATCAAGCAAGTGATACTAGTTCGGCAGTGATTATCGCCAGGATTTACGGGTTTGTTTATTATCGGAGGCATAGATTTCGCGGGCGCTATGGCAAGAAGTCGTATACGATTGCGAATACTCTGCAATATGTGCGTTACGATGGTCACATAAATACACACACATGCACATAAATATGCACTCATGCACACACACGTATGAACTGAAATGTAAATCCTTGCGGGCGATATCGTTACAACGATCGATGTATTAGATTGCGTTGTTGAATTGCAAGCAACAAAAGAAATTTCAACACCGAACTCGAGAAAGAAATAACTAATCAAATCAGAACGCACCGGTATTAGTTACCAACTTGAAGGTGTTGTTGTTGCTGCGGCGTTGTTGTAGTGGCAACATATCAACCCGGTGTAAGATTTTATGTCTCAGAACGTAGTGGATGTTAAAACGAAAGCAACAAAGCATGAATTCATTGCAAAGCCAGCAAGAGAAAATGTATAACAGCTCTAGAAGAGATAGCGTCGACGGCAGTGGGAACGGCGGTGGCGGTGGCGATAGTGATAACGACGACGGCGAGAATGATTACTTGGGATATTCCCCTTCTTCTTTAGGTTTAAGTAGCGCGTGTGAATATGTGTGAAATGCGCGACACGTACGGGAATCTCGAAGATGCGACATGTAGATTGTCGGCAATTGCAACGCATTCAACGAGATGAGTTCTAGCGATTTTCCGTTTTAAATGACGATGGTATGGTAGTATTGGCGATGAAGGTGGTGATGGGGTGGCGTCTATTACTCTCGAACTTCGTTACGCCCCGCACAGAGATCGTGAAAAGGATAGAACCATAGGAGTTGCCAGTCGAATGTTAAATGTCTGCAACTGAGCTCGAGATAAGGTAACAAACGAGCAATGAAAAATTCAACGTGCTTGATGATGGCAAGGATAAATCTCGAAGAAAAAGGAGATGAATTGCGTGCAATTCCGTTGAGCTACATTTTGCTTTGCAAGTAATTACGTTACGGCATTGCTCATATTTTTTTTAGAGAAAAAGGGCGAACAAGGTATCGGGAAACGACGACGTTGTTGAACTCTTCGGAGTAATAGAAACTGTAATTTACATGCGTTGATGCATAAAGGGATTATATTCGGCAAGATTTCAGCGTTTGAAGCTAAGAACTCAAGACCTAACACTCCAAAGATTATCCCTTGCAAATGAAGTCTACCGTCTTATTTATTCTCATATAATTCGTGTTTATAATAACAAGAAACAATTAAAAAAAAACTATTTCTTTAACAGGAGTCACTAGTAGTCAAAAAGATTTTGTTACTGCAGGTTCCCAAAATTGCCACCTTGTCAGCGGCTGAAATATTGCACCTCCCCTTAATTTTTCTAGAAGTTGAAACAACTAATTAATTTTTTAACAGAGCAATATCGCTTCGCTTTGTCCTTACAGAGAGAATTTAATAATGCCGTCCAATTGACGATACCTCACACATTCCATTGGCATTTATTCATCTCATTGCAAGGCGAGATCCGTTTTGACGTTTGTCTTTTATTATTATTTTCATTTAGTTTTTATTGTGGACACACCAAGCGACAGAGCCACAGCACATTGCAGTACCGCACATTGTGATAAATTATCAAGATAACAACACAAGTAACTCGTTTGCCGCAGCAACTCCCGAACAGCGAAGTGGAAACTACACCCGAACGATTTTCAGCAACACGATAAATTTTACTAAAATGTAAAAAATTTAAACTGCGAGGAAGTTTGTTCACATCTCAACGCTCTTCTCTATAACTCTAAGTCTTCATCTTAATATCGGGCACTGCATATCAGGAATGATATATCCGAAAATTCTTTGTAATGACCGTGACCAATAATGCATCAAACGTAGAAACCAGCCAGACGAAACGGTAACCGACGCGCTGACATGAAGCTTGACCACAGATACATGATCGTAGTAAATGCCGCACGTCGCGCTGGCGTAACGGACATAAAACTCTGGGAAATTTTTTTTACTATACTTTTCAGTGCTTGCAAAGAGACCGAAATAAACGAGCTGGTTGGCTGGTTCGCTTTTGAGCCAGAGTTCCTGTTGCAATTGTTGTGATGCTTTCCTCTAAAGCACCAAGAAATCACTCCAGCAGCATAAAGGTGGCAGTGGTGAAAGCAAGAAGTATCCAAGGACCGCAACAACAAGCAACATCAATTGTCTAACAAGTAACTACCTGTTGAACGGCTGCGAGATATTCATATGATTGGTCGGCCGGCCAGCTATCCATTCTTCTATGATATATCAGCGCAAAATATCTCTATCAGCAGCTCCACCATTATTATTATCACCTTTACCATCATCGTCATTATGATGTTGACCGATGGTTTATAGGCAGAAGCAATGGGTTTTCATTCAACTCGTCCGTCATCATCATAATCGTCTTCTACCATACCTCACTTTCTATATCGCCGCAAGCGGAAAAGCCCAAAATCATTAACGCAATCATCATCATCACCTCCATCTCCATCATCATCTTATTAAAGATTGCCAACTCAATTTGTGATGGCTAACGTTACGGCCGTGTTCGCTGTGTTTTGAGCAATACTGTTGTCAAAAGGTGTTGCAACATCATTATTCTTTCAAGTTATAGAATAAGAAGAAGAAGAAAGGGAAATAAAAACAAGAAAAACAAAAAGGAGCAGCAATGTAAAAAACAGTTATTTACAATTTTTTCGAACGCCACATCATCGTCCTTGCCGTAAAGGAACGTTCTTGCTGTCTACTTTTAAATCTCTTTCTGCCTTCTCCTCTCTTCCTTTTCTTGGGCGGTATGCATATTTCCTTAGAGTTGCTTAAGAGTTTCGGTCTTTTTTTTGTCTCATACCTCTTTATTTGCCCCTTCGCCCTCTCTCTGAATCCATTAAGCCAATCAACCTGTCTATCATTGATCGCACCGCGATCTTCTTATTACCCTCTATCGCAATTGTCGTCGTAGGATCATAATAATTTTAATAGATTGATGATGACGATGACGTCGACAAAGCAAACGACGTCGATGACGACACCGAAGATAATTCTGGAGGTATTCCAGTGCTGACGATCATAACACTTGCACCGTCGTAATCTTTAACAATTTGGTGTGATTCTTCACTCTTGTAGGACTCTTTTGATCTTATTTATAATTATATTTTAGTAGTTTCTGCAGGAAGGTGTTTACGATAAAAAAAATTGATACTGGAGGCATATCCAGTAATTCCATTATCTCGCTCGATGCTCGATAATTTTTATTCTTATTTTATCCGCAATTTTATTAATATTTCTATTCGTTCTAAACTTTATCGACAGCTTAGACGTGACCCAACATTCCTGCTCTTTAATGCGTAAGGAGTTAAACATTTTTACTGAATTTTGGAGGTTTTATTCAGTTTTATTTATCTTTTATTAATTTTTTAGCACAAAAAATTGCCTTGAGTTGTCCCTTTGGTTAATGACATGTGGTAAATTAATCGACAGTCCTAACTAACTTATAAATAACCTTTAATGTCTTTTCATATTTTCCAAAATTGTGTGATATTCATACACTGTTCATACATCGAAATGCCAATCGTCTGGCGTTTAAGGAAGTGAATTTTCTTCAGATTTATTTTACCTCTTGATCGAAATAAAGTGTGATAATACCACAATTATCATCTGAAATGCCTCAACAAGCAATAATTACGAGTTTGAACAACAGCAGCAGCAACAACACGAGGCTCCAACGAGCCAGAATGAATCTATCCTCTAGTTCGTTTATCAAAAAACGGCTCGAATTTTTTCGATATAATCTCTTTTAGCGGAGGTGCCGTTATTCCGTTAACATAGTTGTTTGATCGGTCGATTAGCTGGTCAATCGGTGGATTGATTACCCGGTCGGTCTTAGGGTTGATTCAGCGGTCTGCTAGTTGGTGGATTGGTCGCGAGTTTCGTTGGTTGTTTCGTTTTGTTATTACTCGTTGATTGTTCACGAGTCGGTTCTGGTTTGCTGGAATTCCTTTCTACCGACAGTTACGAAATCGCTCCACGTGACAATAAATATTGTAAAATTCTTCAAAAACAGTTGTTATTGTTTTATTGTGGCGCTATTGCTGTTGCCGCTTTGGCTTGCGTTGAAATCCTTTAGTGTTGATGTCAAGAAGAATAAAAATTAACAGGCGCAACGTTTATGCCGCACCCTCGTAACGAATGAATTTCGTGTCGTTACACATGGGTGAAACCGCGTTGGACCGTTAGTAGGAGCCGCTGCAAGAGGTAATGATGACGATGGTGATGATGATGATAATGAAAAATTATGTGTTGTTGCCGATGTAGAAAAATCTCTCTTTCTAACCTCTAGCATTGTATTGCACGATTGTTATTATTGTAGTTTGGTTATGATTTTGTCAGTTGTTGTTTTAGTTGTCAGTTTTGTTCTCGGGCATGTAAGCTGGAGGAACATTTAAACGCTTTGATATATCAGTTTATGAGTCGTGGAAGATTTTCCTGAAGCGTTTTATTAAAAATTGGTTTAAAAAATAGAAAAATTTTCTAAAAAGGGGTGTTTGAAGAATTTATTTTTGAGTGGCTTAATTTGATAGAGGTAAAAAATTATTAGTCTGCGTGAAATCACTTCTTATGAGGTCATAGAAGGAGGTCATATGATATTCTATATAAACACATGAGATGAAATAATGATCTTTTATTCTATCGTATATCAAGACTTCTTATGAAGGCTCAAAAGCATTTCGAAAACCTCAGAAATCCGCAATTTTCTATAATATGACAATAATCGTCCTAAGGAAAGGTCACGTGAAATGGACACATGAGGCGGTAACACTCGTGAAGGAATGCCTAGAAGTGCTAAAGGAAAGGATAGACAAATTATGTACAAATATTTGCACATTATTAAGTTGTCAAGGTAAAGTAGCTGTCACGAACTGATAGTTTCGCAAATTGTTTTCAAAATATTTATTAAAAACATAACGTGTAATTAAGAGAAAAACCCTGCGAGGAATTAAAATGGAAAATTATAAAAATTCGAAATTATTTGTGTAACGTATTTTAAATCACATTATCGCATTCGAGACGGAATTAAACAAAAACGTGTCACGATCAATCGTCATTATCATCTAGTTTAGCATCATCGGTATTCTTAAACTAATTATTTTAAGTTTGACACTTGAAAGTGTTCGTTTTGAAAGCTATAAAATGATACAGCGTTGCATAACCGACATAAACATAAACATTAATATTAACATCTTCACGACGCGGCATCAGAACTGACAAAAACATGAAACACGCAATCGTTTATAATGAGGATCGATAATAATTCCATCCATGCCGAGGATTCATGAATGTGTTTATAGATCGGTGGGTCGGTTGAGTATCGAAGTTATCAATCGATTGATGTGAACAGCTCGTAGTGAATGCATAGGGTTGGTTCTTGTTGATTTGAACAACTCGAGACTTGAAACTCGTGCCACATGCAATAAGAAAGACATCAAGACTTAGTCACAAGCATATCGTGCAAATACCATTTATCCCAACACCACAAACCTTCTTTATTCATCAACGCAAATAGCAGAAATTTAATGTGTTTATTTTGTTTCACACGTCGCGTCGTCTGTTTTCGGCTGGCGTTTCGAATTCTTACTAAAGCAACGATTAACAAACCAACGAACCCAACCAAGCAATCAACTAATCGACCAGTCAACTCATCGAATGTGAAGAATTCTTTAAAAAAGAATAAACTTTTAGGATAAAGAGAAATATCACACTAAGGAACGACGCAACGTTCATCGACGACAACACATCGTCAATGGGAAAAAACTGAAGAATGACGACGACACTGTTGTCAGCATCGCCGACAGCGACAGTAATGCTTGAGTGTGGACTGCAACGATAATAATGATGTAACCGACTGCAGAGACAGGCGAGATGTGCTTCAAGGAAGTATCCAATCTAACTAACTAAACGTTGACCAGATCGATGAGACCCGTTTCGTTAAGTTCATGGCATGGTGTTTCTAGACCGGGTTCAACATTCCGTATATAACTAACAATAATAACAAAAACAACAACCATGTAAGTGACAGCAGCAAAATAACAACAACAACAACAACAGCATTCAAGCATTTTTTAAGCGCACACGCAAGCGCTCTGTACTCGTATGTCTTTGCATTCTGAGACGTACTCGTTAGTCACAAGTCGTTTCCGTTGTTTTCGTTGTTATTCTTACGTCAGTTGTTGTTGTTTTTCCTGCTATACTTACCAACAAATTAAGCCTCGTAATGAAGACAACTTGAGGTTCAGGGCGCACGTTGTTATTGGGGTTGTGTTTGCGTCGCTTATGTTAAAATTTGTTAGTATTTCTATTAGTAGTAATAATTTAGAGAGTGTCCATTTTTCTTTTGCTTTTTTCTTTTTTCGCTTGTTCTTCTTCTTCCTCGTTAAGTAGTATCAAATTCTTGATACAATATTTTTAATACTGGTGCAAAAAAGTATTTGGAAGGTCGGTCCATTGCTCCTTTTTCTCTGAATTTTGTTGGTCTTTATGCTAGTATTATAAATATTATTTTTATATTATTTTTGTTATTGTTGTTTTGAATGTTTTTGCTAAATAAATAAAAAATTTTGAAACTAGAATTAAGCTTGTTTGGCAAGCCTGTTTGCTTTTATTGCTCATAGTTTTTGGCTCAAGCCATCAATGTTTTCTTCTGAAAAATGCAAATAATAAATTGATTATTTTTCTAAGAATATGAATCTCTTCGGAATCATCAGATGAATCAAGCAGCTGCTCTCGAATTTTGTTTATTGTTTAAGCTTCGTCACGCTAATTTTTTTTAAAGAATTTTTATTACGAAAAAAAACATCGACTGTAAATCCTTTCAATGCCCGGACATAATTTGCTATTTGATCGTTTTTGGCGCGAATTTTGTTTGTTTTGCTTGTGGGAGATACTTCTGGGGAGCAAAATATGATTTGATTTGATGATTCAGTCCGGATTATTTGTATTGAAATCTGTCAATGTTAAAGGAATATTATATTTGTTTGTCGGAAACGTGACACACATCACGTCCATAATCGAGAGCTGATGAACTGAATACCAAAATAATGTAATCAATAAATACTTGGAATTGTGAAAAGCAGTTGTGCCGCAATAATTTAATGAAAAAACATACATACATTTTTGCAAAAATTTGTTTGTTGTAAAATACTTCATTATGTATCTTTCCAGCGCACTAACATCACTAAATTTCAAAAATTAATTTCTTTCTCATGTTACTCTCTTTCTCTCTCTCTCTCCCTCTCTCATTTGCTTGGTTTGGCTTATCATTCTTGACGGCGGTGCTAAGTGAGCAGTAGTTTGTTTCTTAATTTTCCTTTATGTAACCCACACCAAAGATTCTCCGCAACATCCCGCTACCACTCCTCTTGCTGGCGATTGTAATAATAATAATTACAACAACAATAACAACAAGAAGATTTATATATTCTTAAATTCTTCTGAATTTGTTTCATGCTGGGATGAACTCATTTAAAATATCGTCTTACCATCTTGATAACAACAACACCAACAATAAAACAACAGCAATAACAGGTCATTTATTCAGCGCCAGAAGTTTAACTGCCGGATTTAGTTTCATTCAATATTGGAGACCAAATTCAAATAAACACACCCACACACATGTATATATCCACGAACGCTCATTCTCTCTCATACACTCACGCGCACACACATCATGCACACGCGAAACACATTTTACAGACACACAAATGAATTTATTTACAAGGCAAAGTATTTTCTCGAGAAGTCGCTTAGCGTAATCCTCGGGTGGTTATTATAGAAGCTTTTCCCCTTGCTTTTTTCTTTGTCTTCTGCTTATTCATATGCTTTTATTTACGCAGTTACTTTAGTACATAATTTTTACACTTGATTAATAATAATTAATCGTTGTTGTTTTAATATGCTATTGTAATATGAGTATGCGTAAGTTTCTTTGTTTGTTTCTTTTCTTTTTTGTGCATTTGATAATTTGTCACTTGACTTGTGGGCCCTCGTTGTTAGTGCTCGTAGTGCTCTCTGTTGGTGTTCGTGTTGTTGCTTCGTTGTGATTCGCATGATATAAGATTTCATTTATTAAAATTTATTGTATATTTTGCGAAAAGAAATATTCATACGGAATTGGAAGTGGTCTTACTTTTAGTAGATGTTTTATGAGCTACCCAAACGTATGGAATAACTTCTGAATAAGTAATTAATTTTTAAAAACTAAAAAAATACATTTTAAAATTAAACCTCTAATTAGAAATTAACTTCAAACAATAATGAACTGGAAGAGGCTCCCAGAGCTTTTTGGAAATGTAAATGAACTCTCAATTACATTAAACAAGGTGACAAAATATGCGTGATTAAATTGTATAATTAATTGGAATTTAATTTATTGAGAGCTAATGCATGGAGGGTTAATTCATTAAGAGTTAAGTCATTGGACTCAATCCACTGGAAGCTAATTTATTCCACAGTACCTTCTGCTGATACATTTCTAAAGATTCAGTAGATTTTGGAGGGCATTCCTTTCGAAAATTTCATCTAATGTTCTATTTATAAAGACTTTTAGCCAATGATTATTCAAACTTTTTTATACAAATAAAATACAAGGGCTTATTGCACTAAATTTAATGAAAACATCATGATTTATTTATGAAATTCGTATCAAAAATCTTCGAAGATCTCGAAAAAGTATTCCAAAATAAAAAAAAACAATCACCTCTGATGGACCGTTTGGTTTGTAATCGAACCACGGCCATTGATCATTTTGAAAAACGAGACCATTCTCATCGAGTAGCTCCAAAAACTATAAAATTTCGAAGCTTTGATAAAAAAAGGAAAGCTAAAAATGAAAGGCCTGAAAGGCATTGAATAAATGAAATCCATTAGCGTCATTAAAGTTTCTAATTTAGATCGGTTGATCGATTCATAAAAAAGGAAAAACGCTATTAAAAACGTCTGCGTATGAGGCAATAAATAAAAGCGTTTGCTAAGAAAGCAAACTACAAATAAAAAGGGAAAATAAAAGCAAAAAATTAAATTAATACAGAAGGAGATAAAGAAGGAGAAATTGCTTCAAATATTTTAAATACTTGAAATGAAACGACTACAGTTTTATCATTAGTATAATTGTGAGTTCAGTTAGAAGAACACAATGTCAATTAAAAAATCACCACATTCAACATAGTCATCATTATTAAGAAAAATCACATATTTCTAAATGAATTTGACGCCCTTCTCTCCTTAATTTGTGGAGAGCAAGCAAAGAAATGTGGAGCAAGGTATTTCATTCTCTCCTTAATTTTAAGTGATCATTTATGAACTATCATTAAATGTTAATTTAATAAAAAATAATCATTTAAGTTCATTTCGTTTTCTGTCCGCGCCCATAAATTAAATTTAAAATTTTTAAAAATTCAACATCAAATGTTTTGTAATGTCGGTTTAGGAGTATTTGTGCCCACCAACTGGGAACTCATGCTGTTTCATGTCGTTCCTCACTGTTGGCTTAATGATCGAAACGTCACGTCAAAACGGGATCTTCAGTAGCCTTCGTTATTTTTATTTCGGTCGGTAGAGGGATGGGCATAGAATTCGAATAGCGGGGGGTTCTCCAATGAATATTAAAAAATGAAGTAAATCAAAAGTTAAAAATTAAACAATTCCTTAGTCAAAAATCAGAAGCGATGAATATGGTCTCTAATAACCAACACCGTTAGGGACACCATTCAGGAGAAAGAAAATCAAATACGTCAAATTATTTTTATATTTCATTTGAAACTTTTGCTCGTTGTCAGTTGTTTTTTGTTTCTGCTCAGACATTATTCCTAACATTTCCCCAACAAGTTTGCGTGGGTTCCAAATCGTTTGCGCCTTTTTTATTTGCGAGAAATTGTTGTTGTTCCTTCCGATTGGCTGATCGAGATTGAATGGATTGGCTGGCGCATCAGCTGCCAAGATGTGAGAATTTCGTTTGAATTTTTTCCGTCTCATCAACGTTGGAAAGAGAGCTGTTTAATTTATACTAAAATCTTCAGGGTTTTAAGCATTTTCCTGAGTGTTGAAATTTGTTTTGGATTTTTGAGTGATTTTTTATTGGTTTGTAAGGATGATGAAAAGGGTGATGTTAGTCAATATGTTCGATGAGTAAAGGGTAATGATGACGAAAGAGGAAAGGAAGGGGAAAGGGTGACGTTAGAAGAGCAAATTATTATCAGCATTTTTGTGTGTGGACATTAAGTGTGTATTGGCATGTTCACCTAAATGAAGCGTTTTTTCAGATGCGCTTAATATGATCATAATGAGCGGTAGAATAAGGTCGGAATCGATAAATTCTTAAAATTTCATCATTTTGTTCTTGAAAAATTCGTTATTTTGAAATTTTTAAAATTTTAAAAGTTTTATCCCCTTGTTATCTTTATTTCGGTATTTCTTTTGAACCTTATGAATTTTTTGTTGTTAATGGTGTGTCATTGTTTGCTGCGTTGGTTTGCAAAAAACATATTTATTTATTGATTATTGATTATTTTGTCATTAATTTCATGATTATCGTTGTTGTTTACCTTTACACTTATGACTAGAAATTCCTCTCTGTGGTTTTTGTTAAGCTTTTAAATGGAACGATTGCATGCCAAAAAGCGTTAAGTGTCAATTGCAGGAAATTATAGCTGGAGCGGTTACAGCATTGACATCGTTTTCTGTTGATTGCTTTCAGGGCTTTATGGTAACGATTATTATATCACACTTTTCGGTCATATACGTCGGTAATCTTTGGAATGCAACCACTTTTTGCGCACTAACAAAGAATTCATTTAATGTGAAAAATTTGTTTATTTGAATCTTGAACTCTACAACAACAACCAATATTATCTTCATTTTAGTCTTTTCTTTCTCAGTTCTCAAGCTGTTTGTTTTTTAACGAATTGAAAAAGAATGAAAAAATCTGACATAGATATAGAAAGGTTTTTTGATAAATATATCGCCAAAGAATATATTGTATATCGCTATATGTACATCGCTAGTCTTTCATAATCATGGTTGGATTAGGGATAAGCAAATTTATCTATTAATTGCTTCACGTTTAATTTTTGCTCTCATATCTTCCACTTCCGTGGAGACTTTCCGTCGCATCTCTTTTATTAATATTTTAACATTAAATTATAAGAAACTAAATTGCAAGATAAGTTACAACATCGTATAAACCGGTCCTTCGCCTTTTAAACTTGTGAGTATATGAATTGATGACACGTAGAATTTCGTTTAAATAACGTTGTCGCTTTTAGAGAGAATCCGGGCGTCATGGCCAATTTTTTCACGACTCAATAACCCTTTTTTTATTGAAATAGGTAGCATTCTATAAATACGAAACAATAACAATTTAAGTCAGTCCAAGGATGGTCATGTTGGTCAACTGGTTGGAGATAGAATAAGACGAACATAAGGTGATAAAACGATGGATGATACTACGAATACCAGATTGTTCGATAAAAGTTTTTACTGTTTTTCAGTTCGGTTTATCTCCGATTACAAGGAAAAACGTCAATTTACGACTATACCACGTGAACTATATACTAAAAGCATGCATCCTATAATGTCACGTTTATTTCAGACACATAAAGTCTATTCGTCACATGCGTCGGTATTTCTATTTGATTTGATTTTATGTTGGATTTTATTCGTTATAGTAAATCATAGTTTATGGTATTTAGTTTAATCCTATAAAGTTTTCTCAAAAAAAAAAAAAAAAATAAATAAATAAAAATAAAAATAGAATAGAATAAAATAAGAATAGAAAAAGTTGTAATATGTGTGTTGCGAGTTTAATGAAATTATTCTTAAAACCCGTGTGGTAGCTTTTTTGTAATAAAATTCGAGTCAAATTAGTTCAGATGTTTTTCATTTTCCTTCTTTTTTCGATAGAAATCCTATGCCAAGAATTTTTTCTTTTTCTTCTTCAAATTTGTTCTTAAAGCTTTTTCTTATAAACACAAAAGTTTTGGCTTAATAACAAATTTATAGGTTTCACAAAATAACGCCCACACGAAATCATTTTTACTGTGAAGTGTTCATAATATATAAAATGAAACAAGGAACAATCCGAGCATTTTTGGGCATTATTTATTAATAAATTTCATAATGCTTAAAGCAACTTAAAGGCGTCGTCCATTGAACATTGATATATTGATTAAACTACTATATGATAAAAAGCGTTTGCTTCTCTTACGGGGTTAGAGCCCCAGAATTCAAAGTGAATTTAGCTGCAGCGGAATTTAGTAATCGAGGAAATTATGGATGTATGAGAAGACGTTATTTATATATGGACGAGATTTCTAACGCAACATTAATGTTACCAGAGACCTTCTGCTGATAAAGATATATGACTTACTGATTTACTGACAATTTCATCTAACTAAACTGTGCCTATTACTACAAAAACAATTCCAACATAAATACTCACCAAGTTCATTTATGCATTATTTCTCGGAGCCGAAATAGTGCAGACTTTACAAGACATTAAATATGATTGTTTCATAGTTTATAAATTTTATGACGAAACTTTTTCTTCAGATCTGAAACGATAAAAGCAAATGATAAAAATGTTGAAGTTTTAATGACTGGTTGGATCGTTCTATTTTTATGAGCTTTGTGTTCTCGAACAGAGCAAGAAGTTCTAAAGCCTTACATGAGTCTGGGGTTTAGGATTTTCTTGTGAGGTAAAATATTTTTTCATTTGTTTATTTGACTTCTTTGGTCGAAATAAATGCTGGCAATAGAATAAGTTGCTCAGCGAAGCGTATTTACGGATTAAATTGATGGCAAATATTAGAAAACCTTATGAACTACTAGGTTATGTGGGTCGTTTTTGATAAATATTTAAGACCAAACATTTTAAATTCTTAATAAATTTCCAAGAAGCAAAAATTGGTAGAAAGGACTTTACTGAAACCTTAAAGGGTTTCAGTAAATCCTTTCGAAATATTTTCTTTTTGTTCATTTTTAAATTTTACACCTGCTTAAATATTAATGCAGTTATTTTTAATGGAAAATCCATCATCCTCATCTTCGTATTTTCGTCTTGGACACATTATAAATGTATTAAAATAAAACCGTATAAATACAAAAAGACGTCATCGTTGCATCTGTCTTCTCCCTTCCTAAGAAACAAGTAAAAATCCATAAAATTCTTCCTCAGAAAATCGAGGTGTAAATATTTGAAAGGATTGTGCAAAATCCTTTAGCAAATGCATAGGAGTAATAAGTCAACGAAATCCGATTTCGTTAGATCATAAATTACATAGAATTCTACGAGATCGCTGACTAATCCCTTGAACTAAAAGTGAGGCACGTTCGATAAAGATCACTCATAATGAATACAAAAAGACCACAAAATTAGAGAAGAAAACGGTGACCACAAATTGAAAGGATTCCCAACAATTTAAAACGTTTTCATTTTATAAAAAAAGTGAATGACCTCCATTATTTTTTATAGAATCAAAAAGATACGATATTTTTTCTTACATATCGAACTAAAAAAAAGAGACTTTTGTGTGGATGTGTTGTGGTCGCGTTGATCCTCTCATCATTGTCTGCCACGTTCCCCATTCGCAACCACAAAAAGATACAAAGTAAAATTGGTTAAGCTTTTTGTTGTGTCTGCTGATCACGTTCGAGAGATTTACTCTCGAAGACGAGGCGGTTTATGAAGTGATTTTAAAGGGTTAAATTGGGAAAAAAATAATCTGAAATTAATCAGAAATTTATTGTATTTCACTTGAGAAGAAGATACTTTATTGTTTAGAAGAAATTGGATAATATTTGAATGCTTTTTAGCAAAACTTTTAATAAAATTGCTGTCGATAATTTCAGGAAAATGTCTTTTATTTTTTTTTCTTTTGAATAAAAACGATTATTCGGAATTGCAGGACCTCAAGACAAGTCCTTGAGATTTAACGATCAAGGGTCACTCTTTAAATAGTGTCTGCATAATGACACGAGTCAATAGTTAACGCCTGCCTAACTTTATATGACATTTTTGTCTGAGAGCGCGACTTGATATTTGACCTTGTCATTAAAACGACATAAATACGAGAGCGTCAATGTCATAAAAGTTAAGTCGGGTAAATTATGGTCAACGAATGACTCTGTACTAGAGAAATTTCAAGGCTACGATTAAATACAATGCTGGAACAAAATATAAGAACACAGTAGTGAGGAAATAACTTATACCCAAAAGAGTAAACCCTTTTTATGATCTGTCTCGAATCGTCAAAAGTAAACATTTAAGTAAAAGCAACACCTACCGAAATATTGCAACTTTTGTTAAACTGAATTATCGGAATAATAAAAAAAGTATCTTGTATTATGACGATTCACGGAATTGAACGATATCCTGGTGAGTAGATGCACGCGTTGGTAGTAAAAGTGGCTTGGCTTTGACTTCAGAAACCATACTCGGGTCTTCTTTTTCTTACACTTCTTCTTCTTCCTAGAGTTCTTAGAAGATGCTCAAAAGAGATTTCAGTTAGTTAAATTTAATACCATTTACAGCGAATATAGTGGCTTCCTTTCTGATTTGTAACGCTTCTGTTAAGCAAGCTATGCTCGCTTAGGTCTTAAGTTTTAAGTAAAACCATTTGATTTAGTGGTGCCCGTATGACGCTGGTCTTTACCTACCCTGCATCACGTTCCACTTGTTGCTAACGTTGCATCTGAATACTGCGTACTGCCCACGGAGAGTAAGACGACGACGCACTTTTTGTACAATGCTTGGGCCGCCTTCGTCTTCATGCAAAATATGACACCTTCGTTCTACGAAAGCAGATGCATGTGTATGCGTGTAAGTGTGTGTAAGTGTGTGTGTGTGTAAATATGACGACGTTCAAGAATTTGTGCGAGCATTATTTCAACATCTTCAGCTACTTTATTCAGTGAAGGTTTCGCCTAGTCAGAGCATTCTGTACCGAACATCATTTTGCTTTACCAAGAACATTAATTTTATCTCTCCTTTAGTTGATGTTGTTGTTGCTTTCCGTAAAGGTATTCTCATTCATTCCATTCTATATGCTCTTGCTCCTCTTCTTCTTCCTCATCATCATCTTGATCATATTCTGCTTGCTCATAATCTTGTAAAACACCCAGCTTCTGGTCTTTTGCTATTCTCCTAAGTTGATTTTATTTTTATCTCGTATATTTTGTCATTAATTTATTTGAAGTTTTCTACTATTTGTCCACGACTTGTATCCTCTTTCCCATTTTCTTCTTCTTCTTCTTTTTCTGTGAAAATCACGTTATTAAGTTGTATTACGAGTTTTTGTGCACAAAATCTTGATTTAGTTTAATAAAGACTTTAGATAAAGTAATAAGCCTAAAAGGATCATATTAAATACCGGGTCTGTCTACCGGAGCTATTTAGATGACTTTGGTAGGCTTATGGTACTGAATAAAGTTTCAATGAGTATTTTTGAGAACGCATGGATTCGGGGTCTTGCAGATGGCATTAAAATCGTGTTGAAATTATCGTATCATTTGAATTTTTCCACTGCATAAAAGACCACTGTATTGTAAATTATGTGTTTTTTATTATAATTGTCCACCGAATAGTCCTGTTCGTTTAGAACTGCGTCAAATCTGAATTTAGTCATGATAAACTCAGGCGGGGTAAAAGTTCTGTTCGTGGGAATTAAACGAAAAGCACAAAAGGCATAAACGCGGTAAAACTGTTATTAAAAAAATTATTAAAAATTATTTTTGGTTTATTAAAATGAAGTGTTTCGTTATTTTAGCCAAATCACCAACATTATGATTCAATTTGAAACCCTTACTTATGCAGCGTCTTAAATAATGGCCAGAAGGTAAGAGGATTTGCATAAAATTCGCTTGATTTGAAATTTTTAAAAACAGAACTTAATCATGGTTTCGCTAATTTAAATTACCCGGATTTTTTTTTTTTGAATATACATGAATCAGTATCCTAACTTATACTTAAGGTCAACTAATTTCTGCCTCGTGAAAAGTATTCGGTAAAAGAGGAAGAACAAGAAGTGTGCGAACTAGAGGAAGGAATAGCTTTTTATTAATAAAAACAACTTGAGAGGAAGAGTGAACGTATCTGATTATTTTAACCCTTTCTTTTTTTCTTTTTAAATTTACAAGAACTAAAGCTAAGTTATGACAGACGGTAGATGACGATAGTTATTTACAAAATGTAGGATTAGGTTAGGCTGAAGACCAACATGCTCATCTATAGTATAGACGGGGTTCCTATACTTCATAATCATTTGCTACGTCGGAGACATAAAATTTGTTTGATGCAATAGCACTGAGGATTTATGATTCGATGTAATCCGATTATAGTGACACTTTTGTTAAGCTTAAGGACATGATCCCAAGCATATGAACCTACATAAGGTAAGCAGAGAAAGGATGTATGGGGTTTAGCGATGGACGGCTAGATGAATGGAGATGCATGGAATAACGAGTAGTTAAACTTTGACAAATATGTGACATATTTCCTTTACATTTGCGATATCTTCGAGTTGATTGCATTGAAGTGATAATGTATCACATGAAAATTGTTGACAATATAAGTCAACACGGTAGATACTTGCATGGCCATCATCGCAGACATGGGCGTCATTTTTATCAGTGTCATTGTCATTACCAAGTCATTCTTGAAGTTCGTTTAAAAACATGTAAACGCATTTTTAACATAAAATAACGCCATGAAAATAATATCGATGATTATAACGTATGGATATTTTAAAGCTTCCTTTTTAGGTGCTCTCGAAAATGTAGGGGCCCTAAAAAGTGGCTATGGTTACCTTCAGCCAACATTATAAAATTGTCTATATGGTATGCACTTCATCAACCCACGCTCCGAAAGTTTTCATTACGTTTAAGAGAAAAAGAAATTTGTTATATGAAAACTACTTTACAATTCATCCATTACCTTAGGTGCCACTTTGTGAGAAAAATTTGTTACGCTTCCACGCGTCGACGCATCCGAGACATTACTTCATTTAGTAACGCTTATTGTCACAGACGAGCTGAGGACGCATAAAGGACTGATTTACAATGACAAGGAGATGAGGCGGAACGAAATAGCCATTACGAGGGTACATTAATGTCAATTTGACATGCATCCATCTACAGTCGTGATAATGCTTTTCAACTGACCGATGGTGGCGCGGCAACCAGGTGTGGGAGCCGTTACTAAATGGCAACGCATGCGTGATCATGAATTCTTTTTATTAACAGATCTAGGAAAAGTTGTGTGAATTGTGTGACAATGTAGTAAAGATTTGTCAGCTGCGAAGGGAGAGTAAGTGGGGGGGGGGAGCAATGGCGACCACTAACTTCCTTTTGTGTGTCCAAGCTGGACTAAACTAGACTAGAATGAACCGATCTGATATAAAGTGGACATACGCGTGACATTCGTTATGGCTATAAAAAGAATCAGTGGTCCATTTGTTCATTAACAAGGTACCACCAGTTTCACGTGCCCTGAAAAGTTTTCACGGCCATAGATTTGCTTTAAGTTTTATTACCAGCATATCCAGCAAAGACTTTCATAACGCGCCAGATAAACTGCGAGACATTAGTTTGAAGGAAACTCGGTACCGGTTAAGGTTGTGACTGTCAATTCGTGCGGCGTTTATGGAATAAACATTGAGGAAAGGTAGCTGCTGCTGCTGCTGTTTTCTCATTCTGTGGCTCCTACTTGTGCGCACCCGTATTTAGTTTTATTTCGTTAGTCTTGCTCCCAACCTTTCTATTCTTCAATTTTTTTCAGGTTGTTCTGTCACTTTTGACAGCTTTCGTAGAATTCTTGTACATTTCAGAGCTCTTCAGAGTTCTTTTCGTGTTGGCAAAACAATTAGTTTGTTATCCATCCTGCTGTTTTCCTTAAGGAATTAATGACTAGGTTGGATTTGTTTTGTAGAATTCTTCATATTAATTTATGGTCGTTTAACGGTTCAAAATTCACAAAAATCATAAATGAAGAAATCGGTTTAAATTTGTAGCTGTTAATTAAAACGAAATAGTTCCTTGGCATTTCAGAACAATTTAGATTTTCTTTCTACTTTCTCTGATTCCGGAAAGCAGCTGACGAAGAGCTGGCGTTGGTGTTTCACTGAATCACCAAAGGCAAATAGGTTTGTGGTGTCTTAAATGAATAAAACTCGTAAAAATACGAGTTGCCATAG
Organism: Physocephala rufipes; assembly: GCA_963966595.1. Taxonomy (NCBI): domain Eukaryota; kingdom Metazoa; phylum Arthropoda; class Insecta; order Diptera; family Conopidae; genus Physocephala; species Physocephala rufipes. The sequence continues at coordinate 21,907,793 of OZ016505.1, forward strand.
TTCTACGAGCCCGATACTATCGAACTGTTTAAGAGAAGAGACACTACTGCATTCGAATCATACTAAATTGAATTATGACGGGAATTATTCTTTCTATAGAATGTATTTCATGCAGTGTAGAACGTACACGTTCCGTTGGATTTTACTGAGAACGGAAATATGTCGTACAACGTCAAACTGTCATTAATCTAACCTACGACACAATGTTTCGAAAAAAAAGACAACCGGCATCGCATCGCATATTTTTCTCTTACTAAAACAACAAATAAGAAGCGATAACAATAATAACAATAACAATAATAACTTGTGAATACCGACAGGCAAAACTTTATTTCATAACGAAAGCATCTTTTGCAATTGCAAACGTTTACTGCATTGAAATTAATGCCTCTCTAGCTCTGCATCAGCTCAGCTGCGGCTTAGGGTAATCTGAGCATTTGCGCATGCGCAATTGAAATTAGCTATGCCTGCTTGATTTAAGCATGGCTTGACATTGCTTGCGACCGCCTCAACTCCTGGTCTGTAAACGTTGCTACGCACTAAACGCACAATTGCTTGTTGTTGATTTTTAAAAGCGACACATCAGTGCATTTCATTAGCACTTCGGTACGGTCTTTTCGGATACTGATGATGTTGCTGTTCGTGGTGCCGGAGGGTAAATCTTTTACGCATTTCAAATTTTTAATTCTCTGTTATTTCTCAAATAATACGAGCCGGCATCTTTCGTTCCAGTTGAAAAGGCTTCTTTAGAGTTCGTTCTAGCAATCTTTCGCTTTTTGTATTCATTTAATTTTTCTCTATTTTTCACTCTCTCATGTTCTCGTTCTTCGGCTTGCTGTTTTTATAATCCATTCATTCTCTTCAAACTAGTTTCTCTTTTAAATTTTTTATTAAAAACAAAGACCAAACATAAAAACTGTCACCACCGGTCTGTCGATCCGATCCTGCACCAGGCCGTTGAAAATTTACTTTCGTCACAATCGACTTGGTTTCTTTCGTTAAACCTCACTGAGGAACGAACCTTGCTTCACATTGCTCTGCCTCATTTCGTTGCTAATCCTTGTTTCAGGGCTTTCTTTCTCTCTGAGGTTATTCCTATATCCTGCTGATGATCCGTAGCTCCGTCTTTCTAATTGTTTGTAAAATTTGTGTCAACCTCGTAAATCCTTGCGCGGCCGTTTTTGTATGAATGCGCACTTCATGTCATGTCAGGCGTGATGCGTAAAAAATTTGTAAATTTTCTATTTTCAATTTCACAATTAAAATTTTTTTCTCATTGTCGTTTAAACACTAATGAGAGATTGTAGTGCGCATGCACATGTCGAGCATGTGTTTAGAGCTATTAAAATACCAACAAAACGTTATTGCTAAAAGATTTATAATTAAAGGATTTCTGAAATAATAATTCCAACAGACTCGAATAGAACCGAAATCAGGAGACTGTGGAACAATTTTAACGTTGAATGGAGTTATGAAATGGATGATGTTAGAGAGGGAGGAGGGGAAGGAAAGCGAGAGAGAGAGAGCAAGGTAGTCAGAGAAAGAATATTATTTTCCAATCAAGGAAATAGGCAAGGTTGCCAATTAAATTTTATAATTCCTCAATTGCTTTTTTATGATTTTTGATATTATGATTTCTTTCGAGAAGAATTCCTTGCGATGCGCTAAAAGATGATCCTTCGGGCGCACCGAATTGAATATCATTATTTTGTTCAAACGATGTGACCACCCGCACGCCACACCCGCACACAACGATTCTGAATCAAAAGACTTCTGTATTGGAAGTCCTTTTAATTTGCGGTATTTGCAAAAAAGGGCAAATAACAAAAGATTGACAAATGAACAATCGAAAGAAGAGGAACAAGAAAAGTAAAATGCTATTCAATCATAATCGGCTAACTCACAAGAAAAGGCTGCAGAGAGACGAAGAGAAATTCAGATAGACAAAGAAACACTGACTGTCATGCGAGGGACACATTAGTTTCGTAACGAATCGACAATTTGTAATGCATGGTGGGAAGCAAATTGAAATAGGCAAAAAATATGTCACCAGGATGTACTCAGAGTCCGCATGGGAAGACCTACCGCAAAATAATTGATTTCAGATTGAAACAAAAAGAGCACAGAAATATTAAAGAAATTGTGACAAAAAATTAGGAAGAAAGAGAAAGAGGATGATGAAGAAGCAGAAACAGAAGAGGAGATGAGTGTGATGAAGCCCATTAAATGGTAACAATTTTCTTTAAACGTGAATGAGAGGAAGAGGAGAAAGAGAGGCAGCCCAGGAAACTGAAAGAAATTAAGGCTACAGATGAGACGAGAATTGGTGGGGGAACAAAATATAGGAATGAATAAAAAAGGAGGCAAAATGTAAGATCAATAAGAACAATAGCCAATAGTCCCGGAAGAATATCTGTCACGTCACGAGAAGAGCAGAGAACACATAGAAGCCGCTTTTGAAGTCACCCTCTTTACGATGAAGCGCGTGTGAAGCGTGTAACAAGTGTAACAAATTTTTAAGTCTTTGACTTTGATATTGTTCGGAACAGTCTGATTTTTTTTATAGTCATCGTGACCATCAGGATAAATGAATGGCGAAAAAAGTGTAAAAAATATGACAGCAATTTTGTCACGCAGTTTTCTCAGGCAGAAATTTAAGAAGACAAAACGGAGGAAGTAGGATAAGTGGTAGTGTTGAGTAGGATGCTCTACGCACGGTCCATTAAAATTTCTCAAAATAATATAAAAAAATTTTGTCACTTCTTGATGGCCAGAATGATCAAAGCACTTCTTCCTTCTCAATTTCTTACGGAAACTTGAAGACGTGACAACTTTTCTAGAGCGAGAAAGAGAAAATCACTTTGGATATTTCGTGTGGGTTTTTGTCTAAGCATGGATGATAAATATTAGAGAATAGAGAATAAATAAATTATTTCTCATTTCTTTCTTTGGAATTCGTTTATTTCAGCTGAACCCACACGGCAAATCAACGAGAAATCAGCAACTGCACCTGACACCACCAGATCAAGTCAAAATCACAACACTAATAGAAGCAGTAATGCCAACACTATCTCACACAAACGTCAACAGCATCAACCACATGGCTAACACTAAAAACTTGCTTCATGGTATATCAAAGAACCGACGGTTACCGTAGCCGGTGTCACTAATTGTTGGAGTTCTCAAGTCGCCAACTCTCGAATTGTTTGTGACATCGAGCAGACATGTTGGCACCATTTCCTATTGATAGCATACCGTACAGCCAGTTGGACGCTGATTCCTTCGCGAATTGCTTGCTTTTGTTATGTCTTTACGTTTAGTTTTCAGTTTATTATTTCTTGTTTTTATTATCGCGAAACTGTTACGAATTTTTATGGCTCGTTCTGACTCTCAGTATTCAAATTGCTTTTTAATGCCAATTTGTTCGTTTGTTAATTGATAATAATGTCATTGTCGATGTTATTGTCGTCGTCGTTGTTATTGCTATTCTTGATGCAATTGTTGATTTTTACGTATTTGTTTAATTTATTAGGACTACTTAGCGTTACCAAGCGTAAGCTCACAGATAATGAGACGCCATATAATTGAAAAGAAATACAAATAAAATGCCATAAAAATTAATTAATTAACAGATTATTAGATAACAGAAATAATTGTTATTACATAATAAGTCAAATAACAATTATCTAAAACATTTATTTGAAATTTCTTAGATAATTCCCATCAGTTTTAGACGTACAAAAGATCGTTATGAAGAGATCTTTCAAACGAGCAGCTATTGCTTATTAGGCAACCTTATCAGATGTACCTTCAAAAACTTAAAAAATGTATTTATCGCTCACTCAGCACAATCGTAGATACACGCTAAAAAAGAACAAACAGCAGAAAACTCAGGAATCGGAGCTGCGGGAGTTCGACGTGGAGAGTAGAAAAGTTATGAAATTATGTTCCAACATCAGCATAAAAAAGGAAATTGAATTAATCTCTTGCCTCATTTAATGCATTGACAGGATATGAATGGATTTCCTGATGCTGCTTTTGAAATACGCAAATGATATTTAGTTTCATCTGATAAGCAATAATTGAGTATGTGAGAAAGAGATGATTGACAAATAACAATAATTTTTAATAAGAATCATGAAATTCGTCTTTGGAATGGCGTAAATAATTAAGCTCTTAGGCCCTTGTAGTTCATTTTAATTTAGGTTAGAGCTTTTATGAAGGTATTTTCTTTAGTAGAATTTGAGAAGAAAATCTCCAAGTTTTGAGAATAGAGTGAGGAACGTTTATCATTTATTTATTATTCTATCAAAGAATAGATATAAATATCAGTGAAAAAATCTGATAAAATCAGCTAAATATTTGCTTTTGACAATGATTTCGTAAAATGTGAAAATTCGTGATTTGCAACAATCAGTTGATTAATTTTATGCAAACAGTTTAGCCATAGCGGTATAAATTTGTTCCATTTTCTGGTTTCAAAATTCTGCTGTGTAAGCACCTAGACTCCTTCACTGCAAATCCTATTAATATGGACGCTTGCGGCGGATTTTCGTCGTTTCCCTTTCATTTATTGCATTCTTTTGCAGTTTGATCTATTTCGCATGAAGACACACCACAATTTTGTAATTGCGGTTTCTATTAAACCCGAATCGGAAGGTATTCCAAAGGTTGCCACTGTATGAGGAAAAATACGATCTGAGTTAGTAAATACGTGCGTAAACTACTAATTTTCTAAAATTAAAAATTAAAGGGCTTGCGGTTTTTGAAATGTCGACAATTGGTCTAATTGAGAAAAAACTTCTTACGAAATTTATTAAGAATTTTTAGAAAGTTTAATAAATAAAATAAATAAATAAAATATTTGTAAAACGTGTTTTTCCTCTATTAGTTACAAAATTCGTTCATTTATTATTTAAAATATTTGCTGATTATCATTCCCAAAACTTCTATCATAGATTTGATAGAAGTTTGAACTTCTGATTCAATTTGTGATCGAGGGAAAAGATATGAAAATGAAGTCGTAGGATGGGAGCAAAGAGGTGGTAGTGGAAAGGGAGGGAGGGGGCGGAGGGGGAGGATTGTATAAACCCATCTTTCTGTGAGTTGTTCAGTTCGAATAAATTAATGTTATCTTCATTTCTTCCGTTTTTACATCCATTAGAGAATTTTTACCTTCCTCTTGAGAAAACTGTACTACTATCACACGCACAACCACTCCCATTATTACGACCAAAAAGATTCCAAAAGCATCTGAATCAGTAGTTGGGAATGATATTGCATAATTCGTAGTAGTTGCATATTTTCACTTTTGCATTCTCGTCCTTCCATTCCGTTCTTCCATTCCATCGCCATTCCATTTGCCTTATCATTTCGTCTGTTTTACGGTCTCGTCAGCTTACTCTGTGTAAGCTGTGACATACAATACAATTTAATACAAATTGAGATTTTCTGAATTCTGCTAAAAGGCTATCTTGGAGGTAGGAAAAAAGAAGCGAGGACAACTTATCATTTGTCTATATCTAGAATTATCAATTTTTACTCTTTTTTTTACCCTCCCCCCCACACACACCCAGGATATTCATCCTTCTTCCATGTCTTGCCAGCGTTCAACCATCCCCTTTTATTCATGATTTCTCTTCCGTTAGAAATCATATCTAAATCCTTCAGAGAAGGGACAATTTCCTCATCCTGTTTTTTGATGCTTTATACGACGGACCGTTTGACTGACTAATTGACTGACTGGCAAGTACTTTGTTCTACTGAGCCAATTTTTCGTCTTTTCGTGGTATTGCCGAGCTTTACGGCAATCATTGTTTTTGCTATTTTCTCTTATTGTTGTCGTTGCCATTATTATTATTAAAATTGATACTCTTTTGTACTATCCCTCCTTCTGTATTCTCCACAAATTCATATCACAAGAAATTGTCAGCGAGAAGAGATTTTTTGGCACAACAGCATGACCTACATTGAGCGACTAGATTCATTGATCCCACCATGATTTCAGCTGCCACAGGCAATCAGAAATAAAGCAAACCAAAATGTGATTGATTAAATTGAATAAATGATTGAGGCGTCACTAATTGATCGTGCCTAATAGACAGAATTTCATTTGAAATAGAAAAATTTGTATAAAGTTTTAGATTCTGGCTAAGGAATAGAATTATTTACATCCTCAGCAGTTTCATGAATTAATTAGTGCAAAACTAGTAAGAACGTTATCTTCGGCCTCAACGAAGTTTATATATCCTATTCCCGAATCTCTCGATAACAACGTTCAAATAAAATGTCGGCGGCTTATTTAGATATATTATATATTTATATTTAAATTATTATATTTACTTTTATAACCAGCCTGTGATGACAGAGAATATTCGTACCAAATTTCATGCTTTATTTGTTCTTTTCAACGCTCATTTTTTTGTGAAACAGTTCTAATTGAGGCGTGGGCGTGGCAGCATTATGATTTCGCCCATTCTCAACACCACCCATCCTATGATGACAGGTAATATTTGTGCCAAATTTCATGTCAATATCTTTATTTTTATGCCTGTACGCTTGTATGAATTTTGTCTCCAGTGGGCGGACCACACCCATTTTTTGGATTATATATTCAAATTAGATAGCAGGATCGGATATACAATTTCACCTTTAAGTTCGTATTCGGAGCTGAGAAATTGAGCTCCAAACGCGATTTAATTCACATTAAATACTAAAAGTGGGCGTGGAAGTTGTCCGACTTCGCCCATTTTCAATACCAACCAGCCTATTGTAATATGAAACATTCATACCAAATTTCGTAATCATAGCTTCATTCGTTCTCATAGCTTCATTCGTTCGTAGTCGTGATTTCCACAGACAGACAGACAGACAGACAGAGAGACAGACAGACAGACAGACAGACAGACGGACGGACAGGGCTAAATCGACTCAGGGGGTCATTCTGAGCCAGAATATATATACTTTTCTATATCTATTGTGGCTCCTTCACTGCTTTACAAATTTAGTATCAACGTTAATATATCCTATTTCCCTTTTTTAAAGGGAATAGGATGTACAAATTGATGCAAAAGTGTTGGAGACTACGAGCCCATTCTTCAAATCCAAACGTGTCAAAAAAGTTATGAGGTCATACCCAACGTTCTTTCCTTTTTGTAAATCGCATAAATAAGAAGCCACTTTTGGAAATATTTTTCGTAATCCATTCTACTTTTTTGCACCCACGAAACGTTTCACATTCTGTCGTGTAGAATCGTACATGATTTTAATGCCAGAGGGCGCTTAATCTTCTCATAAAAGCATTGGTAGCAATCCATCTGGAAATCCGCTTAAAAACAAACGCATTGTCTACTGCATTCATGGCATGCTCTAAATTTGCCAGTTTACTCAATCCCTTTGGTGGGGCTGCGCACGATGCTCATGTCGCATCCTTTTCATCATCATATTTGATTTTTTATTGAGTTTTATTTTTTTCGTTTTCAAGTTGATAAAGTGATCTAGTTGTTCGTTGCCGTTTTGCTGCCTTCGAAGGGAACAGACCGAAATGGGAAAGGAGTCTTCCGCGACGCATAGGAGCTTATGCAGAAAAGGGTAACCGATCGGCATGACCTACGCGGTAAATCTAAAACGAGAACACATGTCGCAGACTCGCTTTTTGTCGCGGAAAATGTTTTATATTCGAAATCAAAGGAAGCGAAAAAAAAAACGGGGAATGGTGGTCAATGCGAAACTTCAGTCCTACCTACCTTCCTTCTTTCTCATTTTTGTTCTTCTGTCTGTGCGGTAATTCCTCACTTTAGTAAAAATCCCTCCATCCCGCTCTTTCCAAGATGCTTCGGAAAGATTTTTGACGCAAAAAAATTTTTTTGCTTATATTTAGGATCCTCCGCTCCGAGTTTTGTGAATACTCGACGCATTTATAATCGTTTGCAGTGATATATTAAAAACAGCCACGAAAACAAATTGATTTCCTCCCCTCGTGACATACAGGTCCATTATTCACGTGCTTCATGAGATTTAATCGATAAATCAGCAACACAAAAAGAGTCAAAAATTCAAATTTGTTAATTGATAATTCCGTCACAAATTTATACCTTTATTCTTATTTTTCTTTCAACAATTTTGTCATTAATTTGTTGTTATTTTTGTGTTTAATTGTGATGGGAAAACTGAGGGGAATGATATTCAATATTAACTATATGTGAGAGAGGTAGAGAGATTGTGGCTGAAGGCATTGCCATTTACTCCATTTGAGCTTAAGGATTAAAATGTCATTGAAATACGATTTTTTGTGCGTGCAGGCAAAATGGGCGGTTTTAACGAGCGTATCCTTTTGTTTTTTAAGAACCGTCAGATCTGGTCAAATTTAAATAAGCTTATTGTGTATGTAAAGCTTAAGCAAAGTGCTTGCATACGTACGCGTATTTAAAAAACCGTTTCCCTTCAATTAATCAAGACACATACTTTTCATATTGTCCTTCCTTCCTTCACTGAAAGGTATTGACATTTGTCAGAGGTATGACCTGAATGAAATATCTTTTCGCCTTGGCAAACGCAAGATTAATGCGCTTATTTCAAGAGCCACCTTCACATCTTGTCTCGTCTCGCACTGCTCGGCAACACATTTCTCCTAGTGGTTCCACGCAGTTGAAAAACAACTGGAAAAAACGAGCGAGATTTAAGTCATTGCAGGATTTAAATTTTACTTGAGATATATGTGTATGGTCGTTTCCAAAGCAGGTATGAATTTTTCATAAGAAATTTTTTCTGTCAACTGTTGAATTAAGAGCAAAAAGTTGTGACGTAGAGCTGAAAGGTTGCCTTCCTCGACTTAATCGGTTTAACTGAAAGAGCTCTACAAGTCTGCATTTCCTCTTTATCGAATACACATATCGACGTTTTCATTTGTGCTCACACGTGCTCGAATTGAAATCGATTTAAATTTATTTTATCCAACAAATATCCCAATACGAAATTGGTCATCGAATCCTCAAATTCGATTTTAAAGCGAAATAAATCGAATCGAATCGAAATAAGGTCGAGAGAAACGAAGCGAAACATCGAATACATTCATCCCACACAATTTAATTCTTGATCCTGTGGCGTGAATGAACGTATGCTCGGATAAATCAATTAATCCACGTTTATTGACGCTCTAATTTTGAACATCGGCATCCGAGCGTTTCATAAATTACAAAGCCTCCTCTTGCTTGCCCGCAAAAATTAAAACAACGTAAAATAAAGTAAACGATATTCATAGTTTGTTAGCATTAATTCAGAAGCTGTGACAACGCCGCGCTGTAAACAAAACAAGCAAACAATAAATAAGGGAACAATAAAAGGAATAGCAGAAAATAAATTACTCAATTAAACTTAAAACATATTTGCAATTTAATTTCATTACGAGTACATTCATTAAAAAAGCAACAACAAACACAGTAATAAACGATGACCAAAAAGCGAAACTAGCTCGAACTCCGAGCACGAGTTAAAACTAGTTTAATGCCATTAAAAAATGTTATGATTACTTAAGAGTAATGGAATGTGCGGGTCATATTCTCGAGTGGGAAAGGGATGGTAGCTGTGATGGATGGAGAGTAATTAAGGTGTGGCTAACAATTTTTATTGCATCAAATGGCGTTTGTTTTAAACAGATGCCGAAGGTTGTTTTACTTCGTGGCAAAATTCCAAAATTTCCAGATGGAAAGTAATTATAAAAAAAATTTTGTATTTTAAAATTAATTCACTTGTCATTATTTTTAAACGCTGAAGGAATCGCGGAGCAAATCTACTGCTATACGATCTAGTCATGCTCATTAAAATTCATTAGGAAGGGAGGGAGGGTAGAAAAAGGAGTTAGAGCGTTTTGCACAGTGGGGTGATTACCATCATCCACAAGAAAGCCAAATGAGTACGTATGCTCGTATATGTGATTATGGTTAACCTACGGGTAACTGTCATTTCCTTCTCAGGTTTAAGATAAAATTTGTAAAGTGACTAAGACGTAATTTACTTGTAAAATTAATTCTTTCATTTCGTCCCATTATCCTTTTATGAGGAATCATTTTCCTTTATTTTTTGTATATTATTCCATTCCGTATGTGTTTTTGTTCTTTGTTTTCATTTTGTTATTTGTTCGTTCATATGCAAAAAAATTAAATCAATTAATCTAACTTTTCAAATAAATAATTTGTGCAATCGTTGCTTTCTATAAAAAGGAAGAGGTGGATGCAAAAAGGAAAATTTTCCATCTAAAGAAAACAAAACATACCTGGCTTCCTTCACTACGAGCGATATAAGAACGGACTGGACCTCAGACTACGGAAAGCTTTCAGTGGAATGGATGGATGCCGAAAGCCTGCAAGGCGCGTTGGAAGAAATTGCACTAAATAGCATTTGTTTAATCAGATGATATGCGCAACACCTGCCGCTTGTTAGCTTCAGTTTAGATTGTAAAAGTCGGTGGCTGATTCTCTTCGTCTACTGACTACCCAGCTACCAATCCTGCATCTCCCCGTTAGCCATCTTAGGCTTGGGCACTCTTACTTTGTTAGTACGCTTTGGTAGACATTCTATGCCTTTTCCATTGCATTATCGATTGGTGTTGCCCGTAGTAGCCCCGGGTATACGGAAGCCATTCACCGGCCTTCACACTCAGCGGGTATTTGCTGGTCGAGCCAGCCAGCACTAGCACAGCTATTAAACCACTCCATTCTACTGTTCATCTTCCTCTGCCCCCTTACTGGTTAGTGCTATTTTTTTCGAAGTCTCTCAACAGACGTTGAAATTAATTAAGTTGACTTCTGGCTTCGAGGTTTACTGACTGTCAGGGGCTAACTTGAACTGCTCCGCTATGACTATGTGGATGCTTTACTTCCTTCATTCCTGTGCTATTGTATGGACTGCTTTAGTTTTACATTCTAGGACATAGTTTTCCTTCACTCTAGTTGTTTGCTTCTAATTTTTGCAGAATGCGTGTGTGGAAATTATGAAAAATGATTGTTTGCCTTTCAATTTATATACATGTGTGCGTGTGTATGTGTTTGTTCGAGAGCTTCTTGCTCTGCCTGTCTGTCAGGCTGTCTATCTGTAGATATTACTGAGACCGACATTCGATGTCGTCGACAGCGTTCGCCACTGCGCATTGCCGGCATGCAAGTTCGACTTTCGTTTGCATAGCTAGTGCTTCTGCCTGTTCGAATCAGCTTGCCTTCAAGAACACATGCTGAACGATTAATTGATGGCTTCTGGTGTGCGAGCAGCCCTGTTTTTATCAAATGCCATTCGCCTTGAGTTGACCGATTTCTACATGCTTTTAGAGCTTCCATTTCGTAGCATTTCCATTGAAATGTGCTGCCATGGCTTTCTGATTGTAGGCGGTTAGTTGGTTGGTTGGTGCGATTCAGTGGGCGATAGGAAGAATTATTAATATTGAAAAATGGTCGCCTCAAATTGTAGTTAGCATCAGGTTTTTAGAATGTGCTGCTTACTTCTTTATGCTGGCTCACTGCAACCATATTGGTAATGACCGACTACTGCAGGTGGAGTCGACAATTACGTTACGCAAATGAGTAATTTCAGCAAGAGCCAGTCCATTTGAAAACCAAGTGAATTTATTTTAAGTAAAAACAACTAAGAACGCATACTTCCGACTGTCGAAATCCCACCTTCTTGTGTAGGTGGTGTAATATAAAATATGACGTCGGTCTTAGGATGTAATAAAAGTGTAGTGACGTGGCGCTTGAGTTAAGAAAAATTGTTAAAAGCTTAATTTTCGGCATCGCCAATATCAATTTATTTAATGCCATTAATTAATATTTTAAGTGGTTTCATATTAGTTTGATCGATTTGCTGATAGTTGCAAATATTTGCACCTTTAATTACGTACGCATTTCCCATTAAATTGAATTTAAAGCTTCCTGATTTGGAAATTGTCGAATTTTTTCAATGTAATAATGAAATATATCTCAGGCATATTTCCATATGTTTGTATTAAAATATATTAAAATTGGATACCCATCAGTAAAACGGTACTCCAAACTCCAATTTTGATCCAAATTTCTAAACGGGGAGCACACACACGTCCAAAACGGAATGAATGAAGGCATGAAAGAGGAATCGGATTGTTTAAAATCGACAAATAATTAGAATTTCCATAGTTAAAACGTTTCAATTGACCGATTGGCTGCCGTAATATCATCGCAGACCCTTACGGTGCCGTGATTATTTATGCTGTTTCACTTAATTTCAATGTAGTTTAACTACTTTTGTACTATTTCAGCGAGAGACACAACCATCAACCCAAATTGACAGCTTACGCAATTGTCATTTTTATGCTTCAATGACGTCTGTCAACTAAATTTGCACGAATGTTTGACCACTTACAGCGTTCTTACTACACGGTATACCATTTCCCCCCACCTCATCTTTCACCATTACCGATCAGTACTTGCTTAATTAGTGTACCAACCTGTGGTTACCGCTGCAACCGCGTTAACCTCGCCCTAGTGCTTGTTTTGGCCTAATTACGTCTTATATGCTGTTTTGTCATTCCACCAACGCATTATGGTTGGCTGTGTTTGATTCAATTCGATTGTGTTTTCTTTTTTGCCTTTTGACAAGTGAACAAGAGTTTATCTGTTAACCACAAAACGTTATCTTTTCGTTTTTCAATTGAAAACATGAGTCACCATAATTGAAATTTAATTTTGGTAAAATGACAAGACTCGAGTACAAAAACTTGGGGACTCATTGATGTTCAAATATTCGATTGTTTATGTTCTATTGAAAAAATATCGCAATATCACTACTTTCTAGTAAAACAAAAGCTGTTTTTTATACTCACTCCAACCACTCACGAATTGGTGTCTTTCAAAGATCAGACCCTTTCTTCAGTCGTGGATTAAAATTTGTTTAAAATTGCTGATTTTATTCTTGTTTTAGTGGCTTGTTCCTTCAAATCTTTGCGTATTTCCGAAGGTTCTCCCTGAAGTAAAGGATGTTTGTTTTGAAAAAATTCTTTTATAAAGTGAAGGATTTTATCAACTTCCACACTGCCTTACCCCTCTAAGGTATATCCATATAAGAGTAAGAAATTCATGTGTACGTACTAGTGGAGTAACCTACATTTGACTCAATAGAAACAACAACAATAACAACGAAACATGAACAAAAATACTCACGGCGCTTTTAGGGAGGGATGTGCTTTTTAAAAAAAATCACTTTCACCCCCTGCTGGGTTCAGTAGTAACCGCTGGGTCGTCATGTATTCGCTACAAAGTAACTACTTACGTGCCACGCATAATAATTGCTCTAAAAAAGGTCAAAATATTTGAACGCATTTCAATTCACTTAACCGAAGATGCTTGCGATCTTTTCGGGAGGAAGCTGCGCATGAATTACTTGCGACGCCAAAAAATAAAGTAATAAAATATATAAAATTAATTGGTGACATTGATGATAACGTAAAAGAAAAAAGGCCAAGCCCGAGACGAGTCCCGCTGTCGTAAAATTGTTAACAGGTTTTCCCTGAGAGTCGAGATAGGAAAACCTACAAACCAACCCAACGATACAAACATCGTCATATCGTTACCATCGAATTGTCCCATTTCTCCGACAGGAATCGTAAATTTAGAAGAGAGGAAATTTCAGCCAACCAAACAAATAAAGGTAGAAGTTAAATAAGAAATAATACCTGGAAGTAAAGAATGTGAAAGTAGAAAAAAGCACATCAAAATCTTTTATTTATTAACTTTTATGTACTTCGACATCTTCAATTCCACGATTTTCACCGAACATGTACAAGATACAAGAAGGGTCCCAAGAAGCAGAAGAAGAAGGAATAAATACAAATAACGCCAAAATTGTTCTTTATTCCCTTAGCTCTTCTCTTACCAAGAAATGGACGTAGGACGTGATGCGCACTTGGTTAAATATTCTTTTCTACTTGCCCTTCAGTCTGCTACGTGCACGAAGGTACCCAACAAAACACGGTTTAATCAGATTTACAATGGTCCTTTATAATCCTTTTCTAAAAAAAGGAAGCCTCTTTACTGAAAATTTCTTGAAATTTCTTAATTTTATCGAAACTAAAAAAAGGACAACAACAAAAATGTAAGTATTAATGATCATATCAAAGAGATATTTTTAACCAACAGCATCCGTTTTTGGTGAAGATAGCTGTAGCATAATAATTTGATATTGTTAGATATCAGCAGCAATGTTGCTTCTTCTTCTTCTTATTTAATATCATTTACGTGTTTGTGGTGTGAAAATTGTTTAAATCTGTTTATGGGTCGGGCTGTATTTGATCCCTAGCCGATTTCCTTTGAATTCTCTTTAGGAGGAATTTGTTGCTTTCGGTGGATAAAGGTTTGGGAGAAGAGACAAACGCTGGACTTCCCTTTTCCATCACGGAATATAAATTCGAATAGTATCAAGGAAGGGGGTCGCAAAAATGCTAAAATGACAATCGGTCTCTATCGGACTTTTTCAATAAATTTTGTTGGGAAGCGAAGCAAATGTGATTAATTAATAATTTTGACTTGATTTTTAAGGACAATACGATAGAGAAGCAGAAGAGTCCGTCATAAAATTTAATCTCAAATTAAAACTTATTTTTCAACTAAGTGACATTCTCCAACATCGTTTTGATATTATAGAAAACTTCTTCTTAAAAAATCTTGAAGAACTCTAGGTTCTAGGTCTAAGTCTAATTCTAGTTAAATAATAATCATCATCAATAATCATCAATACTTATTTTAATAATCATTAAAAAAAACTGCGGCAGCCAAAAGTAATAAATTATTATATTTTTCGAAAATTAAATTTTTTCATCGTTCAAAAATTAATAAATTACTCATTAATTTTATTTGAAGATTAATCTAATAATAAGCCATCAATTATATAAATAAATTATGAAGATATTTCAATAGAAGCAAAAGTAGAAAATAAACTTCTTACAGAATAATAATTTTTATAAATGGATAGAATGAAAATACTTCTGCTAACAATTACTCCGATTAACAACCACAATAAGAATCACAAAAACACAAACAATAGCAAACAACAATAAAAGCAACAACAACAACAATTACGATAATGACTTAAGTAAATAATTTATTTAAGAAGGCGTCATAACGAGATTTAAGCCGATATCTCAAGCCTCAGCTCTGACACACGTATGTATATGTCATAATGTTATTTGTGATTGTTGAAAATTATCGTGTGGAAATATCCCTTTACGTGTATGAAATTTGTCATTAAGTGTTGGTTCGCCCGGACAAATGGTCGGTGTCACCAAATCATCGATTCGATTTTAATTCAAGTGATTTCAGGTGTCTTTTGTTCGGACTCAACGTGCCTACCACAAAAACCAATTATATATGGGAAACCTTAATCTATCGTTACAACAATTGTTGACACTTGTCGTTGTTGTAAGTACTTAATCATCAGTTTTGAAATTTTGTACTTTATAACGTTTCACCGCTCACAACAAATCAAAGGCAAATCCAACCGCAGCTCTGTTGGCAACTGCCACAGGAATAGTATGAAGAAAAAGGAGAAGAGGAAGACGATTACGATTATGTAAAGGAAGACGGTGGCAACAAAGAAGCAACCGCAAGAATCCAAGACTAATCGATACGATTATATAAACCTTCACCGATTATTGACTAAATTTCATAAGAATTGTTTTAAATAGCATCGATCTAATGGGCTTAAATTTAGGGACTATGTGACTAAATAATTTATGTGTGAATAAATAATTTTCACTAATATCTTAATAAATACAACAAAAAACAGCAGCAGCAGCAAAATCAAGAACAAGAACAAGTATTATTAAGAAACTCACCTCAAAAAGGGCAAAACCTTGACACTTTTATCACATTTTGTAATAACAAACAATAAATTTGTTTGCCAAATTGTTTGTGTGTTAGTCAATTTGAGGATATTCCGGGTATTTGATTTCCGCCTTTGAAAACTTGAATTACGTGAGGGAGGTAAATACTCGTATGTGGCATAGTATTCAGTCAGGCTGGCCGGCATTAAAATAATACATAATGTATGACTAAAACTATGGAAAATAAAACCAACAGAAAAGTGGCCATGCCGTCTTTTTTCAAGATGTGTTTAAGACAAGAATCTTTTTTGCCAAAGTAATCTATTCCAACACTTTTTCTTCAATAATTTTTTCAATAATTTTATATTTTGCAAGGGAATCAATGTTTGTACGGATCCATTTTGAGAATATCAATTGCCAGACTTTGAAATCTGCTCCGAAATGTATTGAAATTGAATTACCGTGGCGTAGCAACAATCGCGGGATTTCACTAGAATAATTGTAAAAGAGACTTCTTGAAACTTATTGATGAATCTTTTTTAAAGTAAGCTTCATTTTAATTATACTTCTTCCAAACTTCAGCAGACCAAAAAATTCAGTTTGAAGTATCGGTTCGAGGTGTTAAAAATGGTACACCTCCTTCTCAGTGAAAGGAATGGGTTTGGTGTTTTTTATTATTTAGCTTGACCGTCTAATCGGAAAAGATCATTTCCATCGAGTAGACGTTAAAGGGGCTTACAATTAGCATGAATTCCGTTAACGGTATTTTTGGCAAATCATAAAACTCAGAGAACGAGCGAAGCGTGGTCCGCTGAAAACCACGGATCTGACGCCGTCAAATATAAAGTATAGACAAAATTTTACACAGACATGTCTCGAAAAAACCGGCCGGTGATATCGAGGAAACCATGCACAGACAAGCATACTGACTTCGTCATCGTAACCGCCAAAACCCGCCACTACTAATCGAGTGAATTTTCTCGCTTCCTCACTGACAATCGATGATCTTGAGAACAGAAATCATGACTGCAAAAATATTTTTAGGAAAATGCGGAATTTTTATCGTTGTTGTTGTTATTTGTATGGGTTGTTGTTGTTGTTGTTGTCGTTGTTGTCGATGATGTATTAGGAACAATGCTGTATAAAGGTCGGCACAAACGCCCGAAGCCGTTAGGCATAATAGTTATTTAGTAGGAAAAATGCAGGAAGGTGTAAAGCAGAATCCTTTTAATTTTTTGTTTATATTGTAGTTGTTTTTTATTTGGCTGGTATACACCCACCGATTAAACAATTTAGATACAATATTTTTCTTAAAAATTGTTGTTTTTACTTTCGTTCTTCCTGAGTCCTGAACGACCGTGCAATAAAACTTCCTAACTAATAATAATAGTAATAACACCACCAACAACATCAACAGCAATATGATAACAATAGCAACAATAGCTTAGATTTGGCTACAACATTAACAGCATCAAGCGATGTCAGTTGAGTTGAAACTAACAATAACACGATCTTGTCTTGTCTTGTCTTCGAAAAGGTTTTCCTTAAGTTTTCCTATTGCTTCCTCTTCTCGTTTTTTATCGCGTTGCGGTGAATTTCATCACCACAAGCACTTCAGTCTGAGAGTCGGTTTATTTGGATTGTGTGTTCGGAGCCGACCGCCAAATGGCAACCGCTAGCCGCGAACATCGACCGCATCTTCACATTATCATCGCCAAAACAGCAATAACAACAGCATCGCCAACAACAAACAACAAATATGCCTGCGATGTTTTAAACCATAAAAATCAAATTCATTTATTCACACTTTCTTTTACTTTGATGTTTCCTTTGCCGCGATTATCAGCGGCAGCAGCAGCAGCAGCGGGAGTAGCGACAATGCCAATAGCAACAACAACAATCAAAGCATCAGAAATACTAACAATATGCCAAGCATTTTCAAAGTTTTTTCTAAATTTTAATTTTAACTAATTTTTGGTTTTCACACCCGCCTCCCCTTTGCCAACGGACCCACGTCGATACTACCAATACGATACCTTGCTTAACCGCCGTCTTCTTTCACATCACATTCAAGCCTTAACACTTTGGTACTTAAGTTGAATTTTATTGTTCTTTAATAGCTTTGCTGATCATTGATTTGTCTGGCTCATTCTTGTTCTTGTTGTTCTTGTTATTGCGTTTGTAAGGGAGTATGTATGTTCAATGTAATATCCCTTATGTTGTTGTCTTTCTCCCGAGCAACAACGACGGCTGCGAATACGAATATACGCTGCACGATCGACAACGCGCGCTGATCGTAGTATTGAGTTTAGGATGTTCTCGCTTCGTTCGTGCTTTTCTTTCATCAAAGTGGTTTTATTAATAAATTAGTTCAATTAATGATTCGAAAATTGTAATAAAATCAGATTTTATTGCACATTTCGAATAAATCTCATACTTTTCTACAACCAGGTGTTCCTTTTTAGTACTAAATATATGTCAAAAATTTACCGTTATTAGTATTTAAAAAGAGCACTAATTACAGATCGTGTTACATAGTTTCGATCTGTTCAAATAATTCCGGATGGCTTTCTGAAGGGAATGGAATTTAAATTTGTTTGTGGAGTTAAAGAGTAAAGAAGGTCGTGGAAGAAGTTGGTTAAGGCAAGAGGTGGGTCAAGTTTGGGGAGAGAAGTCTCATAAACGCTGGAGAGGCGTAAATGAGTGGGAGCACAGTTTTTTCAAATATGGTTTTAAAGCCTAACCTCTGGATAGAAAAGTATGGAAGGAAATTATTTTGAAAATATAAAACATTTCAAGTAAAAAATAGAATTTTATAAGTTTTCATTTTTAGGAAAGTATCGAATAACTGTATAAGTACGAACATTTTATATGATCTCGAATTATTTTCTTATGCATTTGATATAAAATAAAAACAATATTTTGAGAAATACTGAAAAATTAGGAGAATCTATTCTTTTGGCGTGCTTTAATTCTCAAGCAGTAATAGTTTTTACAACTATATTCAATCAATTGTACTCGCTACGTGCAAATTCGGAAGCATTCGTTAGACTAAAAATTATATTTTACTCGATACGATTGAATCAGCTGAGTCTATTAAGTCATTCATATGAAACAGATAAGAACAGAAATTTTGATATTTGCTCGTCATCATACATTTGTCCTGCTTTAATGCTATTCATGACAGGTTACACCTTATCGCGTTTTCTAAGGTTTCCGTTATTATATCTATTATTATTTCCTACTGTTCAAATACTTGTCATATTGTGGCAACATCATTAAGTCATCATCATTAAATCGACTTATCATGGCTTAATCTGTTCATCTTCTACATTTTCCCGTGCTATAGTCGTCAGATGGTGACTTGTCACAATTTTTTGACAGGTTGACATATAACCTTTACAATCTCCGTTCCTTGGCTTCATTACGAGGGCTTAATAATTTGAAATGAATTTCTGAGATAAAATAATATTCCAGAATTAAACGCAAACACTTAAAACGGAAAATATAGGCAGAGGTAGAAGCAGATACGTTAGGTAAAAGAAAAACGGCATAAAAGATAGATTCAAATAAATTTAGAAATTAAAGTAATGATTCCTCTGAGCACGGTGTTGTTAAAAATGACGGGTAAGAGATTTGAAAGAGGGCCAAAACCAAATAGAAAAACCGAAAATACGTTCCCTCTTTTCGCGCCTGTCTCGGGCCATCTCGACAGTTATGACAACTCATAAGAATTCGGGAAATATTATGTCAATCATAGAAGTAGAAGATTCGTGAAACAATGACAAGCAGCTGAAATTCTAATTTGTCACATTTGAGTGATTTGTTACAAATGATGCGATACGAAAATGTAAAATGTATGAAAAGCGTACAAACTTCGTAAAATGCAGCTGAAACTTTACGATAAATATCTGGAAACTAAAAAGATACTACTGTCAAAGTTTCGTCATGCATTTTAATTACAGAAACAATTAAAGGGCAGCGGAGTAAAATGTCATACATTGTGAGTGAGTATTGATAATTCTGGGAACTAAATTAAATATGAAGGAATGAAAACAAACAAAAATCGTACCTGCACACAGACACATACACACAGGTAAGATATTAGTTCCTTAAAATCAACATTAAAAAGCGGAATGAACGTTCTTCCATATAATTTTTTAAAATTGTTAACATCAAATGCTTTAGTTTTACCATTTCACGTTACCGATAAGAATTTTTTGATGGAGCCGGTGTTTTTTCAGATGAAAATGGATATGTAGACCATATTTTATTTAAAAGACATTAGTATTCATGTCACTTTCACGTCGCTCTTTGGTAACAGACGTGACACGAAATTGTCATAAGAGTGCATATGAGTCATCGTAGGGCAAGAGAAATACTGCACTCAATGACGCTTTATTTTAAACTTCGTTGACATTTCAATTTTTAACCTAATTTGAATACTCAAGATTAGTGTAAGTTGTTTTTGTGGTGTGCTTAAACGTTATCTAATATGAATGATATTAATTGATATCAATGAATTAATTAATTGAACGGAATTGGATTGAATTGAAGCGAAAAAGCATTCATTAGTCCCGGACTTAAAATTCTCAAACCAACTAATCGCAAAACAATTGTTCGAAAGAGAATGAAAAACATGCAGAAAAAACCTAAGAATTTTTTCGAACGCATAGATATGGATCGTTCTAATGATCGCCCGGACTGATCGTTAAATCTTTGAATTATTGTCGCTCTTGATCAGATCTCCTTTGGCATATATTTCAATACAAAGATACTCTCGAAGTATAAAAGAAGTAAAATATGCGTGGGAAAGGGGTGGAGGGTATATCTCATACAATAAACTAAAAACTTCGTAGCAGCCATACAATTAATGCGATACGATCGATGCCTCGCTGATCACGTAATATTTAGTTGTACCCAAATGATGCCGGGGTACTGTTGCCGGCGCGTCGTTGTGTTCGCCTATTCGTGATTATCTGATGGTGACGGTGCGATACATACCTACAATGTGCGATACATACTAGAACGAGTATAGAGCAAACTGATCTGCAATGAGATCACGACGATCACAATGTTCGATATGTTTGCAAACGACCGTAAGAAACGCGTTTAATTCGATCGTAATCAATTTCAATTTTCGAAATGATTTTGTATCGCGATAAACAGTAAATGACGTTCATGGAGGAGGTATGATTGGAGGAATGAGTGAACAAATGTCGTGTGCGATCGTTGGAAAAGGACTAGTGATCGCAGGGAGGAATACTATTGGAGTCCATAAGAAGCAATTTGGTTAGCATGCAAACCTATGCATGCATTTACGGTGGATAATTGGTCTTTTAGAAATAATAAAAATTATTTATTAGCGAAATGATAGGAGAAAAACTACGTAGTAAAGCACCATTTATAAAGTTATGTTTTTGGAGTAAACGACTATTTTCAATACTTAAATTCTTACAAAATGCAATGGAAAGTCGCCTGGGGATTAAATAGTAGTTATGCCGAGATTGACGGAATATATAGCCTAATATAAACCGCTACACCGAATATGGCTTGGTATATTTCGAACAGGTATTTCAGGTTTTGTATGGTCCATCATTTTAGAAATTCTTTTGAAATCTGCCTTTCGAATAGCAACACATTCTTATGCCCTACACCTAAATGGGTGAAGGTTATATGAACCTTGACCTTCCGTTTGTAACATGTTAAA
Source organism: Physocephala rufipes (assembly GCA_963966595.1). Taxonomy (NCBI): domain Eukaryota; kingdom Metazoa; phylum Arthropoda; class Insecta; order Diptera; family Conopidae; genus Physocephala; species Physocephala rufipes. The sequence continues at coordinate 21,929,341 of OZ016505.1, forward strand.
GGAGGCGTGGTATGTGCGAATATATATATATATATATATATATATATATATATATATATATATATATATATATATATATATATATATATATATATATATATATATATATATATATATATATATATATATATATATATATATATATATATATATATATATATATATATATATATATATATATATATATATATATATATATATATATATATATATATATATATATATATATATATATATATATATATATATATATATATATATATATATATATATATATATATATATATATATATATATATATATATATATATATATATATATATATATATATATATATATATATATATATATATATATATATATATATATATATATATATATATATATATATATATATATATATATATATATATATATATATATATATATATATATATATATATATATATATATATATATATATATATATATATATATATATATATATATATATATATATATATATATATATATATATATATATATATATATATATATATATATATATATATATATATATATATATATATATATATATATATATATATATATATATATATATATATATATATATATATATATATATATATATATATATATATATATATATATATATATATATATATATATATATATATATATATATATATATATATATATATATATATATATATATATATATATATATATATATATATATATATATATATATATATATATATATATATATATATATATATATATATATATATATATATATATATATATATATATATATATATATATATATATATATATATATATATATATATATATATATATATATATATATATATATATATATATATATATATATATATATATATATATATATATATATATATATATATATATATATATATATATATATATATATATATATATATATATATATATATATATATATATATATATATATATATATATATATATATATATATATATATATATATATATATATATATATATATATATATATATATATATATATATATATAATATATATATATATATATATATATATATATATATATATATATATATATATATATATATATATATATATATATATATATATATATATATATATATATATATATATATATATATATATATATATATATATATATATATATATATATATATATATATATATATATATATATATATATATATATATATATATATATATATATATATATATATATATATATATATATATATATATTATATATATATATATATATATATATATATATATATATATATATATATTATATATATATATATATATATATATATATATATATATATATATATATATATATATATATATATATATATATATATATATATATATATATATATATATATATATATATATATATATATATATATATTATATATATATATATATATATATATATATATATATATATATATATATATATATATATATATATATATATATATATATATATATATATATATATATATATATATATATATATATATATATATATATATATATATATATATATATATATATATATATATATATATATATATATATATATATATATATATATATATATATATATATATATATATATATATATATATATATATATATATATATATATATATATATATATATATATATATATATATATATATATATATATATATATATATATATATATATATATATATATATATATATATATATATATATATATATATATATATATATATATATATATATATATATATATATATATATATATATATATATATATATATATATATATATATATATATATATATATATATATATATATATATATATATATATATATATATATATATATATATATATATATATATATATATATATATATATATATATATATATATATATTCTTCCTCATAATCACTTTATTAATTAGTCGATTTACTCATATACGCCTGTCCTTCTGTCTGTCTATCTGCCTGTTAGTCTGATCGTCTCCATGCCTGCCTGTTTGCCCTTCTCTCTGTGGAAATCAAGATTACTGGTGATCGCATAAAGGATATTCTCTGTCATTACATTCTAAGTGATGTTGGAAATGAATCTAATCTGGGTTTTGCCAAGCCTACTATTTATATCACGTAATATTTAGAACCGACTCTTCGTGCAACGGCTTAAATTATTAAGACGAAATTGTATTTGAAAGCGTAAAATATTATTATAAACATATTTTACATAAATTTCCGCGAACAAATTTCTGCCAACAGAGATTGGCGATATCTCGCAAATGGTTGGAGATATTTAAATGGAATATTATACGAACGGTCATGTCGTCATTCGGAAAGTTGTGAGAAATGGGCGCGGTTCGGCCATTAGAAATAATATATTGGCTTAAACCGAAGTGTATTTAAGCGAATTCCGTGTGAAAAGTGAACACGCACTTGTGTCTAACGAGATTTGTCTTTCAAGTATTTTTCTTAGTGATACTTAACTGTCGAATGAGTAACCTTCACCTATATTTATTCTCCGTAAAGACTTCGGCTTGCCAAAGATTAATACTTGAAGAAAATTCATCTTCAAATTCCAGAAATCGAAAAAGCTTCAATTTAGTTCCCTTTTACAAAAAATGGATATGTTTTCGTTTTAGCTTTTGTTGGAAATCTAAAGTAGATCTGAAAATAAAAGTGCAGTTGTTGTTGTTGTGGTAGCAGTAGCCTGCTACGCTTTTAAACCAGCAATTGCATTAATCTAATTAGTTTTAATTAAAAGCAAATCATCGGAAATGAAACCAAATGAAAGAAACATCATCGCCGATGTTGAAAGGGCGTGTACAGAACGTCATTCCAAAATACTTAAACGTGATGATTATTTTTAATTCAATCTCAAATACTCTTAAAAGCGTTGAAAAATCATTGAGGATTTTAGCATCAGCAACAGCAACGTTAGAATGAATAGTGTTATCGTTAGCATCAATGAAACTCAATGGCAGTGTTAGAGAATACGCATCCACGGTCGCTGCTGAATCACTTTTAGTGATTCGTGTCAATAAAATTCAAACGGTTAATGTAGCTTATATCGTTATGTATGCATGTATGTATGTATGGGTGCGTGCATGCATGGATGAAAACAGGTCTATCTGCGCTGAACGGGTTAAGCGCTGTTAACTAATTCAATGTTTGCCAATGGCATTTGGGAGGAAATACTCTCTCTTATTGGGGTTATTGATGGAGTGGTTGTGGTTGTTGTTTTTGCGCCTCTAAACTATATGAATTATTTTACAGGCACACCTTTGTTGTTGTTTGTGTTTGGTTTTGTATGTGTGCTGCATGACTGAATTCTTTTTGAGCCAATTTCGATCGGTTTTGGGTTTTCGTGAAAGGAAACAAACATTTTAAGCCGATGAGCGTTTGGGTGATGTATTGTCGAGCTTAATAGCGATAATCATGCGAATCGAGTTTAGTAGCGAATATATATATATATATATATATATATATATATATATATATATATATATATATATATATATATATATATATATATATATATATATATATATATATATATATATATATATATATATATATATATATATATATATATATATATATATATATATATATATATATATATATATATATATATATATATATATATATATATATATATATATATATATATATATATATATATATATATATATATATATATATATATATATATATATATATATATATATATATATATATATATATATATATATATATATATATATATATATATATATATATATATATATATATATATATATATATATATATATATATATATATATATATATATATATATATATATATATATATATATATATATATATATATATATATATATATATATATATATATATATATATATATATATATATATATATATATATATATATATATATATATATATATATATATATATATATATATATATATATATATATATATATATATATATATATATATATATATATATATATATATTCTTTTCTGTTTTCTTCTTCTTCCTATATATCCCAAAAAAAATTACTTCCAAATCAATAACTAAAATTGGTTTCATCTAATCTAGTAGTGTAAGTTGAATATTAAGTGTCACTATCGAAGCGCATAGATAAAAGTTGACTAGACCAGTTTCTTTAAATGACTGGTGGTAATTATTTTATTTCTGACATAAAACAGTTACTACCGCGGTGAACGATTACCCGACCTTGATGAGGTTAAGCCACATGCGAATCTCTAGTTCCCTGTAATGATTATTTTCAGGGTAGTATTTCGATGATAATAGGAGTTAATAGTGAAAGATTGATATGATATTAATTGAATATTGATACCGAGAATATATTGAAATCCCATCAAACATGCGATAGCAATATGAACCCTGGTGATGCTTGTGTTTGAATGCCATTATTATAAAAAGATTGTGATTATTTCCAATCCTTCATACGGTCAGAGCGGATCATCGTTCACTTCGGATTTGTAGTCAGATAGAATGCTCAAAATGGAACATTATTATATTTGTTTTTTATTGAAAATTGACATTTTTACGACTAATACTACTAATTGATAAATCAGTCTCGAGTGCGTTAGAATCAACAATTCTGATAAATTAAATGAAACTGTGTATTACTTTTTATTAAATGTTGATCATTTTTTCGACTGAAAGAGTCTCTTGGATAGTATTATATTCAATGAAACCAATTTAAATTGGCACATCGCGAAATTATGGTGAGGGGCGAGCAACAAAAACAAGAACTTTTAAGAATTCAAAAAGTATATGAAAAGGATAACTGATACTGATAATACAGTATTTTGGGATTGGTAAAACCCAAAAAACTTTTTGAAGGAATATGCTTGTGTCCTTTAAAATTAAACGAATCGGTTGAGATACAACACAAGTATCGAGCAATTGGAAAGTTAAGGGAGCAACTGATAAAACACACGAAAGAGCGAACGCGCTCTATCAATGATGAATAAAACGTATGGATAGAGGAATAAACGTGCAATCAAATAAAAAATGCATTAATGTTGGACTTGGAGGCTGCAAACACCTCAGATAACAAATAACAAAAATAACAACAGCAATATTATTCAAAGTGCTAGTAGAATTCTCAGAATTCTCGTCGCAAGAACTCACAATGAGATTATGCCGAAGTATTACAGCGGGAGTAGTACGTGGTGTAATGTGTCTGTATATGTGCACACATACATGGGTGCGCGAGGTGTGTGTAATTTACTCCCTGCAGATTTTGAACATGTTTCGTAGCGTGAAGAATTTTGATTTATGATCTGTCGCGAAATTGCTGAATGCGTGCAAAAATTATTATCATTAAATTTTACACGGAGCAATTGGCAATAAATATTGAGGTCCAGTATTGAGAAAATATTAAAAAAGAAAAATAATTATAACAAACCTATGCTGCAATAGCAATAGTAATATTAATAATGATAATAATAATAACCGCAACGACTTGCAACGAATAGTTCGAAGCCAATTTTAGTTGGTGCTGTTTGTGGTGTCGTTGATTCCATTAACACCATAGGACAGGTGATCAATGATGTTGGTGGTGCTCTTCGTTTGTATCTTCTCTGTCTTCGTGTTTTATTTTTTCTATCATGTTGTTATCGCCGACTATTAATACCGAGATTGTTATTCCTACTAATGCATCGGAACAAATATATCATCAGTAGAATTATTACGACAACTACAATTACACCAACACATGTATAATTCAAATCCACAAATTAGTTATTGTTACGCGCCTTGTAATGCTTTTATCACTAAATAAAGGAATTCTTGGTTTAATAGCGTCTAAAATCCTTTCACCGTCAGTTATAAAACAGTTTCCGGTAGAGGATGGGTAGACTAAAATACAAAAGTTATGACTGTAAACTTATTATTGTATTGATTATTTGCAATTAATTCAAAAACCGGATGTAGTAAACAAATTAAAGGTTATTCAGAAATAATTTTATCATATATATAAATATAGATTTTTTTTCTGCGGCGGACGGTTTTTCGTTATGTAGCTTATATTTCCATGAAGTTTTAGACGATTATGAAAAAGCAAGAACAAGGCCATTTATGAGCTATGGTATGACATGGTTTTAATGAACTCAATTATCACCAGTTCTTTAATTACTTAAAGAATTCTAACAGAGAAGTGTGACTTTTTAATCAAGACTCCCTCTTGCTCTCTTTTCCTACTGACTCCTTTATGAATTATTAAACGTTGCGTTACCAATTAATAAAGCAATAAAAGTCAATTATAAATAAACATAATCATTATCGAAGTGAACTCTGAAATTTTTTAGTCATAAGAAAAATTGAATCCACGATTTCTTTACAATAAAGGCATCGTTGAAGAAGAGGGTGTTAAGCTCGGTTAAATAACTTTTAATTGCCATGATAAAAATTAACCGAATGTAGCAGAAGCAAAAGAAAGGAGATGAACGATTAGAAGGGAAAGAACAAGAAACAAAGAAGAACAAGAAGCAGTTATTTTTTAAAAAATTTAATGCATTCATAAGCAGTTATTTATTAATCAAGTAATATCAGTGACAATAGCTATTACCAGTTGCTAAAAAACACAATACAACAAAAGCAACAACACCGATAACAAAAATAGCGTCGTAGCGAATTTAAATGAATAGGTGCAAAGCTATCGGTATGGCATCAATTACACAAATGACAGCAAACATCTCGCCAAGTAATGTGGGGTGTTACGGAAAGGGAAAAGAAAATGAAACAGGAAAAAGGCAGATGCGCTATTTCCGGTGTTAGTAAATTTACAGAATACAACATAATTTTCCTAAGATAAAGGAAGAAGGTTGTTATAATCACAGTCGTTAATTAAATTACTTTTAAACAGTAAACGAAGTACCTTAAGAACCTGGTGAGGGCAGCTTTTTTCTTCGAATTTACTTTCGAATTCAAGATTTGTAAAAAAACTAGGTTTCTTTTTAAGGAATCACATTGATTACATTCAATTCATTCCAAATTCCTCTCGGTTAAATGAATATATTTGCAATATATCTTATGTAAATTTATGTCTGTCTATGTTCGTTGAGGTTTCCGACAGGGTTGGATGTTGAAGTATATTGGAACGAGTTTCCGTCAACCCTTGTCACGTTAGGTGTTTGGAGACAAACTGGTTTCGGCGATGTGCCATCTTCAGTGTCTGATGTCGTTCTCGACTCGAATGTCTCGAGAACGACATCAGACACTGAAGATGGCGCATCGCCGAAACCGGTTTGTCTCCAAACCTAACGTGACAAGGGATGACGGAAACTCGTTCCAATATACTTAAATTTATGTCGGCCACATTACATGATTGAAAAATCCAGATTTATCTTGCGTTTCGTGCAATATAGTAAGGTTCCAGGTTGAAAAATTCTGCCTAATTCTAAAAAATCGCGATTTACGCCACTAAAGTGACAGCGCATAAAATAAAATTTAAAATATTTCTATTAAAGCAATACGGTCCGATATCATTTAGAGGAATTTTGGTTTTATATGATATACATTTTAATTGATTGGTATTTATGCAAATATGTCTTATCCTGTACACGTCCTAATATCTTTGTTGCGCGTTTTAATTGAAATATTAACAGTTGATCCCTAATAATTTCACCAATCATCGACACCCCGCATCAGCGCTAGCTAAATAGCAATTAAACTCAATTGAAATTTATGCGATTTTGATAATGGAAAAGACGATTCGATGCGATATATCTGTCACTAAAGTGTGGACAAGTACGGCTCTATGCATGGTCCACAATAAGCATCAACATGAAGAGCAACGAGAACGTTAGACGCGGCAGTATTTGCAGCCACGTTTGTGGCGTCCTTTGAGGAAATTTGTTCACACCTCCAACCTCACCATCTCCGTCAAAAGCAGCCTCAAACCTCGATACCAATAAATGATTTTTCCTGCTCAACGAATACCCGCGGTTAGTTTAATTGGGCGCGCGTATGTTGCAGCACGCAGCATTCATCGTCGATAATTGAATCCGCTGGATCGTCGTACTGCCAGATTGTCGGACTTGCTGGCCGATTGTCAAGCTGCTGGTCATCGATTTTCCAATTTCTTGAATTTATTTGTGTCATCTGATTCTGAAATTTAAAAATTATTACTTCAGATATTTTGCTTTGCCATCGTCGTTCGTCGTGTCTTTCAGACTCGGACTTTGTTCAAAGCAGGGGTGTTGCAGTTTCACAAATCCACAGGGCGCAATTATTAATTTGTTGCGTGGCAGAATGACGTCTCGTGGTGTGTGCGTTGTCACAAATGCAACGTTTCTTGTTGGGTCGAAATGTCAACACTCAGTAAAATTAATTAATTTATGAGACACTTCCTGGTGCCAACAAATGAGAACCAGTATCGAATAAACTGAAAAACGAATGCCACAAGTTGTTGACAGCAATAGTATTAGTAATGGAAACTGACGGAAACCGATACCTTGATGAATGTAATTCAAATTCAATATTTCGGTGTCGGTTCATTGTTGGTTGTGCCAACGTTTCCAAATAGGAATTTAGCCAAATATTTGCCAAAGGATTATATTAGTTGCCATTGGAATTTACAATAATACCCCTTTTGATTTGATGAACGCTGTTGTCAACACCTTTGCTGCTTTAACAACTTTACTTTCGAAATGCTATCAAATTAGGGACATATATGTTATATACATATAAGAACATATATGGCTATATAGATTTTAATATATATATATATATATATATATATATATATATATATATATATATATATATATATATATATATATATATATATATATATATATATATATATATATATATATATATATATATATATATATATATATATATATATATATATATATATATATATATATATATATATATATATATATATATATATATATATATATATATATATATATATATATATATATATATATATATATATATATATATATATATATATATATATATATATATATATATATATATATATATATATATATATATATATATATATATATATATATATATATATATATATATATATATATATATATATATATATATATATATATATATATATATATATATATATATATATATATATATATATATATATATATATATATATATATATATATATATATATATATATATATATATATATATATATATATATATATATATATATATATATATATATATATATATATATATATATATATATATATATATATATATATATATATATATATATATATATATATATATATATATATATATATATATATATATATATATATATATATATATATATATATATATATATATATATATATATATATATATATATATATATATATATATATATATATATATATATATATATATATATATATATATATATATATATATATATATATATATATATATATATATATATATATATATATATATATATATATATATATATATATATATATATATATATATATATATATATATATATATATATATATATATATATATATATATATATATATATATATATATATATATATATATATATATATATATATATATATATATATATATATATATATATATATATATATATATATATATATATATATATATATATATATATATATATATATATATATATATATATATATATATATATATATATATATATATATATATATATATATATATATATATATATATATATATATATATATATATATATATATATATATATATATATATATATATATATATATATATATATATATATATATATATATATATATATATATATATATATATATATATATATATATATATATATATATATATATATATATATATATATATATATTAATATCTATTTAGCCATATATGTTCTTATATGTATATAACATATATGTCCTTAATTTGATAGCATTTCGAAAGTAAAGTTGTTAAAGCAGCAAAGTTGTTGACAACAGCGTTCATCAAATCAAAAAGGGTATTATTGTAAATTCCAATGGCAACTAATATAATCCTTTGGCATTTGAATGGGGAGCGTCAGCTGCGGCTGATAATTATCAGTAGAACTGAGACGACCATATGTCCTTAGAGTTAAGCCATTCATCTCCATCTCGATCGGTCGTTAGATAGATTGAATTACAATCCGCAAATGACAGTTCGTTTTTGAGAACCCAAAGACTAACCAAAGAAACAGAAAGTATTGATATATCCAGTAGATAAGTTGAGGAGCATTTTCAGGGAAATATCATATATATGTACATGTGCGTATATTCTTTTTATACATTAAATTGTGAAGGATTCGTGTAGTATCTTACACATGTTTTTTTCTGGCTTATCATAAAGGTAGGATCTAAGAGTAGTTTACGCCTTCTTTTTCTGATTGTATTGGAATCATAAAAAACTATATCAGATCTCAAAGGTAGGAAGATTTTGTGAAAAATTTCCTTTTCTGTAAGTGCTGACTACCTTAAGAGAAGATCGTAAGGAGAATTAGACAAGGTGTGCACGCGGATTTGTTGGTTGTTGATTGGTTGATGTGGTAAATACGTCACGTGATGCGGTGGGACGGATAGGGCCGATTGAGCACGCACAAATGATACCGGATAGTTCATGTATGAATAGAAGTAACGATAAGTGATATGGTAATGGCTTCCATTGTTTAGGTTTTAGAAGACGGAGGATCGCATGAAAAAAACTGATAAAAATCGAACAACCCAAACGGAAACAGCTGAGAACAATTTAAAAGATACCGCACTTTTTTGGTGAAATTTGCAAAAATTGCAAGGAATTTTATGAACCATTGAAGATCTAGAAGTGAAAGTATCGTGATCAACGTAATTTTGAAGGAAATTCATGACATTAAACTGATTAATTTGTTTAAATCTCGTGAAAATCAGAAAAAACTGAAATTTTTTAAAGTTTGATAGATTTTTCCAGGACATTCTCTCTTCTTCTATGCTTTGGAGACGGAAAATCTTTTTATTCAATTATTGGAAAGCTTATTTGATATTGATTGTCCTCAAAAGTATCGAGTTATATTATGATTACGCTTTCTTCATTTTTGTTTCCTTTTTTGAGGACTTCAGAGTTGTCAAAAATCGGTCTCGTTACCGAGAGTTATAAGACGTTCCACCAAAGCAAAATGCCTGAAATTCGGGCATAATATCATTTACGAATATCGCTCTAATTGCCTTTATCACCTTACCGTAAACGCAAACAAAGCACACTGAAAACGAAGGACGTGAGGGAGAGATTGAGAGAAGGGTGATGGGGTGATTGAGAAAGGAAGGGAAAGCATGTGTGAGGCTTAAGCAGTTTTAACATAAATTAGCTTAATAAAAGAAAATCTGGTAGTCGAATAAATTGAGTCTGGCGCCACGTAGATGCGGCTAGTGTCTTCTCTTCGTTCACTTCTAAGCATTTCTGCGGCATAGATTTCGGGCTTATGCTATGCTCCAGCAATGGCTAACAATTTAAACGTGCCCTATAATTTCCTCAATATATAATTATTTTTTTGCTTTTCTCCCTTGGTTTTGTAACAGTTTCCTTATTTTCGAACATAGTCTCAAGCTATCCTCCTCTGCATCCGGGTGCAATGTCCTGCTGTGCCCACCATCGTTCCTTAAGCGTCGCAACATGAAATCCTTTTCCTTCAAATTGCAAGACTCCCAAGACATTTCGTATTGTTATCAATGTCTCAGATGATAAATAGTTTCAACGCCTTGCTTGGTGTTTTTCATAATGAGTTTGCATTTTGTGCGACTGAGCGAATAAAAGAATTAATGAAGGAATATGAGTGGATGTGAAATGCAGACAGACAGGCGGTTTGTGTGTTCGTGTGTGTGTGTGCGTTTATAGCTGTAGGTGTAACGCCAACGTGTTGCCGTTCACACCTTCCTTAAACTGGGAAAAAAGGCACCAAAACCGGAGGCGCCAGCATTACGTCGGTGATCCTCCTCGCGTTTCACGTTATCAGTTAATGACTCCCGCACTGAGTCTCATGCGGTGCTGAAAAAGACTTGTCATTTAGAAACAAGTGCAGTATGAAACATAATCGAACATTCATCCGAATGATTCTAGTCTTTTTGTTTTGCTTTTAATATTTAAGGCTTCCTGATGTTTTACTTCAAATGTTACCGCGTCAGCCAATTTTGTGTAGTAATTATATATATTGATTACTGTTCCTTTATTTCGTTCTACACGATTTTGTTTTGGATCAAATCATAAAGCATCGACTTCGAAGCAGCTGCAGCTGTGTCTTAAGGACCGTCCTGGATAATTCTTTAAGAAAAATAATTAAGTAGAGAAAGACTTCCAAAGTGGTACAAGCTTTCAGTTTTGTCTGGTTTGTGAAGTCTTAATACCTTGATAAATCTCTTAACCTTATGTTAAAACGCCTTTAATTCAATCAAAAATTTCGTATGCAAAGAATTGAATTTACGACCAGCATAAAACGTAGAATCAATTGTTTGGTGAGCGAAACGTATTTATAAAACAGAAACCGTAAATGAAGAAACGTGGTAGAAAAAATCAGTTGCTAAAATGTCCGTATCCTTAAACAGTATCGATTACAATTTTACTTTGGCCATTGGTCATTCTTGAAATATCTGAAATTCTACATAATAAAATGTAAAAGCAAAGCAAAAAAGGCACCGAAAGGAAGTTTTTAGAGCCTAACAAGAAACGGATGTAGGACTTTTTTGTCCAGTTCGGACCAGTTTTAAAAGACCGTAATTTAGAAAGGTCATTTCAGGTAAACCGAAACCGAAGTACGCAAAGAACGAAAAAAGGTAGTAAGGATTTATTAAAACTCCAAATCGTGAAGTTTTTGTAGCCTTCGGAGGTTTTCTGGATATATTTTTGTGCATATTTTTGTTTCAAACAGAATCATGTTTAAGTGGTGGGAAAGTTTTGAGATTTGGTTGAACGTTGTTGGTTTTCAAAGGGTTAATCGGTGTTAAAGGAATATTATACCACTTATGAACTGCTAGTATTATCAAACTAATTTTTTCTGCTATTTAAACGAAGTTTTATATATCCCATAACACGTAAATTTGTCCTAGGTTACGGCTTTTGCAAGGCTCTGCATCTAAATTGAAACCAGAAATAGAGAAATTATTCCGAAAAGAAATCGAAACAAATGAAAAATTCCAGTCAAAGACGACGTTTACCTCTTAGCAATTTACCGATGGGAACCGGGTGTTATTGGGGGGGGGGAGGGTAAGACTAAATATAAAGGTGTGCCGTTCCGTCTGAAGCACAGAAATTTAGATCGTACGGACTTTAACAAACGCCGATGTCATCAGCACGCTTTGTCTGAAGAAAAAGATGTTCCACTAGATATCGGTAGATTATAGCATTATCATTCACTTCCACAACGAGCGTTATCTCGAACTACAAGAGGACATCAATATTATCCGGCGATCAATCTGCCAACCGACCGGAGACAAACCATCTCATCGCGAGCAGTTGCCAAAGGTTCAGTCTCCTTAATCCGCAATACGCAATTTCTGAGTTTTTTTTTGTTTAATGATAGTTTTGTCAACCTCAGATGAACGTGTGACCTTTCAAAAGGGGACCGTCTTATGCTATTGCAGATCAGGATCGAAGATCACAATAGAGCATGAGTTTTTACAATACACACACATACACACACATGCGACTACAGACTTAAATCTTAATCTAGAACTCGAGGCGCGTTGCCAACCCCTCTAAATTGATTATATCACTCCCTTGTCCACATCTCTCTCTCTCTTCCTTCAATTAATATTTCCAGAGTTTTTGGTACACGTATCTTCATGTATTGTTTTCTCTTAACTGATTTTATGTAAAAAAACCTTCAGAAATTTCAAGATTTTAATCAATTTCCAGGATCACTCCTTTGTCGTCAAAGGCCTTTATTTGTTGTTGCTGTTATTGTTGGTATTGTTGCTGTTCTCTCTTGAAATAATGGCCTCGCCTTCTCTTTTCTATACAATTTTGGGTACTACCTCATCATTCCTAACCTGCTTTCTTCCCAAGACTATTATGGTTCTCATAAGCATTCATTTATTGTCAACCTTTTTCGTGTTTTGTTCTTTGTGTTTTGTTTTGTCATGTAGTCTTTGTTGAATACGACATTATTTTCTTTCACTATATTTTTATTTTGATATCGATCATTAGTTTTTCCCTCGTTCAAATTTTGCTTGATTTTTTTTGTTTGTTTTGGGGTTTTCAGTGTCACACCGGGTTTTGTTATGCTTCGACATTTTTCTATTTCTTTTTTCATTACTCCGTCGCAACCAGCAATTAATAGAGAATTTCTATTTCTTTATGCGTTTAAGTTGTAGAGATTTTTTTGGGTTTTCTTGGAATTTTCGTATTTGTCGACGTAACGTATTATTTATAACGCAAGGACAATCCAAGAATTGTCCGCGGAGGTTCTTCGGTCACCACCGACCGTTTCAAATTCCAAATTCCACGTCTTCGAAAAAAAATTATTTTCAAGGGTTTGTGACTTCTCAAACGTTTGTTTTTTTCCTTTCGAACCATTTTGAGTTATGATTTGATGGAGACTTATGTATATTCTTTTCAAAGTCGATTTTGATGCACGAATGTCCGTGTGGGCTTGTACGTGTGCCAGTACTTGTCTGGTTGTTGATTTTTGTGGCGCTTGCCAACTGATTAATTTAAGCCACACACAATGAATTTGGTATTTGGTAACATTATTTATGGCCGCTGGTGTTTGGTCGGGGTTACATCAAAATTGTGTCCCCTGAAATTTTGTAGCAGTAGCTGATCTTTCTAAGGATCCATTTAACCAAAATTAACAGGAAGAGAAGAAAATGGAATTGCTTAAGAATCGTTACCATATTTATCCCATTTGCAGAGAATGATTTTCCTGTTTGAAAGAATTATTTTCACGTATGCTGAAATCCTTTAATTAATTGGGTGTTTCTTTCAAGGCTCACAAAGACGATACCTAACCTCGAATATTCGGAAAAGCAATTACGAGGTGTCAAGAGAGATTGCTACGAAAATTATTATTGCCGAAAAGGAAAGCTGCCCGTTTTCCTACGGACTTTTTATTACCTTTTCCTCGATCTCTTCAATCCGCTGAGTTCAAAGCATTAATGAATAATTTAAGGACCGCATGGTAAGCATTCACTCAGTTCTTACACAGACTGACACAAAGAATTGTCTTCAACATTTAATCTAGTTAGAAGAGACATAATAGGACGTTTTATTGTACATAGAAAATGTAAGCAGTGTTAATGAATGTTAATGAATACTAATGAATTCAAATCGTTAAAACTAAAAGAAATTATTTCATATTTTGAATTTTTAAATTTTCCTCACTTTCCACTCGATTATGTTTCCTAAAACAGCGTCAGTACGAGCATTTTGATGGGAGGTATCTTCTATTTATCTATATGTTTTGAGATCTTTGTCCAGCGAGACATTTCTTTTACACTACCGGTAATCTTCTTAGGATGTTAAAATTGCGAGATTTTTTACAAATTTGTATTATTTATTGTAAATTTAATTGATATACTCTATACTCTATATTTTATGTAATTAATTGAGTAAAAACATTTGCTTATGTACGAAATTGGCGCCCATTTATAATATATTATAATATACATAATGTGCATGCTCATTATTGCCATCACAAGGATGTTAGATTAACAAAAAATAATAAAAATGTAAAAATAGTATTCTTGGATAATGACGGATCATAAAATAAACGAACTCTTCGTTAAGAAGGAAATATATTAATAGAAAAATACTCAGGACAGAAAAGTAATCAAGAAGACGTAAATACATAAAAATGCATACATAAAATATTAATATGAAAACCTTTATAGAAAATGTAAACAACTCAGGGAGAATTCAATTTTTTGTTGAAACTTTTTGGTTTTTTTCATGAAAATATAGAGGCAAAATAACCAATGAGCAAATCTTCAAAGCTGGACTAATATACGATGTGACGTATGACTGATAATTATCCGTTTTACTACCCGTATGTGGAAAAAGCTCCTGAAGTGACCGTTAGTGAAAGGTGAATTGTTCGAGATTGAGCATCTCTTTATCCAAACAAATTAATAATGTTGAAATTTTTAGAAATTTTGAAATAAATTTAGGTAAAGGAATAATTAAAGGTAAAAGTTTTTAAATTGTGGTTATACGCCCAAGCGCTCTCAAGGTAATTTTTCATTGCGAGGCTGGAGCGCCCTTTAACCCATTCTTAAATCTAAATTTTTATTAGAACTTATTAACTAAGGTCAAATAAATTAAATACAGTATTATTTTACAGACTTTCGGTGACGAATCGAAGGATTATCAGCGACGCACAAGTTAAACTTCTTTTTGAATACTTTTCAGACCTTCTTCGTCTACATGTATTGCATTTAGTGATGTCGGTGCGTTGTGGATGCGGTGAATATTGCTAGGGCGAAAAGTGATTTCGTTAAAGAAAAAGACAAAAATTCTTCCTATTGCAGGAATATTATTAAGAAGAATAACAAGTTGCCGTCGGAAACAGCTTTTATATGCTTCTGTCTATCAGGTTTTATGCCACTAATGGTGGTAACCAATTTACACGTCCGCTGATAAAATTATAGCCACTTATGTGTGAGTGTATGTGCAGCGGTGTGCGTGTAGCAGAGTATATTTTAATCGGGTAACACAATTGTCTAAAGGATACTCTAATGTTTGCTATTATTGCTGAAAGTAATAGGCTAAAGATGTATCTGAAGAAATAAGTACTGTGATTATACATGCGAAGGGAGTACCGTACACGTGACATATACGTAAGAGTTATGCTATTTTAGCGAAGCGAAATTGAAGGAAAAAAACAAGAAAAAACATATACAGGGGCATCAAATAAGACTGTTAACTTCAGCCTTGTCGAATCTTATGTACCCTACACTCGTAGTGTAAATTAAACTTATAGTTTTATCCTAACAAAAAATGGACGGCACACGCCTCTTTTAACGTTTCTGTTTTATAAGATAATTCTGATCTACTACTCATCTCGACTCATAAGAATTTCAATAGAAACTGATTGATTTGTAATTTTATTTCACGTAAAAGTGGGTGAGTATTCCTCATGATCTCGCCCATTTTCAACACCAAACAATTCATAACATATAATGATAAATAATTTTTGTGCGAATTTCATGAGAACGCCCTTAATAAAATTTTTTCTTCTTTCTTCTGTAATCGTTATTTCTGCAGACGGACAGAAAGAGAGAGAAAGATAGACAGACCGACAGATAGGCAGAGGCAGGCGGACTAACATCATTAAACTGCGTCGGGAGGTGATTCAGAGTAAGAATATATATATTTACTTTTCCATACCTTCCAACCTTCCTTTAATGTGGAACAAACATAATACACCCTCGAATGTAGGGTACTAAAGAAGCACGAATAAATAGTGTTAAATTATTTTATTATATCTTTATGTTCGGAGAGAAAGTATGTTATGAATGTATATTTTATATAAGCATAACACATAATATTGACCTTATTTTGAGACAAAAGAAATATTTAAAGACGTCCAAGGAAGATTATTGAAGGAATTAATAATATAATTTGATCCTTATTCTGAGCCAAAACCTAGCCCATTTTCTACTCCATATGACGGTCTATTTCGTAATATAAAATATAAAACACAATTAATTTTTTCATTTTCATATAAATTCATACAAGAAACCTGATCCCTAAACAAATAAAACCCATACAATAAAAAAATTTGGAGGATTACAGTAACTGAATTAAGCAAAGATTTCGTGTGTCCAAAGCTGTCAATAAAACAGTTAAAGGAGTCACTGCATGCAAAGGAATGAGCAAGATATATTTGCGGAATGAGTGAGGTTGCCAATATTGGTGCCAGCGGTAAACTGAAGCCATTTCTTTACGACCATCTGAATGATCTAAAGCGTGGGTGAGAGGGGTATAAAAAGACCGGTGAGAACGAGGAGAAATGGCAATGCGATAATGGTGGTGGTGACGGTGAGGGGAGAGCAGAGACTAGGCATCTCAAGTAGCTTTCAATCCGCACATAAATTATACGAACACGCTGTGCTTTAACCGATATTTCTTTCGTGTTGCATGCGATCTGGTGTGGTCTGATCTGTTCTCTTTGGTCTCTGCTCAGATCTGATGCACGGCACTGAATCCTGTGTATGGGGCCAATTTTTTTGTTAGAAAAAGTCAAAATCAAAAAGTGAACAATACTTACCGAAGATGACTAAACATTATCATGAACTTAATTTTTAAATACTGCGGCACCCGATGGTGCTTCAGTACTTTCTTGCTGATCCTCTTATTCCTTCTGACAGTGTCCGATGAGTTTGTTTTTAAGTTATTTTTATATCGCAATTTCTCACATAAGATCGTAATATATTTATGCCCCCACCGTTTCAGTTAACCAAGCAGACAGTGTGTTTTGGCGTCGGTGCTGGCAACGGCATCGGTATTAGCTTTGACATCAGCATAAGCATCGGTATCGACATCCGCATCGTCATCAACATCAGCATCAGTGGCGGTGCATGCAGTGCACTTGAATATTGAATTTCTTTTGGTTCGGATGCATTCGAAGTAGCCTTCGGGTTGCATTTATTTTAGGGAGATTCTGTACCCGCTTCCTCATTTGTTTACTTTGAAGTTGCTCGGTTTGTTCTTATTTGTTTGGAGGGTGGGAGGAGGGTTGGGGGATACGTAGGTACAAGCATGGAGAAAATTGCATGTGCAGACAGACGAGTATGGATGTTGTCATGCATCGTTGACCAATTTCTATCAAGTTTCATCAGGAATGTTTTTGGTAGCCTAATTTATTCCTTTCTGTTGCCGTTGTTGTTGTTATTGTTGTTGCTGGTGATGGCAGTGGTGTCTGTACTTTTTCTCTTATATTTTCCTTGGTAGCAAGATTAGAAGTAGAGGCTTCATTATGTCTGAATCACTTGTTGGTCATCATCGTTCAACCGTCACCGTAGACCGGATTCCGGATCCGGTCAGCCGGAACTGACTGTGTTTGGAACATTCTCGGTGGATACTGGAAATATTTGTATCATCAAACCGGGAGGAGTTAGATCGACCAAATACTGACCTTATGGTTTTCGTTGTTAAAAATACTTAATTTCAATGACATTGTTTCAAAAAGTTATATCCGTTTTACATATTTCTTCACAAAATTGAAAGATTTGCCAATTTAAGGCTATGAATTGTGTTCGGGAGCATGATCAGAATAGGCGTTAATTAAAACCGTGATCATAATGAGATCATGTTTTATGTTAAGTAATATTTTTATAAAATAAAAAACTGTCTTTTTTATCTGAAGCGTCTTATTGTCTATTTTTGGTGACCCCAACGCTCATCAATAAATCATTAATTTTCGGCGTTTGACGCCGCTAGACGAACTCCAAAAAATGCTTTGAGTTAAATAATTTCACACAAAAACTGTCTGCACAAATGACTGTCGTAAATGTTCGAGTATTTTAAAAATAAAAAAACGTTCTCAATGTGGTCGCAATGGCAGATATGTGCGTACAGAACACAAAGAGGACCATGACGTAAACGCTGTGGCGAACCTAAACCATGTGTGAAGACGGAGAAGTGTACAAATTAATTGCTTCATTACCGCATGACCACAAAATCACTTTAAGTCAAACCACAGAAGCATCACCTCGCAATAACTTATGAAGTGACTGAACTAAACGCGACGACGCATTCTACCAGCGGAATAAAGAACCTCAGACCAAACCAATCTAGACTGATGGGCAGGCGAATAATGTAAATTTGACGTGTGGCTAATTGAAAATAAAATGGTGGGTTTGATCGGTGCGTCTGTAACAGCGATTCCTCCCTGATATATAGAAATAAATGGAGGGTACCATGGAGGTTGAAGAGCTAGAAAAATTGTACACTTCTGCTGCAAATCAGAAAATTCTGCTGTTTTAGAGGACAGAAAATGGAGAAGCAATTTTTGAAGGGAAATATCAAAAATGTGTTTTATGGCGACATCTTGAAATAATGAATTTTTAATGGTTGGACGAACATTTTATTTACTTTCTTTGTTATTTTTTTGGTTGCGAGAAAGCATTCATAAAGTTTCGAATAAATGATATTCAATTAGATATTATCCCATTAGTAAGTGTTTTTTCTTGAGTACCCATCTCTCCGCGTCCTTTTAACGGTCTGTGAAAAACATGCTACCGATAAAAATGTCGAAAGCAAATCATGAAAGCAAATGTGTAAAATGTTAATAAAAATTACGGCTGTCAACAAATTTTTGAAGTTTGATGAATGATATTTAACAAACCATTTCCATTTCTTTGGAAAAAAATTTAATAGAAAATTTAATGGACCAATCATTGGAATATTTAAGAGGGTGGCTCAGATTTCTGTCGCCATCTACATAAAAAACATTAAGTAAATATGAAAAATTGTAGCAGAAAAGGGTCTTTAATTTTTTTTAAATATTTTACAGCACAAATTCTTCAGTATCTGACACTCACTGAGTTTCCTTTTGACGTCGCTGGTATTTATATTTTTATAAAAATTCAAACAATTTTATGTTTTTAATTTTTATTTTAATCATCTTCTAATTACTTTACTATATTTGCAATTGAAATCCCTTTTATAGACATATTATTTTAGAGATTTGACTATTTTTTCCTCAATCTTTTCCCAAAGCAATTTTCCCTGTGTTTTAACGTTTTGATTAGGGCAGTAGGATATAACAAAATACACAGCCAAGAGTGAACAATATGTGTCATTTTACATTGTACTATACAATGGCTTCATCGTATTAGACCGCAAATACATCGGGGTTATAAAAGTAGGTATAAAACAAGCACGAAAAAACCAGAGAAGGTAAAGTTGTTTACATCCTCTCCAATCTATTGCTTTGTTAGCCTTCTTTTGTTGTCTAATTCTTACTTTTTTTTACTTTGTTTATTTATTTCTTTTAATATTTGTTTACTTTTTAGCCCATTTTTCCTTTCACTGTCATAAAAAATCTCCTCAAACCGATACCCCGAACCGAACAAACCGATAAATTAAACGACCCAACGATCAATATTTATGAGAGGTTTGATTATTACATTTTCAGTGAACCTGTTTCAGATTTGGCCCGACCAAAAAAAAAAAAAAATAAATAAAAGGAAGGCAGCCCTTCAGTTTAATCAGATGCTCGGTATTGATTGAATTACCTTTTCCATGAATTTAGAAATTTTTTATGGTGTTCAACAGGAGACGAAACAATAATTTTTGACCGCAATCAGCCACGCAGATCTGAGATGTGAATTCACATGTAGGTGAACTTCTAGGTGAAGTTTTTTAATAGTAAACGAATTATAGTTTTAGTTTTTGTAGTTCGCACCAGATAAATATGTCTGCGCTGACGAAAGAATTCCTCAATGAATTACATGGTTTGAGTAAAATAATGACGTTATTTTTAAAATATCTGTGCCGAGCTTTAATTTGTAATTACAGTTAAATAGCTGGCTTATGATTAAGGTAGAAAAATATTAAATCCATTCGATACTATTCAACACTATGTCTGAACGATTAAAAAGTGTTGTTGCCTTTGTTGTCTACGTTTCGAAACACAATGCTTATAAATTATACGTCATTAAAGCACTCAGTCTGCTCTTAGAGGAAAGCGATATTACCAAAATTATTGCTGTTTATAATTTGTTATAAAATACTAAATTTTATATGATATAAATCAAAACTAAATAACAATTAACAACTGATACCTCTCTCTTTAATTCCAATACTATTATTTTTACTAAAACTAGAAATTAGTTACGAAAGGATAAAATTGAATAATATGACAATTATGGAAATTGAGACAAATTATATTGTTGATCCTAATAACAGTCATTTATACTCCTTTGTATGCCATCATTATTGTTTCGTAGCGCTATTTCTCTTATTATTGTATTTATTATATAATGTCAAATTATTTTACAGATTATGCTAATTGGGTGTAGGTATGAACATGTTGATGAATCAACGATTGAAAGACTAAATAAATTACTTTATCAAAGCATATAATGCCATTGAACAGACTGAATATATTAAAATGACCCAACAGAATGAAGCAATGTTTTATACTTATCGTTTTTATTTTTGTCAGTATCGGATTTTTGTTGAAATTATTAAATTATAAATTTTATATAATTTATAATAATAATTTTATAATGTATAAAATTATTTCTGTTTGTCAAAATGGAATTCAAAGGAGTGAATTATTTGCTAAAACCGTTATTAAAACCTTTTGTTCACAGTTTGAAATTAATTTCATTTTCAGTCAATCAATCAATCAATTAAGTTCAGTTTAACGTCAAAAATTATCAAAATGCATTGATTTGGCTTTTATGGGATAAATTCCGCCACTTACTTACCCTTACTTACCCTCCACTTACTTACCCTCTACGGATTTCTAGTCAGCTTAAATAGGGTTTTGTTCCCATTTAGAACAATACAATCTAATAAGAACCTTTAATGAGAGGTTTTTTTAATATTTTTTATTTAGAACATTTTTACTTGTAATGAATAATGTAAATTTTATCATGACAACAAAATATTAATTTTACCATAATTAAAGTTGTAAGCTGTTTTGCATCTCTGAGTTAGGAATCATTTAGATTAGACCAAATTCCTCGTATTCCTCTTTCAAGTTTCTGAATAATTTTTATATCCTATTCCCTTTAAAAAATGGAAATAGGATATATTAAGGTTGATACTAAGTTTGTAACGCAGTGGAGGAGCTACAATAGATATAGAAAAGTATATATATTCCAGCTCAGAATGATCCCGTGAGTCGATTTACCCCTGTCTGTCTGTCTGTCTGTGGAAATCACGACTACTAGAGAAGGAATGAAGATATGATCATGAAATTTGGTACGAATGTTTCGTGTTACGATAGGCTGGTTGGTATTGAAATGGACAACTTCCGCGCCCACTTTTGGTATTTAATGTGAATTAAATCGCGTTTAGAGCTCAATTTCTCAGTTCCGAGTACGAACTTAAAGGTGAAATTGTATATCCGAGTCTACTACCTCATTTGAAAATATAATCAAAAAAAAAAAAAAAATGGGTGTGGTCCGACCACTAGAGACTAAATTCATACAGGCGTACAGGCTTGAAAATAGAGATATTGACATGAAATTTGGCGCAAATATTCCCTGTCATCATAGGATGGGTAGTGTTGAGAATGGGTGAAATCAGAAAACTTGCACGCCCGTACCTCAATTAGAACTGTTTCACAAAAAATGAGCGTCGAAAAGAACAAATAAAGCATGAAATTTGGTACGAATGTTCTCTGTCATCACAGGCTGGCTATAAATGTAAATATAATAATTTAAATATAAATATATAATATATTTAAATAAGCCGCCGACATTCTATTTGAACGTTGTTACCATGAGATTCGGGAATAGGATATATAAATTTCGGCAAGGCCGAAGATAACGATCTTACTAGTTCAAGTTATATGTCGTTTAAATTGTAAATTTTTGGAACTAAACCAAACCAAACCAAACAAAATTAAAAAAAAACTTGGTACGGTGATTTTTTAGTGCTGCGATAATAATGTTACTATGTTCTAAAAGCTATTACTTGTCTAGCGAAGCGTCATTTTCTTTTATTTTGATTTATAAATTCTCATCAATATTTCACCAATACAAAACTCAAATGCCAAAAATTTCAAACCCATATTGATAAAAATATAAAAGAAATATTTCTAGGGTTTATATATATATATATATATATATATATATATATATATATATATATATATATATATATATATATATATATATATATATATATATATATATATATATATATATATATATATATATATATATATATATATATATATATATATATATATATATATATATATATATATATATATATATATATATATATATATATATATATATATATATATATATATATATATATATATATATATATATATATATATATATATATATATATATATATATATATATATATATATATATATATATATATATATATATATATATATATATATATATATATATATATATATATATATATATATATATATATATATATATATATATATATATATATATATATATATATATATATATATATATATATATATATATATATATATATATATATATATATATATATATATATATATATA
Organism: Physocephala rufipes; assembly: GCA_963966595.1. Classification (NCBI taxonomy): domain Eukaryota; kingdom Metazoa; phylum Arthropoda; class Insecta; order Diptera; family Conopidae; genus Physocephala; species Physocephala rufipes. The sequence goes on from OZ016505.1 coordinate 21,953,709, forward strand.
TATATATATATATATATATATATATATATATATATATATATATATATATATATATATATATATATATATATATATATATATATATATATATATATATATATATATATATATATATATATATATATATATATATATATATATATATATATATATATATATATATATATGCATCATAAGAAACACTTGAGATCCAGTCTCATATACTAATTTCTGAAATATGCGCCCATGGGCATGACGAATGATCCGATGTGCGAAGAAATATTTGACATCTCTAAGTGACACTTTGAGTTTTCGCGCCTTTCGATGGTTAAAGAACAGAAAAAATTGAAAGAAAAATATGAAGAAAGCCAACAATATCCACAAAAACTGAGTTGCTTGATTAAAAGTAAAAAAGTATAAAGAGAGCATCACTTGCAACAAATAGCTTCTAGCACACTCCCCTGCTAGTTTAACTATCACTTCTGTTACACGACAGCATTCTCGTTCTAGACTCAATGCAAACTTTTCTGAACAGCAGACTGCATTTCCAAAGGCACACAATCTGTTATTCTTCCCTGGAACGCTCTCCAAATCTCTTTCCCTCACCGTATTCGACGGTAATATTCTTGAAATCCTAGTCTACTTCATTTTAGAAATAAATTGTCGCCGGTGATGATTGCATACAAACAAGTGATGAAATAAATCATTTGGAAGCACGGCCCCTCATCGTCAAATGTCATTTGCTTGCAGTGTCTGACAGTGTTGTTACGAGCGAACTCGAGCGAGTCTCGGTTACACGTAGTGTCAAAAATGTCAATTTTTCAAGATGTCGACTCGAAAGGACTTGTCGACAAATCCGTAGGAAGACGCATGTACATATTCTTAATACAACCTACATTGACAGAAATTTTTGTAATATATTTCAAAAGTACTCTTAAAAAGTTTTCGAACCTGTCTGTAATTCTGAGATACAATAGAGCTGCTATACGGCAAGAAGTGGAAGATATGGGAAATTATTTTATATAAGCATGAATTCTTACACAAATTAGTGTCTACATGTGTTTCCAATCATCGGTAATTGGTGCTTCTACAATGACTACGAAAGTACAACTTATTTTAAAGAAAGTACAACTTATTTTATTGTAAGATTTTTATAAAATATATAACAGTAATGATTATCTATATAAGTTCTCAATGTTTGCGGACTAATAAAATTTATTATGTTTTACAAAATACGGGCACCATTTTTATCAGTGTACTCATAATTTATAACTAAGTGTGGTGTATTATTTAGTGCTATCGTGAGAGCATCTGTTGTTGTTGTATTTGTCACAATACTACAACAAGATACCCACCGACTAATGCTCAGTTTTGTGGCAATGAATATACTCGAAGTTACTTTTAGTTCATTGATCTGATTTAAGATCATACCGAGAGTTTTATATTTAACGAAATAAATATGTGTTTCAAATGAAGAAATGAAAGAAGACGGTTCTCACTTCGCCTAACATACACCCGCACCTTCGAATGTCAACTCTGATTAATATCATTTCTTTTCCCATTTTCAGGAAAATTTTATTGAACTTGAAACGTCAGCTGAAGCGCATTCGCACGCTCGAATGTGACGCGCAGCTCTCACGTAGTTGGGAGGACAACTATAACAACAACAGCAACGACGACAATAACAATAGAAACAAAAGAGAATATTGTTCTTGCTCTTGCTGTTGTTGTTATATTTGTTTTTGACAGTCTTTCTATAATTTTAATGTTTATAATGCGAATCGTCTGTTGGGTTTTTTTTAAAGAGGAAACGTATATTTCGAGAGAGACCCATTTTTTTCAACAATATTTTTATTCTGAAATTTATAATTATTACTAAATATAAATAAATTTGCTAAAAATCATATAAATATTCGAAAATTAAAATATATTGTACTAAAAATGGGCACATTAACATTTTTCAAGGTTTTCGGTTAGAATTCTGTTTTGATCTTTTGCAACATTGTATGAAAAATATAGAAAATAGGAGAAATAAACAACCAAAAATTTTTAATTATTATTATTCTTTGTTTATGCCGCGGAATTTCATTTATTCTTAACGTTATTGTCAAATGTAAATGTCAATTAACGTCAAAAATTCATTCCTCGCTAAGTCTGAAGGGATTTTGTATGGAATGATCTGTCGAGATATTTAATGGATAATGCACGTTATGCAATAGCGTCGAAATTTAATTACTCATCATAGTTTCAGCAAGAATAAATACAAGGATGACAATGATGATGATGATGAGACAATAATAATAAAAACAATAATGAATATCACTGAATGAAGTGGAGAAGTCCCGTACAAGTAACTCGCTTAGATGTCATTAAAGAAGTTGAAATAAAATAAAAATAAAACAGAAGAATATTTAGTGAATCTTTGCAATATCGTCACTGCATTCGATTTATTTAACAACAATTAATTTTAATGAGTGTTTATTTTTTAAACCAAAGCGAAAAAGATAATGAATCACAAATAGCAGTATGAGAAATATTTCAAACAAAATGTTGGGCGTTTTTGTCATACAATTTTTCAAGGACAGGCCGGAATAAAATTATAAAATTACAAAGCAATGGAAAATTTCGAAAATATCTAGAATCAATAAAAATTTAATAAAAAACAAAAAATGTAATAAAAAGCAATGGGAGAACTTTTATATAAAAATTTTGATGGACAGATCGTAGGAGTTTTACCGGCGATTACATAAGAATTAACTCGAATGGGAGGCTTACAGTTAATTATGATACGATAAAGCGGGCCCCTACTGTAGATTTTGTCAAGGCTCATATTTTTTTAGGTAGGGCAATTTTGATCGTGTGAAAATAGTTGAAGATTTTCGAATCCTCTGAAGCAAAATCGTACTTCTTTTTATCAGTTTTTTATTGATAGAATTGAATTTCCTAATCTCAAACGACATTTGCCGTTTTTGCTGTGGTTTTATTATAAGTAAGAATAATCATTCTCCTACGTTTTCGATTTGAACTTTCTTAATCTGTCAATTAGAAAATGTGTTCACATTTTATTTTCTTCCCACTAAATCATTTCTGCTGCCGATTCTAGTGTTTGACATTGCTTCTGCGATGTGCCGTTAATAGTTAATTTGACAGTTGCGACTCCTTTGAACCGCTACCAGTTATCGGGAATGATTTGACAGCCACATCGCACGTCTCTATACATTTACCACATACACATACCCACACATACGCTACACATACACACAAATACACACACATACACACTCGCACACACATACATATGCATACACACAAATACGAACATGTATACAAGTATTTATAACCGCAATTAATGTTCAATTCCGTTTGTGCGCCCATCCTCGATTACAACAAAATCCTTGCGTCTGCCATTGTCATATGTAATCGACAAGTTTAACTGTTCCTCTCGCTGTCGTACACCATTGCTACGCCTTCGCATTCCCTTCAGGCACAAATTCATCAAGCTAATTTCGTGCGATTTTGATTTAAAGTGCTTCGAAGTTCAGAAGAAAAGGTGATCGCCTTATTTCTTCGTTGATTCTACTAAGGTCGGGCTTACCGTCATGTCGTCTCAGTATATTTCATATGGCAAATATATATTTATGCTAAAGATGCCGGGCGACGAAACGACACTGTATCATTCCTGAAAATTCTGATAATCATTTTTCGTGTGAAATTGCTATCCGCCTGATTGAGGAAAGGGAAAAAAGTAATCATTAAATATATTTAAACTTTACGACGTGGGAGAAACGAAAAAAGACAAGAAGAGTACTTCGTAATTTGAAGCATGTGTGTGATCCTGTTAAAAGCATAGGCCGTTTTGTTTAACTTTCATCCTCCTTCTCTCTTTTATTAATTACAAATTGCCAAAAAAGTCTCTTTTACTCAATGCTGTTAAATAATTTGGCCTTTGTCCCATTGTTGCGCTTAAGGGAGCTGCTTTGCTGACACTCCTACGCACAAACGAGGGGAAAATGCCTTTGAGTGGGCTCGACAAATGAGTTTTGAGCGATCGGACTTGCAATGGACAGACGAATAAATGAACTAAAGAATGGCTAAGGACAACCTGCAAATCAGTGAAGACGCACACCTTAACTTCTTTGTTCTTTAACCGTCTCACCCTTTCAATTTCTTAACACTTCATACTCGACTATTTTCAAAATTGATAGAATGAATTTCTGGCATACAGAAAGACAGACAGGTACGCAGGCAGGCAGGCAAATCGGCAGAATATTGTGATAATTTTCTCCTGCTTAATACACAGTTTCCTTGCTATATCCCCTCCATCCTTCACACTTCTCTCAACGAACTTTTATTCTTGTGCTGCTGCTCCTCAATTTTCTCAAGTTAAAGAATTCTTCGAGGCATTTCTTGAATGCTGTTCGTAACTCTTCCGGATCGATCGATTTAGCCAACAATGCAGCCGACTAAAAAACCGTGCGATCGACGACCAACCGGCTGGTATTGTCAGAAGATGGAGATGCTAAATGGAGATCGATTGGCTCACTTGGCCTCATTAATCAAATGATAACCTGCAACGAATGAACGAATGAAATGAAGGTACGTTTTGCAGCGCTTTAGTTTTGTTAAATTACGCTACGTTACAGGGTGCCTCATTATATCATTTGTGGCAGGCAAAGAATTTATAAAAAAAGGTAGGGATAGCGTTTTAGTGTCACCATCATAAGGATATGATTGCATTCTGCTGACGATACATACGTTAAATATTAGTATTTTCAAGTTTTTAGGAAGTGTGGGGAAGAGGAAGAGACAGTAGAGTAAAATTAAATATAAGCTGATGTTGAAACGAAATGAAAGCATGGTTAACTCTTGGGCTTACATTGTGTAAATTACCCACAACAAATACAATAAAACCTACGCTCATTTCAGCCGATTCATGATGTTTTTTTGTGGTGAACGTTGTTGTTGTTTGGTGGTGTTGCGTTAAGATTTTTGGTTAGCGATATTGTGACTTCTGTATTTAATTTTATTCGTATTTTATTGGACTCCTTCAGTTTTAAATCGTTTCGTTTTAGTTGCTTTTTGTAAATGTTGATAAATTCGAACGCTATTTTTGAAGGAGTGTATCGCAACAACAGCAACTACAACAACAACAATGGTAGTTAAAACAGCAGTAGCACCAACAGCAGGTTCCCAATTTTTTAATTTATTACAGCTGTCAATATTATCTCTTTGTATTGTCACAAAGGCACGATAGTGGCATTTCTTGGAATTTCTTTGGCCTGTTTCAAAAAGTTTTTCTTGTTTGTTTATTTTTGCACTGCTTGTGGTCTTAGTGTTTTGTTGCATTTGATGTTTCTGATTGCTTTCTTGGGTTTAATTGAGCAATTGGGTTTATATACGCAATCATGTTTTCTGATACGTTTTGCAACATGACTGATGAGATATTGCTTCGAGAGTCGCTATCAAAAACTTTTTAACGCAAGTCGTGTCATGCGAATTATAAATTCCATATAGTCATCGTTTAAGTGAGAGGATTGATAATTACTGAAACTGGACTAACGTCTTCAAGTGAACCATCATATGGTTATACCACAGAACAATCACAAAAACCCAGGAACACATAAAACAATAAAAACTATTGCATTCAAATTTTTTCTAAATGTCATTGATTTAGCAAATTTTTAGCATAAACTAAAAGCAATCCAAAAGGATTTAATGAAGTTTTCATTCCTCTTAATGAAAAATAAATGACCAAGAAATTGTGCATTTTATAATAAAAATAATGTTTACAATAATAAAATATAAATGGTAGAACAGAAAATCTTTATTAAATTTCACAATTTAAGGCAAAAGTTATGACAAAAATGAAATGTCCAGGAAATCACTTACTTCCTCCCCAATTAATGCTTTCAAAGAGAAATAAATCTTATAATAATTAACAAAAAATTATAAAAAAATGCTTGTTTTAACAACCAGAATTAAACTTTTATCACTTCATTTTTATAATTTTGGCTTAAGGGAAGGAATTTATTTCAATAATAATGAAAAATAAGTGTCTGCCCCAATTTTTAATAATTTTTAATAATTCAAAATTCTAAAAAATAGTTGCAATAGTAAGAATAAATATTTAAAAATAATAGTTAATTTTTCGGCATATTCGAAGAAAAAAACCATTTTCTAAATATTTTTTATGTTTGTTTTAAGATTATTTAAAAATCTCATCATCATTAAAAAAACCTCCTGTAAACAAAAAGTGGCTGCAAAAACATGTTTTTATTATGCAAATTAGTAATGAGTTTATTTTTACTCTTATCACATTTTATCATCATTCGAATGAAACTCGCATTTAAGTCATGACTCTCTCGAGAAACCTCAAGGGACCTCAAAGAACTTTTTATTATGCTCGGACAATGCACTTGGACACTTGAAACTATTACCATTTTTGTCAAAGTCAAAGTCACTACCACCACGATCCTCATCGTCACCTACCTCACGCAATTGGAGTGATACAATAAAAAACTGAAATGAAGGAGGAGAAGAAGGAAAGATGTAGCAGAGTAGCAGAATGAGTTTAAGAAAGAGGTTTCGTTGCTTTGCCGAGATTATAAAATGCAAATTTTTTACTACTGCTTGCGCTGTTGCTGCAGCACGATGGACCTCAGTAAAATCGTATCTCATGATAAACAAATGAATAAGCCACTTTCAACTATAACGTATAACAATAACAACAACATGAACGTTAACAGCAGCAGAAATCAAAAAGGTTGCCTCAAAAGATTTTTAAAGAAATTTATAAAGGAAAAGCTTAAGAAAAAGTTCAACCAAAAAATGTATTGTGTTGTCAGCACCGGGCAGCAGGGCAATTGTTGCTTCTCTGTCCAACTCAATATTTAAATATACGTGTGCGCGTTAAAAGAAAAATTCAAGTTTGGTAAAATCAGATATAGAATCAGATACACAAAGAAAATAAACATTATTGAATGTAATGGTTTTTATGATTATAATTCGATATATTCATAGTCTTCATGTTCTTCTCTTCTGCCTTTCTTCTTCACTTTCAAGTGAATTTTACTGAGAAAGTGATGATTTGAAGAGTTTTTAGAGTAATGAAAGTCATTAATCAGAAAATAATTTCGTTATTTTTCCAACCTTTGAAGCATTATATATAAATAATTTTATTTTTTCTGTTAAGCAATAAAAACTTAATGTTTACTTAGTTTCTTTCTTACGACTGCTTTTAATGTCTTGCTAAAAGTTTACGTAATTCTTCAATTGGCAAAAATACTGTAGATTTGTTAAGATATTTTTGTCTTGGCTGGCAATTTTTTTTGATAAACGTTCGCTGCTGGATCTTAAACCAAAATAAAAGACAAAATAGATTTATATTGCTAAACGAATTTGCATGAAATAAACGTCGCAGCGCTGAATAAATCGCCTTCGTATCGCATGACCAACTACTGCGATACTTTATAGAGCATTATTATGAATGTATGGATATTACCGTAAGTGCTTTTGTGGATTATAAATTGAGTTCATATGCGGTTACCTGTTGTCACTTCAATTATCAACAATGTTTTGTTTTATGCAACAACCACGCCCAAACATTAGACTGCGGAATAATAATCGATTATAGTCGTTGGAAATACGATTTTAATGGAATGACAAATTTTGTCGGGGTTTCAAGTTACAAAAAAAAAAAAAAAAAAGAAAAGAAGTAAACAATACGAAACTAACAGAAAATGATAAGAAAACTTTTGGAGATTTTTCATAATAATTTGCTAAGAGTTTTTTTTCACAAAGCCACAAATTTTATCGGTCTCAAATGCAATAAAATTAAATAAATGGCAAAAGTTTCAGTACACTTTTTAATTGGAGTTGCATGAACTCACAAAGGAATTTGGCGCTATAAAAATTGTTTTAAATAAAAAGAATAAACTTTATTAAATCTAGCAATTCAAAATTTAATACCGGCAAAGTCAAAGATATCATTACTTAATTCGCAGAGCAAAACAAAGGGTACCTTATGAGTTTCTCTTTACCATGTTTGAATATAACCACACCCCGCATAAACCCAATTGAGCGCGTTACGACAAATTCATCATAACTAGAAAATACTGAGAACAATATTTTTGTGGCTTCAATAAGAATCCAGTGGAAATTTAGAGAAACTCGTGATATTCCTACACGGTACGTGACGCACCAGCATTCCAAAAAAATTCTTAAAACGTGGGAAATGTCAAAAGCATGGACAGCATGCATAAAGAGAGAAGCATGGCAAGAAAAAGCAAAATAAGAAAAACCTAGCAAAAAAAATAGCGATGTGTCCAAAGTCTCATGTTGAGTTTTTGTGACGGACGGGACGCCAAAATGAAAGCAATGGCATTAACAACACCAACTAAAAACTAGAAGGAAATAATATTATATGAATAAATAAACAAATATAAACAAAATATATGAATAAATAAGTTAACATCTTGTTCTGACTTGGGTTCATTAACAGCTTGAGATGCAGAGCCAAAAAGGATGTGCTAATTACGTTTGTTTTTTAGACTTTGAATCAAATTATGAGTAACTTTGTGACGATATTTCTGAATCTACTTCATTACTTATAACGTCAAGGTTTTCAAAGTAGAAATTTTTTTCAAAATTTACATTTTTAATAATTTTAATTATTTAATAATTTTTTAATAATTTTAAAAGATTTTACTCAAATTGTTTATAAGCAGAACCTTTTTGATATGAAAGAGTTTGCTAAAGCTTTGGTTCTGTAGTCAAAAATGTTATTCATTAATTAAGCTAAAATCATCATCCCTGATAGTAATTCATCGGCAGGGAATAATTCGATTTATTACTCAGTCTCAGCACAGGGGGAGCGTAGAAGGGAGTCTGTCAAAAAATTGGGGATGATTGGACTCTATCACTGACTTCGACATGACTAATCCTATTAAGCTGACAATCAATCTGACGATTTCAGCGAGGCCCAACAGCAAATAATCTGATAAATTCGCTTAAAAAAATTTGTTTTTATATTTATCAAAACATAATCCCCGATTGAAAGTTGCGCAAGTTTTTCTTTAATTGAATTTCGATTTGAATGTCTGTCTCTGTGTCTCACCTTTTTGTGGTCTAATAGAGGTCCCAAGAAATGTTTTAATCGCATGTCATTTCTTACAAGCAAAACGCTTACTGACAGTTAAGTTTGGCACACCGTCGGTAAATTTACTCCTTCCAATCAGAACTCAACACCCTACACAAAAGTTTTTAGTAAAAAAAAATTAAAATTTATTATTTTGCCACACGAGTTATAGACGTGTCAGTCCGTTTGTTGTGTTGCCTACAAAGCTTGTCTCGAGTGATACCATTTATTCGACAGACTCTGTCTACACTTTTTTTAATCTTGTGCGGTTTTTGTGGTTTTCGGAAATTCAAATTTGAATTCAATACAGTCATCGTCAGCTAATGACACTATTGAGTTGAGAACTGTTTGCAACCAACGCCTTCTTTCTACCCGGATCATTCAGTCAATTCCTTTCGTTCTGCGGACTGCAGCGTGTGCTTTTAAACCTTTGTGGAATTTTGTCACTTCCACTATTATTTCTCTTTTCTTTCGTGACACTTTACCCAAGATATGCCAAGACAATTGATTCTGATCTGAATGCGTGATCGTTATGACGTGACAATTCGATGAGATTTTATGACTAACGTTTGAATAGACGAAATTTATGCGAAATAATTTGTAAAAGAATTGTGAAAAACAGAATTATTAATATCCAAGATATATCAAATTTGATTGCAGGGTGTCAGGAAATGTTAAACCGCAACGTTATGAAAAAGGAGGGGGAGAGGAGAGGCGGTAATAATCTTCAAAAATCGATACATGGACGGCGTTCCAGCGACAGAGAAGAGATGCATAAAATATGTGCAAAACAAAATCAGAAATCGTTTATCAAATTGTACCTCAAAGCATTTCCTATGCTCCCTTTCGTTTGAAAAAAATATCTGGTTACTCCACTGGAGTGAGCATTCAGACGGGCAATCAAAAGGGTAATTTTTGTATGTTTCGGCCGCGTTATCAGCGACTGCGCCCACAAATTCGCCGACTGCGCATTCGGTAATAGAAATCGGCGCAAATAAACGATTAAGCAACACGAAAGTCCGAAGGAGGCAAGCAAGTGTAAATCTATAGTAGATCCCTTTTTGTCTGCAAAATGTTAGACACACATCCCGATAAACGAATTTCCATAATCATAACCATATGTTAATATTTTATGATCGACAGTGATCGAACCAGCCCGCAGCCTCGGCCGACACCAAACTATTCGAGACTCCACTCATTCCATCACTCATTCATTCGAAGTGTAACGTAATTCAAAAGTGCGAAAATTGCTGATTGATTTTTATTGGGATACCGCTGCAAAAAAGTGTTCGAAGTGCATACATGTATGCTCCAACACCGATTGGACAGCAGTCCGACAACTGTGAAAATTATTGTCTGCCTTGTTGGAGTGTCCCGTCATTAAAACACAGCTTGGGGTCCACACTCGGACTCTGGCAATTCCTTAAGGTTGTGACTTTCTAAATAATTGTCAAAACAGCCGTCTGAATGGCTTTTCCGTTCGCTTGGCCGTCTGAATAAACGACAACAAATGGTGTCGTTTGTGTTTTGAATAATGACAAATTTATAGCGCCTCCACAACTAATAAGATTTGGCGAAAATTGCATGGAAATCGTTTATACCGAAGGCTACCAGACGTAGTAATTTTTTGTTACTCCCCATCGATTTTTGCGTTTGCTCACTTTTTGATCTTTTTTATTTGCACCGTCATTGTAAATTGACAAAAATGCTGAAAACAAATTTAGATCAATCGTTCAATTCGAATTGTATGAGGTTTTCCTTTTTGAAAACATATTTATCCAAAAGGATCTTTCACAGCCTTTCAAGAGCCCAAATATAGGTTTTAGATTATTAGTAGGAGAAATCTATAAAAATTTAGATAGAATATGAAAATATATGAAAAGACCACTACGGAGAATTTCTAAACATTTAACAGAACACTAAAATTTAATACCCGCTTTTTCAGAGCAATGGAATTTATGTTAATCGACAAAGGGTTGAATGCAAGCAATTTTGTATTTAAAGGACGCAACTGAAAAGTGTAATAAAAATTGCTGTAAACACTTACTCAGATCATGCAAACCTTCTGATAATCTCGTCTCGATAAACGATCCATACACGATTAGTCTTTGTCTACGAGACTCAAACAGAGGACCGATTGGCAGATAGAGATATAAATTTTATTACTTATGCAGAATTATTGCAAGACAATGAGTTTACTTAAGCCATAGGACCGCTTCCTCCTCCCACCTCCCCCTCCCCCGAGAACCGTAGCTAATCGAGAGCCGAGCTGACTTGGCTCGTTTTGAAATGTGCATTCATTAAAATAGTTTTTATTATCGCACCGAGTCGTGTGCGGGCTTGTGTGTAATTTAAACCCGGTCTTCAACGGTACGGGGTGTTTGTTGATGGTGATAATGACGTTGTTGTTGGCTTTATCGCCATCATTGTTACCTACCATGAAATCAGCCCTGGGAAATTTATGCAAGGAATTACCTTTTATGAAAATTTACATTTAATTTTATCTCGTATAATGTTGTCGTCGTTGCCCTCGCCGCCATTGCTTTTGTTGTTGTCGGTCGTTATGGGTATTTAATCCCTTCTCCCTAACTTTGGTACCGTCATTAACCACCCTACCAGTTTCCTGCTATTCGTGCACCACTTGCTGCCACCTTTTTCTATTACTCCATCTTTGATTATAAAAAATCCTACATTATTTTTTATTGTTTTTATTGCTGTTTATTACGTTTTTACTTGTCTGGATTGCTCGTTCCAGTTAAATGGATGGGGGTTAAAGGATGCTGAATATGGTCTGGCAACTCGGAATTTCAGGCGAATGTCGTTCTATTTGCTTCACAAAACAACGACTAATGCATGCCTAAAAAGCTTTCTTCCATCTCGATTACTTCTGCCCTTTATGAGATGGTTGTTTATGCTTCATCTAGCTCATTCGATAGATTCTACTGTCATCGGCGTCTCCCGTCAATCCTTCATGACGAGTTGGCTCAATCCTTTAATTCGAACCTGTCTGAAGTGTTTACTTAACGTGGCTCTCTCTATCTCCCTACGGTAGAAGTGAGTTGGTTCAGAAACTAATTTCGGGTGATTACATTGTCGAGTTGTGCTTATGTTTAGTCCGCGATCAGCACAATTTTATTTTAACCACGCTGACTTTAATGAGTTGGGATTATTAATGAAGGTGGAGAGAATGAGGGAGGTACTTTACCGTCAGCATATATAAAGCCACTTAATCCTCTACCTCTTGAGAAATCTCTTCTTCAAATATTAATCAAAATCTTAAATTCAAATGGAAATATATTTCAATTCATTGCGCGTGAAATGAAACTGAAACGATTTCTTTATTTAATTAAAAAATTAATCTCATGCGCGACGACTTTTTGTGTCCAACAAATCCATCAATATAAATATGCAAATAAAATTATCATTTAGAACTCTTACTATCATCACAATTATTATCATCATCATTGGTATTATCGTCAAGGTATATTACGACAATAATTTTTTACATTTTTTACAAATAGTTTTGAAGAAAATGTATTTAGTAAAAGTTTTTCATTTATAAAGTCACGATAAAATAATTTCGTATACAACGAATTGCCTTTTAGGACTTTATTATTGCAGGAAGAGGAAGGTGATTATTATTAAGCGTTAGAGATATATTCATTATTAACTCTAGCGCTATCATTAATTTAATAGCCGGTCCTTCTGGTGTATTTAGGAGCGTCGTTGCAGCGTCATTTCATGTCTGCCGCATTGTTCAAAAAATAATAATATCATTATCGTGTCTGCAATTATCATTATCGTCATAATTATTCCTCTTTTTCTTTTTATTCTCGATTTGTCATCATCGTTGCAAATTACTATTTTCTATTTCTTCGTTTGGCTCCCACTCGAGCCGCTCCTTTCCGTCGCCGTTCCCTCCAATACACAGGCTGCTGACGATCTCATCGTTGTTATCGTCGTTGTTTGCATCGTTGATCTTTATCGTTATCATTATCATTTGTTTGCATCGAGGTCTAGAGACTTGGTGAAAAATTTGTAATTTCATGGGCAATTTTTAATCTAGTACGTGATTTAATTCTCGCTTCGTTCCACGCCGATTCCCCGATCGACGCTTCGTGGCACGCTTCTGGTCGGCACAACGGCACTGGCGCCCGACAAACAAAGGATCCACATGACGGTTTAAAGTCTCACAGCGCTTCTCCAGTCGCAGTCGGAGCTGAGTTGACTGGTAGCTACGGCTAGAGAGATGGATGGATGGGTGGATGAATGGAGGAATGATTGGAGGAATAGTTAGCTGACCGACTGCGTGGAAGGAGGGCTGCCTGAATAGATTGCTGCTTTTGCATTCGTTTCAATTGACTTTAAATACAATTCACGGCAACTAGCCTCGATGCAGGCGGTTGATGAATACAAGTTTACCGTCTGTATACAGTCGGAGAAACCAAATGCAACTGACAGCTTTGCTGAGTTTGTATTCCGGTTGACTGCAGCTCACTAGACTCATCGGGCTGACTGGCTGCAGCACCGGCTGCAGATTACTTTTCATTTCTCGCCTTAAGTTAATTTGTAAATGGTCTCCGTCAGACCGAAATGGTCCACAAGGCGACTGAGCAGTTTTTGCGTCCACCGGATCGGCTTCGGTTAGGAGAGACCCTGTGGAACATTTTCTTTTGTGCTCGCTGATTGACCACGTCTTAAAATTAGTACGTCTGTCCATCCCACTCACAATCACGTTCAGATGCGATGACTCCTCAGCTCTTTTCCATGTCTTTGATACAAATCCAATCCCTTCGGCCATTCAGTGCTTCACTCCCAGACTGATGGTTTTAGCAAATTTTTGCAGTGTTCACGCTTGAAAAGGAAAGTAGCCATTAACTTTTATAACTACTGCTTGCCTTGCGCAAATGATTTGAGCATCTTCGGTGGCTCGGTGGCTCGGTGGCTGCACACAAAGGATGTCATAACTAAAATTGTGCAAAGCTCTGGAAAAACTAAGTCGGGCATATCATCTATTACGTCGTGGCAGAGCATATCGAGTTGGGTTAGTCGTTGGTGGTTGGCTATTTAGTCCTCCTTCTTGCAACGTCTCCATTCCGTTACCCCTCTATTCGGACACCACGGCCTGACACCACGTAGGAATTTTAAATTTGCTTCTGGATTGTATGGGGCTTATTATCTATGCATTTCATGGTTACATTTACTAAGCATTTTGCACGCTGCCGTCTAAATGGTATAAATTATAATTTAGTCTGATGAAGGCTTTCCAGCTAGGATTGCCACGGTGTCAATTGCGGGCTGCGGTGCGGTGCCGTGATTAGAAACTGGCAGTCATTGTGAAGTTCTTAAAAACATGAAAGCGCTTCGTCCTGAGAAACAAGCATCCATCGTTAATGTGGTTAACGTTAAGTAGAGTATATGGCATTATATAGTTATCGAGAGTACTCCTAGTCACTCTCACTCTTCCTTCAGTGGATCATTGATGGAGTGATGGGGTTACAATGCGCTCATCCTATAATTCCTTCCTCATGAAAGGGTTTGCACTTCGGGTCAACCTTAGGTCTTAACTTCTCGGTAAGGTCTTCCCAAAAATTGAATCCAAATCGTAAAATACCAAGAAAAAGTTCACATATCTTAAAAGTGCGATCGGCAGAGGGGAATACACAGCAGAACATACACAGAAATATATATCCTGCTCAGAACTAATAAAACGAACAAAGAAAATGAAACTGCGTCCCTTAAGCAAAGAAAACTTTGAATATCTTGATGATGGTTTCCAGAGAAAACTTTTCCCTTTAGTATCGTCGTCACTGTTTCTTCTTCTTCATTAATTTACAAAACTTTTATCAGTTAGAAAACGAGTAATGGTGGAGAATTCATGTGAAACGAATGCAAAATTTCAAGATTGAGGATTAGAGAAAAGCCGAGGAAAGCAATTTTTGACTAAATAAATGACTGATTGTGTGAATGATTGGGCGAATGAATGAGGAAAATTTCTCGTGAGTATTTCGATGAAAAAGGAGAAACAAGCAATAAAGAAAAAGAATCTGCTAATCGTAAGTGGAAAGGATGCAAACGATCTCTATCAATCCTCCAAATAACCGTCCCCTTACGGTCTGACATACGAATGAATATGTATGCACGTATCCCACTTATTTGTGTGTTTATAAACGGTAGTGACAGTGACACGAACGCAGTGACTGAGCCATTCCGTGGAAGGAGAATATCCTTAAATTATCAGGAGCATAGCGAATATGCGGTATTAAGGATACATTATATTAAAACGGAGTTGATAAAAGTTTCTCACTTGAATTCATATCAGTATCGCACATCCCCCCTCTCTCCCCCTCGCAAAACCAACTCATTACCAAATGACATTTTTCGGGAAAGATTTCCAAACTTCTGGTATTCAACTTCGAATGGTTTCGTTATCGTTTGTTTCATCTATTTGAAATACACTTTTGAGTAGACTGAACATTTTCTAAAGTTTTGCATCTTCGACCTTTCTCACAAATTTGATGCGGTCGATACGTCTAGGAAAGACAAGTCTCCAAGATTTACTCGACATTTATTTAATAGATTATCAAAGGATTTTCTAAACAATGATCTTATCATTTGCTTCTTGGATATGATTCATCGCAGCCATTCACAGGATGTCATGGATTTGTCCCAAAAGAGTTTTGATATTATTCAGAATCTCATTTATTTGTCGGAGATTTTTCCGTAAAAACTTTTCGGAAAAACCTTTCTGTGGTGTCATGGATTATCAGCATATTTTTTACAAATTTTTCATTTATCTCTATTTTGCATTTTCTTCGTCTTTTTCTTCTTCAGTATTAGATGATTCTTCATGATATTTTTAAAGAATAGGATCAAATTGAGAATTTTTTCCTTCGCCTTTTAATCCTAAAAGCTTTCCAAAAATGTTCACTCCATTACATTCAAGATCATTCTCGATATCATACCTGACTGTATCAATTGTGGGATTGTGTTCTCGTGAATATTTATTGCCTTCTTTAGTAATTTTTTCCGCAATCTATTCAAATGACAGTAATTGAAAATTAGCATTAAATTGGATTCATAAACCCAGACGAAATAAATAAAGGAGTATAAATTTTAAGTATTTGACTCCATAGTAAAAGCTTATCTTGGCCCAATTTTTTTTTAAATAAAAACCAATCAGTCAAAATGAATAAAAAAATTTTATTTTATTTTATTTTATTTATCATCATATTTCATGCCATGCTAATCGATTTTATTATGAATTAATATTTCTTTGGTGAAGCTTATTCGGCCAGAATCACGAATTTACGTTACCCGAGCACACAGTCTTGATTATGGGCAATTGACTAACCATTTGATTATAACTATAATCAGTGGACTGACCGAAAGACTAACCAGTTTGTTCATTTAATTTGGCTAATAATTGGTTAGGGTTAGTATTACGTTTGTCGTAGAAGCCGAAACTATAATTTGAATTTGGATTTCATTGAATATTTTTGAGGAAAAATGTTATGCTAGTTTTTTTTTCTTCTGCATAAGCTGAAAAAATGTATAACTTTGCAGAACGGAATCAGAGATAAGTCGAAAAGGAGATATAGTGAGTGTCCTCAAGGAAAGAATAACGATATTATTCAAAATTTGAAATAATTTTCTTTCTACAGGAGGAATTCTTCTCGAAGCAGGGAATTCCCGAAAGACTATCATAAAAAATAAAAAAAATATTGTTAAATTTTCTACTGGAGCCTTTTAACGACACTTATTAACACTTGTTTCTCCCAAATCTATCCTGTACAAATTTAAATAATTTATATATAAATGCCTTGATTCAAATTAATTTTATTGAACAGATCATCCCAAAATTATCATCATCAAAAATTATATATCATCAAATGTGATAATTTTTATACTTCCATATTTTTTGCTATTGCTGCATTTCAACCCACGCTCCGGACTTTTAATCATACGATTTTTTTATCGCAAGTACACACATGTATCAAAACATATATATTTTTGATTATGATAAACAATTTCTGCCCATCTATATTGAAATATACATATTCGTGTGAGTGTGCGTGTGTCCCTACTTAAACATGAGGTCACTCTACGAAGCCTTGAAGGTGGCTTAAAATTTGGCCAACCATAGTACTTTGCAATTCCGATTCTAGAGGGAACTCCGCTCCACTTAGAATAGATAAAGTTTCACCAATGATCACTGCCTGACAGGGTCATACTGCCACTCTAAAATGTTGGCATACGTTGTTAAAATAATTAATGTTTTTTATTTATTTATGGACACTGCTCGGTTTTAATATCATTCTTGTTTAGGCGAACAACGAAACACAATTGTGGAAGTGTCCATCGTGGGCGCAAACCAGGTGTAGTATCAATGGTAATTAGTAAGAAGAACCGGGAGATTAGAGGCCCTAAATAGATAGTGATAAAGGATGGGAAAGCTCAGGAGCTGTAGACTGCTCTCTCTGCATCGATCGATTGCTGGGGATTATTTTGTTCAAATTTTTCTAAGAAATATGATATTGCCTAACATACAGATGATTTTATTTTAAAATTGACAGCTTCATGAAATAAGAGGAGTATAATGTTGGGCTAAATTAAAGATTAATAAAATATGGTAATAAAGTGTATTATTGCTTATAATATTAGAAACCAACACACCTCTCAAATCCGGCAACATAAATTTCATTATGAAAAACATTTGTAAATCTTTAAAACGATTTTGATAACTATTTCTTGTGAACGTTTAGTACAAGATAAGACTTGAAGCTATTTTTATAGAACCTTTTTTGGCCAAAATGGCCAAAATGTAGAATTTACAACAAAAAGAAAAAACAGCAACAACAGCGACACAACAATCGATAGTGGCACAACAGCTAAAATAGCAAAAATGTAATAACAAGAGCACAACAAAACCCTGCCAGCAATGTAAATACGAACAACATTACTTAAAAACCTCTATCAGTCGTTATCGCGAAGGCTGTGATAGAGAAATATGAGCAGATCGAAATACGAGTAGTGTGCAGACACAGCCACTCTTACCCCTTGTGTGTGGAACAACGATAACTGCCGCAGCAGCAATAACATGAAATGAACAGAAAATGTTGTTATTATTGCTTTTGTTGTTGGATGCTGTTCCTGTTAGAGTAATCCGATGTATGAGTGATGATGATGACAATGATGATGACGACGATGATATACATTCATGACTGACCATCTTGTGCGTCGGTGGATACGTGAGTAAGCTTTAAAAACAACAAGCGATAACAACAACAACAACATGCCATAATGCCAATGCTCAACGGCAGCAGCAAAAGCAATAGCAGTAGCGACGAAGTAACTGAAATGCCATACAATGGAGATCGTGTGAATGGGATTTACAATTGCTAAGGTGCTTAATTATTTGTTGTTTTCCCTTGTTGTTTTTGTTCTCGTGCGTATTGCTGTTGTTCATTGGTTTTGATATAAACGTGTGTATGCCATTGAAGCAATATGATGTGACTACTGATGATGTGACTCTTCCTACTGCTTCGTACTGCTGTTCATTTCCGTTTCCGTTCTAAGCCGATTTGTTTTATGAAACAAAACAAAAACAATAATAAATACGAAAACAATTGATACTACTGACCATCGAAATCAAGAGATATCCGTTGTATTGGCTTTTACCAAAAAGATCAATTCATCCCATTGCACGAACTTTCGTTTAATTGGATGTGGGTGATTAATCAACCTAATAATCAGCAACCAACAATAACAACAGTTACCACTAACTACAATTAGAGCCTAAGTTTTGAATATTGTTTTCAACTTATGTGCTTCTTTTTTGATCCAGTTGGATAAAAATTCTGTAATTATGGAATTAATAATCTGATTTTTTAGGCTCTTGATTCGTTTGAACCTTCTTTATCTGGATGGAGCATGTTCTATATTTTGAGATTTGATAGCTCAAATGTTGGGATGAAGCTCTCAATCCGTCTTAAGTCATTCGTTACGCTTCTTTTCGTTAATGAGTTCGTCCTCTATAAAATCCTCCCATTCAGCGAATTTCGTTCTTCCAATATTTTGAAGTTATTAAAATTAACCAAACTTTTAGCCTTTTACCCAATTTTATTGGACATAAACACAGGATTGGCTTTTAATTGGTTTTGCGAGAAAAGCGTTCAATCGTTTTGCTTGAGACATTTTTTAATTTCGTTAGGTTTTTGGAGTTTTCGACTTTTACGGTTCCAACAACAGTTCCAACACAGTGATCTGTGTTGTTGTTGTTGTTCAACTTATTTAAGCGGGTCATGTGTTGCTACTTTTGTTGTTGTAAGCTTTGTTGCCTTCCCGTTCAGATGTTGTTCGTTAAGGTCGTATAAAAATTATGGTTTGGATGTAAAATTTTTAATCTTAAAATTCCTGAGAATTTCGATTATCTAACGCATTACTTCAAAAAACACAAAGATTTAACTTTCCGCTTTATTTTTTTAATATACGTTGTTTAATGCTAAGAAATTGTAAGTATGGGAAATTAAATCATAAAAAATCGTAAGATTTAGGAACTGACGGCGACGTCAAGAATTTGGTTATTGAGCGATTCCATATTTGTGTATTAGGGAATGCCGACCTCTTCATTTAGAGGCGCGAATTAATTTGGTTTCATCGTTTTGGTGTTTCGAATATTTTTTTTGGCACACTACATAATCTTCTAGCAAAAATTTTAATTAATAATTACATACTTTATAATTCGTAATTACTTTTGCTAAAGACAAATTATTTTTGCAGAATCGAAGACAAAGGACAGTAAGTACTTCTGTGTCGTGGCAATCGTCACGGACATCATCGTTATGATCACATATGCCATCATTATTACAATTATAATTTTAATTATTATTATCATCAACGCAAGCATCTGCATTTAATTTTGATACGCGATTAAGTTAAAAGCGCCATATGAGCATTCATGTAAAGCATTCAGTAAATGCAAAACGACACTGCATTCAGAACCATATAAATAACAGTAACAATGGGAACAGGAACGACAGCGAGGGATATCATCAAAAGTAGTCACCGCTATGACAGGTATTACCCAAACTGAAGGTGGAGCAAGTGGGTAACCACAATTGTTGCTGCTGGTAACACGGCAACAAACAACAGCAGCTACAAATAACCATCCTCGAAAACATACTTAGGAACTATAGAACTGTTTACCTTCTCATACCTATCGAAGCGTTGCGTTGGACACAATAAATGCCATTAAAACTTCATTGAGTTATCCGAGCGGGGCATTTAAGTAGGAGGGTAGTTCTAACCAAGTCCTAACCATAATGGCCACGTAAACACACAAATGCAAGCACTCGCGGCTGGGAGAGGTTATGAATGCGTTGATGAAGCAAGAGGATGAATCTTTTTATTTGAACATTATTAAAACAGCTTGCAAAATGATGATCACTTTGCTTCACATCACATACCGTCACCGTAAAATGATGCCGCATGCATTGTGATATGATCGGAAATGATCATACAATTTGTTAAGCGGCAGCGATTTGTGAAACGCGCGCGTTGGTTGAATCGTGTCCACTGGCTCTGACACTGACTGAGACGTTGAGCTCGGTTGCAACGGGGATGGTTAGTTGGGGGGAGGGGGTGGTTTCGTAATTGCGTGGTGTTGGTGGTGACCAGTAGGGCGGTGCAGACACCGCGGCAAATTACTTGGAATACGGTTAACAGACTTAATATTATGAGCTACATTTATTTTCATTCGTTCGTTTATTCGATTATTTTCATTAACGATTTTCACGATTTAAACATTATTAGATTAAACAGATTTGTGCTATTTAAATATCTTTATTGATGTCTTAAATCTTGAGGATTTCAGCGGAAGGAAAACATTTTCCAGCACTTCGATACGCCATTAATTCGAAAATATATGATCACTAAGGCGCCACTAAGGCGCCTACGGTGTTTCTGCTGATCTTTCTTATTCATTCATTCATTTTGTAGAAATTAAGATAACATGTATCGATGACGATGATGGTGTTAGTTTGATGAAATCCTATACCAGTTTATGTGTCTATAGATCTTGCCACGTCACGGCATAAAATGCGGCTGCTGTGAAGACACTTTATGCTTCAGATCTTTTGTCGATTCCTGCTTGAGATGAGTCGAGAGTGTGAATAATGAATAGAGATTTTGGAGGTCTTCTTTAGCACCACGCTGCTGTTTTCGATTTTCGAGTTTTAATTATCGTACGAGGCGCTTTTGTTGGCTACCGGATACGTCAAATAAGGCGTACACTGTTTATGATCAGAATTATCTTGTGACCGCGCGCAGGAAAAGGAGAGATTCAGAGGATCCTAGTATGGCTTGGTTGTTTCTGGTTTCATCACTATATAGACTTTTCGGTAGCTTTTGATATGCGGTGTGTTTTAATTTGTTTTAGACTCATAATTAGTACGAATTGGACGATATTCATATTATCGGTTTGGTCATATTTTCATAATTGTCGTGTAATCATTTATGTCGCTTGTTTTGTTTAATAACAATTTGTTTTGTTTAATTTTTCGTTGACAAGATCGTCTTTTTCGAAGGAAATTTAAGTAAAACAATTATGTCTTTTATATCCGATAAATTTACAGCATATGAAAGAAAATCACTTTCACAGACTAACGAAAGTCATTATTTCGAAATTGCTTATCGAAACCGAAATTCAATTTTAAATAACTTATTGTTTCGCTGTCTCAAGGCTTTCGAGTTTCAATAAGGCAAATTTTTGTGAAACGAACATTTAATGGCTTGTCGTTAAATTGTGTCACGATCTCATTAAATTTATTCTTAGAGCCTTATAAAAGTGCTGGAAGTTTATGGCCTCCATTGTATATTATAATCACATGTACCACCGAGTTGTGTAATGAGTACAATAATGTTGAGACATACCGTCACTCCATCATTTATAGCCGTTATTTCCATACGCTCGCAAGTACTTTTACTTTCTAAAAAATTTAGCCTTTAAGAATCGCGAGCGTTCGCGATACAAAACTATAAATATTTGGACACAGTATTCGTTAATCCGTTTTTAATGCAGAAAACATAAGAAGTGAAACATCGAGTGAGACATGCTGTAAACGACATTAAATTTTTTGGTAAATTATGCTGCTACTTGTCAGCCCCTCCCATCGTTTGCTACCGTGGGTCCGTGAAAACCCAAATTATCCAAACCCAAATAATTCTTACTCGACATCAAAATAAGAGCACAGTAAAAATTGACAGCTTGTTGTTGTTTTTGTTTAGTTTAACTAGCCGGCTTGTTGACTGAACGGCATCGGTTGTCGTTGGTTGGTTAATTCGTTGTTTGTTTGTTTATCAAATTGTTTGTTTGCATGCAGCAATTATTGAGTCTAACCAACCTCGTGCCTGTCAAAGACTAACGACAATGATACGTTTTGAATCGGGCCAAAAAAGTTGAACCGTGATTTTACCGTCGAAACAAAAAAATATTACTAATAGTTCAAATATTTGACAATCAAACCGGTCCCGCTAGATTCTGAGGTTTTGTGATGATTCGTTGTGTGGTAAAGGATTCTTTTTCACGAATTAAAAACAAGAAATCCCAGCGGATAAAGAAGGAAAATTCTGTTTAGGAATTTTTGCGAAAAGTGACGTCATTTTAGCGACTTCCGCTGTACTTCTGTAGCGTCTGTACTTCCGCTGTCAAGACGAAGTAGAAAAATATGTAGCTAGTTTTGGACAATAAAACTGAATATGAAGAGAAGGAAATATATGGTATGATGCTAACAGTAAGGACAGTTTGACTCCGAGGGGCAAAGTAGTTTTGAAGAAAAAATTGTGTTCTCTGCAAAGTTTTGCTCCAGTTTTAACACAAACTGACTGCACGACGAAAGCGTTAATATCGAGAAACGCGGTCATAAGGTCTCCAACAGTTTAGCAGTTATAACCCCACCCCGACTGCTTGCCTGTTTTTCCTCTTTTTCTCTCACTTTCTCTTCCTTTTCGATATGCTTTATATTTGCGCCGCAAAGCTTCGACGGCAAAATTGACCACAATGTCGACAATGATGATGGCGACGAACGACGGCGACCACCTGAGGCTGCTTGGCAAGCCACCTTAACATGTGCCTCTAGTGCACTCTTTACTGATTTTTGCGTTGATGTATACGAATCCGTAACGTTAAAAACCAATTTAAGTGTATTACTTTAATGCGTTGTTATTGTTATTGGCGTTGTCGTTATTGCGGTGCTGTTGCGTTTGTTGTTGTTGCTGTTGCACCGCATTTACAACGGCTTGATTAGCTTCATGAATTGGATTTAGCTGATCCGAATTGCAGGTGGTCAACAACGAAATTATTGTTTTAATTTGAGTTCGGCGCGGCTTAGTCGGGTTACTGAGCATGGCACAGAAAAGCCAAATAAAATTTACCATTGCAGAGCAATGAATAATAATAAAATTGATTTATTGACTACAATAAAAGAAAAAAAAACAAAGGCCGGAATGGGTACTCGCGGTGGTTTGTCGGCAAGTGTGGTGATGAAAGGGGAAGCAGATATGTAAGAAAACCTTTCTGCAGAGTGAAGTGTTTTCTATGAACGCATTTGATACTTATGTACGATTATTTCCCGAACTCCTTTTTGTCGAAAATTTTGACAAAAACCAATAATCAATAAAAATAAAACAACAACAGGCAGACAGACAACAACAAGACAGCGTTAACAATTGCAACGATTTTAACTAGCTGCTCGCAATTGCGCTTGTAATATTCGGATTGCTGTTGTCTGGTTGTTATTATTATTGCTAAATTAATATCTTCAAAAGATTTTAAACTCAGAATTATAAAAAATATTGACCATAATTAACAACATTCCGTTCGATGATAAAATGGTGTTGCGATGACAGGAAGGATATTGCGAGAACAACCAAAACCACCCAAAATTAGAGCGAGGAATGTGTATATGATTATGGCAATTATGTAATGTAACGGCAATTATATTATGACTAATTTAAACTTTTAATAGTTGGTAAAAACCGAGTCAATTTATTTCACTTCTTCAAATTAGGCTCGATATAAGTCGGCGAGATAAGAAGTTATATCACAGAATAACAAATGATTTACAAGAATGTATTATTATTTCTTACATACATATATTGATAATAATGAAAATTGAGAAATATTAAAATACCCGTCGTGAATAAGTCTAAGGGCTCAACCACTGCTTTTGACTCTATCACGGAGTTTGTCAAGATCGAGGTGGCTTAATAACCACCCGAATGAAACAAATGAATTATATAAAATTGTAAAATCAGCTGATACTGATGGTAGGAACCTTTGACCGGTTTATAACCCGGCTAAAATTTTGTGTTTGTGTAACCTCTACAGCCGGCGTGTCAGCTGGTTGTTTGCCTAAAACCAGAATATCTGCTAAACCAAAATGAAAATAATTGTAAATTTTTTTACAGTAATTTTCTTTATTCATCTTATTTTTTTAATTATCTCTTTATCTTTATTTATCTCTCATTAAAGATCATTTTGCTCATCTCCGTGAAAAAGAAAGAAAGAGAAACTGAAAATTAAAAATTAAGAAGAGCATGTATACGATATTCTAAGGTCTTATTTATGCACAACTAACGAGTAATAAAAATTGTAGCTCTCTCCAGCAACTAAAACAGCGGCAACAGCAACAGCAAATAACAGCAATAACAACCGAAACAATATTAATTGGTGGTGCCATAAAAAGCAGCAGCAATAAAACCCAAGCGCTTTCACAGAATGTTGGACGTTACATTATTGGCAAACAACAACAATTTGTTGGTACTTTTTAATCAGCAAACAGACAAACAAACAAAATAAGTTTCAACTAAATAATCCCTCGGATTTCTTTTACGTCGATTCCTTTATTGCAATGATTTAAGTTATGAGTGTGTGTGTATCTTTACTTGGGTCTATCAGCTGTTTTGCTCAACTCTCTATCACAACTGTTCGTCTATTCATCCACACATCCTTCGACTGAAATCTGTCCATTTATTCTTGATTAACGAACGTTTCCCGAGGCCATTAAAATAATAATAAACAGCATTAGAACCGGTCGGATTGAACAACGAGATCGCCGCAACTAGTTTAAATCTGTTCAATTTCTTCTACCGTTTGCTCCTCTTCAATTTCCTGGGCAATTTTGTTGTTGTAATATTGAATTATGTGCTGTTATTTTTGTAAAGGTATTTTGATTTTTCTATAATTGTTAACTTCTGCCACTGTTGTTGCTGGTGGTTCAACTCCAGTTGCTGTTTCTGCTTGTTCTGCTTCCATTATTTACAAGAAAGTGTAAATTTGCCGCTCTTGCTCATCTTGCAGCGATCGTGCGCTGGCTTAATGGTCAGTAGTTGCGCTCAGCTTCTAATAAGCTGACGTCGATATTGCTGGTATTGATGGCGTCGATGTGATAGGTATTGCTTTGATTATGATTGTTGTTCTTTCCATTTTGGTTTAATTGTATTGTTTTGTCATTATGGTAACTTTGTTGAATTAACGTTTTCTTTTTATGCTGCAATGCGAAGTCGGTCGAGTAAATGTTTCAAATTCTCTATTGTCGGTTTCTGCTGTTACTTTTTTCGCTGCACCTGCATTTTATGCTTCACAAAGAGCTGTATTTTACAGCATTTGTATTTAACAGTATAAAACTTTCAACCAGAAGCTTTTGTACTGTTAAATACAAATACTGTAAAATACAACCTTTTGTGACGCGTAAAATGCAATAATACTTTACGAGCATTTACGCTTTTTGAACTAGTTTAAATTATTGTCGAACGCACTCTCTCAACTGAAGGAATGGTTTCATAAAATCTGAAATTTATTCGATACGAATGCATTCGGTTATAAGATAAAGCTCCGTTAACAGCTTCCTTTCCCTCATCTCTGTTATTGCGCTGTTTTGCTTACCTCTTCTTCTTCTTCCTTTGCTCCCTTTACACTTCGCTCAAATGATTTAATTAAAATTCTTTTCTTCGAGTTCGCATGCAGTGAAGAGAGGCTGCATATTCGTACCCAAAATATCATTAATTCCATTTCAATATTAATTTAATTTCATGTTTTCTTTAATGCATATGATACATGTTGGTGTCGAAATAATGCCCGCCGATACATACGGAATTTTATCATCGGCAATTGTCACAAATAGCATGTGGTGGACTATACACCCTTCCCCAGGATGATTTCAAATGCCGAACCTCTTAAATTATTTATTTAGTCATTTATTAAACAAACTTTTCTTATCAGGTCCGGACTCCTTTCCTATACATAAATCTTATTGGAGGGCAGTCTTTGGTAGTTGATGCTGACCGATTTCCCACAAATTTTTTAATGTCTCTAATATATTTCCTGAAGAAATCAGTTCTTCTCAACTAGCTCTAAAATAGCACTTTGTAATCTTTTTCTCTGGAAAGAATATTATAATTGCGTAATTATAAAAACATAATAAAATGTATTTTATTACTTAAATATAAGAAAGCAAAATTGTTGGAAAACTGTCCTCCAATGAGGAGGAAAGTGTAGAAAAGAAAAACAGAAGACAAGAATTAATTATATAAAAAATTCTGAGTGGTGCCTACTTTATAGATTTCATATTAGAAAAGAACGTTGCATTGAAGTAGATTGCTAGTAAGAATATGTAGGGATAATTTTTATATTTTCATATTTTTATACAAAAGTAAGGTAAACGTGTATTTGGGAAATTTCTAATGATTTCACGTATAAGTAAATATAATTTTGTTTTCATAAAACGATTTTTTTTATGAAAACCGTATCGCCCCACGCCCACAAATCGTATGGGGTTTGGGCTATAAATATAATATAAGTAGCCGAGATTTAAAGGATTTTACATTTCACCTTACTTTCGAAATTTTATTTTCTATTTATGGACTGTACCCCATCATCGCGCTATCACCATCAGTCGATACTATTTTCTGCAAATTATTTTGACTTTGAAGGTTCTATTATAAATCAAGTGCAATAAAAGTTTTGGAAAAGTATGTGCGCGAGTTTTATATTTTTGGCCGCGGCCTAAACGACCCAGATGCTCGAACCACTAGCTATTTCTTAATGGTTTTGGTGTTGTATTTTGTGATGGCGTTATTATGTTTCGTTCCTCTAGTTGTCGTTGTGGTTGTTGTTGGTATTCACCTTTGAATGTTAATCTTACGTTGTGGGAACCCTATGAGACAATGATTTTTGATCGTTTTGCTAACTTTTTTGATGTTTTATCGGTACCGCGCAACATTTGGCACACTTAGGTGATGTATGCCCAGCTAAGAATTAATGATAATTAATCATTTATCTTTAGGAATATTCTGAAGTAGCCGACCGATAGAATTAAAAATTACAATAACGCTTAAATGTCGCAACGCATAAATGGCACGGATACTGGCTTTACGGATAAAGTTATCGCCATTCTTCAACCATCCTTTAATTCCAAATATTTATAAAATCAGTACCTTATCAACGCATAATTGGTGGTTTATCATCATCCATTCATCCATTGATCCATTGATCTCTTAAACACTAAACTCATACAGAAGCTTGTAAAACTAAATGTCTAAATAATTTGATTGATCGTCATTGATGATCTTCAACGGTTTGTGGTTGAACTAAGTTGCGCTCAAAAGTGAATGTGATCGTAATCATCGGGCGAACTCCCAATTTGATTCACTTCGATTTCATTTTCATTTTCATATTCAACTAATCTAAAGAGCGAAGCCAGCAATATCAGCGTGAAAACCAATGGCATCAATAGCGGCGGCAGCAGCAACAAATAGTATCTATAAATTTTTAACATGCAGTTCCGAGGGTTCCGGCGAGCATAACGAATATTCTCTGACTTCGAATCAAGTGTAATCAAAATCGAACGTTACGTTACTTTCATCAGCACCGATCAGCCGCAGGCTTTTGTTTCTCGCGGATCGATTTCATTAAACTCGCGTGCGGGAATGTTCGAGATGTGTTCGAACGTTTAGTGTGCAATGCATTCGCGCCAGTTCAATCAGTCAGTGCTGAGACTGACTGACTAAAATGAGGAAGCACTACCATCACCACCACTACTACCACCAGAAGCAACTCAGAAAAAGCGAAAGCGACGTTTTCCACGATTTTTCCTCGATGAAAAATCTAGACTTTCATTCCGATTTTGTCTGTATTTCTAATTTGGTTTGTTTTTCTTTTTTAATTTTGATTTATTTACCCACAAGCACTTTAAAAGCTAGCAAACGATTTTAATTGATCTATGGATTTTTAAATTGATGTGTTAAGCTCGCAAAGTTATTGCGAACTCCTAAAATAATCATCTCACTCTATCCATCCATTTAACGATCTATCCAACTTTAGTCGTTTATCTACCCGTATTACCATTACTTTTCTTCCCTGCGTATATTTCTCTACATTCTATAATTTTCCTCATTTTCCTTCTTCGCGTTTCTTACTGCTTTTAATTCCATTTATTCGACCTACGAACGCTCACACGACTATTGATCGTAATCGTGTCTGATTGATTGAGTGAATCTCAATTGATCGTTGAAACAGTGACGGTGCTTTAGATGGTGAGGGGGCGATATAAGGAGGGTACTACAAGTAATTTTCCAAGCTTGCCCTCTTGTAATGGCCGTGGGACATTGTTAACGTGTTTGTTTCAATTCAATTCCTTGTCGACATCACGTCGCTGTAGGTGATCCTTTGCCGTCTCGCCGCCTTTCAAGTGAAAGTAGCGAAAAGATCACGAAAAGATTTTGATTACAGGATGGCTTCCAATTTTCCCCACTAGAGGGGTTTAATTGAACACGCCCGTTGGGTTGGGTTAAAAGTTTCTTGGTATTATTTTGAAAAATTCCGAATAGAATTTTCCATTGAATGTAGAAACAGTCGCACGATCGAGCTCATATTTTTTTGTGAACTAAATCGTCGAATTATGGACATATCATGTAAAGTCGAATTGGATTTGGTCAGCTAGCGAATTATCTAGTTAGTAATTTTGTTATTCAAGGATGCAGGAATGACGATTTAGGTAAAGTTTTCTAGTCGAAATGAAAAAAAGCCGCGATATAGACTATGTCTATATTAGAGATTTAGGCAAAGGTTTTCAATTCCTGACTCCATCCAGGAACGTGACATTAGTGATATCGCGCGGTTTTTCGTTCGATGATAGAGCGGTTTTCACAGAAATTCGATGTCAAGCCGGTGGAAGCGATACTAGGAAGGCAATGTAGAAGTGAATACAGCTCATTATGATGCTACGTTCGTGCAATTCAATGTATATTGCCGCGATATCTCGACGCGACGCAACGAAAGTCATGCTAGTAGGGCTTACTATCTTTAATACTTTTATGTACTCATAACAGTTTTAGGTGTCGTAAACGACACACGGTGTGAAAGAGAGTAGACGCCACTAAAGGGAGTCGAGACAAGCCGATTTTGATCAGAAAGTGTTCCAATGAAACACCTTGAGGAAAAGAGTATTGTTAAGTATTCCGAAGAATGTATTAGGATGACGAAAGGCTATGTGCGGAATTAAGAGTAAAATCGGTCTAAGAATTGTTACATGTTTAGTGTCGTTTTTCGTTCTTAGCGGAAAAAGTTACATAAGCTTTCTTAGAAAAAGCTTTCAAAACTTCCAATTACCCAACTCTCGAAAAAGTTTAATAGCATCGGATTAAGGGACGATCCTTTTAGGCCCCGTTAGTCCGTCACGAAAGAAAGAAAGAAATGTGCTGAGAAGGCGGGAATGTGACCCTAATGTGATCAGTACGGGCTTCGCTGAAACGGAAAATATATCAGAAGGTCGAGAGAATCACCATGAGCTTTTTCTTTAAGTGTACACAGGAATATTGGAAAACGGGCAAACACGGCAGAAACGTCATATTCAATTCATGCGATCTCTGTTGGCATCCTGTGCGCTTCTCTCTTGGGGTCTCCTTGTGTAAGTTAATTGTCGTTTTTGGGTTACTAACGATCTTAAAATTGGTAACAGTGCCAGAAACGGTGCATGCAAGCGTAGAATATACGTTGTATTTATTTTTGTTGATGACGATGTTCTTGACTTAATTGATATGAATAACTCTGAGCTATTGCCTTCCCATTTTTCGTGTGTCTAACATGATAATTATGATGTACTGCTTAAGGGTATTTTCTGATCGAATGATGATGGTCGGATGTTGGTGCGATTGTGAGTTGGTCAATGCATTGGATGGTGACTCAAATGGTCTCTTAGCAGTTTAAAGCTAAATCTTGGAAGTGTAGACGGCAATGTAGAGAAATTATGATGCAATAAAGGGTAACGAATCAACGCATTTCTACAAAAATTTTTAATGATCGCATATAAATCATAACATAAATTGTTTAACGCAGCTGTCCACAGCTCAAACATACTTTTAAGGCTCATTTATGATTCTTAAGAAAATGAAAGAGATTAAGTGAAAGGATGCTAAGGGTATATTCAGAATTAATTCAGCATTACTTCTCTCTTTTCTTCTTCATTTTGAAAATATCTTCTTCGATTATGTTATCGTTTTATTCGTAAAGAGGCCTGAGATTAGGTACCTCTACCCGACTAAGTATGATCCGGTTTTAGAAGATTATAATATGATAATTATTTTATTAGTATTCCGCAATTTTGGTAAAGACATGTATGATGTCATCCATAAATTGTTGTCCTAATTATTATTACGGTAATATTCTTCGTCCTCCGAAAGGAAATCGCAAACGAGCCTATATGCAATACAAAGAAACGTTTTTAGACTCCTTTAAAAAAATTGTTTTTGACAAAACGAAAAGCCTAAAGGGAGGCTCCAGTTCTTTCGTGATTCTAAGTTATTTGAGTAAGATACACACATTAATATATGTACCACATAGAGAGATACCATCTGATCAGCATAAAAATGCCATTATTACTGCCCTAAAGTATTGACGTTCAATGTTCGATGAAAATTATGTTTTCGGATGTACTTTTTACAGCATCCAACATCGAACAAGATCATCATTACGCAGCCGTGTATAATGTATGACATGTTCCAATCGCCGGAGTAGCACCATCAGCAGAATCGTCAGTAGCAATCGTCAGCGTAAAAGAGAAAAGGGCAGAACTGATAATTAAAATAATAATAATAATAATAATAATAATAATAATAAAAATAATAATAATAAAACTAATAGTAATAATATTTCTTACTGATATAAAATGGAATCAATTAAATCGAGACGTTGTGTGTTTCAACGACAAGTTTCCTTCAGCTTCGCGAAGGCCTAATCAATGACTGTTTTGCACCGCGATCAACTTTGGCCAAACGGAGGAAAAAATTATTCCTTACAAGTATAATTTTCTGTATGTCGATTGCAATGTCGGTTCGTTTATACATAATGTTCTCCATCTCAAGTTCATCTCCATTTATTCTTCTCTGCGCGCGTGTATTTTTAATTGTCTTTTCCTTCATCGTCTTCTCGGCAGGATACGATATCATACGATACGATACTAAACGATATTATACGTTACGAGTTCATACAACCTCTCTTGTCCTTTGACGAGATGAGTTTGTCCAATTTTGGCATCTCGAAATACATAAATCATTGTTTTTGCGTCACGCCACAAACACCGACCAAGCCATAAATTATTTCCAATTTGACAGTTTGTAAAAGGAGCTTGTTGTTGGGTTGACATAAAACATCAAATCAAAATATAACCAGCACGCCCCTCAACGAAAGGAATCCCTTATACAACGTGAGTCAAATGGAAGAGAACGAGCAATCAGTTTGACCGAATATTTTCAAGGTTCGAGGTAAAGGGCATAATTTTTAATATTATGTCTGCAATATTGAAGGAAATGGAAGGGAATTGTGTAACCTGATGCGAAAAAGAATCTAAGCCGGGGATAAGTCTATGTTTTGTACTGTTTTTGTTGCTATGCCTAATTATTTTTATTTGGGTCGAAATTATAAATAGTAGATGATTTTATTGTTTTCAATTACACACAAAGTCCTCGGAAGGATTATCCTCCAAAGTCAATAAGCGTCTGACTTTCAAAGACCACTGCTCCTTATATTTGGTTTCGAACTATCAATAAAGATCGTATCTCATACAAAACTCTTAAGATAAATATCTTAAGAAACGTTATGCTATTTGAATAAAATTTTCGAGGATATAAAAAATTATGCCTCTGCTAAATAGACTGAAGCGATTTAAGCGCCTAGGCTGAAATGCAAACCGAAAGGCGACGAAAAATCTTGAGACAGGATATTACAAAGTCATATATTGATTCTATAATTATAGACAAAATCGTTGCCAATAAAACGTCTCGAAGTGATTGTAGGAATGAACGAAACCACACTCCCAAAACAAATTATAGAAGTTTTAGAATTCTATTCCTAACAACGTTTATAAAGTGACATACACGTGTACCGTCTATAACTTAGACAAACAATTTCACGATTTGCTAACATGGTCGTAATTTATGCTATAATTCCAAAGTACCTCTTTGTGATAAATCACGACATTCAATTTGAAAATGAAATATTCAAGTTTTTCTCTCCCGTCCATCATCACCATTATCAGCATCATTACTGCCATCATCAATCGAACAGAAATGGCCGCTGCTCGAAGAATAAAATCGTTCCACGATCCCAGCAATTCGATTAAAAATCCATGTTGCACGCTCTACCGGTTGTAACCGAATATATAATAAATAATGAATCCAGTTCGCAAACAGAATAAGAATAAGAAAAAAATCTGTGCCTTTTATCACATGTGATAATCTTGAGACATTATGTCAAACAAGGACAAGGTAGCTGCTTCATTGATCTGATGGACATGACCAGTAAGTGGGAGAAGCCAGTGATGTATCACACAAAATCGAGGAGGAAAAATTGAAAGGGTTGAACAAAAAGTCACAGAGGAATGATTGTCTGATTACATTTTAAGAGTGACCACTTAAGAAGGTAAATAAACTAAAGACATCGTAGGTCGAACCACCATCTCGATGAGACGATCAATACATGACTGACTGAATCACTGACTAACTGCCTAACTGACTGGCTGGTTGACTGATTGTGATTACAAACAGACATTTCTACCAACTGGCCACTGATGATGATGGTAAAGAAAGAACAAATAATTTGGTTACTTGAAACGGTTGAAAGGAGTAAAGGTATTTACTTCTGAAGTATTTACGTCTGCGGTCTGCGGTCTGAGTTGGTTGCAATTGAAACAATGAGCTCGGTGAAGCGAAAAGCGTTGACAAATGGTAAAACGATTTGATGCCGATTGAGGTGAATCGAATCGAATCGAAACCAATCGTGTCCAATGAATGATGGATGGTGCGCAAACGCATTGTCGCAACGGCATTAATCACATTAAAGTATTGAGTGGAAACATCAAATTGGCCACAAAACATACGTGAATGGGATTGTTATCATGGCCGTTGTTTCTTTTTTGTTATTGTTGTTTTCTTTTTTAATGTCCGTTGGTTACATTTCTTTTTCTTTTGGTGACAATCATCTGTACGTATGCGAAACTTTTATGGTTGGAAGTGCGAATGTCATTTAATGCATCACAAAAGCTGAATTGGTTGCCCAATCGAAAAGACCGACAAACAAATCGAGACAAAAAGATCGAGTGTTGGTTGCAACGACTTAAAGAATCAGGCTGTTTGAAAAAGAGGTATAAAAATGATAATTGTTATTACAGTGCTATCAATGAAATAAATGCAAAGATCTTCCTCCGATTTAATAGTTTATTAAGGATTTCATTTTATTATATAATATTTGGTACACTCTTGCTTAATTGCTTAATTTCGTGCAGGAAAATATAAAGTAAGCTGCTAAGGAGCAATAACCATAACCATAATCAACTGTTACCTGTTTAATTATGCAATTTTTTGGGAGCTGCATTTTCACGAAGTTGTTGTATCTTTTATTAATATTGCATTTTTTTTGTTTAGACGAACGATGCACGAGTATGAAGGTAATAAGATCGAAACGAGAAAATGTAACCAAGCGCTGCCGCTGCTTGGTTTTGTTTAATTTTCCTTCGCCGGTTTGTTGGCTGTTTAATCGGTTGGTGTTATTGCCAAATTGGCTTTAGTGCAATATTTTAGTTTGTTAACTGTTGCTTAGCATGCAGTCTTCGGACATATCAAAAAATTTAAATCGTTGCATTACTTTTCACCAAACAGAAGCAACAACAATACCGAACAGTAACAGTGATAGTAACAACAACAACAACAAACTCACAACATGAACAGCCTCTAGAAAAAACAAATTAAAAAACATAAACCTCTTTCTGGCAACACCAACAACGTTTTTTTTCCTAAACGAAAGTAATTTTTCGTTTAGTGTCGTTCGTGTTGTTGTCGCTGCTGTCGTGCCGGTACTAAATTGCCATTACAACAAATGCAGGTTACTAACATTTTACTAGCAATGCAAAATGCTTTACGTTACTTTCTATTGACTCTTATTGCATTTTATTAGGTAATAAATATTCCGCAAAAGCCTGAGAATCCAAAGCGGAATTGCGGAATGACTTGAGTTGAAATAATTTAAAATTGTTCATTTTTTGCAGTAAGCGTTTTAGTTAAATGGTAGTGTATTATATATAATACGAGTATAATACGCTATAGAGTTTGAATTTGAAATTTTGGTTATTAGTTTTGATAATATTTATCTGTCGTAAAAGAAGTGTTGGGGATTGCAAAAAACAGATCGAAAAATTGTACATTTTATTGACTATTATCGAAGATTAAAGAGTTAATAACATACCGTGATAATATTTTAAAATTCACGTTTTTTTTCGTATATTGTTAAAAATTTTCTTGTCTACAATTTTAAAATATTTCAAAAACACTAATTTTTGTTGCCAACGCGTGGGAAAACCTTTAGGACTTATCGGTCTTTTGAAATCAGGTTCGAATTTCTGGTACTTTCTGCTCCAAATTTATTGAATGGCCCATAAATATATTAAAAATTGCAGTCATTGCTTTACCAACAACTCCCAGACCTGAATCAATTTTGTTTGTTTGTACAAAATAATATTAAACAAAAATAAAGTGGAAAATATCTAGACTAAGAATTAGAAAATAAGAAAAACAAATATTTAGCGCTATAAAATAAGCCCAACAATGTATCGACAATTAGACCTAAACCGAAATGAATCGAAAGCTAGTCAGATTATTGAAAACTTGTTCATCGAGTCGATTGGCAGACAGTAAATAACAACGACAACAACAGTAATAGTTAAAATTAGCAACAATGTCATTAACAAAATGAGAAAATTGGTTGAAAATAAAAATTTAAAAAAATGTCTGTAGACGCTAAGAAATATTTCAGCTTAAACGGCATAAGCTAGACTTTCAAACAATTCACGCTGTTTTAATAAACACATAGACGGAGCCAGATCTGGCGAGGCCAGGCCAGGCCAAGCCAGATCATGCCAGAGGAGACTAAAACAGACCCGATCGATACAAAAAAAATGGCATTTAACAATCCGAATCCGATTGCGATGTGCTTAAATAACAAGGATGAATTCTATCGCTGGCAACAGGCCTTATTTTTTTTTGCTTGGTAACGTTTTGATTGCCGAGCGTCGGTTGTCGATTGTCGGTCTTCGGTCGTGGTACAAGTCAGGCAATCGATTGACTGCGTTGATTGGTAGTATCGAGTGTATACCGTATATTACCGATGTGAATGAGGTGCAATCTTCTGCCTCGAGCGTTGCCAGATAGGTCACCAGCGTGGTTAAATCGACATTTAGCAAATAATAAAGTCACAAGAACAGCATTCGTCGACACATAAGCAGGAAAAAAATTGGTAAGAAAAAGAGGAAGAAGAGGAAGAGGAAGAAGAAGACGGTGAAGGTGATGTGATCTATAAGTGTTTATTGTAGAGAGCTGAACAATTGAAGTGATTTACGGTTGCCACAACTTGAAAATAGTCGAAAAAAGGTCTAAATTTGAAATTTCTAAATTGAGACAATTTCTGACAAAGATAATGACTATGGAAACACTATGGAAATATGTCCTTAACAAAGTTAAAAATTCAAATAAATTAAAATTTGATGCTGGAAATTTGTTGCTTGAAATTAATCCATTTAAATTCGACATTTTTATAAAATTTTACTGCCTTGAATATTTTAGTAATAAGCGCGTAGTTTTGATTGTTTGAACTTCAGAGAAGCGTCAATACAATTATAGAAGAAATAGTAAACCAGGAAAACAAGTACTAGACAGATAGTAATAAGAGGAAGAAGGACAAGAAGAAATAAATGATCTCGTTCAAATGTTTCACGTTGGAGAGATTCTACTTCTTTTTACTGTGAAAAAAATATTCAGCGGAAATGCTTTTATGTTCTTAATATTTTGAACATTATTGAGGTTTTACCGTCTACGGCGATACAAGTATATGTGAGAACGAATGATAATGAAAAATGAGAACGAATATGACAATGGAGATAACTGCGAAGGCACAAAGAAGGATAAAATATTTCGAGGAACAATTTACAGCATCCGAAGCTTCTCTAACGCTTAAGCGGAATTGATTTTATTTGAATTAAATTAAATAAAATGTTCAAAGTCTATAAAGCGACGAACAATTTTAACCCCTTTTGTAATGCTATAACGTCTCTAATTACGCAAATGTCCTACTCCATAATTAGTGCACTTTTCAGTCTTTGCTTTGAGCCGACACTATCGTTACAACGCACACTCAGCGTATTAATTTTAAACTTTCACATTTTTTGCCTCGATTTTACCCGAACTAAAATTTTGCTTAAATTTATTAGCCAAGTTGCTTAAATTTAAAGTTTAAACTTTTACGATCTACTACGATCTACCACATACACTACGTACTTTCGAATCTTGAACCCAAGTAACCAAACGACCCATTCCAACCTATTCCGAACACCATCTCCTTCAACCGGTCGCCGTCAATCAGTTTTAGTGAACATTTAGCCAACTTCAAGTCTACCTTCTAGCCAGTGACAGGCAAACCCACAATGGTGTACCCTCACCAACCTACTTTGTCAACCATCGTTCACCCACTGCCATTAATCGACCTGGTTTACCCTCCACCCCCCCCTCAAGCTTTGCTTTTAGTTTCATTCTGGAATCTTTACCACAAGGTGCCCCATAAAACTGGCCAAACACTGGACAACAAATTTATTGCACTAATTTTTGGCCACCAGTTAACTTTTGTGGCACTTCGTCTAAATAGTTTACGATTTGAAATTTTTCTAGCAGACGGACGATCCAGACGGGTCAATGTTTCTATCTGTGCTACAATTACTGCTGGTCTTTTCATTTATAATACAATTTATTATTAAGAAAAGCATCCTCAACCTCATAACCATAACGACCATCACCATTATCATCTTGATCGTGATATCATCCTGGCATCATGACGAGTCGTTTTAGTGAATTTTGTTTTGTTAAATTTCGATTTTAGTATACTTTATGAACTTTTTAAGAGCTTTATACCTAAGATAAAGGCAGCAAATAAAAATTAGAGGCCGACCAGAAACCAACACGTCTCTAGAATATGGAGTCTATCACGTCCGATTTTGATTATTTTCAAAAGAACGGCAATTTATTTCTATCACTAAATTTCATCATTCCGGCGGGAGCAACATATTTTATCATATTATTATTACAAGCAGACGATTAATTTTAAATCTTTTATAACCAAATGAAAATCCGAGAAACAATAAAAATTTTTACTGCCGAGGCCCTTCATGTTTGGCCCCCAAGGGCCACGACGTAGGTTTCCACGAGGAAAACCTACAAAAGGATCACGAAAACGACTAAAGTGCACAAAATTAAGAGATAATGGCGTATTAAAAAATTAATATCTTCCGTTTATTGCGGTAGCGATCAATTTTGGAAAACGCCCAACATTAAATTGGCGACGCGATACCATAAATGATTTAATAGAATAATTTTATTGTCACCAAGTTGAAATGTTCAAAGACAATGCCACCCAAATATAATGTTGTACTAATGTAAGGGGTGGTAGGTGATGGAGGGGGAGGTAAGACGAGGAGGATAAGTCTTTGGCATTGCAACAAATTTTGAAAGCATTCTTTCAGAAAAGACAACATTTTATGAAAACCGGATACGTGAAAGCGACATAACTTAAACAAATTTTATTCAATACGTCACGTTTTGGGTGAAGAACTAAAAAAACAAAAGTACTAAAAGTAAGTAAGAAAGAAGAAGAAGAAGAAGAATGCTAAATATTAGAACTCGCAAACTAAAATATATTGTACAAACTAAATAAATTGTACGACTTTTAAAACAAAAGTTTTATAGCTCGAAATTTTACCGATCTAAAGGTAAATAAAAAATCATTAAAAAGTGGTAAAATATTTTTCAAAAAATTACGAATGCTAAAGCTCGCCAGCGTTTTTATTTGTATGTGTGTGCATTCGTAACCTAAACAGCATTACTTCCACTGACGGTTTTCTTGCTCTTTGACCAATTTCAATGAAATGATCTTACAGAGTAATAAATGCATGCAAATCGCAAGGCGAAAGGAAAGGAAAAACCATACTCAGTTACTGAATAGCTACTGAAGTTTCTAATTGGATTTCTAGAGAATAAATCAAATCAAATGATTTACATATTCTTTTAGCCACGTTAGACGTGCTGTACGGTCCAGACTGCTGATTCATATGGTTGGTCTGGCTTTTGGTTGTTGATTGTAAAGACCTTAAACAATTGCTCACCCACTTGCAAAAAATTCCGGCAGCAACAACTGCAGCAGCAACAACAACAATATGCAAACACTTTAGAAAACATAGCAAACCAAAGCGTAACTTCAGTTGGTCATAAAAGGGGCGATAGGGCGCAGGAGATGCAAACTTTTGACATATTTTAAGCACATTTGAATTTGCAACGTTTATAATGGAAATCGATTCCAAGACTTCTTTTATCTCTTTAAACAATTTGTTTTCTTATTTTTGATTATTTTTTGTTATTTAAAAACTCATATAATGATTTCATGTAAAAATAGTGTAAAATATTAATGATATAATTAACTAAAGAGTTAGTATTGATATTAGAACAATATAAATTAATAAAATTGTTTATGATGGTATAACTATAATTTATAGATAATATAATTTTTTCCTCATTGCGCCACCAATTTCATCTACGCCACTGTGTTCTAATAACAATAACAATAAGCAAAGAACCAACTAAAAAACCAACAGCCGGAGTAAGCAACGATAAGCAACAATGTGTGATCACTTGTAAAACATATCGGGGGAAAAACTGCAGTTAAGCTTAACAACAATAACGAAGGCAACACCAATAACAATTGCAATTCTAACAACAATAACAATTTTAGCTTCAATCACAGCTGGCCTCTGTTAGCAATATTGTTGTTGCTAACGTTATTGTCTCTGTTGTTGTTGTTGTTGTTGTTGTTGGAGTTGGTTATTGCAGTGGGCTTAATCCTTCATATTCACATCATTTTTAAGGCACGATGAAGGAGAATGTTGGTTGTTATTGTTGTTTGATTGCTCCCGACTTTGTAGTTTTTCGTTGTTGTTTTTGTTGCAGTTTTTTGGATAATTTTCAATACACTTTGCACACTCAATGAGCTTCTCTTTGAGCTCACAAATCGTTTAACTAGCTTCCTTTACAGCTATTGTAGCTCCTTCGGCTGCGGCAATTCCTACTGCTGCTTTTTCGGTTCTTCTTCTTTCTTCTTCTTCATCTTTTCGGTTCACTCTTATGTCGTGATTACCATATTTGGGCCCAGTAATGGTTCTTCTACTGAAAAAGCTGCTGCTGCTTCTGCTTCTAGCAGTCCATGAACGGACCTGACTGGCTGACTTGGAGGCTCTCTTATGGATTCATAAACGAATTTGGATCGCGCCGTACACGTAATCAAATGAACATTTGGGAATAAATGAATGATGGGATGAATGAATGAATGAGTTTAGTGTGAGTGTGATTATAGAAATGGCTTTTAAATTATCGTTAGAAAATGCTTGCAGCGAGCGGATGTGACGAAACATAGTGAAGAAAAATGTAAAGAAGTAAATAAAAAATGTAAGAAGTAAAGCATTGTAAAATTGCGAAATTAATTTCTCACTCAAACGATTTTCTGAATATCCCGATAGCGAGATTTTCCAATACTGAAAGCGTATTTATTTACGGTTTGCTGATTCATCGTTTTAAGTGTTTTAATATTTTGAGTTGACTCAATAAACACATTCATTTTGCCATAATCTGTATGTGTGTTATATCCTTTCTGATAATTTGCAACTTTTTTCCATTTATTTCATACTTGGCCCCCTTGAAAATTTCTCATTTTATTCATTTCTTGTCTCTAACAAAACCCCGACGGTCAGTTCATACTCTATCACTACGCACCATTCGCGTGTAACCATTTGGGTCCCTAATTGCTTATTCAACGAGCTCATGCATCATTTACAGTCACGCCCATTTTCGTTCATAATAAATTGACATTTACAGCCAGTAAATTTCACGCAAAAGGCAAAAAGTCATTCGGAGAGTTGGAGAATCTCGAGACGACGTGACGTTCGGAGATAGCTCGGAGATGGCTGATTAAGAGGTTTTTAAGTCCAGTTTTACAATTTTAATTGTTGTTGTTGTTGTCAATGTACGTTTGCTGCTTGTTGTTGGCCGTTGTTATTTGCGGCTATCAGTTGTCGTTATTGTTGCTTGGACGCACTTGGTACTGAGATTAATCGATAATCTGTCCCTGGAAGGCGTTCTTCCCTACAGACACATCTGTCTTTTTATTATTCTTGTTTTGCTCTTGGTCTTACAGCGGTGGTTGTTGCTGTTGTTGTTTTTGTTGCTGCAGTGGTAATGTTGCCGTATATGATAATGTCATGGCGGTTATTGTAGTTGTGCCATTGCTTGGTTCACATTTAGCAAAAAAATTGAAAATTTTTAATAAACTATTTTGCGCCTTCCGCAGCGAAATGAAGAATACTTTAGCTTACCTTGGTTTTCTTACATCCTTCTTCACCCTCAACACCTTGAAGTGCTCGCCAACGTCGGGGATACGTTCTTCTTTATAAATATTAATAAAAGTAACCTTGAATTAATATCAGAAAGTGGCTCGCCTCTTCTTAGATTAATTGCTTTAATTTTTTAAATATAAACAAAAAAATTTCTAGAAAATGTTGCCAGTAGTTGTTGGTAATTGTGCTTAGTAAGGGAAGAGTGTCTCCATGTGTGCATTATGTGTACAGATGTTTTTTGCGTTTAAAAACGGTTGAATTGAATTATGATTGGGGGACTTCGGGGACATTTTCTCTAACTCTTAATCAAGTTATTTATTTGATCATTTGTCAATGCGATACGAATTCTTCCAGCTTATTTTAATCTGGTGTTGTAGCACCTTCTGATTTGCAGATATTTGCCGGTTTGTGATAGAAAGGCCTTTAGCACAAAGTGCTAAAAATAAATTTCGATTCTCAAATATATTGTTTTCTCGAACTTGGTTAGACTTCGAATATTAATTTAACGGCATTCATTTTCATTTTCTATGTAATTTTTGAAAAACTAAACCCTTTATTCATCCATTTTCCGAATCATGACCTTAGTCAGCTTTAAGGAAAATTATAAATTAATATAATTTATCGCAGATATTGGAGGAAAAACGCCACAGGTCATTTGAAGGGAGTTGCAAAGTGTTCGCGTATTTTCATTTCAAATGATTTGCAATATATCACTCTGTTTCTTCCGATAACCTTAAATTGTCGTTACTGATCATCGTTATAGGAACGTTATAGAAAATTATCCATGGAAAAGGATAAACGCTGACAAAGTTAGAAATTGAGAGAAATAGAGACCTTTATTCATCATCGATTACTTGGGGCGAAAATAAGTGGTATGAAGAACGCCTTCTTTCTACTTGTCCTACCATGCACACACATCTATCTCTACATGTGAACACACCCATATACGATTCTGTGAATTCAGCTGAATTATGAAAAATCTAACATTATCAACCACCCGCCCCTCCCCCCTCCGAGGAAAAAATATATAAATTCTTCGAATTTATACCATCGTTCAAACTGTCAACGTGTTGATTGCCGAGGAAAAGGAAATAACAGGAAGACATTATAAAAAGGAAATAAAAGAATAAAAAAAAGCTTAAAGAAATCTCACTCGAGTTAGATTTTAATAAAAAAAAATTATAAATTCACAAAGATAACATGGTATTATCGTGTGAACTGTGACTTCGAACGTTGCAAAAACAAAATTATCGAAAAAAGCAAAGAATATAAAAGAAGGAAAAGAAGGGCAAAGGGAAGAAAATGCAAGGAATGTACATGAGAACAGTAAAAATTCCTTAAAAAGGACTCGCATATTTTACACATCCTTAATAAAACAACAAACAGAAACGGAAAAATTACACTCCTTTTATTTCGCACATTACTTTGTGACAGCGAATGAATGTGCAAATCTTTTTCGCAATAATGTTATGCCATATTTCATGATGGAGTTTTATTAAAATAGAACCTTCACTTTATCTCAGTTGAAGAGGGTGGTTTGATGGCAATAAACGAGCCGTTGAAACTGTCTGATGTTTAAGTGTAAGGTTTTTGGGCTTTCCTATAAAAAATTTCATTAAATTTGAAATTTGCAGAATATGAGAAATAAAGAGGATTATGATGTTTAAAAATTGTAAAAAGCCATTAAAGACATGAAGAGTTTTCTGCTTAGAGTATTTCCTTGAATAAATTTTGCGCCTGATCGCCAAACAGTTTTTCACACTGGCTTTCTCGTTTCCTGAAAATTGTGCGGCATCTATAGAGAGAAAAAGCAGTACAAAATTGACGTTATTTCAGTGCAAGACTTGAAGATATCATGATTAGAACTGAATCAGTGCTGACTTCTTCCAATTTTGATAAGTTTTATGCGTGAGTTTTTATGAATCCTTAAAGTTATTACAAATAATTCCAACTCTATGTGGTTTATTCTTACTATATTGGAAACTGTAACTGGTTGTATCAGTGATTATTAAGTTACTGATGGTTTATTTCAACTTTAGTTTATCTCGTAAACCTCGTTTAGAAAAAAACTTGTGGGACTTTCGGTTTTGAAATATTACAAACAAAGCATCAGCCACAATAGAGCGTGACGAAGCATAATAACACATACACACATACTCAAGAACATACACACACTCAAACAAATTATTTATTACATCATCATAATTTTAAACTATTTGTCATGAAATTATTATTCAAGCACGGTACCGGGGTACGTCATACCTTGCCGTACTTGCAATGAGCCTTAACCAAAAATGATTACGACGAACAAAGAAATCAGAAACCATCCGTGACATTGACAAGATTGTAATTCATGGCATAAGAGATCGGTCAATGCATAGTTTTCAACGTTTTATTATTTATCACTTGTTCGTTTTCACTTGTTTAAGGCATTTCATTTCAATTTTGGTAGAAGTAAAACAGATTTGTAATTGATTTACGACGAAGAAAAGATGTCTTACGATATAAAAGAAAATTTATGTTCTTCAAACGTGCCATCATTTTAAATATTTTGAATGATTGAACACATCAATACTTTCACGATAAGACTGCAATGGGAATATTGTTAAAATGTTTGACAAGAATTTAAAACAAGAGTAAAAGAAATTAAAACAAAATCGTATTTCACATTCTGTATGTGATTAATTTGAACCAAATGGTATGACATTTTTTTACTAAAAAAATTCTTACAATGGAATAGCAACAATTCTGCAATATCGTCTGGATATAAATTCTCCGAAAGTTCTCGAAAATCCTTACTGGATAGAAACTTGTCCAAAGGAATTACCAGTTATTCACCATGGAGTAAAGCACACTCATCAACAAGAGCCATCTGAAAGAGGACTTTAGCAAGGATTTGCTACCGAACAGATGCATGAAGAAGACAAAACATGCAAGGGAACAGGTCAAAGGAAATCATACGGGCAAATGCGGTCTAAAGACAAAAAAGCCACACGAAGGCATACGACAGTGAAA
The DNA here is from genome assembly GCA_963966595.1 of Physocephala rufipes. Taxonomy (NCBI): domain Eukaryota; kingdom Metazoa; phylum Arthropoda; class Insecta; order Diptera; family Conopidae; genus Physocephala; species Physocephala rufipes. Next base: position 21,997,866 of record OZ016505.1, read on the forward strand.
AACCAACAATACAACAACCAGCAGTAACAAGTAACAACAACAACAACAAACGGAGAGAGACAGCAACCAACAGCAGCAACCATCTTCCCAGCCAAATGCGTTAGTGAAACCGGAAAACGGAAACTGGGTTACGTGATGAAAAGGTTTTGCGTTGTTTCCGTTTGCAAAATTGCAAACGGAAAATAAAACGTAAACAGAATGAACTCACTTTCGAGCATGTGCATATTTTCGAAATAGCAAACATCTGGTGGAGGAACCAAAAGTTTTTGTGTGTAAATGTCCCGGATAATCCTTGAGTGTCCAAAGGCGGACAGAACATAAGACAGAACTAAAAACCATTGATGGTTGGAACATCGGTGAAGGCGGCAGGGATTGAAACAGGTACAGACTACAAGAAAATAACTTTTTCGAAAAAAGAAATAAACACACAGAGACCAGATAACAAGAGAACGGAAATGAAACAAAGGTTGAAGTCCTTTCTTATGCCTCAGGAAATTACAACAAGAAATATTACAACACAAATATAAGACAAAAAAAAACTAGTGGGTTAAATTGGTAGATACTTGTGCAATTTCGTGTACTACTAGGATGACAATAAAAAAGGAATCCATTTTTATAACGCTTTAAACCCCTCGCAGAGTTTCACTTCCTGGGAAAAGCTCCCGTAGACTCATTTTGGTTTACTTTAAGATTTTGAAAAAATAATTGCTTTCGTTTATTAATAAAAATTATTTGCTTTATTTTTAATTAATTGCTGTTAAATACTTGCAATCCTCCTTAAGTGCTGAGCTCGTAAGACTGGCAAAGTCTTGTGCGCATGATGAATTATAAATGTAATTAAATATTTAACTAATAACCTCATTCGGTAATAATGATGTTTAAAACGTATCACTGTATGAAAAAGCAGACTATGTTTTTACGCTTTTTGCATTAGTATTTGTGAGCCAAATGGAAATAAACAGTTTATTAAATGTATTTACCTTTATTGGAAGGAGAAAGGAAATGATTGGTTGGAAAATAATTTCAAAGCAATTACTGCTGTTAAATATTTTTACTATTTGCTTTTGGTTATAACATAAATGAATAATGCGTGGCTTGTAATTAAAAACAAAGTTTGTTATTAATAAAATCGTAAATCGCAAATTATTAAAAAACTCAAAGAATAATAAAAAATATTTCAATTAATAAAAATCTTGTTAAATTAAATTTCATTGGAATAAAATTTTACTAAAATAAAATAGTATAAAATAATATGTTACATTGGTATAATGCTAACATAAAATAAAATAACATAAAATAAAAATAAAATAAAATGAAGTAAATAAAATTAAGACTTCATAGAAATTAATGTAGTTATTTTATTATACGTTATAATACGTTATATATTATAATACATTAAGTACAATAGAATTTTTTCTTTATACATAATTATATTTCAATCAAATTTAATGTTACAAATTACCGGATTAATCACACTTAAGCCCAAACTATTTCCGTGTTTAAAAATCGTGACAAATATTTTATATAAAACGAGCAGAAAGTAATCTCACAAAAACCAATATCAATAAATCAGTTTCTTCATTCTTCAGTTCGAGTTCGATTCTCTAAACGGTAAACTAAAGAGTCGTGAGTTTGGCGTTCAATTCGTTAATTATGCAATGATGCTGGAAGAGGAAATCAATTAGTGAGAGTTGTCGAATAAGTGAATAATTGAATGAATGGACGAAAGCCAATTGGTAAATCTTTCCGATTGACGTCTGATCAAATATTTACCAAACAATTTCTATCATTTCTCTATTAATAAAAATGTATCTTAAAATTCCAATATGGTAAAAACGTATATAAATACCTCTGTGTGTATTTGTAAAATGAACGAATATGCTTGAGTGAATTGCACTTCCGGGATTTATAAATTAGAGACAGTTCATTTAATTTCTTCCAGGACGTAGTAGTTTTGTTGTGATTGTGGGTGGTGTTGGTTTGTATTTTTGTAACTGTATTGGTAGTGGGTATTTACTCATATAAATACGTCAATGTTTGTCCTTACGGAGGGTGGTGGTTAAAGCCTTAGCAATGGCAACTCTTTCATCTATAAGGTTATACTTTTTATAGCCCTTTTGGTTAGCGCTTCCACAGAACATAATTTTGTTTGCATCCGGGATGGAACTCGTTTACACTCTTCTGCCACGTGATTCCTGGTCACTACGAAATATCAATGGTCAAGTCAAGGTACCAGATAACGGGATGTTCTCAGGACTGATTGCTTTAAATAAATAATTTTTTGCTTGTTTCTATTCAGTTAAGTCCCGTGCTTCGTCTATGGCTCATAGCTCGCTGTTTAATTTGCTGATTATATTCTGAATGTAATGACATAAAGAAGCAGCGTTCTATTTTCAAAATTGGTTACTTGATTAGAAGATTAGAAGATACGAACATATATTGAAGGCAAAATAGTACTCTGATTAAAAATTAGAGCAGTCCATTAAAATATTATATATTTCGTAAAATGAGAAATACCCAAAACGGGAATTTTTATTAAATAGTTGCCTTTTAATGACTTAAATCTATTTTTTTTTGTTTCCTTTTTTCTCTCATCTTCCTTTTATTTATTTTAAGCATCTTCCTTTACTTCTTTTTATTATTACGCTTTATTTTTCTTTTTTACTTTCTGTGGATCAAATTTTTGGTTTGTTTTTAAGCATTCTTCCGAGAGTCGTAGTCCTGCCAGCAGGACTTTATAATGTTTCGCTACAAAATAACATGCAATTTGGACCTTCCGTGACTTTGAAAAAATAATGTACATTCGCTACCATCAGTTCTTTTTACGTTGTCAAAACTTTACACAGTTTCGATGCCCGTCTTATAATTTGTTAACTTCATGAAGCTAGACTGGAAACTATGCTCTCTTTATTTGATAAACGTCAATTCCAAAAGTAAATGTTCTTTGCAACTGCTAGTTTCCTTTGCATGCATGTCAATACATGTATGTGTATGATTGTGTGTGTGTAAGACTGTTGGTTCAATTAGTCTAGACGTACGTTGACGTGCCGTATCGTACGTACGTTGACGGTGCGGAGTGGCGATTAGTGTAGCTGTCAAACTGCGAAATTTCCGATCTGGTTCCAAGCATCGTATTTGGTATGTGGCGATTTATAAAATTTGTCACATTTATCATATAGGCACGGGTGCATCTCCACAAGAACAATAAGTTTTCCGTCGTCCATTCTCGAAATTGTCTGCATTCAATTTTTGATTATGAATAAATTTCACACGAATTGTATTTCAAAATAAGCGCCATTTGACATTTATTTAATTCCATTTATTTGTTGCATACACAGGAGAGGAACCATATCGCTTTCTCGCTCTATTTCACACCTTTTACATAGGAAGTACAAAGAGCAGAAATATATGTCTAAAAAACGGCCGTAGCTTGACGGCGAGAAACCAAAATTCAATAGATTCGTACGTCCGTCAACGTCTAGACTAATCGTTTGCATTAGTTTCGGTAAGGTGGGTTGAAACGGCCGCCACGTCACGCTACGTTACGTCTAGACTAATTGAACCTTGTGTGTTTTAACTTTCCCTGATGATAATTTGGTACGTTTTTCTGGCAAAAACATTTGGTTCAACAGTGTTGCCATATTGAAGTTATTCGTTTCCTTATTTTCTTAAATTTTTTGGCTCAATTCCTGTGTGTGTTTGTCAGTGCGTGTTTATTCCTGTAGTTTTCACATTTTTTGACATTTCCGAGAAGTTGTAATAAACAAAAAGATTAAGACCGGATCAGACAATCGCGTAATAACAAACTGTTAGTACAGAAGAAGGCAAGTAGAATAGAGGATGGAACAATAATAAAGCCAAGCAAAAAATTCGTGCTCTTATTGACACTTCGAAGTAATGCTCGCATGGTACCGCGCTGCTTGGATGCAACAAATATAGATACGCCTTTAGTAACAGAAAACTAGGAAGGGGGTGGATGAAGCGGGTTTTGCAGCGAGGACAATTGCGTTATGGACAATTTGTTGCTTTCAATATTAGATATTATTGAGTTCACCAAAATGGCTTTGGGGATCTGTTGGCTGAAATATTTTGAAATGCTTTCAATTCGAGAGCAAAGTATCAAAAACTTCTCGTTTTGTTTCTTAGTTTTTCATAACATTCTATCTCCAATTTTCAAAACATGTGATAGCTTTTTATTCAAGTTTCGCAGTAAAATTGCGTGGTATCGCATTTTCATATTGCACTTTATTTATTTTGTCGTTTTGTTTTAGCTTCGTTTTGAATACTTTAGAAAATATTTTTCTCAACTTTTTTCATCTCAACATATTCCTTCAATATTTCGACAGCGTCTTTCTCTTTCCATGTGTTTCTCTATTTTGCCAAATATTTGGAATTATCTTTTTTTATTTGCGAATTTCCTCTTTTTTCTTCTTCTTCCTTTCCTTTCGTCGGGATTTCCCGATTTTTTAGAAAACACTAACGTTTTCAATGCAGTTTCAAAGTAAGGATCTCGATGGTTTCGCTGCATATTCAATTTCTACTTTGGGTGCATAATTTACTTTCGGAAGATCAAATTTGACATTACGTAATAAGAAACAAAGAGGATAATGACAAAGTTGAAGAAAAAAATAAAGTTACTTTTTCACAAAGAGCAGTTTACAGAACTATTTTATAAAAAGTTTCGAAAACAAAAATTTTGAATTGACTCTCTTAAGAAAAATTTCGGTATTTGTTAAAGCAGTAGGTCAATAGATGGTGGTGGGGAGGGAGGCGAGGGGAGTAATGAATGAATACTCCCTTTGGCTTTCTGCAGGACAGTTTTGAATTTATTAATAATTACTCTGAGATAATTTTGTAATACTATTTTTTTGTTCTTTTTAGGCCTATAACTCAATAACCTCCACCAATTCGTTGCAGGTACGAATACAAAACGGACGGTACAAAACTTGATGTTTTATTAAACGTATTATAATTAATTTTATTTGTAATATTGTTTCTCAGTTTCTTTCTAGCTGTGTACGAGCTCTTCTGTCTTCCTTTTCATTCTTTTAAACCAACGTCAGATATTTAACATTCCTAAACTTTGCTAATTATTTTAATTAATTTTAATTCAGTTTGACTTTCTCTGCGCCACGCCACGATGGTCTGTGTATTCGCTTTTCAGAAATCGAGTAAAACGTAATACTCTTTCAACCCACCATCACCAATGCCAACAAAAACAAACGAATATCGCTAGTCATACATTGTTTACCTCTGAGTTCGTAAAGCGTAGAAAGTTTGTGCAAATTGTCCAAATTGAAGGATGAACAGGACAGGACGTAAGCACCGCACTGACGGAAGCATGCACTATAAGTTTTGCCTTATACAATTGCGAAGTGTCTATTTTCTGCATAAATCATGCAATACATTTCTTTGATATAGAAATTGTTTGACGTAGAAATTGTTGAAGGCAATCGGAGGGGTCTTGGACGGTTGCTGCCAATCGGCAGAAAGCAGACAGGAGGGAACACAGTCATGCACATAAGGAAAGTAACTCAAAGTTTCACTTCAAATATCTGCTGTTCAAGAACTTTTCTCGGGTATAGCAGACTTGCTACTGTTGGGTCCTGCTAACTTCGTGTAACGAGTGTATGTCGTAGCCATACAAGTACTGATGTGTCCTCTGTGTTTGTGTGTTTGTCTATCACGTGTATATTTCTGCGTGTAATCGGAGTTTTTCAATTGAGCTACTTAATTACATGAACTTTAAATATTCATGAAAACTGCATCTATAAATACAAACATATACAAAAGTTAAGAAATATAGGGCACCAATATAATGATGAGGTTAAACTATTTTTTGTTCAGCTGGCAAGAACAAGAGCGTAAAAGGAAGGAACAACTGGAGGGAATGTGATAGGAATGAGGCAGTATTAATTGCGTTGCTGAATGGTCTTAATGGCACATGAACGACACATGGACTGGATGAAAAGTTAGAAAACAAATACAGTGAAGACGCGATAATGTCATCAGCCGCACAATATTGAGGTATTTCTTTATGCTTCCATCCGTCTTACCATTTCTTTCATTTACTGATTATACAAAATAAATCAGGCTTGCGAGGGAAGGCAAATTGAGGGCTTGATGTAGTGAACTGTCACACTGACACTTACACAATTTACTCTCCCCAGAACACTGTTCATTGTTAGACTATTTCATAAGACTTCATATTAGACTTCATGTTAGACTACTTCATAAGTCCAGCAGAATATGCCTAACATATTTCATTGAAAAATTCAACGTCGAAGGCTACTGCAATTGATTTTGTATATTTGGTAGGTTTGCTAAATTTTGAGGACGAGAATTTAAAAAGATATTTCAGATCATAAGAAAATAAGAAAATGGACAAGTGCTCTTAGGACCATGTTAATATGTTGCTGACTAACGTATCATAAATGAACTGTTTATTTTTTAACAGTTTTATTTCTTAACAGTGTGCTTTGTTGCGAGAGCACTGTGGCTCTCTAAATATTGTAAAGTCTAACACAGAAATAGTAAAAGGTTTTAATTGGTATCAAATATGTGCAAACATGAATCCATGCCGGAAAAATAAAAATTCTTTCAAAAATATATAATTCACAAAACGAATTAAATATTAAGCCATAATTGTTTGTGCGTTTTGAACTCTGCTCTGCCCTGTTTATTTGTTAGTTCAGAGAAAGTCTGTACTTTCTATAATGTCTACAATTGTAGATAGCAATGAAATATGTTAACTTGTTATCTATGTTCGCTTGTTTTAAATAAATACGAATATGCTCTGGCTTCAATCATCTGATCATCAAATTTTTTAAAACATATTATATGAATTACAAAAACAAAACTTTTTTGTTACTTTTTTGCCATATGATCTTTCGAAAATACTTCACACTTTTATAAAGTTCTTCGAACAGCCTGGAAATGGGAAACCTTGGCAGCTGAAAAATAATAATAGCAATAGTAATGCAAAATAAAATTTATTGAATAGTCATAATATCTAATAAAATGGTTAAGGATATGCCGTAAAGTAAAAAGAGGTTTTACAACTTTGTTTACGATAAAAGAATACATAAACATAAACGGAATTTTACGATGATTGTAAATAAAAATGCGTAAGGAAATTGAAATTTAAGAGCTTCGCAGATGGAAATCGCTCATATAACGGCGGAGGGGGGCGGAGGTTGCGTGCCAATGCTACAATAGTGAGTCAGAGTGTGAAATGGATTGCGATTTGAGAACCCCATCTAAAGAAATTTGGTAACGTTAGAGCAGAATACAAATGAATATCGAGAATCGAGAATACGTTGCGTAAAATTTGCCACTCTTTCATGCAATGTAAAATAAAATACAATAAACTGCCTTTATGGACTTCTTTAGACATTCAGTATTTGGTAAAATGTATAAACAAAGTAATGAGCGTAAGGCGATATTTGAAATGTAAATGAAAACTTTATTGCAGTTATTGCGGAGACGATGATGATTTGATCTTTTTTAAACTGACTCATTCTGACTTATCAAGGAATTTAGCAGATACTCGAAATAATGTGGAAAGAGTTGTTTAAAAATATTGGATTAAGTAAAATTAAATTATATGATGTATTCTAACTCTAGGGAATATGCACCTTCTTCTGCATATCAGCCTTCATAATTGTTTCGTCTGCACAAATGCCTTCAAGACTTAAAAGAAAAGGACCGATATAACTTCTAATTCTTCTTACTTCTCCAGCTGTTTTGTAATTGGCTTCCTTTTTATCTCTTGTTTAGAGGAAACCGAACAAAAAGCGTTTTTAAAAATGACAATTCAGCTGGTGCGAGAGGTATCGACAGCATCTTTTTAAAAATCTCCAACTCTCAAACCATCGGGAACAAATCATACTATCTTAAAGTTTCCAAACCCGATTTTAATTTCCCTCTTGCTCTTACCTCAGTTCTATTTAAAGGCAGCCAATTCTATTTGAAGTCCAAGCGGGCACTAAAAAGAGCTCTTATAGTCCTTTATCAGCTACAAATATTATAATCTGTGTATATCGTATATTTATTCCCATCGTTTCTGGTCATTTATAGACGCTTAAGCCAACAAAGCAATAGGTTTTATGCGCTTTTACAGACGTTAAAATAAAAATAAATAGACATTAAAATAAATAATTTGGTAAATTGTGTACACATATCTCTTTGTTTTTGCTCAATACAAACCACATCATCCGTTGGCAACCGGCGGTGCCATTGAAATTACTTTATTTGCAACGTAAAGTTCTTGGGACAAGCTTTACAAGCCGATATATTAAAATCAATTAGAGAAGCGATCATTTCCTCTTGCCACCTCGCGTTTCGCTTTGTGCATGTATGTCGTCCCGATGTGCTCTGATCGAACGGCTCTGATCTTGTTTTTTGTGGCACGGTCCGGTTATGTCCACAAGGGCTACATGTGTTGATGCTGTTTCGTCTTCACACTCGTCGATTGCTGACATCCTGAGCAATTTACTTCCTAGCAGACTCATTATGCCAGTCAATAAACACAACCAAGATTCTTAACGAGATAAGCGTAGTCTTTGTGATTGTTGTTGATGTTGTTATTATTATTGCTGTTACTGCTTGGCATCATCATGAGCAGTAACAACAGTAGCAGCAATAAATAGCGACATCAAGGCAAGTAAAGGGTACCCTCAGAAAGCAAACGACTACATATTTAACTAGAAAGAGTCGTAGCTTTTATGAAAAGTACACTGAAGGAATTAGGGAACGAATAAGGAAAATTGATATGCTTTGAATTGTCAGCAAATACTTGGATTTTTGAATTAAATATGTAAAGATTTGTAAGGATTATTAACAACATAACATTTTTAACATGTAAAGATTTTTCAACAGCGACATAAAATAATTTTAATAGATTTCCGTTGAGAAAGTACGCCCATTCAAATGGCAATTTGCATGGACTCATAAAGCCTATCGTGGGGCTTACAAAAATGATAGGCTAGCTGAATATTTTGACGTTATCTGATCATAAAAATTACTCCAGACTGCTTTTATTTCAGGATATTAATTTGTTATGCACATTGAAGGATTGAATATTCAGTATACTCAATAAAATATTTAAAACCTCTATTTGGTCTATTTGTTATTAGCAGTAAATTAAACTGGGTGCACGAATATATAAAGGTTTTGTAAATATTGCAATAACTTTTCGACTTTAACAAATCTATCTTTAATACATTTTTATATAGAAAGTCGTGACGCTATGAACTATTTAGCATACGGAAATAGTCAGTATTTTTTCGATGTACATTAGTACATTGTCATGGACATGGTTGTGGAAATTAGACTGCTACTGCCGCCCGTTCAGCAAACGTCATGAGCGGCGTCATTTTGTATTTATGGAATTAAATTTCAAGATCGTAGATACGACTGTTAGCGTAAGTTAGCAATATAAAAGACGGACACATACGCATGCACAATTCTCAATTAGGTATGAGAGTTTTGAAAAAAATTAACTGTCTGTCGTTATAAATTTGTTGCACGTAGTCGATGAAATGTTGCTTCTGCTGCTGCTCCTGCTACTGATTATTATTATTGTTGTTACCACTGATATTGTTGTAGTAACTGATGTTTAGCAGGCGCAGCATAATAAAAATAGCAGCAGCTACAATTAATTGTTTCTGATCCTGTTAATTTTATTCGGTTTTATTGATCATCGAATTTAAACAAACTAAAACTGAAGAGGCTGGTGAAATTAATATACCTCGCTATCAATTTTTTTTATTTGAAATTTGTCAATTCCTAATTATATAAAAACATTTTGAAGAAGAGACTTTGTTAGATCGTGTCAAAAAATTTCCCATATAAAAACTAATCAAAAATCCATAGATAGTAGAAGAGAATCATTAAGGAATTAGTAAAATGTGAATCAATTAATCAGTCAATTGTTAATAATTCGCTTCGTCTCTACAAGTTAGATAAATAGAAAGCTGGCCGAATGATAATCAGTTGAGAAGCTTGGGATGGTGAATGCGATGGATATAAGTTAACATTATTTACCATCCATTTAGACTAAAAATTTACTCACGAATACTGAATTAATGTATTAGGCAATATTGTTGCTGTCTTTATTAAATTATTTTGTACTAATCCTTTCTTTCATTTCGTGATCAATAAATTAAGAAATAATTTCTATAGCATTTGGTTCTTCATTGGTCCATTCGAAATTCGTGAAAAATTATCCATGCATTCAATGGAGTTTACATGCTCTCAATTATATATACCCAATTATGATTGCCTTTCATTTTTTAATGACAAACGTTCTTAATTTTTCTTCATTCTCTTAGGCTTTCATTTTATATATTGAGATTATTCTATTAACAGTTACATTACTTGGATGTTGTTAACTTGGCCGAAATATCTGCCGATAGAATTCCTGGTAACAAAGTGTACACATGCACGCACAGGCCACATAAACACACGCACACACCCACATAGTCACAGCCACACACGCACACACACACACACACGAAAACAATGTAATGGAAGGTTTTGTTGTAAAGCCATTTAAAAGACGCCAAAATTCGAAGTAGACGGAATTGTATGACAAAATTTTATCTTCAGCCTCACCCAAACATATTAAATTATTTTGTAAAAGGGGGGGATGGTACGCGTACTATTAAAAAATACAAAGTGTGGACATTTTTGAGAAAAACTATATTAAACACGTGTTAGTGAATATAAATTAATTAAAAAAAGATAAATCTAAAAGAGGCGTTGACCGCTCAATGTATTGGCAATCCATATATTTATTTTACGGGTGCAAGAAATAAAAAACTCCGGCCACGCCGAAGCAAGCGTTCTTACTTGTTATATTATCTCACCTGGGTAAAAAAACAGCTCCTACTTGACCTACATTACTAAGCAATTGTCGCACTAATTCGCAGGGACCGGTGAGAGGATTAATATGAACGCAGATAATACGTATATTCTCACTTTCATTTTAATATAATCTAAAATTGTGAAGAGCATTAAAGTTTGAACTTTCGTTATAAATTTAATGTTAAAATATTCTTAGATGGCTAACAGTTTACAAAATTTCTAAGCGAAGCTCAAACACCGCCATCACTCGCCGTCAGCCAGTTAGCCACAAATACCGTTATAAAAATATATCTTAATAAAAAGTAAACAAAAATAGTTTGGAATTTCAAATGAAGTCGATTAGTCAAGCGTCGTGAGACTTCATTCTATTTAGTTTGATGTCCACGCTCCAGAATTAAGTACCGCAACATTTCTCATCCTTCAAGAGGTCTTTTATAATAACTTGCTTTATACGCTCTATGCTTTTTGAAGGTCGCGGGCTGGGTGAGGTAGGACAAGCAAAGAGGACGACGTAACTTTACTTCTAAATGACAAATTCTGTAAGCATTATAAACGGGGCTAACAAAAACAACAATAGCAACAGTAGGTAACCAAAAGTGCAGAATTCGAAACTTCAAAACAATGCGCCGACAAACAGTCGCCTCGGGAAAAGGGGAAGGGGAATCGCTTCGAGCGCGTTCAAAGCAAATTTAAACAGAAATCAGTTTGAATTACGAATGCATAATGCGTGCGATAAATTACGGCGAAATCTAAAACAACAACAATAACAACAAACGGAATAATCTAACGAGTGAGAAGGATACAGAACGCGATACTGAAGAATGGGTCGTATGGTAAATAAATGCCTTAAGTACAAGCCTGAAGAACTGTAGTCTATGGTGATGAGCGCGATCAAAAGATATGATAAATGAAACGAAATGCTCATCGTAATATCAAAGAGATACGAAGAAGTAATAAAAATGGAAGAAGTTCTTTCAGGAAAGAAGTAATGACCAAAGTACCCGGACATATCAAAAGCAATAAATGCCCTCGTTGTCGCTCGTTACTTGCAAATAAAAGAAATTGTGGATAAAAGAACTGGATATAATTATTTCTGGTAAACGACTGAATAGCAAGGAGTTTGCTATTTTGTTGTAATTGTTGTGGTTGTTGTTGTGGCGACTAACAAGAAAACAAAGACGATTTAAATTAAATCTAAAGAAACAGCGTAGGAAACAAGTTAAGCATATTAAGTTAAGCCTCGTACTTCGATACTGCCGCCATTAAACTTGTCTTAAACGAACACCGAAATGACACAAAATGAATATGGTTTAGAACTTTTTGACGCGCTGCTTTATACGCTCTATGCTTTCTGAAGGTCGCGGGCTGGGTGAGGTAAGACAAGCCAAGAGGACGACGTAACTTTTAAAGTATACAGTGGCTGCGGTGAGCAAAAAGGCCTAAACTATCTGACTTTCCACACAAAAATTGCGTCAAAGCATTTTTATCCTAGTCTTTAAGGACCTGGCAGAGTGTTCATAATTTTGTAAAGCAAACTCTAGCGTTTAAAATATCACAAGACAGTCCTGGTATTAAAAGACCATTTTTCTTTTAATACCAAGGCTTTCCTTTTACTTTCTACTGGAAATCACTAAACATTTTTCAAAAATTAATATCACAGACAATCGTGGTTTATGTAAATCATTGGATAAGCAGAATCCCTTTTGATGGTCTTCGGTGGTATAGATTATGTATGAACGCTCTATATCCACGACATCATTATTCACGATATACCTGCAGTCGAGCTTTCTTTAGTGGTTTTGCATAATTGCATGGCGCCATAAAGAGTTATCGAATTGAAGGATTTGACAAAAGAAACGGACGTTGTATTATTTTTGTGCTAACAACTAGGCGTGCTTGTAAGTTGTCACTAAGTCGCCATTTACTCAGATATCACAACTAATAATCTTGACTACGAACAGAAATTGTTCATGTTTAAAGAATATTAATATAGTGTTGCAGAACATTTAGTAATTTTTCCAAGGCGCCATTTGTCAAAACACGATGATGCGAAGATAAAAAAAACTTTATATTGACAGTCGTAAACGACGTCAAACGACATAGCATATCTAGTGAATTTCAATACTTTGTCGAACTCTGATGATAACGTTTTTATACTTCGATAGCTCAAACCAATAAACTTAAGAATCGAGCACAGAATTAAGGCGTTTATGCACTTCTTCTTAATCTTCTTGTATGGAAAAAATTACTCAGCAATAGAAGAAAGCACAAAAAAGAGGGCGTAGGGCAAAAAGAAAACGCAACTGGAATCCATTCTCGTAAACATCTTTCCTTATGAGCAATTAAAAAGTCATTTAAAATGATGCCGTTCACTCGGAGTCAACCTTGACGACAATTTACCCGTGGAACCCATAGGGAGGCGCACTTAAAATACTGGTGATTATGGTGACAGTGTTAGTGGTGTCGGTGCCGCTGATGGCTGAAGTTGGAGATCCTTTTTAATTTCTTAATCAAAGCAGAATACTTAGCCTTCTTGTCATTTGGCTTGGCTTGCTATTTTCGCTGTGATTCCTAACTGATTGAGAGTAATAAAAAAATCTTCATCGACAAAAACATCAAAATGAAAAGTCATCATAGTCGGCATCGTAGCCAGTGGTCTTCATGAGAACCGGTATTGATCGCAGTCTCTGACAAATCAAATAGTAAACCAATACCATCACGATCATTGTCATTGACCACAATTTAAAAGAACAACAAGAAAAATACCAGAAAAATGTTGTTTGTTGATGAGATTGTTGCCTTGGAACTACATTGACGTGGCGTACCAGCGAGACGTGTGGTAATGATGGTAATGGCATCGTAAATGTGACGCAACAGGCGACCAGGTATCACAGACTTGGACAAAGCCCTAGAAAATCATCTATGAAGAAATTCTGTCGCACGTACTCTATGATGGCGTGTACAAAATCTAAGCAGGAATCATTAATTAGTCACATTATGAGAAACGGATGAGGGAAATATTTAGAAGCAGGCAATGACGGAGAGGAAGAAAATGGGGAAGAAAAAATATGCAAACTAAAAAATATGGAAACTCAAGAAGGAAAGCTGGTTCTCTCGGCTAAATCAAGGAAAATATGAAAAACACTAATAAAATAATTACAGAAACCGTAGAATGCTTATCAAGATATTGATAATAACAAGAACAACAACAACAACAATTATGACAACAACAAAGATTATTGCCTACCATGAAATGCTATTGAACAATGTTTAGCGAATGAAAAGCGAATTTACTGACAGTTGATGGTTGTTATTGCCCGTCTCAGTCACCACCCCGACCTCGCTTACTGACCGAATTAATATAATTTAGTAGTTTTATGGAGCCACAGCAATAACGATGATAGTCTCATTTCCTCATTTTTGATTTGGAATACAAGGAATGTCTGATGATATCATTATTCACACAATCTGATAACGTTTTCATTAGTAATATCTAGTTATTCGCTCAAAATTTACATTTTCAAAAGATATACGAGAATAAATCTTCAAGGCATATCGTTGGCGTATCCATAACAATCACTGTTTCCTCTTACTTTAAACTGCCATCATCATAATTTCTATGTGGAAACACAAACCCAATATTGCCACGACTTCGGCTGCCGCTTATTTTGGCCTAATCGTCGTGCTATTGTCGTTGTTCATTTTGAAATATGCTGACAATGATGTATTAGCCTTTTATGCTGATTGCATGCGATGTTTTGCTTATGTGGTGCGTCGTCTGCTGACCAAGTAGTATGCTTGGCGTACTATGTAGTTGTTGTTGTTATTGCGGCGCTGCTGTCAGTTGTTAAATGTTGTCAGCTCTCAGGGGATCACTGCTCAAGGTTAAAATCATGTTGCTGAATTCGTAACTTATTTGTATGCAACATTAGCGAGAGCTGTCACAGGGCTCCAACAGAAATTATTACAGCAACAACAACAACCCTAAACCACTTTTACTTTTGCGCTTCACTGCTCGCTCAACGATCTTCCGTACTATCGTCACTGACAGTCATTGGTAGTGGTCGAGGAAGGCAATCGTCAGTTGGTTCAGTGCGTTTTACGCGTCATTCAATTTCTCGACGCTGTCAGGTGGACCTGTCAGAATTTGCTTCGAAATCAGCTTCGACGAGTCGGCGTCGAATTTTTAATCAAGCGTTGGTGATAATTATATAGGAGGAGGAACTCCTTTTGTTTGGGTAATTAAGTAAGTGAGGTGGCTCATGCTGTTCCTGCCATCATGAAGCTAGAGAATCTCGGTGACGCCAAGACGTTGATCGATGAATATTACTGACATCGGTATGAGAATGGGTGCAGTGGAAGCAGCGAAACTAGTGGATAAAGGAAACTAAACTGACAGGTTGTTGTTTTCCATGCGAATGCTTTAATGAAAATAGAATTGATAGCAAAGGAGGATGGATGGAGGGAAAGGGCAGTGAGACAGCCACATCTCCTTCTCTTGTTGTTACGCATGGTGGTGGCAAAGGATTGAATTATTAATGAATTATAGTTGTATAGTTGTTTGTATCACAAGACCAGAAGGCTAAACTAATTAAAGTCTGATTAAAATAAAAGTAGATTTAAACTTTTTATAAAACTACTGCCAATTTCTCGGTAATGACAATAACAATAAATTCATAAATAATCAAAATTAATATCTCTTTAACGAAATAATAATCAACTCATAAGGCTAATGTTTTTTGTAATCTGTTTTTGTAATGTAATTTGTAATGAATTCTGTTAAACCACTTTTTGTAATCTGTTAATCTTGTTATTTATTTGTAATCTGTTAATGGCATACTTTAGTTCAAAGCTATTTATATTTCCGGTAAGGTTCGGCGATGCCTAAAAAAGAGAATAAATATATTTTACATTTTACGATGTTTAAATTATTTTTGCTTTTTTTTGTTTTATTCAAACCAATTTTTAACGACTTCCTTTTCGCTGATTCGATACATATTATCATCAACACCATTGCGGTGTCAGTCAGCCGAGTCTCGTTTCGCAGACTGCTGGCAATAAATCATGTACAGAAACTGCAAATTAAGTCAACCGAAATAATAAAAAAATCGTGGAGGAATAACGCACGATCATAATAAGAAAACAGTGGTATAAATTTCAGCATAAAATATGAAAAATAAAAATAAAAATTGATCAACTGTATTAAGAAGTTTTATGAAAAAAGGGAAAAGCAAAAATATGGCAATTCACAAAATTCATGGTAGAGCAACGATAAATTAATAAAAGTTTCCTTAATATTTCCCTTGGAAGCAAAAATTGAAATCTAAAAATAAAAAAAATTTAAATGTCATGAAAGAGGCATCACAAAACCGCGGATACTGAGAAAAAATTTACAGATTTTTAATATCGAAATAATTTTTTAAATTATTAGTTAAAATTTTTAGTTGTGATTTATCTTAAAGCGATCTGCCGATTTGTTGAAGTGGTTTTTTCATTTTTATTCATTTCGACTTTGAGATAGTTTAATTTTCAATTCCACAACTCGCGTCGTGACTTAGAAACTTTTTAATTAGAAAGTTTATACAAGAAGAAGAGAGTAATCTAATGACACTGCATTAAGGAATAGAGAAAGAAAAATAGATAAGAGAAGAAATATAAATACAAAAGGCTTCCTACAATCTTAAGGTTTGAGTAGACTGATGGGCCATAACGCAATAATGTGCGTAATGGAGGCAGCTTTTGCTAATTAAAATATGCAAATGACTATGCAGTTCATGAACTAAGATTAAGAGTGGTCTTTCAGATCTAGTACTAAACCAGAAGAAGAGGACGAGGTCCCTCAAAGGTAGTAAAAAGGGTCACTTTGTAGGCTCTTTTTTACTTGTAACCACTTAATTAATTTACTACAGGTCTATGCTCGATTTATCATATTTAATCCACGATTATTTTAATGAAACTGAAATTAGATGGAGAGAACGTATCGTAGAGATTTTAAGTACGTCGCAGTATATTTATGATAATTTCCTAATCTTCTACTTTAAGTTAAAGTTTTTTATTTAATTCGAGTTAATGACAGGTAATTTTTTGTTTCAGGTGGTCTCTCCTAGGACAGAAATCTCAGCCGATTTGTGCGCCGGAATCCTTTACAAATGGAATTGTCTGAGTGAGAGACAAATATTCCAAATAGCTTTCTATAATTTCTACTTCATTTTTAGCATATTCCCTCAAGGTATTTTAAAATAATTTGCTTCAGAAATTATTAATAATATTTCCTTAAATCGTTCGTAAAATGTTTTTAAAGACCATTCCTCCAAAACGAGGCTATTTACTTATTCTTTTAATTTTCTTTAGACGTGGTAAAATTCTTGAGAAATTTGCGTTGATTTTGATTATTTTTTTCACTTTCTTATTCTTGATTTTTCCCTTGAATTTCATCTTCTTCTTCATCTTTTTAAACTTATTATGGCACTATGTTTTCATTAACCACAAAAAACATTGTTTTCTTATTCTACTTTCGAATCAAAAAAGTCGAAGCAAGGATACGATATAACCAACTTTGAGAAAATAAAGACATCCTCTGAAAAAACCAAGTAGTAAAACCGAGTGGATTGAAGTCTGAAATACAGGAAACAAGTCCAAGGGAAGAAACTAAAATATTTATGATGGTACAGCATAAAAGCGAGAAAGGGAAACAAAGGAAATGCCGAGAAGAAATTTACAAAATCTTACAGAAAAGGAAAACATAAAGGGAAAAAAATTAAAAAAATAAATTTAATTAATGAGAGGCGATGTTGTAAAAGTTAGCAATCGGGTAATTTTTTTTCTTTAAGTTTCATTTGTCTGCTTTGAACAAACTCAACTGTGTAGGGAAACATCGAATCCGTCCATAGATGTTCCACGTCTACTAGTTTAGCTTCTCGCTGACCAGCATCCGTCAGGTGGGCATAAGTCCGAGTCAGGCGGGAAAGTCGAATTATTTCCGAAAAAGAAAATGAATGAAAACTTTCATCCGGTTAGTTGTTTTTTTCTTGTTATTTTAGATTTTATTACAATTCAAAGAAATTAAGATCTGTTGAATTTTATAGTGGCTGGAAGGCACTACAACTCTCCTATGATATGGTTCGAATGAAAAGTTATCGAAAATAAATAAGATTTGATTTAGTTAAAGTTAAGGGACAGGCGGAATACAATAACGAGAAGCAGTAACTAAAAGACCGGAATTGAAAACTGGGTAAACTTTTAATGAGAGATGATTACTGGCATTATATATGTTTATAGAAAATTTTTGCTTTATAAATTTTTATATCTTTAGTGTCGTTTTCAACAGGATTATTATCGAAAAGTTTATCAAGTTTGGCAATTCTCAGGGACTCTTCTCGTTCTCACATCACGACATTCAAAAATCCTTAGGAATAACGATATAATTTATAACAATATCACAGACTTTCTAGGATGAGGTATATTCTGACTGAGTCTTATCAAAACTTCAATTAAATTTTTCGATATTGAGTAAGCATCATCCTTTCTAAAAATGATTTTTCGGCCAAAATTTTGCCGAAACAAAAACACACATTAATAATCAAGTTTTATTGTTTGGACGCGCTGTTCAATAGTGGACAATAGTCACCAAGAATTGTCATGGTGATTTGGTATTACTGATTAAATTGCAAAAATTAGACTTACTAGACGCCGGCTAATCGGAGTGACCACTAGAGACTGTCAACATCGACCCGCCTTTTTATATCGAATCTCTTGAGAAGGAAATGTAGCGAGGTTATTCCTTGATCCAACAAATAGTAAATCACAATTTCTCGGTTTGGTCATAAGACTTCCAAAGCAGAATCTTAAAAAAATAAAAAATCTCCAAAGAACAAATTTTCATATCGAAAACGTTAACTAAATCCGTTAGACGTTTGGGAAGACCGATTTTCTATAGCAATTCGTTAAAAGAGGACCAATGTGTTTGCTATTTAGCAATTTCTGTGCTTAGTGTTCCATTTTTATATCTCAAGCAACTCATCCCAAACCGCTCCTGCATCACCAATCCATCATTAAATTAGAGCCACCCTCCTTCCTGATTTTGCTTCGCTTCTTTAACGCGCAATAAATTTCAGTTTTGTTAATTACATTCTTTTTCCGTTTTTTGTAATACAATCTTACACTGCCTAAAATGTATTTGTAATACACCGCAATTTTAGCGAAGTATGATCAACATAAATACAATACTGCTAACAGATATCCTGCGGAATGAATGGTCAGACAGGAAGACAGACGGCCATTGTTGGTTCATTCATTTGAGCTGCAACATGACCAGGAATTCCGCTTTTACATTATTTCACCTTTGATTTTTAACATTTTACCTTTTGTTCCGGTACACTTTTTTATACTGCCAGATTTCTTCTTGCTCTCTCTCTCTCTCTCTTTTATTTCTCGTTTCCTCTCTTTTATTTTCTTTAATCTTTTCTTCCTCACGATTTACGCGTCCGTGCAATTCGCCTTGTTTATCCTTGGCTATCATTAAAACTAAACAATTTCTATCTCTTTTTTTTTCTTGTTTTACTTTGTTGGAGGATGTTTGTTTTTGAATCGCTTTCGCAATGAATGAATGCGAAAACGAATGAATGAATGGATTTCTATTAAATTAATAGACAATCCTGTTGGTCTAAATCGGCTTATGAGTTGTAAATGATTTTTATTGCTTCCTTATCCTTTCCCATTAATGGAAAAAGCTGGTGTAGCCCAGAACGAAGCAGAACAGAAGCTTATGTATAAGATTTTGTGTCAGACTTTTGCTGCATTTCTCGGAGAAAGGCTCATAACTCCAACGACTACTTCTACTTAAAGTGTATTTCAAATGAAAAGGATAGCAAAAGGGTTTCCTCTCCAACATATATTAAATTTATTCTAAATTAATCAAGAGGTTTTTTCACAGTCTTCTGACCTTAAAGTAAATATACTTTATATCTTCTAAATTAAAAGGTATTTAGACGCGAAGGAATTTCATCGCGGTGAGTTTTTTACCGAAGTGTCTTCAAATATTTTAAAAGTCAGTGACATCGTAAATATATAGAATATTTCTTCCAAACCAAAGGTTTTCCGTTCCTGAAATAACTATTCGAATGTCCTAACTGAGTATTAGAGGTTGTGTGCGTTCCAGATGATAAAATCTTTTCATCAAATTCATCATAAAGCAAATGGATGATCATAATTTTTTCAAGAAATCGTATTGCCAAGTAATCAATTCTATTTCTCTACTTATGTATTTTTTTTTAAATTGTATATAGTCGTCGTCTCACTTTGATGAATTTGTAAGTTTTTTCACAAAGTTTTGTCTACATCATATATATTTTGCACGTTTATGATCACGATTATGTCTGATGCTATTAATAATTTTCTTAGTTTTGCTCGTGATTATTTGAACAACTTTTGGTGATTTTTTTAACTGCCAACCGACTGTTTAGCCGTCATTTTGTTTACTTGTTCAACTTTTTCGACTGCACAACAACCAACGTTTCCGCCGTTATCGCTACTAAAAAATCAAATGGACCTTAAATGCGACAACCTGTAAAATGTCGGAATTCGGTCAGGCAAAAGAGGTGGGTTGACTGGTTGAAAGGGCCGCTGGTTGTTTGGCCGCTAAAAAAAGGAAGGTTTAGCTAGTTTAATTCAGGTCAGGCCGGTCGCCCGATTATACGTCAAATACGTTGCTGTGAAAAGATGAATGGATCGTTTTCTTAGTTCTTTGGTTGATTGTCTAGCAGAAACGAATATTTATTGAAGTGACCTTTTTGACAAACATTTATTTATTAATCCACTATATGCGCATGTGCACGATGATAACTTCGAACAACTGGTTTTGTTTGGCTAAAACCGAAATAGACTTAAAGTGTAAATCAATTGTTAAAGCAAAATAAGGTAGAAGCAATTATAGCCGTAAACAGCAGCAATATCTGTGGCACCACTAGCAAATGCACCAACTGACATTATAGTGACATAAACTAAGTGCACATAAATTTCATGTAAACACAAAATTACGTTCGTATTCGTTTAATAAGAGTTTAATGCAATAGAACAATTTGTCTTTGACGAATGGCTTAAAACAATAAAGCACAGTATTTTATTGTTAATTTAGCATCAATTTAGCGGGGTTGTCATGCTGTCTTGCGAAAATAGTGAAGGGTGCGGGAGGTAGATAGAGGGGCATTGTTTTGAATTTGCAGTTTAGCAGAATCAACTTTAACTCTCAACTATTCTTCGTATTTCTGACTCCGTTCGAGTTCTGAATAAAAAATGAAAGAATTGAAAAGCCGTAATTTTTTTTTGATCAAATTATCGATATTTTGGCTGGGTCTATATGAACTTATTAGTATAAACTTCTTTCGATTATATTCAATTTCGTCACGGAAAGCATCGATTGTTTTCTAATATCTTCAAACCCAAAGAAAGACTTAGGTGTTATGCACTGACACGTTTTGCTGATGCAGCAGATAAGATCAGAGTTAAAAGCATCAACACAGACCGACACTGATAAAATTAAAGAACCCGAAGTAATTCAAGATTAGTTTATGTCTTATAGCCACTCATTTAAAATAGTTTTAAAACTGTAAATCACATTTTTTATTAACGATTAACGATTATCCCCTCTGGAAAAAAGTAAAAATAACATTTCTAATAATTTAGTTATTAAAGGCTAAATAAGAAATCGCAACAAATCTAACATTTTCTATTCATCATTAAAGCCTGCAAAGACATTTAAATGTTTTTTTGACAAATTCCTTTAGGACTGAGAATTCTTAACAAGTGGCAAATCTTAAAACTTAGAGGTTTTAAAAATTCATAAATAATATTTTTTTATTTAAAATTATGCGTGATTTCTTGAAAATGAATGCAATTCCTAAAGAATCGACCCTGATGGATTATTCTTCTTGAGAAGAAATGGATGATGGATGGATGATTGGCATTATATTTTAGTACTAATCACATAGTTTTTCGTTAGTCTTAGATAAAATTACAAAATTTTGGGAAAACGGTCGCATGTTTTTTTAAATTAAAATGAAATGCTTTGATGAAGGTGAACCTTTTCGATGCTCTACAAAAACAACAAAACTTATTACTCAGTACTAATTATTCCCAATTTCTAATTCTTTAGGAAGATTTCAGGTTTTATTCGCAAAATAGAAAAAAGGTCATAAACATTTGTGATTGGGCCAAAACGAAACCTTCTACAATTCTTGCCCTTCCCCAATATGGATTTATTAAACATTTTAGGACACATTAGAGATATTTTTTCAAATGAAAAAAGAAATTAAGGCAAATGTACTAAAACAAGACCAAACGGAGCGAAGAAAATAGAGAAGAAAAAGTTTGCAACGTAAATGAGAAGTGCAAATTACGGTTGACATAAAAAAGGAATTCCAAATGTTGTTTCCATTAAGAGGTTTTGCAAGCCAAATAACGATAACAGCAACAACAACAACAATATGTTTGATAGTAAAAGTAATGACAACGACTGGAGGACTTTGCGAACAAGTTCCTCTAAATACGCCATTCAACCAAAACTCGGACTAGTACAAACGTAGTAGTTGCTAAGCAGCTGGTCTTCAACCCTCCTTAAACTAAAAATCCTGACAACCACTTTCTCAGACTGTAGTATCGTGTATGTGACCACATGGATGGACGCCAACAGCGAATGTTTCTCTGCACCTTAGTGTTTGAATTCATAGGATGTCTAAATGGTTAGACGTGCTGCCACCTAATTACGTATGCTATGTCTTGTGTACTTTTAAAGAGTTAGAACTGGGTGGCGGCATTGGCGGAGGACTGCAGTGTTCTAGCATTGCTTCTAGCATTATTCCTGGCACCACTAAATGCATTTCTACAAAACCAAATATTGTCCGCAAGCAACGTTTGTTCATTCCCGATAGACGTATTGCGAAATCTCGAGGCGTTCCGATAGTGAATCTGTTTGTTTAATTTCGCAATTGCCAAGCGATAAAAGCGCATGAATATGCAAATGGTTCCATGTTCATTCATTTAAAAATGGACTTCTCGTTTTTATGCTGCTCTCAGTTAAATTGATCAGTAGTCGCTCGCTGGCTTAGCAATGGCGGCCACCAACGACATCGATTTGGTTATTCATTACGACGCATCTGTTAATTGATTGCAGCTACTTTTTATTGTGCGGCATTTCTTCACGCGTCTTTAAAACTATCGCTTCGCTTAACAGCTGCGACCACTGCATTAATTATCACAAGGCGATGAATGCGATTATACGCAATGATACACTTTTAGTGTGACGGTGCTGCTTTAGTTTACGCCTCTAGTGCGTTCTGCGAATACTGCTGAAGAATACCCCTTTTTTAGTTCTTAGAATAGGAAGTAAAATTAATGGTTTAGAGAATTCATACAATGATTTGGCAGTATTTACGCATTTGAACAAAACAGTTGCCTGTTGGGGGGGAAGGTGGTGGTGTAGAAGTCATATTCAGAAAGGCGAAGACGAAAAATGTTAGAAAGTGAATAGATAAGTAGAGAGAGATATGGTGGGGGGGGGGTAAAGAAAGTGCAGGGATTGTTCATATTCAACTAATCACAAGTATTAATGACAAACCGAAACAGATACCGAATTGACCCATTGCTTGGAGATAATTCATAATTTTTTGAATTCTAATCGAGGCCATTTCAAGATTTTTCCTGAGGTACGTTATTGAACAAAAAAACATATATAATTTAGAGTTAATTTCAACAGGGTGCGTGAGGACTTTTATGGCATGAAAAAATGTGTATGTTTGTACGAATATTTTAACATCTTGGAACATTTTATTTTGGTACGTATATTTTAACAAACATTTTCTTGGATTTAAAAGAATGACAAACATGACAAAGCTAAAAAGTAATAAATAAATAAACAAACGACAAAATACATGCCTGACATTGTGGATTTTTGAACATTGTGAACTTTGAATACGGCCATTTGAAATGTTATAAAAACAGCGCCACCCCACAGACACGCCCATATCGCCCATTTGCACCAAATTAGTCGCCGTGTTGCCAAACATTGTAGATAATAATGAGCGATTAATAATACGTGATTATCTGCGGCGCCAACAAGTTGAGATCATTTGCGGCAAGATACGTCAACATTACTTCTAAACCTCGTTCTATGACTCGGTAACTTATTCATTTGTTTATGTTGGTTCGTTTCATTGGCGCTTGCTTCGTACGTGTTTCAATATTGCTTCCCATTTGTTGTTTCATTCATTCGTTCCCTTTCTATGACGTCCGTTTGACATTCTCTTACCGGTTATAAGTCTGTCAACGGTACTAAATTTTTAAACTTTAAAAAACCACTACGAACCATCAAAGAGAACAATAATTTGTACAATAACGCCGTGTGTACTGCCAAAATGCAATTACTGCCAAATAATAACAAATACCAAAAAAAGGGTAGCTTCTACGTTTACTAATAGGTTGGTATGTATTAAAGACACCCTCTCTCCGCCGCTAACACCATTTTGGTCCACTGTGATTGTCCTCTACCAATATGCGTAAGAAAAAATTTAAACACACACAATTAAACACACACACACACCATGAAATAAAAAATATGAATGTGCCAAACTACAATTTCTTACACTTCGTCATTATCACGCTTCTGGCCAAGCCCTTTAATCTAAACATCTTCAACTTCGGCCATAGAGACCCTACCGCGCCTTCAACACGTCTGTGCTATTTACCCATTCATTGAACTTTTTTATATAATTTTGTGGATTTCCTGAGATTATTTCTCTTCCAAAATTTAGCCAGACAATTTAGTTTGAATTCGAACTGGATTCTTCTCCAGATATCTATTAGGTTTATACTGTCTGGTTATTCAGCGGTTTATAGCTTAGCCATTATTTGGTTACTTTGAAGCGAATGTTTAAGGGAATAATTGTGAATATAGTTTTGGCAATGGCAATGTATTTGTGGACTAGCTTATCGATACTTTTCTTACAATTCTGACTGATTGTCTAATAATTTCATAATTTAAGAACTAATCCCGAATTTATTACGAAAAGGGTCTTTTTCTAGGCTTGTGGATTTCTCATGATTCCTATTGAATTACTAGCTAAGAAATTTTGCATTGAAAGAAAATCGAACCAATAGAAGAGCATTTAAAACATGAAAGACCTTGCGTCTAAAACATTCGAAAAAAATTATCGTACTAAAATAAAAAATATAACTTATACTAATTTTGTTACTTAAGCTTCTGTTACAAATTCTCTTTACCTCTTAACTTAACAACAACAACAATAACCACACCACTATTAATGAGGCTATGGCAGACACACTAAGAAGATCACAACCAAATCATTGCCGGCTGTTATAACAGATATGCCGATAATGGCCATGGTGATGAGGATGACGGACACTGTTGGTAACAGCCAGGACAACGGCAATCGTCTTCCGTCCGACTTCTGGTCCAGTTTTCAGGTTGGAGAGAGCAGTTTAGGATTTATTTATTGAAGTGCCGGTGAATTTATTGGTCACGAATCAAGTAGACGTCTTTTATTGCGATCACATTTGAATTTATGGCTCGCGAAAATGATGCGCTGACGTTGACTTATTTTTTAATTTCAACAATAATCTAGAGAATGAATAGAAAAGAAGATTCATCGCGTCTTGTGATTTCTTCAAAAAGGAAGGGAAGAAAGATTTTTAAGATCCCGGATGGTGCTTTCCATGATTAATAAGTTAACCTGATCCACATTATCTTTTGACATTTATTAGAGGCTCCTATCAGAGAACTCGATTCTCTAACTCGATTTAAACGAACATGCAGTCGGTTGGTCGCTTTAAATTCAAACTGGTTTTACGCAATATTCGCTACGGTAGAACTCCCACAAAAGAACTTGTTTACTCAATCATTAGCTGATCTCGCAAATGTGATTTATTAAGGAATTTATGTAAAATAGTTTTTATTTCATTGCCTTTTAAAAAAGAGATCACGGAAATGGAGATGGTTAAGGAAATCTTGGTAGGTCTAATAAATACCAATAATTAATAGCATTAATATCGCAATAATTAAAAAAAAATTATAAACTTCAACAAAACCGAAATATGCGAGATGTTTTAAAAATAATTTTATGAAACTCAAAGACCTCAAAAATTTTCTCTCTAAAAATTTCTCGAACCGACTAAAAGGCTAACCGACTAAAGGGCATATGAAAACTAAAATCTAAATATCTTGTAAATAATTTGAAAATACCTTCATTTGCGCGTAAGGGGCGAAATTAGCAATAAAATGGAATTAGTAAATAATTTCAAGTTAATTTCTTTAAACTTTTAATACGATATAAAAACTTTTTGAATAATTTGTAAGAAAGTTAAAATTGAAAATTTCTTAATATCAACGAAATTTCCAAGGAAACAATAAGAACGATCAAAGTAATAACAAATTTAAGAAAGAAAAATAATTAAAAAATAAATAAAACAAAATGCAATATTAAGTGTTTAAGGAGTTTAGTAAGAGGGAAGAAGGAAAGGGTATGTTGCAAACAGACAGCCAGAATTTGCTAAGAGAAATGAAACACAACAACAAGAACACCAGAAACAATATGGAAACTTACAAGAAAAGCAATGGCAGAATTTCATCTCATACTGTTCCAAAGAAGCCTCAAAGCATGTAGTGTGTGAACTTTTTGTCATCACTTTTGTGTGAGTGAATATGTCACTGACATTGCAAGCGAACGCCTGACTGATGGAATAAGTGTGAGTGATACAAATAATGTAAATGGAACGCAAAGGAAAGGGCCGAGAGACTGAAGAAACTAAACAATTTTTATTAATAAAGTTTGCCACAGTTTAATTACAAGTTCTAGAAGTAAGAAAAGAAATAGCAATAATAACAGAAAATTTTACTAGAACAGCAAAAGCAACAACATCACGACGTACGCACGACGACGTACATCAAACGTATGCAACATTTTCGGAATTTTATTGCCTTGGTGTGACAGCCATAAGAAAAATCACTCTACGTTTGGTAGAAAAGTGTCTCATAGTGATTTCCGTAACTTTTTTAATTAAAACAAGTAAAAACTTTGACTTCAGTCTGGCCGAAACTTATATACCCTACACTATTAATGTAAGTTTCTAGCTTGTTCCTAAACAATGGGCGATGATATTCTTGATATTATATATCCGTTTTCGGTTAATTTAGATCTACTAACTCATCTTCAACACATCCTTTGTCAAAAATGTCCGCTTGTGAAAAAAAGGAACGTGCCACTCCCTTTTTGTGTGGAATGATAATATCTAATACCGAGATCTCAACAGTAAAGTTGCAGCCTCGAAACTTATATAGAAACTTTTTGTGATTTTGTATAAAAAGTAGTCGCGTCACTTTACTCCATTTGTGTAGGGTACAATGTTTTTCATTTAATTTTAGAAATTGCTTAAGCTTTTATTTCTTACTTGACTAAGTTAAAGTTCTTCGTCAATTTGTTGTTAGGACAAAAAACTAAACGACAGAGCCCAAAAGCAATGACTATAATTGAGGAACGAGCTAAACGAACGATTAAAGAGTATTTTTGCTTTTTCTTTGTATTTCTGTAATAATTTCTTAACTACATTTTTCGTACGTATTACTCGTTTTTGTAAAATATTTTATTTTTTAGATTCATCGTAAAAGAATATAAAAAATTTTAATCAGTTTTCTTTTGCTTTATCTTGATAAAATATGTAAGAAACAAGAGATATTTGCTTGCAAATAAATTTCATAAAATATGAAGGAAATATCATAAAATATGAAAACAAAATATACAAACAACAACAAGATCGATAGTAATAACTATGGAATTTCTTTACTACGAAAAATTTAATTTAAAGTTTTCGACCACATTTTCCAACCAATGGTTTGTTGTTTGTACTCGTACACAATTCTTTTCTTTTTTCGACCAATTCAGTTCTTTGTTTTTATACCCTACACCCGAAGGGATACGATACATGCTTCGTGCCTCAGCTTGTAACGCAGTAATGAAAGCGTGGTAAGAATAGAAAAGTAAATATATTCTTGCTCCGAATCAACTCCTGAATCAATTAACAAAGTCTGACTGCCTGTGTTTGTCTGTCTGTACCAATCACGATTACAGCCGAACGGAAATATGATATTTCGATATGTAATTAGCCACGAATACACTTTGTCATAAATGTTGGCTTGGGATTTAATCACCAAGCCTACTCTCCATAGTAAATAAGACCTCATAGATATTTAGAAAATAATTCTTTACTCTACATAGGAGACATAAAGAAAAGTTTTTACCCGCATAAAAAACGTCCCAGAAAATTGTTCACCTGAAAAATAAGCGTGAACAGTAATCGTGATTGTGGAGGAGCCGACAGCGTAATCGTCTTAATATTTGGTCACGGGGGTGTTCCCTCCCATTAGCGATTCCGTGATGGTAAAAATCGGTTCACTGCTACGCCTACTCATAGATAAAAACCGAAATTAGCAGGACTTTTACCGGGTTACCCTAGTTTATAACGCAGTTTTGAAGATACAATTTCTTAACCGCGATAACTCCTTCGGGTATTAGCATACAACGAGTACTGGACGTGCACCGTTCAGTATTACCGTCTGACTATTGCGATCAAACTATGTATTTGTGATACGAGTGTAGGGTGTATAGGCTAAGCTAAGGTTAGAGTTCTTTCTTTTATTTTAACATTTTTCCTTCGCACTGCCGGACAAACATATTTTTTTCCGCGGAAAGTACTTTTTCTTTTACGTTCGTGTTCGTAACTCCTTCAAACTGCTGCTTCTAACTCACTAGCCCCTTGCCACGACTTCCTGTAATCGTGCTAACATTTTTATTTCAGAGAAAGTTTGTAATTGTCTACGAGTTTTGCGTAAAATAAAATTCTTCGCTTCTAATAAATAATCGCGCAACGTCGCAAATGGATGGTGAAGAAGTTAGAATAAGGAAAGTCAAGACTTTCAGAACCATGAGCGGTTTCAATTCAGTTATATGAATAACAGATAACTGACTCTTCTAATTGAAATGGAATAATGAAAACAATAATCTTTATTGAGTTCAAATTTAAAACAATAATCATTCTCGAGATTTTCGAAAATAATTATTAATGGACTCTTCTCTCCTATGACTCTTCTCGTTTCGCCTCTGGAAATTGATGAAATTATTTTCAGTTTCGTAATAAAAGCAACATAAATAAATAAATAAATGGGAAACTGCCACGTAAGTGCCGCGGTAACAAAAGAGTATCTCGTTAAAACTTTCAGTTCAATGCTTAACTGCTCTCGGGCCACGCCTACCACTGGTGGTCGCAAATACACGGGCTTTGTGCCATTTATTTTGAAATGTGGCTTAATTGCAATGTTGATTGTGTTGCTAGCGCCCCTACCTAAAGGAAGGCATATTGCAAATAACGATGCAATATTTGTTTGTGCAGTATAATTATTTCGAATATACCTTACTCCCATTTCTTCCACATTTTCCTTATAGATTTCTCATTTACGTGGATTATTTTATGTTATATTTTCTTAGTATTTTCCTACGATTATCAAATAAATTAATTACTAAAACTATGGACGACTCATCACGAAGTTGTTTCATATTAAGGATGAAATAAATACAGATCACCGAAGACTTTCATTTGATAAGAAAAAATCATGTCAAATTTCGTTTGAGAAGTTTGTTACTGAAAATAATTTATAAATAAGCGATAGAGGAGAAAGGATAAAAAAGTTTTCAGTTTTCAATACGCGATCACAGAGTGAAACAATCTTTTAAAGTCTAGACGAACGAGATGAGAAATACGAGATTTCTCCCGAGATAATCTCCATGAAACCTTTCTAAATCGAGATAAAAGCAATAGTGGAAACATCAAGCGAGGCAAAATTAGTGAAAATGTCAAATTCAGCGTTTTCCACATTTCCGCACTTATCTACGCATTGCAAATGATGGGTGTTGGAAGGAGTTTCTGTCATCTCACGCCAAGTTGGGTTTGGAGACAAACAGGGGCAGAAAATTTTAATAATAATTATTTTTTCGTAAAATAACTTCAGAAGGAGTAACAGTCTCAACACTCATCACTGTTGTCTTTCATTAGTGGTTTCTTGAGGGCAAAAACGAAGAACCAAAAGTAGCGGACCTTTATCAAGGAATCCCGGTTTATATTTCTGTTTTGAAGATAAATTCACGTGACCGGGATAATCGTCCCGGTTAATACTAGCATACAAAGAATTGTTAGGATTGCTAGGATTAAGCTAAGAATAAATGATATAGGTGTAGGGTATATAAGCTTCGGCCAGGCCGAAGTTAGCGTACGTTGTTAAACTTCTTGTACCACCTTGTACCACTGCCGCGTTTTTCCATGCATTTTTTTAAAATTTTGAGCCTAACTTTTTCTCTTTTTATTTATTTTCAGTTTTCGTTATTTTCCTTTTTTCAGTGATGAGTTAGGACTAATCGCCCATTTCCACATAAAAGCTAACTACTATTGACTTGTTGTCTAATCGTGTATCATAAATTTCGAAAATGTGAAATTGTTTCGCTTGACCCGTCCTTCTCGATACGATCCACATGGTCCAATTTAAAATTGTTTCGAACAATACACACATACACACACACACATACAGAAGCAGATACAAAGTCTTTATATTACATTTGTTAACTTGTATATCATTTTTTATATTTTCCGACCCATATTGTTCCACATTTTTTGTTTGTGTTTATCGACTACTGTAGACTGCGTTGTTATTGCTGGTGTTGTTTTTGTGCAATTTTTTATTTTTTTAGTTAGTTTAGAGACCATAAACGCAAAATGAAATACGAAGTAATAAAAAAAAAATAAATAGAATTCTGGGAATTATTGGAAGTTGTTTCATATAAAGTAATTTATTTGAAAAATGGCCACCTGATGACAATGCAAATTACTGATAAATCAAACACCCATAAAAGATCCAACTTGTGTTTGCACAATTGCGGGCGGATTAGTAAATCTTGTGTTTAGCAAATCACTATGGAATTATGTTATGGCATATTCTGGGCATTGTGTACGAATCATGAATTTCACTACATTTCACTCATAACAAACGTCAATCACAATTTCGAACAATTTGAGCAAATTGGGTTTGAGATGGTAAGGACGAACTCCTGGAGAGAACATAATTCGTCAACGCAAAATGCAGATCAATTAATGAATGGCAAATCCATTAGGCTCTAAAGAAGATATGTCTATTTGATGACTGTTAGAGGCTTGATTTATAAAAATTGTATATATCTACAAAAGAAATCTGGATAAAAAAGTATAAAAATATAATCTATAATTAAAAAATGTATTATAAAGTTTATGTTTGTTCCTCAATTATTTACGAATACTTTCCTTCTGGTTAGAGTAAAAGTCATAGCCTCAAATAATTAAGTTATGCCAGATTTAGATTAGTCTAACAATTACCTTGGGACACTTCCTGGAAATTTTGCTTTTATTTGTGTTGAAATAAAGCCAATACAAGAAATCGCCATATCTGCCCATAACAACAATCACTACAAACAAATCATCACCAGCATTTCATCAGCCCTGATAAGCTCATTTGTAATCTTAAAAAATGGGAGAGAAGTTCAGTGAAAAATCTACGAAAAGGATAACCATATAAATATGCAAGAATCACAAAGAATCACAAATAAGATTATACAAGAGTCACAAATGTGAAGAGCATCTAGTTCATTGAGTATAAATATGAAGAATTTGTAAATGAATACGGGCGCAAGCTCGCATGTCAAAAGAATAGCACCGAATAACAACTGCTGCGGTTGATACTGCTGCTGCTTGCGCTGCTGCTTGTGCTGCTGCTTGTGCTGTTGCTTATGGTGCTGCTGCTTTTGCTGAACTGTCAAAATCTCAAGTTCAGCGTTTGTAAATTGGCTTTTGTATCGCTACGGGTTCAGCCTCGAGTACTTCATGCTCAAGTATGACCATGTTCAGGTTTTGATCCCTCTAGAGATACGATCTTACCGCCGCAAACATGTTGTCGCCATGATGCTTATGCTGATGGGACACGGCGGGCCAGAGAGCCTGCCAGACAATTAACATGCTTGAAGCTAAGTCAAAAGGAAAGTCGGTATGGAGAGGAGTGGTATGATGGCGGTGGCCAGTAAGCGCAACAGGACTAAAGCAACTTCAACAACTTTTGCCATAAACCAAAAAAATTTAATATCAACATCAAAGCGAAACGAGGCAAACGCGGCAATAATTTGCATTTTAAAACAAAGTTCCTGCCTGACGAACAGGAAGAGGAAGAGCGAGAAATGTCCCGAGAGACTAAAGATAGAAAGAGAAGAGACAAAACCACAACTATTTAAAGGGTGTGTTTGCGCGAGTAAGGAGTCTTCCGATTATCAAAGGGTGTGTGAACGTGTCGGTGGGAATAGTATAATTCGATTTTGAGTCATGGGCTCAGCTAACCTTTAAGCAATTATAAAACCACGTGTGCCTCTGTCCACAAAACTGACCGGCCGACGGACTGAATGATCAGCGTTGACAAAAGACGCATTTTAATATGCAAGCGAACGGCGGAGGGTGGCGGCGGCAATAGCAATTTAAATTAATTAAATTGAATATGTGTTTAGATGTTTTCTACGTGTGTGTGCGCGTGTGTATGCGCGCGATTTTATATGAATACATATCTATGTACATATGTGTGCATTTGTGTAAAAAGGACAGCAATGACAACACCGGCAACAAAATTGGCACGGTTCCTCCAAAACAATGCTCTCCTGCCAATGCGCCGCGACCACTTTGCGATCGTTTACGCTCTGTGAAAGCAAGATTAATCTTCTCTGTACATAAATGTAAATGCTGTCAACGACATACGACTAAGTTCAATTGCATGAGGGTCTCATTCAATCGCAACAAAAACAACAACACCAACAACAAGATTAATAAAAGCAATAAATAGCCGGCAGTAGTAAAAACAACCTCGACAACAATTATTGACATCACAATGGCTCGAATGTAATTAATCTTGACATAATCTGAGCAGATAAGTTGATTCTATTTTTGGTAAATGACCAACGGCTCAACAGCATGGGCCGTTTCGAGGGTAGCAGTCGACTCAAGTGAGCCGTTGCATGACAGCTGGAGGGGAAAACTAAAAAGAGTTACAAGCACTTATGCTGCAAGCTGCTTCACCAAAGCCGCGCTAATAGCGCGATAGCAAAAAGAGTTAGGAAAAGTAACATATTTTTTATGGGCACGGGTTTTGCTGATGAGAATTTTTTGGCGTATGCTTTGGCCTCCCTGACAGCAACCTCTTTTACTTAAGGTTTTGACCGCAGGTTTTTTCATTATTTCAATTTTTTTTATCTAATTATGCTTTAAATATGAAAGTAAAGATGCTTTTCACAAACAAATGTTTTTCTTATACTCGTAACAACAATTGTCAGCTGAATTATTGTGGTCCTAAGGGAAATAATATTTTCAGTTCCTCTCGATAAGAAATAATTTTCTTTGATAATTCGAGTATGTTTTGATGATATTTTGACGAGATCTTCGAACGTGGAAGCAGGATGCTTGACTGGCTTGGCTTTATTATTAATATTGAAGAACTAAAATTTGGGTAAAAACAACCGCACGAGAATTAATAAAGAACGAATATATTCCTTTAATTAGAAAATATTCAACAAAGGAAAAATAAACTGAGAATATACCACCATGACCTTCAATTACGGGCAAAGTTTATTTAATATACAACCGAAAAAATCGCTCTATAGATTAGATTTAAAATACCTTCAAGACACAAGTTTCCGTGAATCATAAATTTTTTAATAAACATAGATTCAACAAAAACAATGGATACTACTCTTTTTTAGTGCAAAAGCGGAGCGATAAAGACGACTTTTAGTGTAAAGGAGCTTAACTGAAGTCAGCCCAAAGCGCCGTCACTTGAAATTCATGTCAATGTGATGATCGTAACTTTCGATAAAAGAATTTATATATATTGGTGAGACTACCGTCCACTACTACTGCTGCCGACAGCGAACAAAACTTGAATCAATTGAAGAAAAATGGCCCAGTCCGCCGCTGATACAGCGAAATATCGCTAAATCGAACAATCGATTAAGGTTCTCCTGGACGATGTTATCGAAAATTTGTAAAATATAGTTAACCTCTCCGGATATATCTACGGTCTGAATTGTTTCATGATCTTATTTTCCTTCGCAAGTCTTTTGGGCTTCCCTGCGAGCGTGGCGTTTCTTACGATGCTTCTGTCGTTACAAATTTCAGCACATTTTTTTCGTGTCGCATCGTAATACTCTCGGATGTATAAGTGGCGTAAATTAATCTCAAATCCGGCCATTGAAACTAAGTTGTATGCAATCCAGATAATCATTATATTTTTTGTTGCTGTTGCTCTGCAGTTTTGTGACAAAAATATGTAGCGGCCAAAATAACGAACGGAGGAGAAGGACAGAGTGTCGATTACTAAATCAATGAACGGACGAATTCATGAAGTGGTCAAAGATGGCTTGGGTATGGAAAATGGAATAACCAATTGAAAACAGTAATAACAACTGATAAAAACGGCAGCAGGAGCAGTGCAATTAATACAAAACAATTTCCAAAAGGAACAACGACAGTACCGACAATAAAAATAGAATAAGTATTGCCGCTAGTGCCAACAATGAAACGAATTAATGATGGTCCGTTGCTTAATTGAGGATGTAAATTTTGCGCTCACATGAGTTTGTTGTTTCGGCAACAACGGCGACGACCACCACCACTGCGTGTAATGCGGTGCCAACTAACTTGCTGCTTCACTACTGTCGGTTTCCGACTGAACTTAATCGGCCGATGCTAGATACCTTGCTCTGTTACGATTTGATCGGATCCAAGACGATCTCGATGCATCGATTGATCGGCCGATCCGGCTCAACAACCAAACCATCGATCGAGCAGAACATCGATGTGGTGATTATCGACAACCGCGGCAATGGATGTGTGTGTCTACGTATGCATAACCAGGTAGCATAAAGGCATTGGAACAAATCTTTTTCTTAGTAAAACAAAAATATTTTGCATAAGAAGAGATTAGGATCCTTTGGATTACATGAGATATTAACGTAATTTGAATCTATTACAGAAAAAAAAGATAATTTAAGAGAAAATATTTTCAGATTACATAAAATATGTCAATGGAAAAGTTTGACCCCAATAAAGGATTTTTCGATAGTGATGTAGACATTACTGACAGAGTCCAATTATTAATGCATTTAAATTCTACGACACTCAATTTAATCTCGTTTACATGGAAGACATTTAAGCAAGATTCGCCACAATTTACCAAATCCCTGAGGACGACGTGAAGTCGAGCAAATTGTTCATTGCTCATAACTCATTGCTCAGATACCGACCGATCCACTACCTCAGTCACAAGAATGAGCCAAAAGATCAGAAAACAATATTTTGTACATTAAAGTTATTATTTTTCAGGCGCATTTTTCACACCGAGACATCGGTGTGGTGCGAAATTTCATGTCAACTAATTGATATTTCTCGTGATATATCGATCAAATCTCGTCACAGGACATGTCTGTCAATATCCCACATTATGTCACTTTGATCTAGATGCTTCTAGGCAGTGGCTCGGATACGCCAATTGCCAAATGACTGCTATAGACTGATCCTTATTATTAATGAAGAGTTTCAGCGTGGAAGGGGTGGCAAAATGAAGCATGTACTCCTTGTACTTTGGAGAGAATCGTTTCAGTTCTCTCTTCTGCGGAACGCGGTAAGGAATATACTCCCAAGGAAGGTAAGGAATATACTTTGCTTCTGACTGGTTTCCATATATTCTAAGAAATGGACTGATTGAGACTATCAAAGTGATTTCAGTACAGGTGAGCTCATTATTAATCCTATGTAACCTGATAGACATTTCCCAAGGAGGTACAAGATTCCAATCATCGATTTGTTGGTATTGAATGTCATTCCCCTTTCCCCGCAACCCAAATTCTTGACAGTGCTGTTGGAGAGACAATGTTTCCTAAAAATGGAAAGGTAATAAAACTCCATGCGCTTCACCCAGACAGTGTTAGGCATTGCAGAAGCGTTTCTTAGAAGTTGTTTGAAGTGCTATAAAGTAATTACTCTAACAAATTGTTTTTAAATTAAAGAAGAATCTTAGCAAAATACACATCCAATTAAAAGAAAAATGAAGTCCCGGGTGAGGACATCTATTTGAACTTTTCTAATAGGTTGATAAATTTTCATAGAAGTAAATACTTTTTAATAAATAATCATCAGCACAAGTCAGGTCCTTAGAGACAAGACTAAACTCGTAAGCGGAGCCCGTTTCCCAAGCGTAATATTGACTTAGCGATTAAAACATTTCAATATCATCATTAAAATGCTATAAATGCATTTAGTAATCTAAAATTATAAGAGCTTGTACTTCCGTCTTATTTTTAAAGTAAGATTAATTACCTGCAAACCAGTACTGACAGATAACGGGATCACGCCACCTATTTGAATCTCAGAAGGAGTTTGGGCCTTCATCATCATCATGAGTACTAATTTCTGTTCCGGCACTGGAAGCATAAACCAATCGATGTTGTATAACTCGGTTAGTATGCGATCGTTCTGAAATCATTTAAAAGGGCGCTGTCAAAACGAAACATCATGCCGAAAATACCAAAGCGAAACTTACGCAAATATTAATTTGTGTACCCAGAATACAATAGGCGTACATCCCGAGAAATGGATAGAGCACATACGAGTAAACCCCAGGATAATCACTAAAGAAGAAAGTGTAAACACTAGAAACCATCGAAATACCAGCAGTAGTAATTTTAACTGCTACAACATAATAAAACACAGAATTGCACATTGCGTTGAACCTAAGAAATGACAAATCAGCCTTGGCGTCTCGATTCAAATGCAGTCAACTTACTCATTGTATTTCTTATGCCATTCAATTAAATCTTCTAATCTTGATCTCGTCTGGAGGCCTTTACTGTCACCCGCAATGCTCCGGTTCAAGTCCCGAACCTTCTGTTCGAAAATATCGGCGAACAAAATAGCGTGCGATAGAAAGATGATGATGAGCATATCAATGGCAAATATACCGACTGTCCCATAAATCATGGACAATGCATGTATTGCCATCGTTATAGAAAAGCCGTATAACGTCTTCGCATCTAGTCCGGGTATCTCATAGGTCAATATCATGTAGCGTTTACCAGTGATCAGATAAGCAATGGCGGGGGTCACTACCATACCGCCACCAATAGCAATATTTATACCTCCAGCCCATGCAATTATTTTCAGTGAGCGTTTACAATATCGATTCAAAATGGTATAAAAAACACTCCCCTTCTCCTGATAGTCTGCGTACAGATCTTCGAGTTCGCGTCGCAATAGGGCGATGCGTTTAGCGTACGCGTAAAAAGATGAGATATTCGCAACTCCTTGGAGCACGGTACCCAGGATGCAAGAAGCGTCCAATACAAAATTTGGATTTTCATCATATTTCGCCAACACTGTGGTTACGGTGCAGATAAAATACATCGCGATGCATCCGATAACACAGAAAGTCCAACGGTTTATTGAATATCCTGGTTCGCAGATATCTAAACCGATCACTCTAAGACCAAACCGAAGCACCTTCACGACTTGAGCAAAATTTTGCGTTGGCTTTTTTGTTGGTCTGAACATGGCTACGAATGAAAATCATTTGAGTTGACAAATATTATTTTGCAGCACATTTTAAAAGGATTTCCTCCTATGTCAATAAAATTCCCGCGCAATTAAATATTATTAAGAAATATCTAAATTATGACAAGCGGCCAACGTTCCAAACGAATGATAAATGACCGCAAAATATTTCGTCCTTGTAATTTTTCAAAATAATTAAATAATTTTTTAATAATGACTCAATTAAAAATTGTTTTTAATTGTTTTTAATCACCGAGTCAGATTTTTTAGTTCGTCTTGCTTTGTGAGTTCTTCAATGTAATTCAAATCGAATGATGTCAGGGTTTTGATTATTGAAGCGCTTTCTAAAGATGATGGGATAATACCAGATTGGGGTAATAACCTGAAAAAATATATAAATCACTTTTTTGTGGGAATGTTTTCAGAGAGTTTAAATTGTTTAATTAATCGGTTTTAAAGTTTTAAGCGTTAAATGAAGTGTAAATAACATTCGATTCTTAAGGGCAGGCAGTATAAATTGTCATTCTCTCTAACCTTTCAAAATGATCTCTCTAATCCTACGTTACAATTTATCGTGAATAATTCCTACATTTTCGGAAATATCTTTCCGAAATTCCGGATGTCATAAATTTTAAAATATTCAAAAAAAGACCCTTCTGTATGCTTAAAAAGCGCGGCACGTAAAATCAAAAGGACTCATTCCAAGTTCCACGGTTACAAAGAATCAATCATCAACCAATTAGAGAAGTGAATAAATGAAAATTGTAGAGAAAAGGAAACAAATTCACTTTTCAAAAGAAATTTAATAAAATCGAATTTTTATCACCGCGGCCTTGATTATTGTGTCGCTACGTCCTTCAACATTTCTCTGTATTTTTTGTATAATCGCATAAAAGTGATGACTGCGAATGTGACCGATATTCGGCCAATTCCATTCCTGGACTCCTCTGGGAGCCTCGAGCAATAATTTTATTGCGATAATTCAGAACTTATTCATAAACGGTTCACAAATAATATTACCAATAAAAAATTGCATTCTATATTGCGTATAAAGATTGCGCGTCTCTCGTTGTTATAGCTTGTGGCGTCGACCTGTAGAGATTCAGCTGTGTCTTACGAGTGATGACTGATGTATCTGCATGTATTACTCGCGACCTATATAGTAATACCGGCTCTTTGTGTATACTTTAGCGCGGTCGCGACTCTCGGCCAACCTGAGGCTTTATCACATACTTTTGGGATATAGCCAGGTGTGGTACAGCCTCTACTGCAACTGGGCTTGTTTCAACAGGACTGGTGTAGCCCTTACTTCGCCACAAGTACACTAATGCCGCACTTACACAGGGGACATTTGTCTCGGGACACGTCGAATTTGTCCCTTGTGCGACACTTGTGTCCTTTGATATTTACTGGGGACACCAAACAATGGGTTGTCGTATCGATAAAACAGGATATCACGACTGTAACCAGGCATGCATTTGTATTGTATTTACAAAAGAGCATTATGAATTTGAGGATGGTTTGTTCGATCGGGGTTTTTGCTAGGACTACAAATCGTAAATTATATTATTTTTGCTGGAATTTTTTGACAAACTCTTATTTTATATATTAGAACCATGCATTCACCTATATTGTTTCAGAAATGTCTATGCCTTGTGCATTATAATACTATGTTTACAATTATTTGCACATTTAAGAGCACATTTTTAAGAAAGTAATCCAACAGTCCGTCAAATTCTAAGACAACCCTAACATTAAACAATATAAAATTAAAAATTAAAAAATGTTAATTAAAAATAACAAAAGAACTAATAACTTAAAATAATAACAACAATTTAAAAACAACTATGAATGTTGTCGATAACTTGGTTTGGTATTCCAAGCTTTAGTAGTATTCTCCGGTGACTAAATATCGAAAAGTTACGGGCAGGTGACCATACGGTGCCACAGCTTTTCGCATATGCGTTTCAGTCTTCTGCAAATCGGCTTGGACCGAATTTAGCAATTCAGCAAACTTCTCTGTCATTCGCAAATAATTCCGGTGCGAATATTTATTGCACACTTGGACGCTATTTGTCAGAACTTCGAAGTCGCCATTTGAGTTTTTTTCTTTTCGCCAGTTTCTGATCCATCAACTTCTCCGACGAGCTCTACTAACCTCCTCCAATTGTTCCACACTATTTAAAATTGATTTTATTATGTTTGCATCTTCATCCTGAATGATGTATAATGCATCCACAAAATCGATCGCCATAAAGATTAACGCAACTTTAATTTGTTCAATATTTTAGATAGTCAACTTAGCGTGCACCACAAAATGAAATGAAATCAAATTTTAAACCATTTAACAAAACAAGTATTAAAAGGTAGCATAATGTAGTAATAAGTCTAATTAAAAAATCATGCGTGGGGATACAACCTACATTCCAATTTGTCCCCTGCGTGAGTGGTATCGGGGCAAATAGATGAATAGTTCCATGTCTCGCGACAAATGTCCCCTGTGTGAGTGCGGCCTAAGCGGAAGGAGATTAAAGGAATTGTTGGGAATACTAAAATTGCTCGGATGAGAGAGTATATTTCAATTCATGCGAGTTCGACTGCTCCGCGGGAATATTTGTCTCTGTGAAGCTTTGCACACGCCTTTTTATAGCAATTCGTGTTGATTTGCAGCAACAAATCGCTAGCTATCGTCTTATCTTTGTACCGTTTAACTCGAAGCCCTGTCTTTGTCCTCTTGTTTGTTTGTAGTGTGCCATATGTTTCTTAAATCCTAAAATATTTAAATTCTAGTGCGCAACTATTTGTGCGGGTATTCTTAAAGCTAAAACGCAATATTTATTATCATTATTCAAATAACTAAAAACTAATTGCGTGAGATAATTTTGAGCTCTGACGATTAATGCGTAGTATTTACTATCATACAGTATAAATATATATCTTAAAGGATAAATGCGTATTATGGTATACTTATGTCTATGAAAACTTACTGCGCAGTATTTTTTTCTTTGATTATCGGTAACTGACAAACATGAAACTTAAATATATATCTTTATTCTATAGCATGTGCGTAATCCTAAATCTCGGGAATATAGTAGTATATGGAAATCTTAAGGAGGTGCGCAATAATAAACATATGTATTGTAGAGCAATAATAATTTGTGCAGTCGAAATTTGTTTTGACGTCACAAATGCTTGCTGAGTGTAAATGTTTAAAAGCACTAATGGTTTAGTGGCCGAGACATTTCATCATCAACGCAAAGATGCTGTAAATATATTTATTATTCAGTAAATATATTTATTGTAAATATATTTATGCGTAAATACATTTCATTTATATTATAAATATATTTATAACCCACTTATAATTCAGTACTTACGGATAACGGAATCACTTCACCGATTTGAATCTCTAAAGGCCGTTTTCACAATGGTCGGTTAAACTTGTGGTTAACTGAAGGTTAGTAGACGGGAGGTTCGGAACTTATCCTTCGGTTAATAATTTTCGTTTTCACCAACCTTCGGTTAACAAACCTTCGGTCAATTACAAG
This sequence comes from Physocephala rufipes, assembly GCA_963966595.1. Lineage (NCBI taxonomy): Eukaryota > Metazoa > Arthropoda > Insecta > Diptera > Conopidae > Physocephala > Physocephala rufipes. The sequence continues at coordinate 22,038,998 of OZ016505.1, forward strand.
TTGTAATAGATTGTCACGTTTGCTCTTTTACATTTGAAAAAAATTTGTAAATCGTTGCATTTTAGTTTATTGGTATAAGTGCAGAGTAGGGGCCCGGCTTCGATTTGTTTTATTTTTGGTGCATCGTTACATTTCACCTTTAAAAACCAAATCAACTAAAAATTTTTTTGAGGTCGCCCGCCATTTTGGATTTAGGAGCACTTATGAGGAAAATTAATTTTCCTCATAAATTATAGACACTGCCTACATGTCACCTGAGCCTGAAGTGAATCTATCCTCCACTAGCGAGGAATATAGCAACAATGCCAGCAGAGGTTTGACTGAAATGCGCATCAAACCTCTGCCGACGGCAATGCATTCTCTCATCGAAAGAAGTCATAAAAGAAAGAACAGACAGAGTAAGGTAAAATCATAGACAACAATCAATAAAGGAAAGGAGTTAAGCAAAAATTTTACGAAGAAAAATCTTAGGCAACAACAACATCTGAAATGCAGAAAGAAAATGAAAGAAATTGAACTTTGGACATATTCAAAATCTTAGGCAACAACAACATCTGAAATACAGATGTTTGGACGATTGGACTTTGAATACATAATTCGAAAGCGGTAATTCTAACGAGTAAATCAGCAACTATTCAAAAATTTGCTATAAAAGAGGGACAAGATTTAGAACAGTCTCTTTGGAAAATCTGCATCAGGTGAGACTCTTTGTTACATTCCTGGTAAAATTAATATTAGTCGAGAGCTTTCGAGTGTCGGCTAATATTATCTTAGTATATTTTGTTTAATTCCTGGTAGATATAATATTAGTCGAGGGCTTTCGAGTGTCGGCTAATATTATTTTAGTATATTTTTAATTCCTGGTAAATATAATATTAGTCGAGAGCTTTCGAGAGTCGGCTAATATTATCATAGTATATTTTGTTAATTCCTGGTAAATATAATATTGGTCGAGAGCTTTCGAGTGTCGGCTAATATTACTCAGTATATTTTTAATTCTTGGTAAATATTATCTCTGTTAGTTTAAGAGATACAAAAAAATCATCAAACACAGGAACACCATTGAAACGCCAAATACACATAGCCATAAGTCTCTAAATATATATACATATATGTATACAAAAATAACAAATACATGTAAAACTAGGAATAAGTAAATAAAGAAAAATAAGAAAAGAAAAGACACGGTGTTTTGTTATATTTTATTAAAATTAAGTAAAATCCTGGCACCGGCGAGTAATACCCCGGCAAGCCAAGAAAAACTTCGTTACACACTTAAACATTAAAAAACACAACGTTATATCTCTACAACCGATCGAGATAGAACACTGGCAGATATACCATTTTAAAAGTATTTAAATTGTCTATGATTAATATTGAATACCTCTTTGTCGGTTTAAATGCCGTTATAGAGTTATTTCAATTTTTGTGAAAATATGTACTTTCTTTGTATAAAAAACTATGTTTCCCTCCTAAACGAATACATTTAGGTACCAAAAAATTCCCTTTAATAAGAAGTCCAACCTTTTTGCCTTTCAATCGATGTATTGCATGATATACTATTGCTTTAGTTTATATAGTTTACTTAATTAAATATGTAAGGGGTAATATTTTCAGATGGTACATCTAAATAATAAAGGTACAAAATTAGAGTTGTAAGAGGGTAGAACAACGCCTACCATTTCCAGTATATCGTACGCTACAGTTCGTAGACCTATTCCACGGTGGTAGGCAATAGAAATACCTTCAAAATGATATATCTGCCGGCATGATATCACGATTGGTTACCGAGATATAATGCTATATATAATGAAAGTTTGGTGCTTTGGCTGCAATCCAAAAGGGCGGGCGATCTCAACAAAATTTTTAGTTTATTACGTTCATGTTAGCGAAAAATAACGGTAAAAAATGTGCCTTACAAAGGGTTTCCTACCTCTATTCTGAACTTATTGCAATTTATTTGACGAAATTATTGTTGACTTTAAATTTTTTTACAAGAATGAAAACCTTCATAGAGTATCAGCTGACAAATTGGATGAAATCTTTAGGTTAAACGGAACCCTAGGTGTCGGTTAAGTTAACTGAGACTTTAACCAGAAGATTCGCTTAACCGGACATTGCGAAAACGAAATTTTTTCTAACCTCCGGTTAAAGTCCCGGTTAGCACTTAACCGAACATTGTGAAAACGGCCCTAAGGGATTCTGAGCTTCCACAAATTATATGAATGCTATTTACTGTTGCGGAATTGGCAGCATGTATCCAGGAATGTTGTGATCGTTTATTTTGCGATCGTTCTGAAATTGTTTAATAGGTTTTCAAGCAAAATGAAATTTTTTCGTAGAACGCATAAAAAGCGTATTGAAAAGAGCGCATTAAAAGCGCATAAGCATTCAAAGCGCGACCAACGCAATTATTAATTTATGTTCCCCAATAACAATATGTTCACACACCGAGAAGATGATAGAACACATACAAGTGAGTACCAGGATAATCACCAAGAAGGGAAATATAGTGAGTACAAATAATCGAAATAACACCTTTTGGTTAAATATATCAGCGAACAAAAGGGAATGCGATAGAAAAATCGAACGATCACATCAGCGGCAAATGCCCCAAATGCACACAGTGAATCTGAAGTCGTAGTTATCGCACACCTGCTAGTCAACACAAACACAAGAGCTTGACTTAGAAGTATTGCACTACATAAAATAATGTTGACCCATCCAGCAAATATAATTATTTTCCTTGAGCGATTGGAGTTGTAGAATGTTCTTGACACACTGCGTATAGATGCTCAAGTTCAAAGGACACAAATCGACAAGGACTCTGGTGTACAAATAAAAGGATGCAGTTTTGCCCACTCCCTAGAGCACACTATCCAGCATACATGAGGTCTCCAGTGAAAACGTTGGGTTTTCATCGTATGCCCTCAATCAAGTGCTTATGGTACATTCAAAATTGATCGTGATACTTCCTCAAGATCACTATACCGATTATTCCAGTGCAAGATGGAACTAGTTTGACATGAGCAAAACTTTCCGAAGGGACATTTGTCATCTGTACGTGACTCTGTTTGAATACAATTTAAATTGACGGATATTATATTCTAGTATATTTTTCAAGGAAATTTCTGCAATATAATATCTCCGTAATTACGTAATTAGGTATCGCTGAGAAAATACTCAAGTATTGACGAATGGTCAAGCGTTGCAACGAACGAAAAACAACCGTAAAAATATTTGGTCGTTGACATTTTCACACCCAATGCTAGAAGAGATAATAATATTTCCAGTTTGTAATTTCGCATGTACTCTGTCTGTCTATAAGTCTATTAGAAGAAATCACGACAAAATCTTTGTTGTACTGACTCGTTTAAGTTCGTACTCGGAACTGAGAAATTGAGATATAAACACGATTTAAATCACATTAAATACCAAAAGTAGGCGTGGAAGTTGTTTGATTTCGCCTATTTTCAATACCAACCAGCCTATCCTAACACGAAATATTCATACCTAATTTCATGATCATAGCTTCATTCGTTCTCTTGTAATCGTGATTTCCACAGTCGGACAGAGAGACAGATGGACGGACGGACAGGGCTAAATCGACTCCAGGGATAATTCTGAGCCAGAATATATATACCTTTCTATATCTATTGTAGCACCTTCACTGCGTTACAAGCTTAGTATCAACGTTAATATATCCTTTTCCCTTTTTTAAAGGGAATGGGATATAATAAGGACAGCAAGTGAAAGTTCCCAAATCATAGATAAAGCACCGTTGAAACAATTAGGGGGAATTGTTCTTCTTCATTGTCGATTTCATCACCCGACGCTTTTGAAAACCATCCTTTAACGCAATATTGACCTTTAGGTGAACCGAGACATCGGTGTGGTACGAAACTTGATGTCAACTAAGGCCGCTTTATATTCCAATCTTTTGAATGGCCAGTCTGGGAGAAAAACGAATAATTTTTACTTTCTCGTCAATTTTGATTCATGCTATATTACACTGAATTCAAACGAACACCAATTTGCCAAATACTAAGTAGTGTCAAATACTCCTGTTTGGACAGAATTCAGAGCTAAAAAAATGCGTACAATAAGTTAATTTTACATAATGATACTTTATTTATGCAAATTTTGTTTTTTCTTCTACTAAAAGTCAATACAATTATATTTCACTACACTGGAAATGCGTTTTGATTGACGGTTGGCCTCGCCGACGGCAATTTATTTGAATGGCCTGTGGCAACTTTATCCTCTCACGATAGAATCACAATTTTGTGAGAGCTGACAGGTTTGCACGGAAAAAAAACAATGCATTGAATGACCATTCAAATGATTGCAAGGTAATAGCGGCCTAATTGAAATTTCTCGTCACAGGACATGTCTGTCAATAACCCACATCTTGTTACTTTGATTCAGATACTTCTAGGCAGTGGGTCGGATACGCCAATTGCCAAAGGAAGCAGTGGCAAACTAGAAGACCTAAAATGGACTATAGACTGCAATAGACACCTGACTGCTATAGGCTAATCCTTATTATTAATGAAGAGTATCAGCGTGGAAGGGGTGGCAAAATGAAGCATGTACTGCTTATACTTTGGAGAGAATCGTTTCAGTTCTCTCTTCTGCGGAATGCGGTAAGGAATATACTTCCAAGGAAGGTAAGGAATATACTTTGCTTCTGACTGGTTTCCATATATTCTAAGAAATGGACTGATTGAGACTATCAAAGTGATTTCAGTACAGGTGAGCTCATTATTAATCCTATGTAACCTGATAGACCTTTCCCAAGGAGGTACAAGATTCCAATCATCGATTTGTTGGTATTGAATGTCATTCCCCTTTCCCCGCAACCCAAATTCTTGACAGTGCTGTTGGAGAGACAATGTTTCCTAAAAATGGAAAGGTAATAAAACTCCATGCGCTTCACCCAGACAGTGTTAGGCATTGCAGAAGCGTTTCTTAGAAGTTGTTTGAAGTGCTATAAAGTAATTACTCTAACAAATTGTTTTTAAATTAAAGAAGAATCTTAGCAAAATACACATCCAATTAAAAGAAAAATGAAGTCCCGGGTGAGGACATCTATTTGAACTTTTCTAATAGGTTGATAAATTTTCATAGAAGTAAATACTTTTTAATAAATAATCATCAGCACAAGTCAGGTCCTTAGAGACAAGACTAAACTCGTAAGCGGAGCCCGTTTCCCAAGCGTAATATTGACTTAGCGATTAAAACATTTCAATATCATCATAAAAATGCTATAAATGCATTTAGTAATCTAAAATTATAAGAGCTTGTACTTCCGTCTTATTTTTAAAGTAAGATTAATTACCTGCAAACCAGTACTGACAGATAACGGGATCACGCCACCTATTTGAATCTCAGAAGGAGTTTGGGCCTTCATCATCATCATGAGTACTAATTTCTGTTCCGGCACTGGAAGCATAAACCAATCGATGTTGTATAACTCGGTTAGTATGCGATCGTTCTGAAATCATTTAAAAGGGCGCTGTCAAAACGAAACATCATGCCGAAAATACCAAAGCGAAACTTACGCAAATATTAATTTGTGTACCCAGAATACAATAGGCGTACATCCCGAGAAATGGATAGAGCACATACGAGTAAACCCCAGGATAATCACTAAAGAAGAAAGTGTAAACACTAGAAACCATCGAAATACCAGCAGTAGTAATTTTAACTGCTACAACATAATAAAACACAGAATTGCACATTGCGTTGAACCTAAGAAATGACAAATCAGCCTTGGCGTCTCGATTCAAATGCAGTCAACTTACTCATTGTATTTCTTATGCCATTCAATTAAATCTTCTAATCTTGATCTCGTCTGGAGGCCTTTACTGTCACCCGCAATGCTCCGGTTCAAGTCCCGAACCTTCTGTTCGAAAATATCGGCGAACAAAATAGCGTGCGATAGAAAGATGATGATGAGCATATCAATGGCAAATATACCGACTGTCCCATAAATCATGGACAATGCATGTATTGCCATCGTTATAGAAAAGCCGTATAACGTCTTCGCATCTAGTCCGGGTATCTCATAGGTCAATATCATGTAGCGTTTACCAGTGATCAGATAAGCAATGGCGGGGGTCACTACCATACCGCCACCAATAGCAATATTTATACCTCCAGCCCATGCAATTATTTTCAGTGAGCGTTTACAATATCGATTCAAAATGGTATAAAAAACACTCCCCTTCTCCTGATAGTCTGCGTACAGATCTTCGAGTTCGCGTCGCAATAGGGCGATGCGTTTAGCGTACGCGTAAAAAGATGAGATATTCGCAACTCCTTGGAGCACGGTACCCAGGATGCAAGAAGCGTCCAATACAAAATTTGGATTTTCATCATATTTCGCCAACACTGTGGTTACGGTGCAGATAAAATACATCGCGATGCATCCGATAACACAGAAAGTCCAACGGTTTATTGAATATCCTGGTTCGCAGATATCTAAACCGATCACTCTAAGACCAAACCGAAGCACCTTCACGACTTGAGCAAAATTTTGCGTTGGCTTTTTTGTTGGTCTGAACATGGCTACGAATGAAAATCATTTGAGTTGACAAATATTATTTTGCAGCACATTTTAAAAGGATTTCTTCCTATGTAAATAAAATTCCCGCGCAATTAAATATTATTAAGAAATATCTAAATTATGACAAGCGGCCAACGTTTCGAACGAATGATAAATGACCGCAAAATGTTTCGTCCTTGGAGTTTTTCAAAATAATTCTTTATAATGACTCAATTAAAAATTGTTTTTAATGGTTTTTAATCACCGAGTCAGATTTCGTTAGCTCGTCTTGCTTTGTGAGTTATTCAATCTTATTCAAACATATCGAACAGAGTTTTGATTTTTGAAGCGCTTTCTAAAGATGATGGAATAATGCAAAATTGGGATAATAACCAGAAAAAAATTATATAAGTCACATTTTTGGGTATGTTTTCAGAAAGTTTAAATTTTTTAATTAACATTTTTTAGATTTTTAAAGTTTTATGTTTTTGCGGTTTTTTAACGATTGTTCAAGGAGCCTAAATTTAGAAGCTTCTGTACTTCTTTAAGCTTACAGAATAGACCCTTCTGTAACCTTAAAGAAGTACAACACGTAAAACCGAAAGGGCTAACTACAAATTCCACAGTTACAATGAAACGATCATCAAATAATTAGAGGAGTGAAATAATGAAAATTGTGGAGAAAAGGAAACAAATTCACTTTTCAAAATCAATTTAAGAAATCGAATTTTAGCACTGCGGCTTTGATTATTATGTCGCTACGTCCCTCAACATTTCTCTGTAATTTTGCATAATCGCATAAAAAGAATGATTGCGATGTGACAGATTTTCGGCCAATTTCATTCCTGGACTCCTCTGGGAGCCTCGAACAATAATTTTATTCAGAACTGATTCATAAATGATTCACAAATAATATTACCAATAAAAGATTGCGTATGAAGATACATATTTTGTACATTTTTTTGGTCCAAGTCTACAAGTTGAACTACATGTACTTCTAAACACTGCAATATAGTGATTCTGGTAAATTGTTTTCTAGTACGAGCTCTGATTTATTAGTGATTATTTATACTGATTATTAGTATATTTCCAATTTAGAGTAAAGAAAAAATCCGGAGTGCAAGTACTAGAGTAATTAATATTTTCGAAATTTCTTGCAACATCTGTGTGGTTATTCATTGCAACTGGCAAATAGTGCCAAAGTGTTTGCTGAGTGTAAATATTTCAAAGCACTAATAGTATAGTGGCCGAGACATTTCATCGTCACCGCAAACATGTTGTAAATATATTTATTATTCAGTAAATACATTTGTTGTAAATATTTTATGCGTAAATACATTTTATTTTTACTGTAAATATATTTATAACCCACTTATAATTTAGTATCTACGGTTAGCAAAAACACTTTACCGATTTTGTCCGAGATCAGAATCTCGGAGGGATTCTGAGCTTCCACAAACACTATGAGTGCTATTTACTGTTGCGGATTGCGATTGACAGCATGTATCAATCGATGTTGAAAAATTCGGTTATTATGCGATCGTTCTGAAATTATTTAATAGGTCTTCCTTCAAAACGAAATATTTCGTAGAACGCATAAAAAGCGTATTCAAATAAAGCGTATAAACATTCAAAGCGCGACCAACGCAATTATTAACTTATGTTTCCAAATAACAATATGCGTACACACCGAGAAGATGATAGACCACAAGGAAAATATAGTGAGTACAAACAATCGAAATACCATCAGTTGTGATTTGAACTGCAATGGTATAATAAAATGCATAATTGCATTTATCATTAAATCTGGAAATGATGAAGGTAAAGAGTTTAGCAAGCCTAGGTGAAATGAAATAATCTTACGCAATGTATTGCTTATACCATTATGTTAAATCTTCCAACATAGTTTTGGTCTGATTGTTTTTATTATCATTTGCAATGCTATGAATCAGATCCTGTACCTTCCGCTCAAATATATCAGCGAATAAAAGATAATGCGGTATAAAAATCGAACGATCACATCAGCGGCAAATGGACCAAATGTGGGAAAAATAGCGCACAGTGAATCTGCGGCCATAGTTATGGCAAAGCCATATATCGTCTTGACATCTACACCTACTTATCAATACAAAAGCAAGAGCCCGACATAGGAGTATTGCACCACATAAAATAATACTGACACATCCAACAAATATAATTATTTTCGTTGAGCGGTTAGAATTTCATTGTAGAATTTTCTTAATACACTCCGTAGAGATGCTTAAGTTCAGAACGCAAATCGACAAGGACTCTGGTGTACAAATAAAAGGATGCAATTTTAGCCACTCCCTAGGGCACACTATCGTTTGCCTTAAACGTTTGGTTTTCATGGTATGATCGCGATGCTTCCTCAATATCTCTATACCGATTATTCCAGAGCGATATCGAACTTGTTTGATGACTTAAGCAAAGCTTTGCAAAGGGACATTCCTTCACCTGTACATGTAAACTGTTTGAATACAATTTAAGTTGACAAATATTATATTCTAGTATATTTTTCAAGAAATTTCTGCAATATAATATCTCCGTAATTACGTAATAGGTATCACTGAGAAAATATTCAAATATTTACAAATGGTCAAGCGTTGCAACGAACGAAAAACAACCGTGAAAATATTTGGTCCTTGACATTTTCACACTCAATACCAGAAGAGATACTAGTATATACACTCTGTGGTTTCGTGTGTAGTCTGTCTGTCTATAAGTCTATTCGTTAAAATCACGGCAAAATTTTTGTTGATCTGAACGTGGTCATGTCTGAAAATGATTTGAAATGACAAATATTATTTTGCAAAACGTTTTCAATCCTTCATGAATATAATTCCCCATGCAATTAAGTATAATTTAAGAAGTATTTAAATAATGGAAAACAGTCACATGTTGACTAAATATTCAAGCAACAATAATTGACTGTAAATGCATTGAGTCCTTCGTATTTCCTCTTTATTGGTCCTCACTATTGACTCAATACGGATACGGAATACTTTATACGGATAAAATTTCAAAAGTGGAATTACTTTTACTCCTAAAAATATCGACTTTTGTGAATTTGCTTTGCTGTCTCTAAAATTGAAATAGAAATTGTCGATAAATTAAACATACATTTCTTTTACAAATATTTTGTCCCTACATATTCTCGAGCACCTGTTGATTACAGTTGATTATAAACACATACTGTAAATTTCATGTAAATGACATTTATGTTAATTTCAGAAGCTTAGATATTTAGAATCGCGAACATTAATTTCTTATTTGCGAATGGTATCTTCTGCTGTTTTTACCCAATAATCCTGCATCTGGTATTTGATATGAAATCCTATCTCGATTTCTTCCGTGTTCTTTTCATGTCTTCCCTCCCTCTCTTTATTATATTATAATTATTGTTATTGTTTGAATTTGTATACACCTAATTTATTCTGAGGAATAATCGAGAAAAACTTTCAATTAAAGAACTTTTCAAAAACCGCTTGACTCGTGTAAAAACCTTTCAGCCAACAATAGCAACAGTTAGCAATTATTTTATTAAATGTCCAAAGGAAAACTATGTAAGGGTGAATTGATAGGAAAGAGGGAATCGAAGTGAGTACCAAGCGGTGCAATAAAACAAAAGCAGTGAGAAAAATATGAATAATTATGAAGTAAAACTAAACTTCCTTAGGAGTAATCTCGTTGAAGGTAAAGGAAAGCGGTTTAAACCAGGAAGGGAGAAAAGCCAGAGTATAATATTTTAGTCAAGTCAAGAAGAGGGATATATATATATATATATATATATATATATATATATATATATATATATATATATATATATATATATATATATATATATATATATATATATATATATATATATATATATATATATATATATATATATATATATATATATATATATATATATATATATATATATATATATATATATATATATATATATATATATATATATATATATATATATATATATATATATATATATATATATATATATATATATATATATATATATATATATATATATATATATATATATATATATATATATATATATATATATATATATATATATATATATATATATATATATATATATATATATATATATATATATATATATATATATATATATATATATATATATATATATATATATATATATATATATATATATATATATATATATATATATATATATATATATATATATATATATATATATATATATATATATATATATATATATATATATATATATATATATATATATATATATATATATATATATATATATATATATATATATATATATATATATATATATATATATATATATATATATATATATATATATATATATATATATATATATATATATATATATATATATATATATATATATATATATATATATATATATATATATATATATATATATATATATATATATATATATATATATATATATATATATATATATATATATATATATATATATATATATATATATATATATATATATATATATATATATATATATATATATATATATATATATATATATATATATATATATATATATATATATATATATATATATATATATATATATATATATATATATATATATATATATATATATATATATATATATATATATATATATATATATATATATATATATATATATATATATATATATATATATATATATATATATATATATATATATATATATATATATATATATATATATATATATATATATATATATATATATATATATATATATATATATATATATATATATATATATATATATATATATATATATATATATATATATATATATATATATATATATATATATATATATATATATATATATATATATATATATATATATATATATATATATATATATATATATATATATATATATATATATATATATATATATATATATATATATATATATATATATATATATATATATATATATATATATATATATATATATATATATATATATATATATATATATATATATATATATATATATATATATATATATATATATATATATATATATATATATATATATATATATATATATATATATATATATATATATATATATATATATATATATATATATATATATATATATATATATATATATATATATATATATATATATAATTATATATATATATATATATATATATATATATATATATATATATATATATATATATATATATATATATATATATATATATATATATATATATATATATATATATATATATATATATATATATATATATATATATATATATATATATATATATATATATATATATATATATATATATATATATATATATATATATATATATATATATATATATATATATATATATATATATATATATATATATATATATATATATATATATATATATATATATATATATATATATATATATATATATATATATATATATATATATATATATATATATATATATATATATATATATATATATATATATATATATATATATATATATATATATATATATATATATATATATATATATATATATATATATATATATATATATATATATATATATATATATATATATATATATATATATATATATATATATATATATATATATATATATATATATATATATATATATATATATATATATATATATATATATATATATATATATATATATATATATATATATATATATATATATATATATATATATATATATATATATATATATATATATATATATATATATATATATATATATATATATATATATATATATATATATATATATATATATATATATATATATATATATATATATATATATATATATATATATATATATATATATATATATATATATATATATATATATATATATATATATATATATATATATATATATATATATATATATATATATATATATATATATATATATATATATATATATATATATATATATATATATATATATATATATATATATATATATATATATATATATATATATATATATATATATATATATATATATATATATATATATATATATATATATATATATATATATATATATATATATATATATATATATATATATATATATATATATATATATATATATATATATATATATATATATATATATATATATATATATATATATATATATATATATATATATATATATATATATATATATATATATATATATATATATATATATATATATATATATATATATATATATATATATATATATATATATATATATATATATATATATATATATATATATATATATATATATATATATATATATATATATATATATATATATATATATATATATATATATATATATATATATATATATATATATATATATATATATATATATATATATATATATATATATATATATATATATATATATATATATATATATATATATATATATATATATATATATATATATATATATATATATATATATATATATATATATATATATATATATATATATATATATATATATATATATATATATATATATATATATATATATATATATATATATATATATATATATATATATATATATATATATATATATATATATATATATATATATATATATATATATATATATATATATATATATATATATATATATATATATATATATATATATATATATATATATATATATATATATATATATATATATATATATATATATATATATATATATATATATATATATATATATATATATATATATATATATATACAGAGAGAGAGAGCGAGAGAGGGAGAGAGCGCGAGAAATCTGAGGGAGAGGAGCTCAAATATTTCTTGTAGTTTTGAGAATACCGAAAGCAATGCTAGAATATTATTCCAAATATTTCAAAGGAACTTTAAATATTGCGTTTTTTCCTTATTTCTTTAGGCTCATTTGGGTCTAATATTAATTGTAATAACAACCTTCGTTACTTTCTTTTTATGTATTTCTTGCTATCCAATTATGTTGTTTATAAAAACTAAAATCAAAATGGAATACGCAGTGAAAGTTTCCCAAAGCATAGAATAATACCGTTGAAACAATTAGGGGAAAAATTTTTTTTGTCCTCTATCTCATCATCTCAGTCTTTTTAATACCATCCTTAACCGCGATATTGACCTTTAGATGAACCTGTCTACTTCATTTATTTAATGGAATATTTTTCCAGACATTTTAATTATTTACGCGCTTTTCTCTTCACTGTATTTTGTTTAGCTTTTCCTTCCTTCAATTTTCTCACTTTACAATTACTTTCATTTGTTATTTTGTTTTAATTCAGTTCCCCTTCTCTAGAACTTCAAACCTTAATCGAAAGGGTACAGCAAATACCAGAAGCAAAAACAAGACGCCAATACGATATCACCGCTCGTCCCGACAAAAGGACTTCGCTGGAAATAATAATAATAACAATAACACGAAATACGGCAATCGAGAGAAAGGTAAAGTCCTGAAGAAAATAAAACAATGAACGCATTCTTTTCAAGTGAATAAAAAGAGTTTTGCTGACAAATAGATTTCATTAAAACGATTACTTCCAGATTTGTCCCAGAATATTCTCAAACACCATTTTCATGTATCACCACTTTACATCCTCTATCTACCCGTTCCCTCCCCTAAACCCAATGAGTCATCACTTTTCGGATGGAAAGCTTTTAAACTGATAAAATATTTTATACCATACAAATCCTACCAAAATAACGACGAGAAAAAAGCCTAGAGAAAAAATTGCATATAAGTGTTAAACACATCAGTCCCCAAACCCTTCCTTCCTTCGACGTATGAGCAGTTTCTCCAGCGTGAAACAGAACTAAAATCGGAAGCACGGTAAGTAAAAGTCGGCGAAAATATTTAAGTTGCTGACATTAACAAATCCCACAGCACGGAATCGACACATGAATGTCCAAACGAGCAGCAGGAATGCAGGCGCAACAAGTTGTTGACTGTCTGAGATCAAGTCGTTTGCAGCGACCGATTGTTAAGAGATCCTGTGTCTCGCATGCCAATTTAAGGGCACATGTTGTTAAAATCAACCTGAAATCTCAACGGTGAACCGAGCAGTCGTGATGGCGATGACGATGATGCGGACGGTAGTGTTTGTGGTTTCGTTCGCCGAGCGTCATTAAAAGTGTCCGGTCATTAACGCCATTAAACCAGTTCCGACATTTTAATTAAACAACGCATGATCATGCATGCGGTTGAATTGCATGACAACACGTTTGATGGCGTCGTAAATGTTTGATGGCTTCCTCCATAAGAGCCCTAGGTCTTTTAGATTTTATTAGGCTTTCATGAAGAAATAATTTTAAGAGTGATATTGAAAGCTTTCTGAGCTTCCTGAATTTCCTGATTAATGCGAAGCACCAAACAAGCGTAATGTTTTTAAGAGCAAAAAAAATGGGAAAAGAAAAGAATTTAATAGGGTTTGTTTTTTTTAATTTTTCACAAGAGATGAATTAAAAACGTAAGATATTCAAGGAGCAAGAAAGGGAAGTTTGAGGTAAGAGTTTTCAAACCGAAGACAATTAATAAATAATAATAAAGAAATTGTTGCTCGGTTGGTTCTCTAATGTATAAATGTAAAATACGAATAGATGCGCAGAGGCGTATAAGAAACTGACTACTGCTGCAGCAGCTAAAAGTTATCGCTAATTCATCACTTACAGACGCAGATGCAAACACAAACGATGCGTTAAATTGACGCCGTCGCTTAATTCAAAATGTATTTGCGCATGCGTGCGCACGCATTTGTGAAGCAGTCGATTTCAACATTATCTTAGTTGGCTTTACGTATGGACACGATGGACACGGTCGCAGCCAGACACAAGCAGACTTGACGGAGGCATATAAGGACACATTCTTTTTAGCATAGTTAACGAGGTAATGCGCCAATGACGCGCATAACCGCAGCATGTTATACGAACGTGTGGTATTTACTGCTGCTGTTGTTACCGTCGCTGTTGTTGTTGTTGTACTATTTGTTATTGCTATTATTGGTATTCATGATCATGATGAAGATGATGTTGCTGCTCCTGCACGCGCGTTAAGTTTCGACAGTTAGTAGTATTACTGCAGAATTAAAAATAAAATAATTACGACCCTCTTACTTCTCTCTGCAAGCCATGGATCGAAAGTTTGCACTGTTGTTGTTGTTGTTATTGCATTTAAGAATGGTTTATCATATAATGGTACTATCTATTCCATGTTTTCAACGAATAAAATTCGAATTTGCGATATCAATGCAATGAGTGTTTCTCCTTTAGCTGGTTTTGAAAGACAAGGCAGTTCCCGATTTTGTGTCATTCTCACATTCTTATATGACTAAAGGGTGCTGATACCGATGAAATATCTGAAATTTATATAAAAAGATATGATTTTATTAATTTTGATTATTTTATCCATGACGTGGTTCTTTTTGACCTCTAGCGAGATTTTGAAATGACAATGTATTTAACATTTAACGTTAAAGAGACGTTATGCCGTCAAATATTCTTCTGAAACATTTTCAACTGAATATTTTAATTTTTCTTAAACATCGTCTACACATTGTCTATATCATTCGCTAGCATGTGAACAACAAAGCACGATTTCGGAAGTGCTTGAACAAGAGAAGACCCTGATTTCCTGATTAATTAAGATGATTGATGAGTGCTTACAAGTGATGTATTTTTAATTCAGCCTTTAAATTTTAGTTTCGCTTCCCCTTCTCGACATATATTTAAACGAACATCTCCAACCGATCTGGCAGGTTCAAAGCAAATTAAATGTCATGTTTGCGCTAATCTCCTGATATAGAACAAATGATGAACATGCGATGGATGCACTTTTGCGTAACATAAATTTGCTCAGGCAGATTAAACGGATAAGGCACCAGCCAATGATTCTTAAATTGTGATGTTTTTCACAAGAAATTCAGATTTTAATTGAGACCTGATGATGAGACTCGTTTAAGAGTTAAGAAGCAATAAAACTATATATATTTGGTGTTGAAATTGCGCTGCGTTTTATCATTTCCTTTGTGTTTTTTGCCATTTTACGACACTTATTTCGCAATGAAAATCTATTCGCGTTTTTTGCAATTTAAGGCGATTAGTTGCACGAAGTAATAAATTTTATTAGTTCTTAATTATGCATTATAAAAATTATATTAATGTAATTAATTTAGCAATTGAATATAAAATGCGGCCGAAAAAATATGCCGAGAAAATATACCGAGAAAATTCTAAATACACCGTTTTTATACTAATATAATACTGATGATATTTATAAGACAGCGATCTCATCAGCCCTACAAATGATCCCACGGTAAATCACAAGCAGCAAGTCAAAACTGTACCTCATTTAAATTCACGTGAATATACTGTGTGGAGCGTACGACAAGTGGATCGTTAAAACGGCGTAATATTTGTGCATTCATACATTGCCACATCAAATGGATAAAAAGCACGACACAAAGCATAAAAGCAGGATGAATGCAAGCGTGATCAAACCATTTACGATGCTTTTTTTCTTCTTTTCCAACACGTGTTTGATTGGATTGGTAGAAGCGAAGAAATAACCTGAAAGGGGAAGACGATGACGACTCCAATCAACGTTGGTCTTTGGACTGACTAGCTAGAGAATGCAAAGTGTTGAATAATTTGCTGCATAATACTTTAAGACAACTTCGACATTGTCAGATCATGTCTCAACTGGTCTAGTCAAGCAAGAAGGCAGATAGACAAAGGAGTGGTTTGCAAGGCGATTAATAATGTCCGTTTTTATGGCATTTCATTCTTAGCCTAGGGTTTGTTCTCTTAAATATCATCAAAATGTCGATCAACATTGGAAACTATGTGACATTATTATTTTGCATAAATCTCAAGAAAATAAACATTTTGTTGTCGAACTAAATGTCCGAAATATATTTGCTGAAAATGCATCAAAGGATATCTCATGAGGGAATAGTTGTTTGTTTGACATAAAGAAAAGCAGAATTTAAAAAACTATATCAAAAAGTTGTTTTATAAGTCAATGTTTACCATCATCAGATCATCTGATATTGCTTATACAAATGGCCTAAAAATGTTTCGGGAAACATTTCGCTGGTGCTTCAGTTGTTCGTCGTTTGGAAGACAAAGGAGTTGAAAATTTTTAACAACCTATACGGAAAAGTGGTTCCCAAAAGAAGGAGAGAACATTATGACAAGTGCGAAGTTTTCATTTTATTTGAAGTTTTATGAAGTTTTTATTTAATTCAGTCACTTCGCCATAAAAGACGAGAACGATAATGAAGTAAGAAGATGAAAATTTTATATTCCTTACGAAATCTGACATTAAGTGAGTATATGTTTCAATCAAGATTTTAATAAAAACGAACGATAATCATATGATGCGATGCCATCACGATATTAACACTAAATCTCGTGAATACTCGTTAGCACCTGATGAGATCTCAGTCGAAGATATTTGGATGGACATATATTGACGGTCCTTTGAATGTAATAGGTTGGTTGTGTTGCCACAGCTGATTTTTATAAAACCATACTATGGTTATCACCAGCAGGTTGCAATCCTCTATGTTAAACATTTATCGCAACAGACTGTTGTCGTCCCTTGCTCAGATCCCGGGCCTGATAGGGCTTATGAAGCTATAACCTGTTGGGACACCTTAAGAACCTTTCGCAGTTGGCATTTACGAGCACATATTCCAATTTCAAAGTTATCACAACCATGCACATGACAATCTATTTTTCGATTTTACGATAATATCTCAGATATTGCTGCATTGCATAGGAAAAAATCCATATAGAGGAAAATGTTTGTACAATCATTGTTTCTTGTCTCGTAATCGTTAAGAATAAAAAATATTCCCGGCGCAATTGAAATCATGGAATTACACTCGGTCTTTTGAGAATTCACTTTTTAAACCGGCAATCAATAAATTTCCAGTCATATCCATAACATATTTCTTTTCGTTCTACTCTCGTACCGCAAAGGCAAGAGACGCGGCACACAGATCAGGCATACTGGTCCGCGGAAGAGGACCTCTCGAGAATCAAGACTTTAACGTTACTTGCTCGCGCAGTAAAACCACGCGCAAATTAAATAAATTATAATGGCCACAAAAAGCGCACAAAAGAGGCGAGCAAGAAAAAATATTACATCTAATGATGCCACATGAACATAATTCATTCGAGAGGCAAGAATTCTGGTGCAGTGTGCTCCTTGGCAACTGGCTCTCCAGCTTTTTTTAAATACTGTCGATCCTGCAGAACAATTTGTGAGTCATAGGACGCAATTCCTCAACCCCAATGGAGCATGAGAGCGAGCATGGGGCCATAAAGCTTAGGTAATGAGAAGGGCCCCAGACGATTGGGAGCGGGCGGGAGGAGCGAGCAGTCAACCAACAAATAGTATTTAGAACCAGTTCATAGAATACACATTTCACAGTTTTATACAAAACTAAAAAAGGGAAACGCATACCTAATTGCGCCAAAAGTTTGCTTTGTAGCAAAAGATGCGACAACTTCAAAAAAATCGATCTCATCATGATGACTGAGGCCAAAGACGGTGATGGAACTTGTGCTGAAGCAACCTCACAATCGAGCAAATGGCCAGGGAAGTGCCAATAAGCGCGACCACCGCGCGCCACCAAGCGGAATAATTGATGTTCCCGAAGGGCAGTAAATATTCAATTGGCCATAAATTTGTTCATTACGCACAACTTAACGCATAACCAGCAAAAGAAAGGATAATGAAAAAATTGGAAGATATAGAAGACAAAGAAGAAGGAGAAGAATAAGGTAGGAAGTAAGAGTAAGAGCAAAGAAAGTACAAGCGATATTAATGGAGGCCTCGACACTATTTACTAGTGTTGCTTAATCGACATCATACTCCCGTTTTAGCATCTTTCTAAACCCATTCAGAGCTCAACTCCTTTCTCATTTCACTATTCCTCCAAATACAGTTTATGCAAACATAATGGATGGCCTCTTGGTATCGTTGCTTTTGGAAGGTAAAACCCACTTGCCCCTACAGCCATTAAATAACATCTAGAGCCTGGCATGGCGGGTCGCCGCGTTTTTTTGTATACCTGTGGCATAAACGTATCCAGTAAGTGGTCATAAAATTATCTGGATCATTGTGTAAGACTGAAAAGATGGATAGAAGGCACTGTAAAAAAATGTAAAGGGTAAGAAAAATTGCGGAGAAAATACATTAGCTAAATCTAAATTATTACGAGTTAAGTTTGAATTATTATAGGTCTCTAACTTTATTTATAAGAAGTCACCCCTATATATTTGGTGTAAAAGTTGATAGTTTTACCCTTCGAAACAAGCTGTTTTAGCGGCCCAAATGGTGGCCGAAGGAATAAAAGAGTCTGAGAGACCATAAACAAATGAAAATGTTATCAAGGCCGATTGACAGCAGGCTATACAATTTTCATTTCCTCATTTTCTCCAGTCATCATGAATTCAAGCTGTTTATTATTTACTTCATTGATGAAGAAAAAAAAACAAAAGACAATGAAGACCGATCGATATACTCTACCTCCATGAAACGGCATGAATTTTATTATTGGTTTCCTTTCAGCCATTCTTTATATACGTGAATCACTTTGATAAAAATATGACCACCATAATCCTAATCAGACTGCCTGTGCATTGGATAAATTAGTTAACCGCCAGCTAATAAGGTCAAAACATATTAAATTGTCAAACCGATCGACATTCTGCGCCCATCACACACTTTTTCCCATAAACGGACCCTAGAGGCATATGTCATGGTTGGTACGCTGACAACCGCAATGGGCGCAGAGTAATGCGAAGCTTTTAATACTGATGTTGTGTACCAGCGAGCCAGCCAGTGCCAATCTGCTACTCTGCCCGAGAACAAAAGAAAACTGTACAGACATTTCAGCTTTTAGACAAATCATTACGGCATATTGCAGAAATCGAATTAAACGAGCCTTCTCACATCTTCTAGTCACAGGTGAGGTGGCCAATTCGATCGATAGTCGGTCGATTGGATGATCGGCCGAATGGGCCATTACTTCGGCCTTCTTGGTTTGCTTGAATTGACCAAGTTTTTATAAGTCGATGCCGATTTAACTTTTGCAAATACCTAAACGGCTGGGCTTGTTTTATTAACGGACTGCGAAATTGTTTTTATGGACTCATTACGATCGTATACATCCGTTGCGGAGAGAAAGAGACCACATTGGAAGGACACTAAACGATGAGCTCTTCGAACGATTCATTGGTGAGCACATCATTGTTTCAAGGGCAATTCTTTTCAATTTTTCTAAATCATGAAAAAGCGGGCACCGGGCCGAGTTGCAAAAAGACCCGTATATTTTACAATAATACTTACGTTGAGCTCGTCGAACCAAAAACAATAAAAAAGGTATTTGGCAAACAAAAAAAAAAATGAAAGCAATCGGCTCAAGCTGAAGATGCAGTAAGCATAGTTTTTGTGATTCTTGTTTTTTTCGGCTTTTTATGAAAGCGTTTTTTTTTTGCAACTTCTGTTGGTGTTGTTGTTATTGCTATGGTTTTATGGTCAAGGCATTGTGATTTTCTATACTTTATGGCAGTTTATTGGCATAAACAACGCGTTACCGCATACACTTTACGTTGATCTTTCCGGCCTTGGCCGAGAAATCATCATCATCATCATCAGCAACATAGTCCATCGGTGCAACCGAGGATGGTAAAAATGAAACTATTTTACCAACCTAAAACTGGTCTGCACTTCTGACATACGGACAGACAAAGAACTCTCCAAGCCATGGTCCATTCCTTGGCAATGGACCAAGCCTTTGCAAGGGGCAGATAGATGCGAGCACACGCAGTCATGAGTTAGTTCCATACATGAAATTGTGCTTGTGATTTATTTGATGTGTCAAGTAAAGCGTTCAATTAGTGGCTAAAATTGTATATCACGTGTATGTTTTGTGTTGTGTGTGCGTGAATGTGTGTTCGTATGTTTGTATGTGTGCGCCGGTTTTTATGCCCTACACCCGAAAGAAAGGGAATAGTCTCTTATTTCCTTCGTTTGTAACGCTTTTTGGGAGAATTGTAGTAAAAATTAGTTAGACATAAACGAACCCAGAGAAAGGGGCGTAACTCGTTCCCTGGTTATGGGATTTTAACCATTACATTATATTACGGCTACATGAGCTCCGGTCAGCCCGAAAATCTCGGTCTTATTTGTTTCTAGTTGTTAAACTCGTTTTTGCCGCCGCGTTTATTTACGCTTAGTGGCTAGAACTTGATTCGTTTTCTTGTGATGTCGTTTATTGTTGCTTCAGGCGCCTTTATTGTTTTCACTACTTATCGATGCTAATGTTATGTAAGTGATTTTTCCAGACCTCCCCGACTGCTTAAAACTATTTTGATGGAGGGATCACATAATTTGCTCATTCGTTCGCAAAAGTCAAAATCAAAATGATAAACAATCTAGGCTGATTTAATTCCTTTTCGATGACAAAAATTTAGAAAAAGATTAATTTCTATTGCGAACAATGAATTTATCTATTTAAAAAAACCAAAAGTTACTAAATTTTGAGATGTTGAAAATACTCTCGATTTAAAATCGACGCATTTAAAATCAATTGGAAGAATTCTCGTCGCAGGAAATCGTAGGGACCACCTGCAAAACCCAAGTGAATTTCAATCAAGGAATCAAAGAGTAATAAGAATCGATGTAAAATATAGTATATGATCCAAATAGCCGCCACTGCCGCCACCGACAATATCAGTCGGCGACGACGATGGCGGCGATGCAGAAATGTGGAATAACTTATTAATACCTTTTCTTAAATGAGTGTTATGTTTGCTATTTGTTGTTGTTTTTAGTGGTGTTGCCGATGATGTTGATGTTATTATTGTTAAAACAAGGACGCTTTCTTACCTGATTCATGTTTAAAATTACGCCGATGACTAAAGCCCCAACAGGGGCAGTGGCATTAACGATAACAACGAGATCTTACCGCCATCGCCTCGTTTGCCTTTCTTCATTTGTTTTGATGAATGGTGGTGATGACGGCGATAATGATGACTGTGATGATGATGACAATGGTTACGATGATGATGGTGTTGGTGATCATACAGTTGCAACAAATATGAATGTTTTGTTCGCCATTGCCGATTGACCGAGGTTGTTGAAGCGACTGCATCTCTTAATCAATGCTATGAAATGCTTCTGGCCAAATGCTGTTTTTTTGTTGCTGGTCATTATTAATGTGTTTATAGCCATTGCTGTTGCCGGGTTTTTTGCCTGTTTTCTGTGTTTTGATTATTGTTTTTTTTTTCATTATTGCAGCGTTGTCTTTGGGATGCCTTCCGAAAGTTCAACTGACGCTGAACGATAAAGCGGCCCTCGTCATTTACGGAGGTAAGCCCTTGTCAAAAATTATAAATATGCAATAAAAAGTTTGACGCGTTACGAGACTGATTTTTTCGCATTCTGGAGTTATATTTCATTTATTCATTAGCATCTGTTTACGTGTGTGTTTCAACTATTTCGCTACCTGAGGTTCGTTATGAATTTAGTAATTATTTTTTAGTTATTAATCCGTGAAATTCTCTTACCTTTAAATTAAATAATTCGAGTTTAGTTATAAAAAATTCTTAAATTGTCACCAAAGCCGATTTGCAGATATTTGGATATCGGCTACCACGGATTCCAAACCTCCGACGAAATTAACGTTATATTAAATTCTTGCAAATGACTGGAAGGAAAAGAAAAATCATGAAATTCTTCTTTATTCCAGTTATCCTAATTCTAGTAATTACTCATTAATAACTTCCGTTGTGACAGCTCTATGTCCATCTGCCTGCCTATATGTGTTTGCAGGCCTAGTAGATACTACAATACGCAAAGCATAGAAGTTTGGAACATTTGTAAGCCAAATTAGAAATGACGTGATCAATAGACGGATTCAACACCGACCATAAAAGCATAAGACGCGTGAACACAGCAAGAGGAAGAGACTTATTTCTGACGACAAGGAAAAGCAAAACAAAAATATTGAAACAAGAAATAAATCGTGGACGCGCGCGAGCTACGCGTCGCAATGCGTTGCTACGCGATGCAGCACTGCGTTTTCACATACTGCGATACTGCGATTCACTGAGACAGTTTCCAGGTGTTTAATACACACGGAGAAAAATTTGAAATCATTAATAAGATCAGTTTTATGAAATAATAAAGGTAAATGTAACATTTTTTGTTATCATTATTAAATTTTGTCAGATTTACTCATAAAAACAAACTTTTAAAGCAAACATTTTAAAGCAAACATTTCTTTCGATTTTCACTGATTTTTATCATCTTTAATTTTTTGATTAACTGCCATTTTTTTCGGTGTAGTTAGTTTTGCAATAACTCTGCGTACGTTTTGTCGTCTTGTGTTTTACCAAATTTGATCATTTTTTTAACGATTTTACTTTCCCTTGCCGCTTTTCTCATTCCACCTATCGATTGTTTGCCATTTTTCTATTCAATTGTATTCAATTTAGTTTAATTCAATTCTATTCAATTATTTTCCAATAAAGTTTAAGCAAAAGCGTACAGAAGGAGCGAACAAAAAGTACGGGCATGAATTTCATCGAACTATCGGAACGATCGGAGCGCGTTCGAAAAGGCAAACAAAAAATGGTTTATGTCTAAGAGATTCTCTTCCACTTTCTCTCTTTCCCTCTCCCTATCTGTCTATTGATATTCCGTTTTAAATACATGGAATCATTTTTGCAAAGTAGTTTTGTTGTTTTTGTCCTGTTTGTGGATGTGCTTTATTCTCCACTCGGTTGCGTTCCTTGAAGCCATAAATAATCACACCTTTTCAGCGCATTTGGCAAAAAGATGCCACTGCCGACGACGTTTTCGTTCACAAGTTGTTCAATTTGGTTGGTGGCACATTGGTGGCATTTAAATTGATGCAAGTGATGGCGGTAGGTATTAAAAACTGAGTGTAAAAAAGAAATTGTATACCAGGAAATGATTTAGAATTGATGGAAATGGAATGAAATGGAATTTATAGCTTGAGAACTGAAAGTGGTCAATGGAATAAATTTGCAAGCGTTACTTAATAATATATTTAGTAAAATAATGACTACGTCTTCCGGGAATAAAAATAAGCTGCAAAAATTTACTGGCTTATCCTTAACTACTTGTATGTTTTTTACGTGACCTTCGAAAAATTAAAGGAGGATTTATTTAGTTTCGCAAGAGATTCTTAGAAGTGAAAAAGGGTAACGGAATTTTCCATGTAAATGTTTGCAAGCGGCGTCCTTTTCGATCACAGATTATCTGTGACAGATACGATTCGGTGATGCTCATTACCATGTAGAGATATGTTTTGGAGACATTCTGCGCTGAACATAATACGGTTAAATATTGCATTGAAAAGCGTCTGATAAAAATAATAAGTAATGATCTAAAAACCTTCAGATACGAAAGAAATAAGGAACGCTGTTTTGTACGAAGGGAAACATATTCCCCCTTACATTTGATCACTTCTCAATCGCATTTATTTCATTCGTTCAGATTTTCAAATGGAATACCTCATTTTCAATTAACTTAATCCCATTTTCATTGGGAAATCTTTTCTTCACATTACCAGATCTCATTTTAAACTGGTAGAGCTCTTCGAAATATTCTCATTTACGATTGATCCTCGCTCATTTACACTTGGAAATTCTGCAGTTTCTTATGGCTCAGATTGCAAATTGACCCAACTTTTGCGATCAATATTTCAAATCATCACCCTAAAGCTCAACCTTAAGCCAACTTAAAATCTCACAATTATTTTGTTTTTCAAGGATATTTTCAAAAATACATATTTCCTCCCATCTCGTAATCTTTGAAACAGATTAATCGGAATTAACTAAAAGTTTAATCAATCCACATTTTTTTCTTGGAAATTCGATTCGGTTAGTCTTAATGAGATTTCTTTATAGCGCTGTCGGAAAGATGTGATTTATTAAATTTTAAATTACATTCTGCGAAAATATGAAAACGAATATGGACGAAAATTTTTTGTAGGTAATGGACTGATTACGCTACGCCTGTTTGCGCTATGTTCGTACGCGGCTTTTGATCAGGAATCGCTGAGTTCAAACCGATAAAAAAGTGGTATTCATTAAGCGGTTAATGTGATTTTCTACGCCTTTTGCATTTTGAACATTGCATTTTAAGCAACGAAAAAGGCCGATCATCGTTTCTATTTTACAAAAAATATCATCAGTTTCACAATTTAAGAAAATATTCCTAGTTATACTTTATCTGATTTCAGAGAGTGGTTCGCTGGGAAGGTTTCACTACGGTTGTTTATAGGAACGTTTACGTGTATGTGTGCCCCAGTGTGTTTGCATGTATGTGTCACAAGGATTCAATGACAGCGAAATACGCGAAATAATAATCGAGGATTTATTGTACTGCCAAATTGAGTAAGGATTGTAAACGCGAACATGCTAACCAATACGAAAAGTGAAAAGAAGAAAAAGAGGGGAAAGAATATGCTAAAACAATAAAGTGCAAGCAAGTATGAGGAAGAACAAATACAATTGAGAATATGAAGTTGAGCCTCAAAAGCAAAAGCAGATACCAATTCAGATTGGGTATTGTGTATTACTTTACAAATTTTCACAATTAATTTTAATCGATGAAAAACATCGTTCGTAGATTAAATCGGATCGGAAGAAAGACAGCATGAAACATTAATTGGCCGAGTTGCTGAAAATCGTTGAGGAGTAAATCATAAAGAAACCTTACACACGATACGACACACATGGTCGTTCAAAGCCATCAAGAAAAAAAAATAAATAAAAGTTACGAAACAAATAAAAATCGACTTATTTTTCGTTTAATTCTTTGTCAGCGCAATCGTGATGCGTATGACAATCACATCACATGTTTGCATGGCCGTCTCGATTACGAAATATATTAATAATTTGTAATAATAATTATTACGGAAGGGGGCCAACTTCTCTTAACCCCGATCAAAAATCAAAAGAAATGTTAGATAGGTTGACAAGATCGAAAGAAAACAATGCTTGGGAAATTTTCTGATAACACAATTTTATTTCTTAAGGATATTGAATTTGAGAAAAAGAAGAAGATAAATGTATAAATGTGAAGAAGAGTAAGAAGACTAACAGCAGAAAAGCGTGTTAATGAATTACGAAATTCGTTCAACGTGAGCGCAGTAATGAAGTTTCGCATTGCAACATTAATTCAATGTTTCTCTGCAGGAAGCGAGTAATTTTAACGCGCAACAAATTATCGAAATCGCTTTTGACCACCTTTCAGACTTATTTATTGCCAAAAAAAGCGGAAAGGACCTCGAGAGGACTCAGAGTGAATAGTGGATAGAGTCATTGTTGGTCAGTTTTGGCTGTGTTGGAATCTGTTGAGTCTGAAATTCGTGGGATGCCACAAACATTCATTAATTGTTGTAATAAATTTTACAACGTGAAATCCTTTGATTTTAATTACGCATTTATATTTTAATTGTTCTTGGGGGAGCAAAGATGGAATTAATTTAAATGCGATTGCTCTTGGTAATGAATTTTAAAAGTAGTCTAGGTCCAGGTAGGTCGAGAACATTGAGGTAATGTAGAATGATTTAGTTGATCAAAAAAATTTTTTGAAGTAGATTTTAAAATAACCTTTGGGAAGATTTAGAGGAGAAAAAAGGGAAGATTTCTTTCAAATAATTTATCTCAAAGGAAAATAATATAAAAATTTACGAATTTAATAGAAAATTAATGGCGCCGAAATTACACAGAAATTAACAATTTTTTGATAGTTTCATTTAATGATTTAATTTCCAAAACTTCTTTGAAAAATCATTTCGATTTATTTTTAATTGAATGTAAAATTTAGAAATTTGTTAGCCGAATTAGAAACATCAGATCTAATAGACGCCGACCAAGCAACATGACCGCTACAGGCTGTCAACATCGACCCGCTCTAATTGAAAAACCTTTCATATCCGTCTGTCTGAAGAAACAACTATTACGAACCAAAACTAGGCTAGGATATCAATCCCTAACACAAAGTTACGGTGACGATTTTATATAGTTTGGGAAAACTATTCTTTCGTGGACCCTCCCACGAAAAAATATTAATCCTGACCGACGTTTTGACATCCGCTCTTAAGGGAAATGTATTCAAAATTGCAACAACAATAAAACACAAAATTTTCGTATGCTTTTTGGGAAACCTCTTATTCATCAAAATAATTAAAATAGCATAAAAAACCTGAAACTCAATAAATGAATGAAGCCCAAAAGTAACAAAATATGAAATCCTGTAATTGTTGAGTGAACAAAAGGAAATTGTTGGGAATTAATTGAGAAAAGCCTTGCAACGGCTTTTTAGCAGAAATTGCCGTAATCGCTGTAGTTTGTTTTTTTTGTGTTTCTCGTATTTTTATGAATATTGCTTTTAGTGTTATTGTTGTTGCAATAATGATGGTGGTGGTGGTGGTGGTGGCGTCATCATTGTTGGGATTTCTTTCGTTTGTAAAATTCATTCATTGTATTCCGCCTGTATAGGATTTTTGCACGTAGTATAAACGCGTCAACAGTATTGCCAACATGGCTACCTACAATATTTTTAAACATTTCTGGTTTCTTTTATTTTTTATTTCTATTCTATCAATCGCCGCTTTTAATTCGCGAATGTTTTGTTTTGCTTTTCCATATTTTATTTATAATTTTTTAAGGAGCTGGTATTTCCATATTTTGAAAAAATTCGATCCTATTCGAGCAACCCATTGTTTTGAAAAAGTATAAAATACCAAAATTATGGTAAATTTTTTTTAAGTAAATAACAATTTTCATCATGTTAATCAATTTGCGAAAATAATATTAAATATAAGCTCAATTGTTTTGTTTTTTGCTATTAACGAAAATAATTAAACAGAAGCAATTACCTCAATATATTCTCGGTGCCATTGTGAAAAAATATTGAGTGTAATTAGTGTCATTTTTATTTTTCAATATAATCGCATAAAATCCTCTGCATGGATTACGTCTGGATATTAACTCTTCAATATCCAGCAGAAAATAACTTCCTTACGTATTAAAAATTAATAATAATTGCCACTCCTCTTTCTTTTAATTCAATGTCGAGAAATCCATATCTATAAAAATATTTTTCAAGCTTGAAAATGAGTAAAATACGTCAGGCGTCAGAGCTGGAGGTATGGGACAAACTTCCTTGAAGCCACATTAATGCACAGTAGCATCCAAAACTCGCGGTGAACGGAAACGCCATTATCGTCGATTATGTTAAGTAGTTGCGTAGGTAGCTGCGTTGACGGTTCCCCTTTTTTGTATATGCCGTCAGCTAAATTCCCCTTAATTCCCAACTTACTGCTATCATGGCGCGAGCCTTAGTGAGCAGTTCATGAACAATTAGCCATCCAGAAATTAAGAATACATTAAACACTCATCGTAATTAAATAAAATTTAAATTTTCTTAGACAACACTGCGGGAAAATTAGAGACGTTTTTTGACTAGTAGTCAAAATTGTATCAACAATTATATTTAATCACTGCCTCAAAACATATTTCCAACGCTTACCAACAACCCTTAGCTTGTTTGTTTTTGGTTTTCTGGGGGAAAATCTGAAAAGAATTTGTAATATTTAATAAAATTGTAAACGAATAGCTTGTGATTACGCGGCTGAACGAAAAGGCGATTCGAATAATTTCAAGAATTTTCAAGCTGTTTGTTAAAAATTCTTGAACTGTGAAATTATGCCATACTGGGGGCGCAATCCGCCCTCTCTCTCTCTCGATTTATCCCATAGATTATTGCTAAATTATCATATTCATATTCATTCTTCTCAATCTTCGATTGTTGTGCGTAAAATGTTATGCGAACTTAACGTCGGCGTAGCGTGCAAATCGGACGAATGTAATGCAAAAACGAATGATTTTCCACAAAAGCAGAGCTTTTAATTCTTGATCTCTTTGCTTTTTACTCTTAAATGGAAAACGTCATAAATATCGCTATTACGCTTAATGGATGGCATCATCCTTTTTTATTCTTTGAAAATTCTGAAAAATTTACGAACAGTTTACAACTGAAATAATTCTGAATGAAAATCGATTATGTATTTTTTGCTGAAATTAAAAAATAATACAATAAATAAAAATGATTATAATCTTTTATGCATTAATTGAAGCTTTATAAATATTTTTAAAGATTTCCTACACTACGTCGAATTTCTATGCCTTCCGACTCCTTTTGATATTGATATGAAACCATTGGAGACACTATACTACATTGCAATAAACTTAAATCTACTTTAAACATGTGAGGTACTTACATATGTCCAATAAGAAGTCGTATTATAGTTATTTTAGAATATTTTGAAGTTTGACATTTCCTCCGTCAGGAAATCTGACTTTAAATTTAACTTCAAATCGTTTAATTAAATGAATATTCTTCGTCGAACCATGTTGATTCGTTGTCTCTTCCACCGAAGCCGCTCTAACTAAAACATAAATTTGTCTTTGTGGCAATCAAAAACAAGAAGTCGCACGCGATTTCCACTGAATTTTCATTCGTGTTCCCGTCGCTTTGGTGTCTTCTTCGCTTCCTTTATCCTTCGCTAAAATTGATCCTTTTTATGCGAATTCTGACTTCTAAGAGAGTAAAAAATGTCCATAATTTCTTGCTCGATGGAGCGTATCTCCTAATCTATCATCTCGTAACTAATAATGATTACTATAAAATAAACTTAATTAATGTAGTAAAACAAAGCGTAAAATGCTGTAGACCAGAAGTAATAATGAATCGGTAAAAAAAGGGCACATTACCGTAAACGGAGCCAATATCAAAAACAATAACAAACACTAATAATAATAACAAAAACACCGGGGCATTGCACTACGATTCGATTCTGAAACATTAACAAAAACAACAGGCACGAAAAGCAATTTGAACACCATTCCATCAAAAGTCGATCCTTAAATTGGCTCGTTGCCTTGTCACGAGTGTGGCGGACGTGAAAGAAGGATGACCTCCAAGGATAAGGATGCTTTCGCTGAATTCGAATTTGCATATTTTGTTGATTTTCCGCCAATTAAACTTCAGTGTAGTTGTTGTTTTATGAGGAGGCAGCCTGCATATTTTTCTGGTTTATGAAAGCTAGCGGAGAGTTAGCTCGGGTTAGACTGAACCAAATGGCTTTTGGGGATGGGATAGGTATTAAAAATGGAATGGGAATAATGCATTGGGGTGCGTAAGTGGGAGAATGTGTAAGAATTTTAATACGGTCAGCTAGTTTCGGGACATCAAGTAGGTAAATATTTTATGTTATTCCTTTGGTCTCTTTTTCATTTAAAAAACAAACAAACGCTCGATTGAATGTCGTGGGGATTTTATCATTACCACGTTGCCATACTGGCCGTGATCCACAACCGTTGTCCTTCCAGTATATTTGTCTTTATTGCAACAAGGTTATGCTTATTTCAGAACCATTAAAAGGGAGAAAAAGTAGGACATCAAATGTTTTCCTTATAAACACTCTACAAGCAGTAACCCCTACCTAAAGGGTTTAATACAAAAATTTGTAACCAAATAAAAATTCGCTCCATTGGCCCCTTCGGCCGACACCAATTTAGCTCATCCTCGATTATGATTTATCAGCTTGCTATCGATCTTTGAGACCACTTTCAGAGAAGCCTGTTTTTATAAAACAGCACTATCAAAATCAGTGTAATAAAATTAAATATAGCAGAATAAATTTTCTTCAAAACAATAATATCCAAAAAGTGTGGTAGGTCCTCAAATATCTCTCCTTTTTCTATATTGTCTATATTGTCTATATTGTCTATATCTATATTGTTTTCTTTAATTTTATTGATCCTTTATAAATGGTATCATTCGCGCATGTCACCGCTGGACCCCCATCTAATTTCTTAACCTCCTTTACTCCATCTGTCAATTTGGCGAGTCAGTTTGGTTCTATCAAAAATTTAGGGCTTAGGTCAAAATATTTCACGTTGGTTCTCCTCTCTCTATCTCTCTCTATCTATCTCCCTATCGCTCTTTATCTCTCTCTGTCTATCTATCTATATGTCTCTATATCTTTCTCCTTTTTACTTAATCATGGATAAAATGTGGCGTGCTTCGGATCCATAAATCAAAAAATTATTCGACGCTTAACCAATTGAACCATTTTAAGTAATAAATTGAAAAGTTATTGACTTCAGCTCGTTTCAGAGAGAAAGGGAGAGAAAGAAAGAAAGAGAGAGATTTGTCGGTTTCTCAAATTCCTTTAGCGGTTTTACAAAATTTTTCTTCGGCGGCTTTACGGTTTTTCGAAAATTTATTTGTTGTGAAATTCATGCGATTTTTAAAAGAGAAAAATCACTATCAAAATTTTGACAATAAATAATTTAAAAATGGCAACAATACTTTGTGGTAAGAACAAGAACAAGAATGAAAATTAAGTTACGAGAAAATGGAATTTCAGGAAAGAATTAAATTAGAAGTAAAAGTCTAATTCCTCAAAACTAAATAAAACTGTAATTGGACGAGAAAACAGATCTATGGAGGCATCATTTCGATCACAAGCAAATCCAGTACTCGATTTCAATCTTCGCACTAATTAATAACTCCTAGAATAAAAGAATAATCAACGTCCTCAGGAGATCAAAGCGATCCACTGAAAATCTATTTAAAATTCCTTTTTTCAAAAAAATTCATTTTTTCCAAAAGTAGATCATTACGTCTTAAAATGATCATTACGTCTTAGCTAATAATTTGAACTTTTGGTATTGTATCTTACCACATTCTTCTCTTTCGTCTTCTCGTGCTTCATGTCTTCTTATATGATTCTGCTCTGCCTATAATTGACGGTACACCTATGCATGTCAAAATGGTTAACAAGCAATTACGGCCATCATCGGTGCGCAAAGAAAATCAGCTTTCTGACGAGCAAACCAATAAAAGCATGATAGAGTTGAAGCGGAATAACGTACAAGTGGAAAAGGAACAACAGCAACGCAGAGGGAGCGGCAAAATAATAGTTCGAACTGCAATGAAATTGAACAACTTCGTCGACGATTACAAAATTGCTGGTGCAATGTTTTATTGCGATCTTAAAGCCAGCCGAAGTTTATTAAATGTAATAGCACTGACTGAAGAAACAAAACTTTGATGACGGTGGCTGTAATGACTGTGCTAATCACAAGATGTTCGTCTCCTCGTTCGTCCGTCCACAATACGTTGGTCAGATGATCATTTTTATGCATGATGCTGTCATTGTTGTTGTTGGTCTTGTTAGGGATGGCTGTTGATGTTGCGCGCTGTAATT
This sequence comes from Physocephala rufipes, assembly GCA_963966595.1. Classification (NCBI taxonomy): domain Eukaryota; kingdom Metazoa; phylum Arthropoda; class Insecta; order Diptera; family Conopidae; genus Physocephala; species Physocephala rufipes. The sequence continues at coordinate 22,072,053 of OZ016505.1, forward strand.
GCGAAAAAGTTATCATTTAAGAAGAGCGCAGAGGTGTTTTAGTAGAGGCGTTAAAGAGGCCCATTACTACTACTACTACTACTGCCACTATTACTACTACTACTAATTTTCAAGGTATCAACCTCTCTGTCGCTTTTACGAAATCTTTTTATAGCGTTAAGAAATGAAAGAACCAAGAATAAAAGAGAAAGGACAAGAAAAGATACGTATAAGTTCACACTTTGTTGGATGCGTCACCCTTTCGTACTCAACTTATAAGCAGTGAAGTTGCGAGAGGCAGTGGGGCGTAGTGACCGTCATTTTATCGTTCAAGTAGTAATACGTGGCCACGTAATAAGTGGCTAATGTAATATTCACAAAAACCGGATTTAGATGCATTTAAGCCAAATTCAGATTTTTGAGATAAATCCCGACATAGGATCGTATCTATGACATTGATGTTGTCGTTTTAGATTTGGCTTAAAACTGCTACCTAATTTTATTTTGAGAATCTTTTCCGAAAGCTCTCTATTACATGAAAGTTCTTTAAGATCCGAAGAATGAAATAATGACCAAATACGAATTACAAAAATTTAGTAAAATTACGCATTTGAAATAAATGTGCTTTATATTATAAAAGCTAGTCATTCCATTTCACTCCAACCCCTTAATTTCAACGCAGCAAATTAAGACTCTTTGTAAACTGCCAGGTACCCGAAGAAGGACAACCAGTACGCAGCGTTGGTAGTCTTCCAGCACCTCCGCGACATCATCAAACAAATAGTTTTATCCCTTTATGTTATTCCATGATTCAGTAACTTCAGTCCGCCCTTTATTCGAATATTTCCTGCTAGCGTATGGTTTGTTGTTAGAGTCGTCTGTTTAGCGCGCGGGTATCGCTTAACATAAAGTAAAATAAACGGACATGGATACCCTTCGTTGGTTCTCATTCATATAGGAAGACCTTAGCTCAATCGACCGTACGCGTCCGCCTTTATACCTTATTTCTCATTAAAAGGACCACACCGTTCGCTGGCCGCGCTTCGTCTTTTCTATATCAGTTCCGCCATATTTGATTGAGCGAGCGGATGGCGTGGATAGCTCAAGTTTTCTAAATAATCCTGCGAATGTTATTGTTGTTGAATTCTTTTTTTTCATGCGTTATTGCAGACTGTCATTTCTTTTTCATTATCCGTCCTGTTTTCTATTTTCTTTAGCCAGTTCATGGCTAACGGAAGTCGGGGGCGTGGTTATGAAGGATATCGGTATGTCATTTAATTTCATTCCATTTATGCTCAATATGATGAAATCCTTAGTGATTATTGCGACCCTCAAACAAGTTATGCCTATGAATTGTTTTAAACTTTGACGTCGTCGATTAATCGATTCAAAATAACTTTTTTTTAAATCGAAATTTGAACAAATTTCGATGTTCGTCGATGAGTCACGGATGCTCAATACGGTTATTTCTACGATACATTATAAGCTTAAAATAATTCTGCGATACTTCATAGAACAAACGGTTTTTGCTTGCCCCTCCCTCTCTCATGAAGATAAATCTTATTCGTCATTAATAAATCTAATAACGCTAGGACATAGCTAACGCTTATTTGTTCTTGAAAACAAATAATACGCTTTTTCCTAAACACAGAGTAATTATGAATATTATGCTTTTTCTCACCCGACCCGATCTGATAAGTTTTTCTCCGCGTTATTTTATAGTTTATGAGATAACAGTAAACATCGAATATTTTCTAGGTCAAATGACTGCGTTTATCTAAGCTCTAAGCGAACGTTATTCTTCATTTGCTTTCTGTTTTACCCGCCTTTTAATGGATAGAAAAAAGAAGATAAAAATTCTGATTCCACTCAACGCAAGGTCGTCAATTTGTCCACCTATAAACTTATTTTGTGATTGCGAAGAACTGTCAAAACATTTGTCATTTATATATCTAAACGCCCACAAACAGCAAAGATTTGATTCAAAGAAAAAACAATTTTTAAATCAAATAATAATAATTATAATAATCAACGTTATAATCACCATTAAAATTAAAAATTTTCTTATCTTTTTGATGTTTTCATTTAGAAATACAATCACTCTAGTGGCAAAGGAAAAAGTAATCACCATAATTTTGACACACTTAGGCAAAGAAAAGGTAATCACGATAATTTTGAGGAAAATATGCCAACCAGTTAAGGAACGTGCGAGTAAGTTGGCTACGTATCATTGACTAATACTTAAATTGCTAAATATAAAACAAATTTTTTAGCAAATAGTGAAAGGAATACCAAAATTTGTTACTTATATTTCGCCAAAAAACTTTAATATTAAAGCACTTTTTTCTTTGATTCGCTGAGCTAATTATAATAGAAATTACCTGTAATGATAGTTAAGAATCGATTTAACGCACAGGAGTATATAATAATACAAAAGTAAAGTAGTGGACATTCAATAAAACGTGGCCTCATTTCTGATGAATACGGAAGTAATATTGTATAAGTGTTTCAAAATCTGTTCCGTATTGGGTTCAACTTAATAATGAAGGAAATGAAAATTCATTTGGATCTAACTGTTATCGAACGAACGTAGGAGCAAAGTCAATGTACTTTCCCTTTCGCGGGTAGGGTACGAAAAAGGGCCAAGTCCAACGAGCGTTGGGTTTGTGTTGGAAGAGGAAACAACAACAGCACCGCAAAAATATCACCAATGCAAATTGAAAAAATTAGCATAAAAACATCAATGGCAACGTAATCTAAATTTGATTTAAACCAGAATCAATTTCTATATTGCTTTATCAATTTTTATTTCCTTTTATTGAGTGCTATGCGTACATACATCCATTTATCTATTCATCAACTTGTTTTTAATTTGGTGGATCTTTTGGTGGGAGACAGTTTTTGTTATCGTCCCGGACTCATGCTGGTTTAAGCTCGAAGTACTCGTATCGATGAACCAAACTGAAACGCATGTGGCGAGACATTAAAATTGCAGTCAAAGCAACAAAAATGGCAGTCAATGATTGTACAAAGACTATGGCGGCAGCGATAGCAGTGGCGAGAACGCATTCCTGTTAGTCTACCATCGCTATTTCTGGACTTTTGTACTAAAGAGAGACAGTCTGTTAATTTATTATCCTAATTAAATTAATTCTTAATTAATACAATCAAAAGAAATGATATTGTTCCAGAGGTCCCATTATTTCTCTTTCTCTATTTCTCTATTTTCTGAAAGGAGGAAGACACAACACATTCAATTTTTTCTTCAATTTAATTTTTTCTTTAATAAATAACAAAACATATTATATCATGAACACATGAAAGAATAGTGATTAAGTATCGTGTATGGTGAAAAAAGCGGGAAAGAGGAATGTTTTAGAGAAATAAACTCATTATGTTGATGACGTTCACTTGGTTGCTACGGGGCAAGTTATCATTATTGCCTTATGAATGTTATCACGTTTTACGTTATAAAAGGCAGCTAGTTAACTCATTTAGGCAGTTGTTTTTGTCATGAAGTGATTTGGAAATAACAGCAATATATCCATAACAACAACAGTGAAAGCAGATTTACATTAAGGCTGATTAGCTGAACATTACAATATATTCGCGTATTAGTATACGATAATTATTATAATTGGTTTATTACAACTGCTTTTCATTTGGATTTAATAAACTTACAGTTTATGAATCACGAGCTGGAAAAACAGAGAAAAAGCACTAACAGAATCAATAAAGGAAAGGTTCTTCCATAAGGACTTAACATAGTTTTAGCAGAGTCGAACTGAAGGATCATTTCTCTGTTTCATGTAATAAAGAAGCTTGAATATCGTAAGCACGGAATATTCTTGTGCATAATTTCTCAGAATTCATCACATTTATGTAAACATCGTTGGATCAATTGATCCAGTACCTCACTTTTGGGTATGACGCTTTTACTTCTGTGAAGTTTTGAGCAGTTACATCTGATAAATTTAGAGGAAGGAAAAAAGGAATGAGAAGTGAAAGCTGTGAATACTTTCGTCAAAGGATTAATATTCTTTCGCATGACAAAGCAGAGAACCGTAATGGAAACCAAAGCCAAGAAAGAAAAACTAAATAAAATTTTTTCGACTGCTTTGAAATATTTCTTTTTGTTATTCAAATTATTAAAACTATAAATATGAATCGGTTAAATGAATGTTCTACCAATAAATCTAACCAATTTTATTTAACATTAAGTTCATTTAATAAATGCTAAATCTCTGTAGTCGCCTCTGATTGCGACTACAATAAAAATGCTGTTGCAGCGGAACAACTACAGCGTTTGCAATATTACGATAAACTTACATTAATGCGCGAAGAAAACAATTGCACCCTTCAAAAAATGCGATACCGCAGCAAATATTTAAAAGTTCTTTTCGACATTTTGATTAACATATCATGTTGTTGTGGATGATGATATTGTTTGTACAAAAAAATAACAGTATTTTTTGTGATGGTCACCTTTTCATGATGCACGAACATTTTGAGTCAATCACGTTGTTGCTGTTACTTTTTTCTGCCTCTATCACTCTGCAACTCGCCCGACGGATCATGTATTGTTAATAAAATATTAATATGGTTTCTACTTTTGTTGTTGTTGTAAAAGAGCAAAACGGATCACGACTAAAATGATCTGCCGGCGGCAGCAGCAACAGCAACCAAAACGAGTGCAGAAGCAGCATCAATGGCTGACGTTATGGAGCTCCATAAAACGTTCTGAATCGACTTTCAAAACAGGGGAAATATTTGAAGAATTGACTACTTGATTTTTGAATAATTCGCAAACAAACTCTTTGTGCAAAAAATAAGTTGGAAAATATATCAAATCTCTTTCAGGGACTTCTCCCTGCACTCCGTTTTTTCCTCAAATTGTGAATTTTGAAGTAAATAATTTCTATTTATGCAATTCTCTTGCCATTATAGCTAATTATTGGACTTAAAGCGCTGCTAGCCTTTTTAATGAAAAATATATTCGCATAAAAGGCACTTGTATACCACCAATGTATATGCAATATAATATAATTGCATATTTGTTATATCACACACGTTCATTGAAGAGCTTAGGAACGTCGCAACGTTATCAAACAAGCAACAAAGTTTGTGTTTCTCATATTTGTCAGCTGATAATGAGAAGCATAAGCAGTGTGGTTTCAGGCGTATATTCCCCAAATATTCAGTGCAGCTCTTCATCGGCAGCAATAACAGCAATTGTCGTTTTTCACAATTTTTGAAAACTTTTTTTATAATTATTATCGTTGCCTTTTGCAATTATTATTGTTGTTGTTGATAGTAGGTGTCAGTAGTGTTAAAAAATGTTAAAGTTGCGACAGCAATATCTTCAGCGTAGTAATTGCGTCACAACTCGTTGTTTCGTACGATTAGATCCCACAAACCAACGAAAGAACTACGAATTTTCTACAGCGTTAATTATATGCGACTTGGCTTGTGTTAAAACCCGTTTTTATGGACGAATGTGCAAAATGACGAGCGTGTGTCTGTGTGCGAAAAACTAAGGGCAATATTGGAAGATAGCAAATGGCTTGAGTTTAAAAGTGAGCGTAACATTTTCTAATCACGAGTCGATTCCTTCGGCCATTTTCGTACTTATGTCCATGTTAGTCTGTGTTATTTTCTACTGTAATCGGGCCACGTTTGTTAAGCAATCCATGAGCAAACTCGCTCGCTCGTCGTGTGAAAAGCTCTTCACCTTCTTTACCTTAATACGTTTCAAAAATTGCGTCACAAAATTGAAAAATTTTACATTTATTCTTAAAAAACTGGAAACACTTCATATTTAAAATTTTTCATAACTTATATCTAGATCAAGGCAAATTACTCGTCACTGAAGAATAAAGACCAATCAAAATAATTAAAAAGCAACTGTTTCAATATCGAGCGTAAAGGATATTTTCTGGCAGAATATTAAAATAAAAATCGTTCTTATGTTTATGTTCTTATGTTTCAAGAACTACTTTATTGTTAATTATTAATTTTTAGCAACAATTTCACAATGTCCTTTGTGTAAATAAGTTATGGTTTTACCTTCCAAAGCCAATTTTTCTCGTGTGCAGTTATAAAAACAATCACTAATATAAGTCCGACCATCAGAAGCGCATACTGGTTCGTAGATAACTGGACAATTGCAAGAATCGTACATTAACATTGGCTCCAAATCGAGGTCGGTATTCGAAGCAAGTTTCTCTCGAATCACAGGGTCTTTAAAAGCATTCACATGTAGTCTCAGTTTGGTGGAATCCTCTGTTCTTTCGTAGTATGGTTGAGTTATATTTTTATGATGTACGATTATAATTTCCCTTAAATCGATATCAGCACTTATCTCGTTTATCATTATAATTTCTGTACTGACGTCCCCATGTGATATAGTGGTTCCTGAATCGCTGTTCTCTGGGGACACTGTGGAATCAAACTCCAAAGGCACAGCCAGCACAACAACTAAGTTCAGACTAAATAATATTGCGATTGTCTTCATCTTATTCAAGTATTGAAAGTTCTGTGATCGCCAAATATGCCAAATACTGAGTAGGAAGTGAAATTTGAGTGTCTTTTATACCCATTCCCCAAAACGACCTTAGTAAGAAATGGAGAGATAAGAAATGATATTGTAGAATAAAGAGTAGTTTCATAAAAACCTTGTATTGCTTCTTGAGAATTATTATCAAAACATTTAGATAAAGATAATTGAAATTATCATAAGGTAATCTTTTCAAAATGTAAAATGTTTTAAAACAGCAACAAAACATGATTTATGGATCTGCCTTCCAGTTCGAAATTTGCGCAGTTACGACAATAAGATCACGTATTAATATAAGTATTCATTGTTCATTATGTATTATACATTATGTTCATTAAGTATTCATTATTCATTATAGTATTCATTATGACGTATGATTATGATAACTGTACGAGAAATAAGTTGCGATCTTATAAGAGAAATAACAGTTTCATACTTGAATACTTTAACGCTCTCTAGCAAAACGTGTCAACAAACCATAAATAATAAAAGAGTTTCAGTAAAATCTTCTGAAGGAAAAATAAATAAATACTAAAGTAATCTCAGTGAGATCTTCTAATGGTTTTTTGCGTTCTAATCTACTTTTTTATTCGGTCAATTCTTATAGACTAAAATTATAAGTTACCGACTGGATCTTCCAAACGGTCTACATGTAATCTGAATTATACGGTGCATTAATAATTAGTATTTTATGGTGCACGATTGTAATATTTCTTACACCGACACCCTAATTAATCTCTTCTATTACTACTATTGCTATTACTGTTTATGTTAGATAAAATTTTACCTTCTAAGAAGTGTTTATTAAAGTCTAGCTATTTTTCTTATTTTGTGCTTTGTTTAAACAATAATCTTTACTAGAAAATTCCGCAGTCTCAGAAGACAAACTTATAAATTTCACATTGTTCAAATATTGAAACTATTTCGTGACGTCAATGAAAGTCAAATACATAAGATATTTTGGTACACACGTGCGCTTATTCCGTTACACTACCTTAACATGAGTCGGTGAGACAAGGTCTATTGTAGCAAGCACGAACGCTAGCTTCTGTCTGGCCGTGCCTTGTATACCCTAACTCCTACAGTATAAATTTATAGTCTGCACGCCCCTTTTAAAACTACATTTATCTTTTCCTGATTAATTTAGATTTACTAACTCATCTTTAGTACAACCGCTGTCAAAAGAGCCCACACACGATAAAGTGGGCGTGCACTGCCTATTTTGGTGGAGTGATAATTTCTAATAGCCAGATCTGAACTATAAAATTTCAGCTTGAAAACTTATATAGAAACTAAGAAATCGATTTTTTATTAAAAAACTGAGAAATCCACTTTTAAAAGGGATTTTTTAGAAAAGGTAGGCGTGGCACTTGACCGATTTGTTACCCCATTTTCAATTCCAAACAGTGTGTGTGCGTTCGCACATTCGTGCAGATTTCATGTCGATATCTCCATCCTATCGTGACATTCACAGACTAACACAGGCTAAATCGTTGCAGAAGGTTATTCTGAGCACCAATGTATATACTTGTTATGCCTGCCACGCCTCCTTTGATGCGTCACAAACGGAAGCACAAATTGAATATACTCCAATTCTTATGGTGTGGGCCCTATACACTGTAGGGTATCAAAAACCATGTATTCAAGTTATCTCAGTGAATTGTTATTTGTTTTTATGATAAGTCATAACTTGTGATAAATTGTTATAAACTAAAATCTTTACAACATTTGTATTTAATTGTTATTTTTTTTGTATGCTGTTAACTCGAAAGCATAATAGTTGTATTCTAATACATTAAGACTTAATACAAAGCTACTAAGATATAATATATAGCAAAGTAGATAAATCCGAAGGTGAACGTAATATATACTAATAACTATACCCTAATATATATTCTAACATATTGAGTAATCCTAATAAAGACAACCTCCCAGGACAATATAGTCACAATACCTCACAGATAATGAATATAAAAAAACGAAATATTAAAATAAGGTTCATTTACATTTTCCGCCTTTTAAAGTGATTGATTTCCTTAAAAACCTAAACTAAAATAAATTTAAAATCGACTTTTCCTAGTTTTCGTCTTTATCGAGCGATGGAAAATATTTGCCATGTTACTCTTAATTTTAGTAGTAATCGAAATAATTGAGCGATAATGGATGCTCTCTGACCAGATTTCGGCACCATCCCGTTACACCGCTGTATTAGGTAATTATCCAATTACATCAAAAAGTTTTTATGTAATTACATTACAGAAAAACATTTTCAATTAAGAATGTCGAAGAAGAAATTAAATCATAAAGTTGTTTTAAAATTTCAAGCCAAAGAAGCATCCAAACGGTTGAAATCAACGATGAAAACAATGAAACAGTGAAACTTTCTCTTGGTCTACTTTCACTTGATTATTTTCTCTCCATGGTTTCTGCATTGCATACATTTAGGCGCTGTTGAAAATTATAAGTCTTTATACAGTTGGTGAAGAATAATACCAGCAGTAAATGAGGGGTTTTTACCCGCAGTAAATGATTGATTGATGGTATTTTGTAAGCACAAAAGTAAAAATGTATTTATTTAACCGGCCCCACATACTTTTTATGAAATAATATTGTAAGGCACAATTTACCAGTCTCTATTGAAATTGTAGAGTTGTTGTTCATGATATTCATGCGACAATCGAGCTTTTGTGTTTTTCTTTTATTTATGATTTGTGTGTTGTTTAGCCGTTGTGTTGTTAATTGTGTGTTGTGTTGTGATTAACTGCGAGGCTCGGCTTTAATTCAGTAGAAAATCCTTTTGTAATTTGAGATAATAAATATTAATGGTTACGAAAGTTTTATATTTGTGAATTTGTGATGTCTGCGAGGTCTCTCGTTTCGCTGAGTTTGAAATTTTTGATGTATTTCTCATTTTAGAATTGTTCAGTTTTATTTCCTTTTTCATTATTTCCTCCTATTTTTACATAGTTAGCATAAGGAGATATTCGCATTTAATATAGGATCAAGTCTATTATGTAATTAGTGTAACTGCTGAATTTTGTGTTATTGGTGATATTATCATTTTTGCAAAAATTATGCCAATAATATATCGAAAATGATGCTAATGTTCTTTTCAAAATTTCGCTTTTTCTAATCAATAATTTCCCTTTTTTAATATTTGAAGTAGAAGTCAAATAAATATATCTCATAGTTTTACTTCAGATAACAAAACATTGCTACAAAACCTGGTATATTCCATATTTTTTAATATTTACCACTGCGTTGATTATTAGTAGTTCATTTACACACTTTTTTGAGATATTCAGGAGAAAGCTAAATAAAATTAAGCGATAAAAGATTTCCCGAATGAGAATTATTATGAGCGTTTCTTGTTCGGGATAGCATATACAATATTTTAATATGTTTCATCCATCTTGGTGTGAAGGATAACTTCATGTACACATGCAATGCATTCACATCGAAAATTATTATTCATAAAAAATGTTCAAATAATCGTCATAATCAAATAGATCACTTTCCAAAGTTAAGTGTTTGACCAAAAAAAAAAAAAAAAAATAAAATAAATAAAAATAAAAAATATAAATAAATAAAGAAATATATAAATAAATAAATAAATGAATAAATAGATAAAATCTAAAACAAGAAACAAAACAAACAATGAAAATTCCTGTGCTACTTCCTTTTATCCTCTTTGCTTTTAAAGTGGAGAACACACAGACTTATTTAGTTTACTTAGCTCGAGATGAATTCGCGAATAAGAATTGAAGCACACAATTCTAAGAAATTTAGCAGTAAGCGCACATCAAAGCCAGAGGTACCAGCGGGAATAGCAAAAAAAAAACGTGGCAACTGCCAGGAAGCCACGATCACGTCAGATCGTCATCAGCAAAGAGATCATCTTCTAAACGAAAAGCAAAAATGGAGAATCTGAAATCTGAACAAAGCAACAGATTCAAAATATTCGAAAAGTGCGATAAAAAATGCAGATATAAGCGGAATACAGCCAATGGACTCGTTAGCTGAGTGACTGCTGGCCCGACTAGTTGATTGTGAGAATCAGAGGTTTTAGTACTTGGCTGGGGTTTTGGTTGATATTTTGAAGTATCAGGTATATGATAACTATCTCCCTCTTTCTCTCCCTTTCGTCCCTCGCCCTCTGCTAGGCTCTCTCCCTCCATCCTTTCTACTTAGTAGCCTTATTCCTTTTTCCTTCGTGTTTCACCACAAATATAAAAAGTGAACATGGGTGTCGTTCCGAAGACCATCCGGTTATGCAAACCTTCAATGCGATAATCTTTCACTCTGTTTCGCAAGTCCATTTGAATTGAATTTATATTGAATTCTTTGTTTGCTTCGAAATGCATTGAAAATGACTACAATTTCCAAACTCCAAACCCAAAGAGATTCACAATAAATGATGACCTTACAAATCACGCTTACAGTTCAGGAGCATCGTGATCAGTTGCCAACGTCTTCAATGTCAACAACCGCGCTTGCATTCATGTCATCATCGCCATCATCCCTATCGTCATCAGCTGCATCACAAAATCACAACGAAGCGCCACAAACAAACCATTTGTTGTTTTGTCTGGGATCGTGATCATTTGAACTGTTCATACAACGCATCTTTTATCGATCCTGCAGGTTTCGAAAAAGTATCCGCTGGCAATTGCTACCAATGGCTACCAATTTAATGACGGACCGATAAGTTTTTAAGATCGATCGATCGATTGTCAGATATGTCATGCAAATTTTATCATTGGAAGGCTTTTTCGAATGCTAATTTTGAAGGTAAACGGAATAAGTGAATGAGAAGTCGATCGATCGAACGATTCATCGAACGATGAACGGAATCTTCAGAAATAACGAATTCGTTATTTGTTCTATAACTTGTAAGGCTCAAATTCGTTTTTTTTATTTGTAAAAAAATAAATTGATTTCCAAACAGAGAGGAAAAAGGAGACGACACATTCTCTTCAAAATTAAGTGTTTTCTTCTAAAGAAAATTTATTGTGTGTTGATTAAGACAATCGCGAAAAAAATTATTCAAGGAAAAAATATATTTAAAAATCTCTTAACTCTTAACTTTCAATTTCGGAAAGACTATCCAAAAGTTCGAAATAAATTGTTTCAATTTTTAATTAAAAAACTAAATTTTAATCCAGAACTCTTGACAAATAAAAAATAATTTGACTGCCACGAAAACACAAAAAAGAAATAATAAAAACCAACAAAATGAAGAGGAAACAACAAAAAGTATTCATGCACTAACTAAATTGAAAATAAAAAACCAGCGAAGAGCGTTGAAGCGATGAGCTTTAATAGGCTGAATTGCAGCCCTGAGGGTTCGGGAGACTGCTCTGGACTGCAGTCAACAAAATTAACGTGCTCACAAATTATTTTTGGCGCTGATTAATCACTTAACATGCCATTTTGATAATCCCTTCACGCGATGCGTTACGTGGGTCGATCGGATGTTCGTCATATTGTTGGTGAATCGTTTGGTTGGTACCCTCGCGGACACAGCTGTTGGCTGTATGCGAAAAAAAGAAAGCTTTGAAAGAAGCAAAACAAAAAGAGTTCAAATGAAGAAAGAAAAAAGAGCACGACTTATTGACCGACCGTCTGACAACTGTCTAACCGTCTGACCGTCTGAAAACGTATTTACTCGTAATGAAACACTAGTCAGACTTCAGCTTCGGCCTCGACTTTAGACAACGGCTTTAATTTTTCTTCTTGTTATTTTCCTCTTTTGTCTTCTTCTTGTTCCGCTCAGGACTAATAGGATCAATTAACCATTGTTGGGCCAATGTTTGCGCATGTTTCTTTTGAACTCAGTAACGAGATGAATTTAACAAGGTGACGGTAGCGGGTCGGTCAATGGTAGTAAGTTTGTCTTTTTTAAAGAAGAATGCCCAAACGGGCTGGTCTGTCTGCTTGTCAGACGCACTCTGTAAGAGGCGTGTGTGGTAAAGAAAAATGCGCTTGCGTAATGATAAACAAGCCCGCCAACAAGCCGTGAGTTTACTAAAGCAATTGTGAATGCTGTCATTGTTGTCATTGCTGCTGCTATTGTTATTATTGTTGCGATTATTGTTATTTTTCACAAAACAACTTTAACCGGATGGACGTAAACTTGAACACCAAACAAGAGCCATTTATAAAGCGATATGAGTAACGCCGCATTTAGTCGCGGATGCCGCCAACTCGGACCCGAGCAGAAGCAACAACAAATAGGATACAAATATCGAGAACACTAGACTAGATACTTATGCCATGAGCTCCTTTTCATTGAGAAACTATAAATGATCGTCATTTTGAACTTTTTCATTTTCTACGTTTTTCACAATAACTAGTAGTTATGTGGAATAAAATTTAGAAGAAAATCATAGGATGTTGAAACAAAATGAAATTCATAAGATCAAATAAAAATCGGATCATCGTATGATTTAGGCGTGCATTCCTGCAAAATAATAATTGATTATCAATAACTTAATCTATTGTTAAATTAAATATGTCGTCTTTGACATTTGATTGATAATTGACAATTTATTAGTAAGACCATTAATGCTTTTACGGTCCGAATTTTAGATGAAAATTGGATTGATTCGATGTTAAAGTAAAAACGATGGATCATTTGATCAAATTCAAAATGATCGCTCCATAATGCTGTTTGAATTATATCAATGTAAATTCTTTCTACGTATTTTATTATTTTTTTCCTTTCTTTGTTTCGTATTCTCGCAAATAATATGAATCACACTTAAAACGATAGAATAAAATTTTTTTCTACAACTATCAGTCTCAGTAATTCTTGCTAAAATTAATCCATCCACGGAATTTAATGGTCGTTCGATCCATGATTTTTGCAACTGAAGTTAACACGAAGAGAAAATGATGCAAGTAAAGCGAAATGATATTGACACCTAGCATCGGCAAGCACTATTCGAGTCTCCTGGCCACCCTTTCGCCTCATTCCAAAACGAAATCTGAATTTTGCGGGGAAGGGAGAGGGATTCGCCGATCTGAAAAATAACTGATGGACAGAAAATTATGGGTTACGATACAAAGAAGACCAATTTGAAGCATCACAATCATCTGTGCCATTTTTCTTTAACGCTTCTTCACGTTGATTTTGTTGTCAGTTCTACACTTAAAAATATCAAACAGGAAAATTGGATACTCGTAATAATATTGACGACGTGCCGACAATTCCCGATCACTGCCTAACGAAGAGGTGATAAAAATCGTTCCTATTTATTCGCAATCATTTGCGAGTCTTCGCACTTCTTATGCTGTCTGGATGGAAGAAACGACTGACAGACAGGTGAAACAGAGTGTTTGAGGGTTTTTGACTGAATAACAAGTAATTCCCAAATGACAGTCTGATGATTAAGAGAGCGAATGATCACTATTCAGATTGAAAAGGAGAAAACTATTTCAAACGAAGAAAAAACGTTTCCTTCATAAGAAACTAACAGTCGTACTTAAAGAGGAGGGGGGGAGGGGAACTCGATCCAACAAGCAATTATTTGATACCCGTGTATTTATCGATCTTGCCGTCGAACTTTTCTGTGCTTTGAGTTATTTTCGCAGGACTTCCACTTTTGCTTAAAGCCCATTTCGTTCATGTGGCGGCCCTTCAACTTAATCAAGTTGTTCAATTTTGTTTCGTACTTTTAGCAATTCCCGTTAATGCTGTCTGGAAAGTATTGCTGTAAACCGGCAATTTTCTGAACTTAATTTCAGCTGCAATTTAGTCAAGTTTGTCTTTCAAGTAAGAAGTACGTCGTATATTTAGGAAAAACCGAAAATATATTAGTTTTTTCTAATCTTAAGTGCTCCTAAGGCATATATTGTAAAACCATTAGGGATCGTGATTCGATCGTCACGTTAAGGAATGCAATTTATGAGGTGACACGTGAGACAAATACTTATCAATTCGTTTAAAAATAACACAAACGTTTTTGTGATCGAAGCGTTGAATTGCGTTGAATTCTAATAATTTCAAAGGACGCCTATTAACCTCCTCAATACAGTAAAAATATCCTTGAGTACTTCAAAACTAGATAGCAAAAATTATATAACTTCATTCTGCCTTTAAAAGAAATGTTCCTCCAAACACCTAGAGGGCAATAAATGGAAAATAGACCTTTTTGCCTCGGAGAATGATGGAAACTGTTGGTACACCTGAAGATACTTTCAATCACTAATAAATATTTTGAGAAATTCTGGCGAATACTTAGCCAAAACGGTAGTAACAACTATCGCGAAGAATGAATACACGCGAATTTGTTTGCTGCTTCTGCTTCCATAAAATTTGTTTTTGAATGCTGCTGCTTTCATTGTTGTTGCAGCTTGCTTGTTGTTATTGCTACTGTTGTTGTTGTCGTTGTTGATACCATCTTGTAATTTGACAGAAACTCAGTTTGTTGCTTGCTTGACTGCCGACCGTCTTTTGTCTTCGCGGGATAGTTGCTGTCGCTTGAGTGCATCAGAAAATTACAGACTTCTTCATGATGAAACTACACTCGAGCGTATATTTAATACAAAAGTGGCAACAATAGCTTATTTGCTGGTATTGTTTTTATTGCAATTGCATTGACGAGCCCCGGTATCAGGAAATGGCAATACAAGTATGCTGATATTGTTGCCATGGCTCTATCATTTAGGGTGTGCAAAGCAGAGTGTGAGCAGCCATTGAGGTTGGCGCGCAGGTAATTGCAGGCTTCATAACCATCACTTTGCACCGCGCAAGGAAACAAATGGCGGTGGTAATGTTGCAACTGAGCTGGTTGCTCATGCGCTTCATCCTTAGAAAGCGACAGCCCATCTATAGAAATAACACTGGGGCATTATCTCCACACTTGACGACATACTGTAAAGAGCTATCTCTCTCTCACACTTTCTTTCCTTCCCTCCCTTTCTCCCTATCTCTCGTTCTTTCTCGTTATTGGTAGTGTGCGATTGAGTGGAAGAATAACTGCTTGGGATAATGATTGCCTTTAATAGTAATTGGTTATTACCGAGTTTGTTGTTCTTGTTTCTTTCTCTGATTGATAATGAATATTAAATTTCACGACTGATTGTAGGGTTGCCGTGTTTCCAACAAACGCCATTCTATGAATGGTGGCAAATCGAAATCGCACCAACTGTACTCCAAATTCCGTTCAAAAGAATGGCCATATGATAGAGACTTTGCGTTCTGCTTTGGCAAGCTTACAATTAAGTAATTCACTCTTCTATATCCCATTAGAACAAGGAGCTGGTGCCGAAAATAATACGGTGATAAAGATTTCAGTTCCAAGTGATTCAATTCATTGAAAGTCGTCATTCCAAGAGGATCCACATGAACTTCACGTCCCCCCATCAATCCATTAGTCGATAATACGTTATTCTAACACATCTATGATTGGATCCGCCCTTGAGTTATTATAGTCATGCGCTTCTCGGAAATTCTTCAACTTTATATTAATTGTATAATTCTCGTACGTTGAAATGCTTTAAAATTTGTTTGGAAAGTTGGAAAATTATTGAATTTTGGCAATCGGAGGAATTAGAGATGTAATACCCGAAAACGAGTAAAATAATATATATATATATATATATATATATATATATATATATATATATATATATATATATATATATATATATATATATATATATATATATATATATATATATATATATATATATATATATATATATATATATATATATATATATATATATATATATATATATATATATATATATATATATATATATATATATATATATATATATATATATATATATATATATATATATATATATATATATATATATATATATATATATATATATATATATATATATATATATATATATATATATATATATATATATATATATATATATATATATATATATATATATATATATATATATATATATATATATATATATATATATATATATATATATATATATATATATATATATATATATATATATATATATATATATATATATATATATATATATATATATATATATATATATATATATATATATATATATATATATATATATATATATATATATATATATATATATATATATATATATATATATATATATATATATATATATATATATATATATATATATATATATATATATATATATATATATATATATATATATATATATATATATATATATATATATATATATATATATATATATATATATATATATATATATATATATATATATATATATATATATATATATATATATATATATATATATATATATATATATATATATATATATATATATATATATATATATATATATATATATATATATATATATATATATATATATATATATATATATATATATATATATATATATATATATATATATATATATATATATATATATATATATATATATATATATATATATATATATATATATATATATATATATATATATATATATATATATATATATATATATATATATATATATATATATATATATATATATATATATATATATATATATATATATATATATATATATATATATATATATATATATATTATATATATATATATATATATATATATATATATATATATATATATATATATATATATATATATATATATATATATATATATATATATATATATATATATATATATATATATATATATATATATATATATATATATATATATATATATATATATATATATATATATATATATATATATATATATATATATATATATATATATATATATATATATATATATATATATATATATATATATATATATATATATATATATATATATATATATATATATATATATATATATATATATATATATATATATATATATATATATATATATATATATATATATATATATATATATATATATATATATATATATATATGTGTTATATCCAACACCCGAAAAGATATGCTCCGTTTGTAATTCATTAAAGAAGGCGTGGTAGGTATTGAAACGTATGTGTATTCTTGCTATGTGTAATCAGTTCCTGATTCAATTTAACGTTGTCCATCCGTCTGCTTCTCTGCCTGTGTGTGTGTCAGGCCCACGTGCCTGTGTGTGTGTCTGTGGAAACCACGATGACAGTTGAACCGAAAGTGAAATCGACATGAAAGTTGACACGATTATTCTTGATCGTAATAATTCGTTTGGGGTTGTGCGAAATCGGCTTAGTTTTACGTCTACATTTTAATGAAATTATATTCTAAAACCCCATTTTTCGGTTTCTGCAAGCTGAAATTTAGTGGTCGAGGCGGCAATGTTGGACATCATAAATCCAAGAAAAATCTGCCACTATTATGCCGTGCCATATGTAAACCCTTTGATAAAAGCTGTGTTGAAGGCGAGTTAGTAGATGTAATTAAACAAGAAAAGATAACTGTAATATTAAGATAGGAATATCACGCCCACTTGTTATTACATCTAAATCATAAAATAAAATCACGGATGTAGGGCAAATGAACTTCGCTCAGGCCGATGGTAGCGTTCTTGCTCTTGTTTGCTATAAAATGTTGGAATAAAAGAGAGCTTTAGCCTTCAGTTTCCATGGTGAATAAAAACCGAATAGGGCTTATTACTATCAAGAACGTCATCGCTTCGGACTCTTATACCGCGTCTGCACTGCCTCCATTTTTTTTTTTGCTTAAATTGTCGAGCAACCTCACCGTTTCGTTAGAGATAATAATCCGTTTATCACAAATAAGGATTTAACTGAAAAAAACGAACGCAAGATGAATTTGACTGCATGAGAGATGGAATAACTAAACTGTTTGTTTCCTTTCCATTTTTCTTTTTTCTAAAAGTATTTGGTGGTGGCTTGGTAATAACTTCAGAAAATAATTAGAACATCAGCTTACGTTGGAATTATATAAAACCTAACTGTCAATCAGTGTTAACTGTTTGGCAGTGGCGAGGATCTGCCAGGACAGCTAACCGATTTCGAGTCTTTTAACAGATGGTGGTCTTCTCTTGGATGATACGTTACAATAATAACAATTTGTGGAGAAAAGTTGATGATGATGATGATGATAGTGACAATAAGGTAGAAAACTAAATTGATTTCTAATGGATTATTTTTATATTCTAAACAAATCAATTATTATTAACTAAATATATCATTTTTATTCTACTCAGATTGATTGAAAGATCGAGAGATCTATGGATCCCTCCTGAGGCTTCTAAAGGGTAGTCATATTAGTGAGCACTCTAATTATTGAAATATTCTTCGAGAAATTCTAGAAAGCTTTCGCTATTGACTGAACGCCTCACCTATTTTGCCCTTGCGATATGTTAAATTTTTAAAGCGCAATTATAAAACCTTGACCTGAAACTATATTAAAACTATATTTAAAGTGTGTTTAGAACTACATTTGAATTTGAATTTTTGGTTGAACTCCTAGAATTTTGGGCATTAAAAGTGAAATTTAAGCATTAAATTTCATGAAAGCATAAAAGTATAAAAGTGAAAAGCATAAAAATGAAATTTAACTAAATTAATTATCGGCCTATTTTGATAACCTTCATTAGTATGACAAATAGGCACCGATTTTAATTTAAAATAACGCCATTACCAACGTGGCCGTCGTGTCGCAAACAACTATAACCACCAATAGCTATTTCCGGTTTTTTATTTATCGGTTTAATACGCTTTATTTCATGTAAATCACATTCACTCCTCTTTTTCCGACGGTTCAATAAAACCGTTGAAGGGAGGTGCCAGTACTATTTAAGATGCTTTCAATACCTTTCCCTTCGAATCTCGTTTCTATTTTTCCATTTTCAATTGCGTTTTCATTCAAAATTCAGCATCCCTGCTGCCCCTCCCAAACGAACGTCGGTTCGAATTCTAAAGGCGCAAAGACCGCACGATGATGACAATAAATCGGTAGGTGTGACTAATTTAATTAAGCCCAGTAGTATTTATTGTTGCTGCAACGCATCACGCGACATTTTCGGTGACATTTTTTTCTTGAATGCAGTCAGTCCTCTTGTACGTATGAATGGATGTATGAATGGATGGATGTATGGATGGATGTCAGATGAATGAATGAATGATTGTATGGATAAAACAAAATTTATTCCATTGCGTAGCAAGCGAATTAATTTCAAAAGGAAAAAGGAATTAAAACAAATTCATTTCAGTTTAACAAAAGGAAATATGACTAACCTTCTAGGATATATCAGATGACGGATGCTAGTGTCGTACACATCGGCTGGGTGCAGAACGTGGGTAGAGGATGGGAACGATTATTTCTAGAATAACGTCTGTTGGAAAGAATTTCTTAAAAAGGTAGAAGCTATAGATAAAGCGATTTCTGATAAAAAAATGTGATAAAACCTGGGAAAATGTGAAATATCGCACCGTATTTTTCACCTCATGCGAATCCCGATAATTTCTTAAGTACGAAAAAAAGGAATTAAAATTAATTTGATGTAGTCATGAATAATCACGAACATATTCATTCCCTACGAAAAAATTCGTGCATGAAATTTAACTAATTTTAAAGTAGCATCGTTACCTGGTGCCTCCTTCTGGCCATTTTTAGTCTTTCTCTTACCATGACTTCACGGGAAAGTTAAGACGAACGGAATTTGTTAGAACTATTTTGAAATATAATTGAAATATTTTCCACCAAGAAGAATTTTTCAACCCTAGAAATTTCTGCTGAGAAGCTGAACAAACTCTGTAAAGTACTCAGTATGTTAAATATAATGAAAATAGAACGAGACCAACGCCATAACCGCTATCAAAGCGACTCGGATTTTTGAACGAATTGCATGGAAGAATTTTAGTTTTGCTCTCCTTTAGTTCTGAAATCCCGCATGTAATAACTCCGTCATGGATAACGGGATACCTCCTCGGTTTGTTTGTTTATTTCATGACTTCATCGCAGACTCTCCCTACGTATCCCTTTGTATCTGTTACATGGTTGCCACACTTTTATGTCAAGCTAGTGTTTCCACTTAAACAATTATTAACTACTATCAAATAACGACGACGTAAAGGTGGCAGCACCCTAGCCACAGGAATTATTCATCAGCAGGTCCTTAACGTAGAGTGTCGGAAATTTGAATTTCCGAAAAGCTTCTCAGGAATATTCTACATTAATTTGAACTAAGGTGCAAAAGAATTAAATTGTGCTGAGTCACCCAAGGAGAATATGAGAGAGAAACAAGTAGAGAAAAGAAAGGAGGAGAGTGAAAAGAGTGAAAAGCGAGATAAACATGCAATAATTTGCTGCCCTGACCGGAGCCCTTATGTATCCACAAGACGTAAGTATCGACTTAATGATTACAAAATATACGGGCAATGACCATTAGAATTTTATTTTGAAATGTATAACTGCATTTCATAATCTTTGTAGGTGTCTTCTTTTTTAGATTTTCGTTAACGTTATATCTGGCGGGAGGGACGTTCAATGTATGCTCAGCACCGGTGTGAAACAAGAATGTTTATTGTAATTAATATTACATTAGTTCTCCAACAAACTCCTGTACATTCAAAAAACTCTGCTGATGGTTATAGGAGGCACATTGAATTACCAAGGGGTGGAGGTCAACACTCTTCTTGCTCGGTTAAAAATACTTGTCGAATTTTCACCTGGAAAGATAAAATTTCTCTTTAAACACTCGATATATCCATAATACCACCGTGCCAGCCATGATAACAATTTTATGAAATTTTACACATACAACATCATGAAGAGGCACTAATGAAAGGATTATATGATATTGTTAATATATTACCACGATAACGACAATATTTTGAACGCCTCTCGCATAAACATATATGGGAGTATTTTTTTTCGAAAATTAAAAAAATATATTTCGAAAGTTTCAAATTATTACGATCCATTTTTTGCAGGACAAACATAACCCAGAACTTCCCTTCACGAAGTCTGAGCTTCGACTGAAACCAGACGTTGCAGTCGTCCTTAACGCCAAATCCAGCCTGAAGAGCTTTTGAGCTTTTAAAATGTTGTCACCCCGCAATTGTAATGTTTGACGGGCTACCCCAACACCAGCAATATATTCTCATTTAAGTGCCAAAATTGTCAAACACAATGAAGCTTTTTTATCTCGGTTTGTATATGTACAATATATATATATATATATATATATATATATATATATATATATATATATATATATATATATATATATATATATATATATATATATATATATATATATATATATATATATATATATATATATATATATATATATATATATATATATATATATATATATATATATATATATATATATATATATATATATATATATATATATATATATATATATATATATATATATATATATATATATATATATATATATATATATATATATATATATATATATATATATATATATATATATATATATATATATATATATATATATATATATATATATATATATATATATATATATATATATATATATATATATATATATATATATATATATATATATATATATATATATATATATATATATATATATATATATATATATATATATATATATATATATATATATATATATATATATATATATATATATATATATATATATATATATATATATATATATATATATATATATATATATATATATATATATATATATATATATATATATATATATATATATATATATATATATATATATATATATATATATATATATATATATATATATATATATATATATATATATATATATATATATATATATATATATATATATATATATATATATATATATATATATATATATATATATATATATATATATATATATATATATATATATATATATATATATATATATATATATATATATATATATATATATATATATATATATATATATATATATATATATATATATATATATATATATATATATATATATATATATATATATATATATATATATATATATATATATATATATATATATATATATATATATATATATATATATATATATATATATATATATATATATATATATATATATATATATATATATATATATATATATATATATATATATATATATATATTGTATATATATTGAAGACTATTTTATAATTAAAATCTAAAGACAAAATACTTAATAAGCGAACAATTTGAATTTCTTGAGGAGAAATCTGTTGAAAGCTAAAGGATTACAAATTATACTAAATGAGAAAAGGAAGGAGGGCACATTAATAACTTTCTCTAATAACAATAACGATGCTCTGAACAACAACAAGAGTAGCAGCAACAGAGCGGATGTAGCAGCATCACAACCGCAAAGAAAAAACAACAACAACAAAAACAGAGAGAACTAATTAAAAAATTAATCCAGCAGCGAGTTTTCAACAGAATACTCGTAAAAGTTGCTCAACGGTCTTTTCTCAACCAACGAAGGAATGACAAAAAGAAACCAATTGAGCCCAAGTAAAACTAATAGACGGATAAAGAAAAAAGACAAAAGCCAAAAACTCAATCTTCCGTCTTTAAAATGAAGTACGAACTGTTCGAGGAAAGAAACGAAGAAAGAAAGAGCACCAAGTATTACAGTTTCTGTATTCACGGTACTTCGCGTCGCATCCCAGCACGTCCTGGAAGAAACGAAGAAAGAAAAATTGAATTAATATGTTGTAGGAAAGGCTTGCTGTGGAAACGACTGGTGACGGCCATATTGCATTTTAAACTGATTTCAAACAGGAAGTGGTCCAGCTCATTCCTTTCTTCGCGTACTTTCTATCTTCTTTGTTCTTTTTCTTTTACCTTATTCGTTTTAGTTTTTTTCTTTCTTTGGATCGTTGTGATCTCAAATCATGTTATTTTGTGTGTCCTTTGTAATTATTCATTTTCTTGTTTGCATATATATATTACTCCATGTTGCAACGGGATCGAAATTGTTGCACAAAATGCGCAGATTGTTGATGATGATAAGATCTCAACTATTTAAAGATAATTGTTATTGTTTATCAAAATTTTGGTAAACAAACAATATTTAAAAACAAACGAGTGAATAAACAATTTGAAAGTAAACGAATGCCAAAGAAAGAATCTAAAAACTCAGAAATTTTCCTTTTAAAAGATTACTTTTCCTGAAAACCCCAAATATTCTAAACCTTCATCTATATCATTTTATATTATCAAATTTGTAGGCTTTTGTTTTGTCCATACGACTGAGTAGCCCAAATCGCAAATAAAATAATTAAATTTCTTGGTAATCGGCAAAAAAATTAAATAGACGCATACAAAATCTCCCCAATACGAAAACTTTTAATGGGTGAAAAATGTTTAAACTTTAAATTCTATACCTAAGAAACACACACACTCACATACCCCCACACAAGTTACACACACACGAACACACAAGATAGTTTAGTAGTGCGGAAAAGGCAAACAACAAAGCACTAAGTTTTTTGCAAAATTAAAATGAAATTACATTAAAAAACAAAAGATAGGAATCGTTTACAAAAAAATAAACAGAGAAATAAATATTAAATAGAAAGCAAATTAATTGAAAGCCTGCTCACTGCATTAAACTGGGAAGCAGGATGCAGATTCATTTTCTGCTCTCTCAAAATTACATGGTTTCTTATGGTGAATGAGAATAAAGGTTATTTTACGTTTTGCTTCCCGATGTTGCTTCCCGCTGCCAATCTAATTCTAATTTTGAAAGCAGCCAAATGCTCCGGTTCTTCTTCGTTCTCTTTTTTCACATTAAATTTGTGTTTGTTTTGTTCTTCTTTTTGCTTTTGTTGGTATATTTGTTGGTGTTGTCGCATTTCTTGGAATTGTTGCTGGGAGCTTTTGCTCGGCTGTACTAATTCAATTCCGTACTTTTCTTTGCTTCTCCATGTTGAATCTGAATCCTGCTTCCCAGTCAGCGTTTAAAGCTGTAGAGGAAATTGTAGAGGAATAAGATACAGAAATAAAAGAAGAAACAGAAAAAGGGAGGTCCAAAGAAACAACAATATGCACCGGTAATCCTGAATTTCTAAAAGATGAATTGAAAAAATGATGATGAATATTAAGAAACAAGTAAGAGCGCTAACTTCGGCTTGGACGTAATTCGTGTACACTGCATCCGTACCATAAATTGATGATTTGAGTCCAAAATTCAGTGGGCAGATCAGGTTGATTTCTAGGTGTAATTTTGCCGTAAATGGTAAGTTCGCTATTACAACAGATAAATACGTAATAAATTTAAAGAGTAAGCGTAGCGTTGACCCGATTTCGCCCACTTTTTACAGGAAACAACGCAGGAACGTAAGGCATAGTTTTGCTAAATTTTGTGGAAATATCCTAATTCGATCTGCTGTATTGGTAACCTGGGCGGACTCGCCTACTATGTTTTTGTCAAAAATACTTCATTCGGAAACGTAATGACAACCCTCGGGTGTAGGGTATAAAAGGAGCAGACTCACTAATTACAAGAAACAAAAAAAGAGCTGCCAATAAAATTGTACGTTAGTGAAGAAAAAAAAAAACGCACCGGTAGCAATTTTATAGCGCATTTTCAAAGGAAAGAGAAAAAGAGTCGTCTTGTCTTTTGGTCTTGTGGTTTTGTGGCTTGATGTCTTGTGGTGGGTTACCGCAAAGCAAGCGTGTATGTTAGCGGGTATGCGTGTAAGTATATAAATTACAGGCACAGCTTTATAATTGGTAGAAATAATAATTCCTTTATGAAACTGAAGCTAAGGCAATATCAGAGAAATATCATTGGAATACCATAGATAACAACTGACTAACAACGACGGACCCATATTAACAACTATTACTACTACTAGTGCCTCGACAACTGCTTTTTGATAATTTACTTAAATTCTTGAATTTTTATTAACATTTTCTGATCAAAAATGCTAAATAATCGATAGAAATTTTTAACAAATTTTACCGATTATATTTCAATTAATGTATTTTATCATTTGTTTTCATTTGTTTTCATTTTGCCTAATTTTGTTGCAACTGCAATTTTTCATTGAGCAATTTCTTTAAATCTTCACACTCACCTCTTTTTGTTTTTGCGCATATTATTTGCTTACTTTTTATAGCTACGAATGGTTTATAATTATGGATTATTTTAATTTTAAACATTGCATTTAACTCATTAAATATTAAAGATGTTATGGGATATATTGTATGCGATTCATGGTATTCCAACGCTAAAGGCTATGGACTCGTCAGACGATCTGATTACTAAATAGATTATGAAGATAAAACTTTATTGTTTCTTTTTATGAAAACTCAACACAAGGGCTTTATTTATTACTACAATAATAAATGACACAACACAGAACACAAAGAAGACAACAATGACGATGATGATGATGATCAAAAAAGTAGAGCATGTTCGTAGTAAAGACAGTGGAAATAAAATAGGCGTCACTATCAATACTAGCTAATTCGATTAGCTGTGATGCACGAAAGCGTTGGTAACGCTGCTTTGTATTACTTCCGTTTATGCTGCTCTGCTTTGTTGATGATTTCCTCCGATTGCTACACATACACACATGCACGCACGCACACACATATGTACGTACACACATGCAAGTATACATTATATGCATTCAAACATTCACACAGACGATTTGTTGTGTTCCAGTGAAGTAATTTGTTGCAATAATTTTATTAGTGTAAGGTTGTTATTGTTAATACCGATTATATTGATGTTCTCTACATATTTTCCTGTGATCGAATATCCTTTTCTAGCAGAGTAAAGCATAAAAAACCCAATTTCCCATGCGTATGCGTATGTGAAGCATGACCGATTACTGAAAGGCACAACCGCACACACACACACGCACCCACGCATAATTAATCTAGGCCGTAAATTGTTCTCTCAAAAATTGAGTCATGCTAGGTTAATATTGCCGTTAATTAAAACAGTCAAGTTTTGGTGAGTTTGTCAGAAACAAATCAAACAAACCAAAAATAGGAAAAATATTTTTATTGCTGGTGGACTTGTTCTCAGGTGTTATTGTTGCAAATGCAGCCGTCTATATTATAGCCGTCGTCGTCATTTTTGTTGTTAACACAATGTCGAAAGAATCGAAACCTGAGAGGCTTTTATACTTTAAATGATCAATAATCTACATGTCTTAAATTAATTTGATCCTTCAATTGTGCAAAATTTATCACAATTTCCAGCATTCGGAGGAGTAATTAACACAATTCACTCAATCTTATTTGAAATTTATCCAAATTGTCACTGTCAAACATTCCTTGTTCGCGAATTCCGTAGCAGTAAATATGTCCGTTCTGAACGGTATTTTGGCACCACCGAATCATAAACATAATTCAAAATTACATTCATAATAAATTAGATACTGTTATGTCTCTATTGTAAAACTCGGTCTAGACAATACTGATTTTCAAGCACGTAATTTGATTGTCTTCATTTGGAAGACCGAGTTTGTTTTTATCTCCTTGTAATATTCTCTAAAAATATTTATTTTCCACTCTACAAAAGTTTTTTATTGTAAGAATAAAACAATGATTAAAAAAACGTGTTAGGAAAATATATTAATATCAAAATATATGTGCACAAATTTATTTTTGCTGCAAATGACACGTAGAACGAACTGCACGAATGTCAACAATAACAGATATCATATTGATGGAGCAACAACGATAATGACAACACTGCCATCGGCTCAAATAAAGCCAACTGAATTAACACCAATGGAAGAAGCATATGCTTCTCATTGTCGACGCCATTCTGCAACAAAGGAGCAAATCACGAAGCGGTGGAAAAATTTATCGCCACTTCACGAATGCGTGACAATGAATTTTGTAAATTAGTCTTGCTACGCATTGCGGCAGCATAAAAAATAGTCCTTTACACTCTCTGTGGGTAATGCGACAGCCGGATTCACTTCTCCTCGAATACCCCAATGCTGCTTCTCCTGTCTCTTTGACAAGTGTTGCAAGAACTGTCACAAGAGGCGCCAAGCGAGAAGAAAGTTTATAAGGGACGCACCTACAATAAGTCACAGTCAGTGGCAAAAATTTTAACAGCAACAACAACAGTAATTGCAACTCGTCAACATGCTCCTTTTTTTTGTTTTGTTTTTCTTTTGTTGTGAATAATGATGACGTCTACGGTCCTACTATATTGGTGATGATATTGGTGGCGGGAATGTTATCATTATTATTACATTTTTATTATTATTTCTGTTGGCAATAACATCAACCGTTTGAACGTGAATAAAGAAAAAACCGAACAATATTGCAATCTCATCGCATCTCTCATATCATTCGATGGCATTGGTTGAAGCTCTCTCGCGGCCGAAAGCCGCTAATTAGGAGAATCTTTTACGCAAAATGTATGGGAGAACTTTGTTGGTTTGAACAAATTCGTCATTTTGAGCACCTCGATTTCGAATTTGGTTTTCAACTCACCAAATTTACCTTAAAATTTTCTAATCATGACACATTGAAAAAAATTTAAATAATTAAATTTCCATTTCCGATATTCTCTTCCACTCGCTTTTTCTGTATAAAATATATTTATTCTTCGAAAGAAAACTCGTCAATTCGTCGTGACTTTTAAAGTGACAATTGTTTAATATTGTCACAAATGCCAAATGCCTTAAGTAAACAACAAATATTTCAACCGGCCAGACACCATCTCAAGAACAACAACAACAGCAACAGCAATAGTGAAAGCAATAATGAGAGCAGCAATGATAACGAACAAACTAAAGAATCACCACATAATATTAATAACAATAACAGGAATAAAGGCAAGAACAACAAAAGCAACAAAAAGCGTGAAAGGGTAATTGTGAAATGGCTTTCCGTGATGATGAAAATTGCTATCGGTCGCCTGGAGGAGGGTGTCTTCTAAAGCGCCAAACCAACTAAGCGTCTGAGTTCTAATGAAACGATTACAACATTTGTAACAACACTCGTAGGCACAGATTATGGCTTATGTCTACGAAATTGAAGCGTTATTTATCAAAGCAATGAAAGAAACAACAACAATAATAAATGCGTTCATTTATGAAAGGGGGACGAGTGGGTGAACCTAGAAATGTTTATCGAAAAACTGAAGGAAAAAACTTTGGGTAAAGTGCACATGGTTGGTATCATTGTTGTTTTTTCCCGACATGCAGACAGTACACAAAATACACATTTGAATAGAAATAGAAAGCGTCGCAGTAAAATGGTATGAAAAGAATAAGTTGAGTGCCTCAGGGAATGTTTCATTTGTAACAAAAATTCAAAATAAGAGGAAATAGAAATAAATAGGAGCCAAAAGGGGGAAGGAGAGGAAAAGCATGATAGTTTCGTTGATAACAATTTGTAAAAAGTATTTATTCTTCATTTAAATTCTTTGCAATTTTAAAATTTTAAATAATCTGTGAATACTTAATATTCCAGAAAAAGGCTACCAGAAATTCTTTTTTTCCACAAGGCAATATAATTATTAATGCATCAGTACTTGACGAATTCGAATTCAAAAACCTTGGATGTTTTAAAGAAATGTTAAAGCAGTTTAATCAGTTTGAACGTCTCAATTAAGTTTACTAACGCTACTACTTTCACTTAATAAAATTCAGCCCTTCAACAGACAAGGCTTTCATTTCCTTCAACGGACGGTTAAAGAATCCTTATATTTGCTGAAATAAGTCAGCTCACATTCACACGTTTTCTGACTAAATCAACACTGTACAGCTCTCGGTGTCGTGACTAAGTACTGAGAAATAATTCACTTTCATCGGGCTTGGTGTTGAAAATGGGAGTGAAATATTAATTAGCATAACGCATATCTCAAGGACTTAAAGCATTTAAAGTCATTATTACTAGGATACGACCGTTTAATACTATTTAAATAATCATTAAATGATATTTAATTGCGTGCGAAAATTTGCATTATTGCCAATATTATTTTAAAGTAATAATTGCGAATTCAAATTATATTGGCATATTTTTATTAAACGAACTATATTGAACTATAATGAACGAATTATATTGAACGAACGTCCAATTTGCTTGTTGCAGAGAATGTTTAAATTATCCTCTGGCTGTTTGTGCCTTAAAGGCGGCGGCCCTTAGAACGCTTTGGACATCAGCGTTGTTTCAACCTTAACGTCAGCTGGTCTGCGGAGACCCAACGAAAAGTTCTACCTTCAAAACTGATGGTTCTAATTTAGAAAACACTTCCATTTAGCCGGACTGAGAGTTGAATAATTTAACGCCAATGCCCAACGCGTTCTATGTGCCGTTGAGATTTGAACTTAAAAACCAGTACGATGCAGAGTATCAAAGAAGGTTATATAGTTATAGTTATTTTACAGCGAAGCTGCCGCCTGTTGTGGATAATTCCCGTAAGAGCTGACTGGATTAACGATGTTAGAGCGAAACCGCTTTTCTGTTTATTGATCACCGGAAACCATCAACTGTTTACGAATTACGAGATAACAGAACTAGATGTTGCGAAGACATACGTTATTTTGTTACGACTGATATTCCTGATCGCGGCGCTTTTGTGGAATCTTCTTCAAAAATTATTCAAACTTTTTTTTGTGTGATATATTTTGAAGCAAGGAGCAATAAATAGCCTAACAGTGTAAGTATTATACATGCAGCGACGCTCTTTCCTTTTCCTTTGTCATCTCTTTTAGCTTACGTTAAAATATTTTTACGAAAATTAAATCTTTAGCAAAAAGCACAATATCTGATTGAGCTTTTATATTCGTGGTGAATTTATATATAGTATATATGTACATAAAGGGTGTTTTTTAAGACCTATAGTAAAATGGTAAAAAATAATACAAAATGTTTGACTTTAATAAAATTGTTTTATTCACTTGAAAGATCAAGACATAGCATTAACATTTGAATGGTTTAAACTATTCAATAATGTAATAATTACGTAGTGCATTCTCTACGTCCAATTTTGAGCTCTTCTTCGAGTACTGCTGGCCATATGTCACAAATAACGCGGATAATTATGGCCTATATATTCCGCTTTTGTTCCAGGAAAAGCGTTATATCCTACTCTTGAATAAATAAGAGATTATATTGCTTACAATTCCGTGCGAGTGATTGGTATCGTTTACATAGGATTGTAAACAAGAACTCTTATTTATTCACGAATAAGATAGCACTGAAAACGATGATTTTTCCTTGCTTTCACATTGCTATTTTCATTTCTCGATTATATTCGAGTGTGAAATATTACAGAAGTATGGATTACGGTACAGATTAATATCGAGTACGTCCGTTCAAGGGCGCAATAAAATCAGTGTCAGAGAGTTTCACTGAATGCCATACGACATACAATGCGAACATTTATTATTTTTTAATTGGGGCGTATATGCTATTTTCAACCTTCGCTTCTAGATTCAACGAGAACGAATTTTGCTATTACGCCACTCCGTTGAAAATCACTGCTACTGGAAGTGTTTATATCTCGCCTTTCGGAATCTGACCTGATGTATCTCCGAGTATCAATTGATTTCTACATATTGTCGCTTCGGTCCAGCCGTTTTTAATGCGCTGCTAACTTATGGTAAAACACTTAATTCATTGATGAAATTTAAAGCATCGATTGGTTTATGATGTGGATACTAAAACAGAAAGCAGTCCTCATGATATTGGTGGTGACTTGAAATCCCTCTGAGATTAAAATTGAGGCAATGTCCTTGAAAAAAATTTTTTTTCATATATGCTTGCATTTTAGAAGGAGCAGGACAATGGACATTATTAATTTGCTTAACTCAAATTTTTATGGAGATGCTCTAAATAAAACCAACGTTAAACTGATTCTTCAACCGCTTTCAAAATTCATATAAAAATAGGCCGTATGGCCGTATGGTATAGGCCTTCACGGTCGAATAGCGGTGGTCATAAATAACGATATTGGCAGATGCCATACATCCACGGGGATTGCACTGCTCCGTTACTTGGGTCTTAATTGGATAATGATAAATATTCATGAGGTCTGGTGCTGAAAGCTATAGGATAAATTTGCGTAACGCATATCTCAAGGACTAAACGTTTTATAGATCATTTATTATTACTGGAATATTATATGGGTTTCTGACCGTTTACAAGTATTTAAACGTTTACTAAATGGCATTTGATTGCATGCGATAATTTATGTTATTGCTTAGTATTATTGCATATTTGCGGATTCAGATCATATTCAGCTCTAGCCATGTTCAGATCTACAAGAAAGCCGTCTGAAAACTTCGCTCTAATTATTAAAGTCGTGCGTTTCTGTTGCGGACTAATAGGCGCAGACATAAGCAATCCAAAATTTCGAATGAATTGGAAGACTTATATTGTCATTACATGTATCGCGTTTTATTTTATTTGCACTATTGCCAATATAGTGAAGCTATTTGACGAAAAGCCAACTTATTTGCTGGAAGCTTTGTGTATGATGGGAAGCGTGCTGCAGGGAGTATCGAAACTCGCTTCTGGTTGTTTGTACTCTAAAGAGATTGCCGATTTGCGGCTTGAACTCGAAAATGTGTACACAGAGTATCAAGAGAAAAATAGTACTTATTATGTGATATTGCAAAAGAACTGCCGCCGGTCATGGAGAATTCTCTTAGCAGCTGGATGGATAAACGCTGTACTGCTTGCCATATTTATTCCGACGCCGTTTTTCGTTTTATTGATCACAGGCAAGCACCAGCTCCTGATGACCTTCGAGATACCCGGCCTGGATGTGGAGAAGTCATACGGTTACCTTATGACGACTGCAATTCATGGCCTATGTATTTTTGTTGGAGCGTTTGGCCTATTCGCCGGTGATATGTTCGTTCTCATCTTCCTATCGCATTCCCTTTTGTTCGCTGACATATTCGAACAAAAGATAAGGGACATAAACCAATGCGTTGCAGATGGTAATCAAGACGATCAGACAAAATCAATGCTAGAGGATTTCATTGAATGGCATAAGAAGTACAACGCGTGAGTTTATTGCATTTCGTCCCAGTCATCAAAACTTATTCCCTCGTTCGCAGATTCAACGACAAATGCAATTATTCATTTTATTATATCATTGCGGTGCAAATCACTACTGCTGGAATTTCTATAGTTTGCACTCTTTACATTTTTCTTTTTGGCGATTGGCCCGGCGCATACACTTATGTGCTTTATCCCATCTGCGGTATATATTCTTATTGTTTTTTGGGAACTCAAATTAATAGCTGCGTAAGTCTCAATTCGAAACTATAGCCGCCTTGCTTGTAATCAATCTCAGTCTTGAATTTCCGTTTTTCAGAATACTCGCTTCATTGATGGAATCTATGACATCGATTGGTTTATGCTAACAATTCCAGAACAGAAATTAGTGCTCATGATGTTGATGAAAGCTCAGACTCCTTCTGAGATTCAAATTGGTGGGGTGATCCCGTTATCAGTTAGTACTGGATTGCAGGTGGGTAGTCGGTTTGTAGGTTTGGGACCAGACTTATCATCTATGCTTATTTCTTATAACATTTTTGAACTTTCAGATCACTAAATACATTTACAGTATCTTTATGATGATGGTAAAATGTATTGAGGTCGAAGAACTTTAAATGTCGCACCTTGGGTACCAGGCGGAAAAAGATCGAATTGAGAGGGGAGCAAATATACTTAAGCCCAGAAAAGGTTTTAGATGCTCTTCAATATTTTAATTTTTTGGTTATTTGTTTCAAATTAGACTTGGTAATATAGCTCCAATTAAACTAGAGCAATTATCGTAGGAGAATATTTTTTGAAATGCTTTTTATTAAAACTAATAGAATCAATCTTTCGCTTCAAGAAAACGCGAACTCCTCAGTACAATCATTAGATCTCTTTCAAACAACTCTTTTTTCAAATATGTATTAATAATGCTTCATAGTATAATATCTAAATAAAGAGCTTTCCTGTTTTTAAGATGCTAGTATTTTTCTCTTTATCCCATAGCTTATATAATCTACATCCGTAATATAAATTTAAGGTTTGATTCTAATAGTCAGTGCGCTGTACACGTCTCTTTTAAGTGGATATGTCACACTCACTCTTTGGGGAAGTTATAATATGTAACACTGCCGCCTCGTCCATATAAGTTCTCGTATAATGCGGTCTTTGGAATCGTGGTTTTCTGTAGAAGGTGGGCTCGCCATTTCTTGAAAAATAATTTAATTTTCGTAGATGAGTTCGTGTATGAAATGTTGTCATTCAACTCGTCTACGAACATTTAAACTGAATTAAGCATGTGGATATATTCATATCATACATCATACCGAACGACTGACAATAATAAAGAATGTCCTCGCTAAATTTCATGACAATATCTTTTTTCGTTTTCCGTGATTTCTCCAGATGGCGAATGGGCAAACAAACAGACAGACAAGCAGATGGTCGAGTAGATCTACATTGACTCAGGAAAGGATTCTGAGCCACAATATATGCTACCACAACTAAACCATATATTTTCCAATACCCAACAACGTTTTCTCTAACGATTTACAAGCAGAGGAACAAACTTAATATAAATGGTCTTAAAACAATTAGTTTGGCTTAGTTTGTCTTAAAACAAACTTAATATAAATTGTCAGGTAATAAGTAAAATTAGCAGGTGGCAAAGGACCCGCATTGAACTGCGATAATTGCGTTCATCTATTACTGAGGTCGTTATTGAAAACTGGTTAACTTTCAACGGGCATGGTGCCGAAAGTGGGAGTGGAGTATTAGTCTGACTAACGCATATCTCAAGGAGAACACGTGTTGGAAGATCAATCCCTATTACTGGAATATTATATGGGTTTATTTTTTATTTACTTATTTCTTTTATTATATTTCTTAAATAATGTAAAATTGCGCGTGAAAAAATTGTTGATATCAATGTAATAAAGTGAAATTTATATGATAAAGTAATATTTGTTGATTTAAATCACATTCGGCTGTCGCCGCGTTGAAAACTAGAGGAAAAACATTTGAAGGTTTCACTTTAATTATCAAAATTATGCGCTTTTGACGTTTTTATCGCATTTTTTTATGCAATAATACATTATATTATGAGATTGAAGTGCAAATCGCTACTGCCGGCATTTCCATGGTTTGTTCACTTTACATTTTCCTCTTTGGTGATTGGCCTACCGCGTACGTTTACGTGTTCTATCCCACTATTGGAATATATGCCTATTGTTTTTTGGGAACTCAAATCAATAATTTTGTAAAGCTAATTTCAAATCATTGTGTTATTGCTTCAGTTTACAACATCGATTGGTTTATGCTGCCGACACCGGAACAGAAGTTAGTACTCATGATGTTGATGAAGTCACAGGCTCCTTTAGACATTCAAATCGGTGGAATAATTCAACTTTCCGTCAACACTGGTTTGCAATTGAATGCTTAAATGAATATTTTGACGAAATTTAATTGAAACCACTCGAATTCTTTCTCCACTTCCAACATTTTTAGACTACCAAATATATTTACAGTATCCTATCCGTATGATGATGTTGGAATGCTCTGACAATTTAATTTACATTATTTTATAAAATAAATGAAGTTTAAAACAAATTTCTGAAATCATTTAAAGGTCGATGGAACAAATTTCAAACAGTTCACTGACTTACTACGTAGTGAAATAAAGTATTCTACTATATTCTTTAGTAAACGCCTTCTCACTAAAGACGCAACACTAAATACATTAATAGCATTTCGTGTGAGTATTTAGTGAAAATTGAAATGAAATTGCGTACATTCAAATTAGTTTGATTTCTCAATAATTTTTGCACCATTATATCGATTTAGTTCTTACCCACTTTCCCTCGAAATTATACACAGACATAGCTTCAAAATGTTTCCCCACGATTCTATCACTTGTATACATTTCACGAAACCTTGCTTTCCTAAAGATGAAAATCCTCACAACCTATAAGTAATACAATATCTTACTACAGTCATGAGCTCGATCCTGATCATTTGACACCACCAATTGACGCACACTCAGACAAGAACATGTCAATTGCCATATGTTCTATCACGATGTTTTAATATCTTGAAGAGTGTTGATGGATTTTCTTATTCAAAAACTACTACCAAAGATAGAACGGCTATGAGCAGATTTCCGATTTCGATAACGTGAAGGGTAGGCCGAAAATCTATTTTCAATAAATACAGGAAGAAATAAGTATAAGGTACTTAACGTAAGGAATATTCGTACAAAAGTTGGAAGATTGAAAGTTGGAAGTTGAAAAAACCGATCTATAAACAACTTGTTTTTTATATAACTAAACCATCAATAGAATATCTTTTCGGATGATAAAAACGGTAAAAGATTTTTAGAAATGATAATTGTTTTCATTTTGAACCTAATGCGAGCAAGAAAAGGTCGATCGACAAGCAACAAAAAGCAATTGGTTTGAAAAATATCAGGTAGTTATTACATGTTTTTGATAAATAAATTTTGCGTAGAGAGATTCTGTAGAGAGGGCTGATACCGGAAGGGATGGCAAAACAAATCACTGTATTCGGTTTTAGAACATCGTTGGTAAACTAGCGATTTGAGCTCGAGTAGGCTTGAAGAAAGCAAGGAAAGACGGTAAGGAGAATGATTTACCTACTCAAATCATTAAGCCCTCGAAAATCGAAAGAGATGCGGAAAAAAGAAAGGGCTGCTGCTGTTGCTGATGCTCCCGATGCTCGAGTACTTTTCAAGAAAGGACATTTTTTTCTTCCCCCGTCGCATAAACTTTTCAAGTGTTTCAACAATTGCCACGCTATCGCGATTGTTTACATTCGACACGTTAGGGTAAGGGTATTTTCTCTTTTGAAATCATTGTTTGAACTCGGATAAACACTTTAAGGCCAGATTTCTTCCAGAGATAGCACAGATCCAACAGCAGATGATTAACCATCAAATCCACCAAGACAGAGGGAAAAGGAGGCACAAAAATATGAGGTTGTGTTATACCCAAGACACCAAATGCGTTTTATTTTATGCGAAATCTTATTGTTGTCTTCATTTTCGTATTCCTCCAACTCGAATTTTGACTATCTTTGCTTCATGACAACAAGATTACTTCAGAGATACTTCTTCGCTCTCTTAAGGACCTCTTCGAAGACAGCAAATACTCACAAATAATAAACAATATGTTGGATATTGTGAAAAAGTATCACGACTACTAGGATATATTGCAGAAAATAAGACTCGGGCATATGAGTTGGCTCGAAATCTATTAAAGACTTTAATAAGCAGAATCACAAAAAGATTTGAAGTGGGCAGTCGAGAGTGGTTCACGACTTGAAAAATTATTTGTTTCCATATTATTTTAAATAACGTTATAACGGTACATACGCTCGGAAACCTTTCTTTGCTTTTCTTCATTTTTCTTGGAATTCTTGTATTTCTCAGAACTATTTGAAATTTCTTAAATACATTTATCGCACAGTTTCGTTGTGTGCCCTAAAGCAGAATAATTTTGCAATATTTTCTGTTAAAAATATGCCAGAGATATTCAAGAGGAATTAGAACATTAATGGATAATATTATGAAGAGGAAGGGAAGGGGTTAGGTTGCCAGAGAAACGAATCATGTAAGAGACTCAACAAAACTAGTAGTCCGAGAGACCTGATTGCCATTAAATTCTTCATTAAACCAGGATACCGTACCACTAGATAGATCGATGACAAGCCAATGTAAATGATAACCTGAACTGATAATGATTTGTTTACTTTATTCACACTGTCAGCGCTTTATATTCGCAAGATTAGTACAAATAAAATAATTAATAATAAAATTCAAAGCGCCCACTTGAAGCACCCACTGTCCTTTTCATACTAATATAATTTTTCAGTGTATTCCACTTCGATACCTTCGCCGTTCACACCTCCTTCACTTTCTTATGAATCGTCTATATCGGTTGTCGGTTTGTAGATAGGTCTGTAGGCTCTAACAAATCTTGTAGTTACGCAGGCAACACTGAGACTTAAGCCAAGCCAAACAATTCGTTCCAACTAAATGGATCCAACTATAGAATGTACTCCCACTCGCAGTCACCCTCGCGGTCACTTAATGGGATGAGAAAATTCAAACTTAAATAATATTAAGTAAATATAATGGTTAACAAATATCCTTGTTGGAGCTCCGTTCGACCACTCGCCCCTCCCCCTCACGGCATGGTGTTACAATAATTGTATGTCCTTCCAAAGCATTTCTATGGACAGTGACTTTACCGATAACGTCTTATTTGTATAATATGCGCTAAACTGAAAAGTGTTTGCTATGGAAGAGAACGTCACTCATTTGATTACGTCACTCAATACGAGTAAATGGAGCAGAAACATTGTGGAGCGTGGTAAGGAAGGACGAAACATGTCAAGAAAAAAAGAAAAGCAGGCGAGGCAGGCGAAACAATGGAACAAAATTAATCATCAAAATTTTCCGTCGGTTTATAGAAATCAGAGGAATGGAGAGGAATGAACATTGGAATAATTTGTAATAATTTCTCATGCGGAAAAATATTTAAATTTTATAGTGGTGAAAATTTCTGAAAAATTGAACATTCTGTGAAAAAAAATTATACATTCTGTGTACAGCATTTTCGCCACCGACCGTCTTTAAGCTAGATTTTTCTTTTCCGCATTAAAATAAGTAGTTCAAAGTTGGGGAGCATCATCGCCATCCTTCCATTTATTAGGCTCTAGGATTTTTTCGAATATGAAAAATTTTATATATTTTTGTTTTCTTGGCTGACTTTCAAGTCCTTCGGTGACTCGCTTTTTTTCGTTGTCCCCGTGGATTAATTTCGTTTTAATTTATCGAATCGAACGGATTTATTGAAAGTGTGAAGGCGGTGAGGAGGGGAATATCATTGGGTTGATCATACGCCGAACACGGTGGAGGATGAGAATGGTAAGAGTGAAGTGTAATAAAATATTAGAAAATAGTATAATGAATAATTTCAAAGCCCAAACTGGTTTTACAAATAATTATCAAAATTCACTACACATTTATAATCATTCATAAATCACGATTAGCAATTCAAAGGCACCAAATCAAAATTGGGCATTAGAAAAATCAATATTTTTATAAAAATATTAAGATTTTTCCTACGGAGCAGAAGCTTTACCGCTGCAGAACGCAGATCCTATGGCTTGTTTTTTCAGCTGTCAAAGCTTTAAAAGCTTTATTGACTTTATTCATACACAAGCTCAACCCTCTCACCCAGGCGCTGATGTTTTGTTAGTATCATCCAGCTCCTGACACCCTTCAAAAAGAGAATCTGTCAAGATCCCTTTGCTTTTCATTCTCCTTTTTTTTCTTGTTAAGTTATTTTAAGCTACTTACGCAGAGCAAGGTTTTGCTGTTATAAAAACGTGCGAGAGTTGGGCAAACATCAACAAAAGCAACAGCAGCAGTACGGGAAGCAACAGAAAAGGCGAGAACAATGAGAAAAATCAGTAGTAAGAGCAAGATCACCACCAACGGCATTGCCTGGAAACCTGATGAAGGCATATTTCTTATTCTTCCTTTGAATAACTATATTTTGTGTACATAATATATATATACACACCGCACACACGCAATCACACATACTCTTAAATGTACAAATTCATAAACTTATCATATATCGAATTTCGCGTTGGTTTATACTCCTTGAGGATGGTCCAAGACATTGCCGGCGTTCATAACTACTAATCAGCTTACGTTGTTTCAATATCTGTCAGTCGTTTGTCTGTCGAAAAATGTTTCTCCTGAATGTGCCGTAGTTTGTATCTCTGGTTTATATACCGCTACCTTTATAAAATGTCAAAATAAAATTGATTTTTTCGTTATGATGAAATGGGTGAAAATATAATGGTATAGTTTACTTAACTACATGGTTGCGGTTACTACCACTAAATATGTACTATTTCATATATTTACTAACTGTAATTATATGTTTAGTTTAATCTCACCACTTTAAGATTAGTTGTGTTAAACAGCGTTGAACCATTCTTGATGTAAACGAGCATAATTAAATGGGAGGGGTAAGGAAATTGGGCGTCGGAGAAAAGAGGGTTACACAGATTCAGCATAGAAATTTTGCGATGAAAAAAGCGACTGCCTCTGAACCAATACGATGTGTCAGCGGTCGGTTCATTACCAGTCAGCGCAAACTGATCAGTCTGTCATTGATTTTCACAATCTCTTACATTCGAAAAAGCTGGTATGAAAAATCCCGCTGTAATGAATCTAGGCTCACGAGATGAATGGTAAAGGTTGAAAGTAATGATTTTCGAATATAAAAGTAAACGGCTTCCACAAAATTGAACATCGTAAGAGTTGAAAGGCAATATTTCTTAATGTTTCATACCAGCTTTTTCGAATGTAAAAGATTGTGAAAATCTAGGCCCTAGATGAACGTTTATTAACAGACATTTATGAAAAATAATGTGAGGCAACGTACAAAAATAGTTAGTCTGTACTCGTTGGCTTTCTTTTCTATTAAAATTCAACTTCTAGCGAAAATGATGACTTGTATTGAAAAGCAATTTTAAAAATTTTACCTATCTCTTGACTTCAATCGGTGGCAATTTTTCTTATATGGTTTTACAGAATTTTGCCAACTGCGCAAAAATAGCTAGCCTTGAAAAGCTTCTCTTTATCCTGGTTTAATATATAATACGATGTGTGTTCATATAGTCATATTTAGTTGGACTTCAGCAAATCTGGATTAGAAAGTAAACTTTATGTCGTTTAAGATCGAAATGGAATGCTGGGTTGGTTAGTACTGATACTGCTTCGAAGTTCGATCTATAGGGCCATATTTGCTTTGCTCCGTATGCAGTAATATATGAGAAAGTGATAAATATAATACGCAAACAATCTTTCATTCATGCAATGATTTTGTAAATAATCATTGTGTGTAAGTCTTATCTATTGTAGTTTTGAAAATATAGCCGTCTGAAACTCAACCTTTGAGGGCTATTACTCCTCTCGTCCATCTTTGAAAGCAGCACAAAGGCCATCAAACAAATTTTGGCTTGTTGATTACGGTAAATCCGTTCCAAAAGCCAATTTCGTTCTCTTCGTTTAGATACATGACGTTCCCCTGCACAATGAGTACGTTTTTTATATATAGAATAAACGGGAGCTTTGCCATTAATGTTTATTGGTATTGGAATCCATTATTTGTAAGTCCAACAAGATATTATATATTTGAAAACGTTTGATAATTGACAAATTGTGTATTAATAGCATCAGCGCTATAACATACATTACCATTATCCTAAGCACTACCAAGGTCCA
This sequence comes from Physocephala rufipes, assembly GCA_963966595.1. Lineage (NCBI taxonomy): Eukaryota > Metazoa > Arthropoda > Insecta > Diptera > Conopidae > Physocephala > Physocephala rufipes. The sequence goes on from OZ016505.1 coordinate 22,112,928, forward strand.
CGTCACCATCATCACCATGCTGACTCTTTTTTCATCGTCGTGACCATCATTCGTTGCTAGAGCCGGGAAATAAATAGCTTTTAATTACAGTCTCCTCCGTAGACATTTTACTCACCAGTAAAAGCAATATTGTGCTAATAACTATTTTTTGATACATATTTAGATTTGCTAAATATTGAGATATTGACGTTTTTTGCGATTCAAATCTTCTATTTTGAACATTTCTATTTTAATGTAATCATAAATTTTCAGAAAATACATCATACTTTCTATCGTATCAATTTTGCTGTTTTACTTTGTAAAAATTGTTTGCGTTACGACACCACTGCATACATTTAACAACTGGTTACAAAATCCAATTGTGGTAATTACTCTAATCAGATATTCTGGGAACCCTTAACAGCCAATTGATGTTCGGATTTTAGATTACATCTGTTAACGCCGTATAAGTCTGTATGATTTGGTTATAATCAATTGTATGATGGAGCAACTTTTTTTAAAAGGTTCCGTTTAATTTTACAGATAACTCAAAAAAGAGATTCCCGTACAAGTTTGGAATTTGTTCGGTTTTCTATCTATCTTTGCCCGTTTTTAAAAAATCAAAATAGTGACACCCGCGAAATTAATGTGATGTTTAAGAATATGTTCTCTTTACTGCCATTTGAGATTTTCAGTGACAAGATTTTAGTAATTCAAATTGGACGCAATCGTCCTTTCGAATTGTAAGCAAAATATAAATACTTCTCTCCTTGGGAGTGCCATCGAATTGGTCCCCCTTAATTTGTATTACTACAAAATTTTAGAACAAAATTCACTCTATGTAAACTTCAATTATTTGGTGGTATGGGTTTCTCCGGCTACATCGAATCACCGTTGTTAAAGCAACCTGTTTGTTAAAAAACCATTCGTTTGCCTTTTTCTCATTTTCCTTCTATTTCTTCTGGCTTACAATAAGTTATATATACATATCATATAATATATATAAATGTGAGTGTGTGCATGTGTAAAATATTCTAAGCACACATATGGCTCGATGAGCACCAATTATTTGTCACTGCTGTCAGCCAGTGGTTCCTTTTTATTTTGGTTCCGTCCGGAGCTTTAGTTATTAATTTGACTTTCATGTTCAGCTTCTAGAGATTATAAATCAACATTAAATAATTCATATATATAGCTGCCCTTGTTGAGAGCTATTTTTAAACTGTTTTACAACAATTCAAAAGCCATACCCCAGGGCGTTTCTTTTCGAAGATATTTTCCCCCAGCGTTTTAAAATTAATAGAAAATGGAAAAAAAAAACAAAAAATATTAAAATAATATTGTTTGATGGGGGAACTAATTAAAAATTCTGTACGATATATTAAATAAAAATTATGAACTCAATAATTTATACAAAATTCACGATTCTGAAACAACAAGGACCGAGTGCGTGTTTAGTTTTTGAGGTTAGAAACCCAAATGAATAATTATCTATCAAACAAAATCCAATAAAATACATCGAAATAAACAATAACAGCTTGAATTTAATTATAAAAATGTTTACTGCTACGTAACTTGTACGATGTGTCAAGAAAGCATGTCTACGTGCGTGCACATGATGACGTATACACAAGTGACATATCACGCACTATTGATTGAAAGGCCCGAGAATTCTCTTCTTCAGAAAATTGTTATCACGAAAAGAAGAGAACCATTTAACAAATAACGAATAAAGGGCAGCTGCAGGTGACTGAGAGATAGCTTGGGTCACCTTTGATAATGAATTGGTTCATGTAGTTAGTAATAATTTATGATACACTTTGAAAAAATATTGTTAGTAATGAAACATTTTGGGAACTTAATAACAAGAAAAGATAATTTGATGAAAACAAAATTTGAATTAGATTAATTTTTCGATGGCCTTTTTAAGGAGTAGAAGAAATATTGTAGTCATTAAAAATTTCGAATTTTCAAGTTTCAACGAACTAAATTTGTCTGGTACCGTGGTGACCGTGCGGTATGTACACGTCTAAATCTAATAACAATCGGTAGTGCCACCGGGGGACAATCCTTCTCCGAGGAGATTTCAAATATTTTACATTAAAGTCTAATATTTGTATAATAAAAGTTAAAAATGCTAATTACATTATTTAAAATTAATAGTAGTATGTGATGCATTGACCGGATTGCTTTTTTTAGTGTTCTATGTGATTTTCTAATTATTTTAATTTTCTAGTGTTGGAAAAGTGGTTTATCCTTGCGTGTCGTATCAACCGATGTAGTCCTCTAACAGGGCTGGAGAGGCAAAATCGTTTGTATCTTTACCATCTTGCGTCCTTCACAAAATATAAGGGAATACCTAATGGTTCATCTATTCGACATACTACCAAAACGTCAAGTAATATACATTCTGTATTCTCGTTACCCAAATTTTGGTGAGGGATCGCCATTGCGTGACGTATAGTAACATCAACTCATCTGACCTTAAGATACGTCCAACAACTATTAAATAGAAGTATTTAAAATACGATATAACATGAAACTAGATTACAATTGTTAAACTTAAACTTAATGAAAATGAACTTTAATGAAAATTTTTTTAATTGTTTTTTTTTTTTGGAACGCGTTTGTTAGCTTGGAAGCTTAGGAAGCCTCACCGTACTTTAAAATTTAGCAAGGGGAGGTAATTTAAGTAGGGACTCTTAAAAATATTTTTAACTGTTATAATTATAGTTTTGTGTATTAAATAAATAAAAGGAAAATGTCTAACACTTTAATTGATCGAAAGGGCAGCAATTACATGGAGCCATCAACGAGTAAGAACATCACTGAAAACAACAACAAACATAACCATAACTACTTCAAATTCAGCAACGACATTATCAACGACATCAACAATAGTTAAGCCCATAATGTTGTTTAACTTGTTTTTGAGTCTTTAACAAGATTTTAGGTAGCAAAAGTTCGATGTAATTTTACTTCCTGTCTCTCGTACTAATGCATTGTTAAATGTTGTCGACGTTGTTGTTGCGGTTATTGTTATAAGTCTTGTTCTTGCCTGCTTTTCTTCCTCTTCTACTTGTTGCTGTTACCGATCATTACGAATATTGTATTACTTGCAAAAGATGCACCTTTCTGTGCCCGCCAAACGGCGAAGGTAATGCCGGAATATTGGGTTAGCGCAGTAGTGGCGGTGGCAGCGATGCATTTGCTTTATAATTAGAAAACAGCTCAAGTTTATTAAATGCTGTAATTTCCAAAGGAACACTGACTAAAACGAAAGAGCCACTATTAGCGCAGTTACCGTACGTTGTTGTTGTTATTGCTGCTGCTGATGCTTCTATTGATCACTTTTTACCTTTCTTTCATACTTTTTGGGTTGTTTGAAATGTTGCAGCGGTGTTCCAAGTACTTGTTGCTGAGTTTTCTGCTATTTTTACTGGAGGCGAATCTGCCACTGTTGATGATAACTAATTGCCAACGTTAGTAATATTCGTCGTGCAACACTAGACAACGGCACCAACCGCAACTATATCTGCCAATGTTATCAACGAGAAGAGCACGATTGCGCCTTAATGCTAGTCGTGAGTTAAAGATGCTTTTTATTAACACTGCTATTACTCTTCATAAATTACAATGTTGTTAATGCATCATTTGTGATGGTTGTGATGTTTCGACGATGCTTTTAAAAAAATTGGTTTTCTTTTGTAGAAATTCTCATATAGTTCATCAGTTTTTAAGTGTTCGCACGTAGTTTTAAATCATTCTCATTCGTGGAAATTATAAATTTCATCAGATAACAGAATTAGGAGAAATAAACCATATCTCACTATCTTTTGAAAGTTCCTTCTAATGTTTCCTGATAATGCGTTGCACATTATTTCAAGCACCCCAAAATCGAATGCAACACATTTATTTCAGAAGATCAAGAAGTTCTATGGCATAACCGATACAACAAAACAACAGAAAAAAATACACGTATGTTCATTGAACTGAATGTTGAATGGCAACTCCACAAGTAGTTAGAGTGACCATTTTAGAATAAGCGTATAATTTTATTAATCACTTGGGGATCAACCAACTGATTTCTTTATTTCAATAAAGTGGTGTCTGACACAGTTTAGGAATCGATCTAAACAAAAACCAAACAACGAACAAAATCAGAACCAAAAAAGCTGTTTGAATGTTTTAGAGGGTGACGATCTAATATCACATATGGGATGGGATGAGTATAAAAGATCCCACCAGAAGGGAGACAAACGAGGTCACTATTTTATGGAGGATTCCATCATAAAGACCCTTAACAATTAGCCGACAGCCAGATGTATTTAAAGTGAAGCACAATAACAGAAAGAAAAGGGAGGAACTAAACACAACAGAAATTAAGAAACGCCGACAAGACAACTTTTCATCTTCAAATCGACATGTGTCGCTCGCTTAAAATGACAGAGACACGGAGTTCTGCTCCTGAATGAGTTTTTATGATCTCGTAGGTATTGAAGATTGTTGTTTTTGCTTTTGTTGCAGAAGACGATATTTCTATGTTTATAAAATCTGACATTTCGACAGATACAGGCTTGTTATTGCTGTCACAATAATTTAATGATCACATCAGGTCACATTAAAAACAAACGTCCATGCAGCTCGTTTCTACGACCAAATTAATTTTCTTGTCTTTCAACTAGCTAAGACAAATAAAAAATTTTTGTGGCAAGTGAAATTGATTTCAACCGTAACCGGAAGTTAGTGGAAGTTTTTTTCGATTTTTTAATGAGGAGGGAACAGTTCCTTCTCCCGATGAATCCATTTTTTTCATATGGTTATTTCTTTTCCTCGAACTTTCTGACTGAACAATTTATTTACTGCTTGTTTTTTATTCCCCGCACCCATCCGTGACATTCACAAAGTCTACCCATCAAAAGGAAAATTATGACAGTTTGCACATTTAATTAATTACAAGTGATTTTCACTCTTCGCTTCTCTTTTCCCCTTTTTTCTTTCTCTTTCCACTCCCTATCATTCTCTTGTCAGTGTGTGTGCTAAATGTTCCGTAGCTTGTATTTCTTGAGATGTCTAGGTGTTAACTCTAAAACTTTAGTAAACGAAAATATAAGAATAAACGACTTTCCTTTAAGGACATAACATAGTCTGAGTAGAAGGCTTAACTGGAGGAGTGTTTACGTTTGGAATGGCCAATAGGCTCCCTTTTTAAAATAATTTTACCTTAAACGTGGACAAGATTTGGTACACTTGCAAGTGTACCTTATGTTAAGTGCTTAGAAATTCAATCTATTCATTAGAACGACGTGCTATCAATTGATTGTTCGAATGCGGTTATTGGAATAAAGTTGCAACAAATTGACTTGAAATTATTTAGAATTTCTGCAGGAAGTTTTTATAAGCTCAAAGAGCTTTTCATTCACATTCGCCATATTCGCGATTAAAGAAATTTGGCAACGGCTGATCTTTAGAGTTGCTAGATGGAGAAAAAGCTGGATGGAAAACAGCTTTTGCGCGTACATTCCTATTAAATATCAAATTATTGTATGTATGCTTTCGGCAACATCAGTTTACTCTATTTCCGAAACTTCTAACATTCAGCAAAAAAAGGGGGCGGAACAAATTAAACAATGAATTGATGACAATGAATGAATGAATTTTTCCGCATTTTCCTCGGGCTTTTGTCATGGTGGAATGCTACAAATATCTAAAAAAACTCTAGATGAACGCGTCATTTGATATTTCTTTTAGGGAATTTCGTTCTGCTCGTGGGTATGTGTGCGCCATATGAACTCATCTTCTATATTTGTCTCTCAATCTATTGTTATCATTTCGATATTTTCAAAAATGTTTCTATAACGAATTTTTTCTTTGTCTATTATTTAGATTGTACATCGTTCGCTATTATTCGTGTGATAACAAAAAAAATTGAACAGAATCAATACAATGAAATAGAACGCAGATTGTTTTACGTGTTCCAAATCAAAATATTTTGACAAACTCTTTTTAATTCTGATTAAGTTTTTCATTGTTATTTAAGTCTGATTTTTGTTACTTATTTATTTTTTATTTATTTATTTTTATTTATTTATTCATTTATTTATTTTTATTTATTTATTTAGTTATATATCTATAATTATTTATTTATTTTTTTATTTTTTTTTGGCAAATAAAATGTAATTGATTAAACATTGATCTATTTTAGCCGCTTTTTCGACGATAACTTGTAGGATATGCTGCCTAAGTTTGAAAATTCTTGCAATTCTTATACAAAACTTTATGCAAACGCCATTTCGCATTTTCAAACACATTGCGCTAAAAATGTATTGCTTAAAAAATGTATTCTTTAAATTTTTTTTCAAAATTTGATTTAGCTTTTGTGGAAATTCGAAAGGATTGCCAATCAGGTGGAGTAGACACTGAAAATTAGTCAACCCAAGCAACTAGGTCTTTTAATAATCATGCAAATAACATAATCGGTCGGTTTAAGTTTTTGTCCAACTTAAAAGCGAATCCCTTAAGTTATACAACAATATTTAGTTTAACCTCCGCAGACTCCTCCCACTTTGCCCTCTTTAAAGAATTACTCTCTTCTTTACTTCGTAATCCTCTAAAGCAAATGAATATTTTTTCCAAACTATATAAACAGCTATTTCAATTTATTTTATTTTTGTTATAAATTTTTTTCTGAAAAGTTTACGCTAGACCAAGAAATAATTTTTCTTTGAAGTTATTTCTGCGGTGACGGCAAAAATGGTCAACTTCAAGATTTTTATCTGTCATTTCTTAAGTCTCAACGAATTTGTAGTTGCTTTATTTATTTCTCATTTTTGTGACAACTAAGAATTTCACGAATTTACCGACTGCCATATGTGCCTGACAAAATGACAAAAAATTGCGTAATAAATTCCAAACTAGCGAAGATATTAAACCTAACCTAAAACAAACATTTATAAAATATTGTAGTAATCGTTAAAAAGAGTAAGAGCAGGAGGCAGAGAGAGAGAGAGTATGGAAAAATTAAAAGAAATCAAAGGCTAAATTTAGAAAAAAAAGAAAGGGGCAAACAAAATCATGACAAATAAAAGGGTAAAGAAATGAAATTAAGAGGATGTAGGAGGATGGCGTGACGAGTAGTGGGATGAGTAGGTCGTAAACAAATCAAAAATTATAAAATGTTGTTCTGGCCTTTCGAGAAGCAGTCGGTTATATTAAAATTTATCATCATCAAATGATCGAGTTACGAGGTGCGAACATAATCATCGCTGATACGATGCATTTAATGGATAAGAAAAAACATTTTTAATGAAGTGACAACAATACCTCTGTCGTTTCAATTTTAATAAAGGCGAGGTTGGGAATAAATTATAAGTTGTATCTTATTTATTCGCTCTAACTCTCAATTCGTGTTTCCTATAGGGGAAATTTTGAAAGAGGGTTAATTAGAAAACAGCTGAAAACGAGCAAAGAGTAGTTAATAAGTTAGAGTAAACGGACAATTGCAACTATCGCAGCGCAACTTATAGCCCAATAAATAGACCGAATCTACTGGTTAGTGTCAACCATGTAGAAAAGGGGTAACATTCGGTTTGAAGATGTCTCGAGGATAATGTCTTATCACCCCTCTTTGCCCCATACTTCGAACTACGAAACATATATAGATGGATTCATATTAGGTAAAAAAGTGAACGAGGTTCCGATTGTGGATGTGGCTCTAATCAATGCTAAACACCTTATAATAATAAATAATATTTGTGTCGAATCTCATGAGAATATCTCCTTTCGTTCTCGTAATCGTGATTTCTCTATATAGATAGACAAATAGATAGATAGTTAGATAGATAGATAGACAAATAGACAGATTTTCATATTATTTCTAACAACACGTATCCAATATTAGCATTGGGAAATATCGAATAAAAGCTATGGAGTTATTCGTTAGTTATAAATTATTCATTTGTTCGATAGTTTTCTTCTATAGTTTCTATTAATCCAATAATCATACAACGAGTAGATCTGTCTCCCAGAATTAGTAACTACTAGAAACTATCGAATAATTCAACCATTCGCTAGTTCTTAATAATTCAGAAATACTTCAGCGAGTAATGGCCGATACCCAATCAATCAACGAAGAACAACGAGCTAGTTGATTATGTTTCTAACACATAAGTCAAATTCGAATAGGTCGAGTGAATGGATGAATGAATGGATGAAAAAATCATTCGATAGTTAAAATCATTCAGTAACTAACTAGCGATAGTTGAAATCAGTCGATTGCTCTCAACACTATCCAATATGACGCAATGCCAACGTATTTTCCTCTTCAGTTATGGAGTTACCCCTTTCTTGGCACCTCCTCGGGAATGCTGTATAACGGCGATATCTAAGTCCAACAATTCCACGACGTAAGCGACGTAACAAGAGTTGCAGCAATTAGTTCTTTTAATTTTGCTATTTTCGCAGTCCATTCAAATTGATTTTCGTTTATTGCTTTGACATTTCTTTTCTCTCCACAGGTACGACCTAACGACCTACAGACGGATCAAATCCGAACGGTATACCCACACCTCGAACATGTTTTTATATTCCTGCAACATCCGGCCAGACGTTGATTTTTGATTACATTCAGGGGTAAGTATTATTAGTTATTGGGCACATGAACGAAAGGGTTAAAATGAAATTGCCTCGACTGTTACAAAGTCTTTCATTCCAAGAAACTTTGGTTCCGAGTTAGTCATGCCAAAAATTAGACAAGTTAAGAGAAGGAGCGTATTGAAGAAGGGAGGAAGTTGACTCGATTTCGAGCAGTAAAGAGTAAAAAGTAATCTAAAGAAATAGTTTAGAATTAGTTAATTATGCTGATCATATTTGAATACTGACCACTCTCTTTCAAAAAATCGCTTATCTATGAATAATATTTCGAAAAATTTGTTAATTAATTCAGTGAAAAAAAAAAACGCGCAGTTTGCAAGCTAAATATACAAAATATAAACAAACTAAAATAAAAAATAACGCTAACTTCGGTGTGCCCGAAGCTCATATACCTTACACCCGTGATATAAGAAGGTTAAATCCCATTACTTGTGAGCGAATCACGCCCATTATTGAGAGTATAATTTTGGCTTAGAAAGTAAAATGGATTGTGGAATTTTGTCGTTATTTGTCGTTGTATTTTTCGTTATATTATTCTCTGCAAGTTTGACCAGATATAATTACGCATTGCCTTTAAAATGTAGGCGTGGCGATGTTCGAGTGCGCCCATTCTCAATAAAAAAACGCCTATGATTGCAACAGTATTTTATTATGCAGACATATTTTAGTCAAATTTAAAGCGATGCCACTTTTCGTTCTTCTGTAATCGCTACATTTCATCGTGCGAGGTCACACCCAATTTTAGGAATATGCTTTTGAAGGGAACACATTGTTCGAAGAGGTAAACTTCAAAATTGTTCTATGACTTGAGAATTGTAAATTTAATTACAAACAAGAATTAATTTTAATTTCCGTCCATCCGATTTTGTCTATTTCTAATCCCAAGCGACGGCGAAATTTCATGTCGGTATCTCCTCCCGTTCAGCTGTAATCGTGATTTCCACAGAGAAGTAGACGGATAGGCAAACAGAGAGACGGACGGCCACGACTAAGTCGCCTCAGATACTCTGAACCAGATGGCTCTGAACCAGAATATTTGTACTTTTGTATGCCTGCCATTCCTTCTTTAAAGCCTTACGAATGGAAGAAGTAAGCGAGTATACCCACCCATTCGAGTGTAGGTATAAAAATATACACATTGATAAAAAATAAAAATGTTCATTCAATCTAAGTGGCTTATCTGTAAATTCGTAGGATGGGAAATTATTAAATAGATTTTCAACACAAAAGCATAAGTTTTGAATAATGATCAATGATCACATATAAAGCACTTACTTATGTTGACGCTGACTAGAACCCGAGCTGCCGTTGAGTCGAAAATATCCGGTTAGTTAAACATTAAGAAATAACCGAAAATGTTGTTCCAAATAAGTTGCTGCTTGGTGCTCGTCAGTATTTCCTTGGCACAAGATTTTGATTCAGTCAATTATGAAGAGTGAGTAGTAGTCCAAAGTAATAAGCTTCTCATTAATTAATTTAATTTTATCTTGAAAATGTGTTGCTTACAGCTATAAAATATATGACGTTCAACTAGAAACGGATCAAGATATATATTTTTTCTTTGACATTGCTATGAAACCAAAATTCGACTTTATCTCCGTTCCCAACGACTTGAAGGGGCCTGTTCGCGTTATGATCCCGCCGGACGATCAGTACGAGTTTGAAATTGATATGAGAAACCATGGCATACATATGTCAGTCTTCAATTCTAACGCGGGAGCCTCTGTACGATACCAAAATTTGCATATGTCATTTTCCCGAAAGCCCCTTACGAATTTTCGTAATTATCACCGCCTAAAGGATATCAATGCTTATCTTCTTGATCTCGCGGTCCGATACTCATCAAGTGTTTTCGTAAGAACTCTGGGTCTGTCTTCTGAGAATCGCACAATCAACGGTATCATTATAACCGATGGAAATAAACGTCCCGACAAAAAACTGATTCTTGTCGATGCTGGTATGAATGGGCGTGAGTGGATCGGTACATCCACTGCATTGTATATTATTTATCAATTGGTCGAGAACCTAAATGAGAACAAAAAGTTATTGGAGGATGCCGATTGGTTCGTCGTGCCGCTGGTTAATCCTGACGGCTATGAATATACCCATACCGTTGACCGCTTTTGGAGTAAGACACGTAAGCAACAATATAACAATTGCACTGGGACATATATAAGTCGTAATTTCGATTTTCATTGGGCTGATTATGATCGATGTAATACGGCTGATCCATGTTCTAGCATATACAAAGGTCCGAGTCCCGCCTCAGAGCCAGAGACTCGAGTGATAACTAAACTAATAAACGATTCACGGCACAAAGCCCGTTTCTATTTGAATCTGAATTCGTATGGAAATTACTTGTCAGTACCTTTTGAGTTTGGCACGAAGTAAGTTGTAGTAAATACTTTACCATCCTGCTTTTATTCGGAATTTAATAGATATTGTATTTAACCCGAATTTAGCGTTGCTCCGGAATATGCGAGGGATGTTTATAATGTAATTCAGGCCGGTCAAGAGGCTTTCGAAAAGTATACCACCTACAGATACAAAGTGAGTTCAGTGAATAACATTTTGTGCCGGAACATTGGAAGCAGTATTGGTTATGCTGCAGACCGTAGTGGGAATGCAGATCTGATTGACGATATACCGATTGCTATTACGATGCAATTGCCAAGTGGAAATCGTGGACTCGGACCCTCTCCTCGAGACATTCTACGAAATGTTTCTGAAATGTGGACTGGTATCAAAGCCATGGTTATGACTGCATTGGACGTAGAGGCCAATACAAATTACGAATCCTGATCCATTTGGAACTTATAGGCGACAAAAGTAAAAACGCCAAGGTATTAAAAGATAAAGTGAGGAGATTGGAGTGACCAAAGCTAATGTAATATTATTACAGAGTTTTTCAATTCAAAGTTAGAAAAAGTAAAATAATTTTTGCTTTTCGAAAGGAAATTTTATTCTGGTGAAAAAAGCATTCTTTCCTGTAAAATTCAATTTCTTTTGAAAAACAAATACGTTTTTCATCGAATAAAATCTGACTCGATTAAAATATTTCTGTATACTCTTGGCGTTTTAGTACTGCCCTAAACTCCGCTCCACAATAGTTGTCTTGAAAGTTTTTATCACCTCCACGTTCTACCCTTCTCATCCTCTGCAATATCCATTAAATACATTTTTTTTCAATTGTTTCTGTTTTTGCATATCGTGTTCATTTTCAGAAATCTTTAATCTTTTCCACACTCCATTTTAAATATTTCCTTCATCGTATCGCTTGGTTATGAGTCGTTTTAATAAAACGCAGGCCATACCGACAGGCCCTCACTCCTTGGCTCTTATTTGGCACGTTTTTTATTTATATTTTGATAGTCTTAATGTTGATGCACTTGTTACATTTTGCTCAGTTGATGTCTTTATAACTTGAGCCCAAGCTATTTTGATGAGGAAGAAAATGAAAAAAAAAATTAAATAAAAGGCATTTAAAAAATTATTATTTCCACAGAAATGTTTAAAGACGTTCAAGTTGCTTTAATAAAGAGTGTGTAAGGTTATCGGCGTCGACTTCCTCTATCAGACTTCACGCATCAGACTCATCTTTCCATTAATTTTTATTAACACCAGCTTCCTTTTTTAATTCCAGATTATCTTTAAGTAATATTTTAATAATTGTTTCTATATTCTGCCAGATATGACTGCTCCTCCCTTCGTAACAATCCGTGTCTATTCTTCTTTTGTCTAGGTCTGTGGCCCCATCTTTCTCTCTAAGTCGTAGCGAGTAAACGAGAGGTTTTTATTTTTAATTATTTAATACAAAGTTTTATTCCCTTCCATCCTTTTTTCACTTTTCAAAGAGCTACAGTTCTATTGCCGGGCGAGCTTCGGGACTAAATTCTCTTCTATAAAGTCTTCAAATAAAATGTATTCGACGGATGAATCAATAAGACACACCGTAATTAATTGCTAATGTATATAAAAGATATTCAAATTGAGGAATTATTGTGATAAAGAAGACACTTTTTCTTTAGAAAGTAGGGACAGCTTTAAGGGTTAGAGTTATATTAAGTTTGTTGCTTCGTTTCCAGTGTATTAAAGGCGGCGTGGCAGGTATGGTCGATTCAGCCCTGCTGTTCCGTATGTCTCCTTGGAGGACCGTTTGCAAGACACCGAAAACTTCCGTATAAGTAGACGCCTATTTTTTATTTCCACAGACAGACGGGCAGACAAATGCGAATAGATCCAGACATATAGACAGACGTCAGAAATCAGGTAAAGTTTAGTCAACAATTTCGCATGTTACAGATATTAAATTCATTATTTTCCAAAATCGATTTTTGTGAAAGTGAAGGTCATTTTCGAAGAAATTGGTATGGAAAAATTAAATAATTTTAGACGAGTATAAAAAAACCAATCAGTGTCAGTGTATATCAATTATTAACTCAATTAGCCTACCAATCAGTATAAGCCCGATTCGTTGTAGCAATACGTAGTAAGTTTTAAAGATACAAAAAATGTGTCTGAATCATCGATTTTTAAAGATTTCCCGAATTCGCTTCCATTTATAAATATTTTATAAATCAATATCGATCTAGTCGTCAAAGCACTTCACCATCACCATAAGGATACTGTAAATGAATTTGGTAATTTAAAAATGAAAGAAGAGTGATATCAAATAAATTCCGTTTACATTTTCTTTTAGACATTCACTTGCAAACCAGTGTTGACGGAAAGTTGAATTATTCCACCGATTTGAATCTCTGAAGGAGTCTGGGACTTCATCAACATCATGAGTACTAACTTCTGTTCCAGTATCGGCAGCATAAACCAATCGATGTTGTAAACTGAGGCAATAACACGATCATTCTGAAATTATGTGTTCAAGTTTTGTTCAAAATGTTTCATCAAAAAGTTTGCAAGGACCTTTACACAATTATTGATTTGAGTACCCAAAAAACAATAGGCATATATTCCAATAGCGGGATAGAAGGCGTAAACGTACGCGGTAGGCCAATCACCAAAGAGGAAAATGTAAAGTGTACAAACCATAGAAATGCCGGCAGTAGTGATTTGCACGGCAATCGCATAATAAAACGCATTATTGCATTGATCGTTGAATCTGAGAATGGAAAAGTAAGCTTCTGTGGTCTGAAAAAGTTGCAACAAACTTTAGCATTGTATTTCTTATCCCATTCAATCAAATCTTTTAGCATGGATTTTGTCTGATCGTCTTGACTGTTATCTGCAATACTTTCGTTCAAGTCCTGAACCTTTTATTCGAAAATATCAGCGAATAAAAGGCAGTGTGATGGAAAAATTATAACGAACGTATTACCTGCAAATAAACAGAATCCGGTAATGGTAACACCAAATGGATGTGCTCCCATAGTGTTTAAAAGTCCATATGTCGTTGTCAGATCTATCCCGGCTATCTGGAAATTCGTAGTCAAGTATCGCTTGCCAGTGACCAAATGAGCAACGATTGGTTATTCTTTGCAACTCAATATCAAGCATGCAAAGAGCATCTACCAGAGATGTTGGATTCTCGCTGAATTGTTGGACTGCATTAACTATAGTACAGATAACTGTGGCTCAGACGCATCCAAAGGTAAAGCAGGTCCGTACATTTATTCGGAAATTTGCATCGGCGTCATCAAATCCGACCATTTGGTTATACAAGTGAAGGATGTTGATTACTAGAGCAACATTTTGCGACGGTCTATTTGTAGATCTGAACATGGCTATGCCTGAATACGATCTGAGTCAGCAAATGTTACTTTCCAATACACTTTTTAATACAATCGACCAATGGGCATATGTCCCACGCAATTAAGTGGCAGTTAAGTAATTTGCCGATCGTGATCAACGGTCGACAACTAATAAAATATTCATACAATTTTAGACAGTCATTGAGGTCCTCTTTCCGTGTGTAAATTAGAACCCCCTGACAATTCAGTTGACAACTTAAACGTGTTGGGGAATTATTCATTTTAAATGAGGCACAAAATTCACTTTTATAACCCGTATACTAATTGAACCATCACAGCATGGTGGTAAAAATGAAGTAAGCAGTAAGATGTGGGATTCCCACGGCAAGTCTGAGTCGTTGGGTGAACAACTGAAGTCAACTTGTTGTATAATGGTTTTGCCGGCAAACAAGGTATACTTTAATCCTGCGTGTTATGCAATGCATCAACTCCTCCGTGTTTGAGAAATTTGTAAATATTAAAACCACAAAGGGAATAGTGTGAAGTATGAGCGACATATGTTAATGAAGTTCCGCGTAAATGGTCTCCAAGGGATCGATACAAATGAAAAATGCGCTGATGCAGATTACATAAGTGCCGTCAAATTCTGTAGCTTGCAATGTCCTTGGAATAAACCTTAACATAACGTCTCAATTACTTAGTTTTGTCTTGGTAAGAAATTATTATATTCTTATTGAAAAATCATTTATAATGTCAAAGGAACTCGAATATTTTATTTATAATCAACGCCTCATTTCACTGCGGTGATGTTTCACTTTGACCATAAGGCTGTGATGTTTCAATTAGTATGCGAATTATAAAAGTGCATTTTGTGCTTTATTAAAAATTAATATTTCCTCAACACGTCTGAGGTACTGAGGTAGTGTCAGGAGGTTCTAATTTACACGAGGGAAGACGACCCTGCCCCAGTGACCGTCTAATACTGTATGAACATTTTATTAGTTGTCAACCGTTAATTATCATCGGTAAATTACTTAACTGACACTTAGTTGCGTGGGAAATATGTCCATTAGGCGACTGAATTAAAAAATGTATAGGAAAATAACATTTGATGGCTCAAATAGTATTCAGACACAGCCATGTTTAGATCAGCAAATAGACCGTCGCAAAATTTTGCTCTAATATTCAACGTCCTTCGCCTATGTAGCCGATTGGTCGGATTTGATGGCGCCGATCCGAATTTTCAAATAAATTTACGGACCTGCTTTTCCTTTGGTGGCGTCATAGTCACAATTATCTGTACTATAATTAATGCAGTCCAACAATTCAGCGAGAATCCAATATCCCTGGTAGAAGGTCTTTGCATGTTTGGTACTGAGCTGCAAGGAATAACCAAATGCCTTACTCTCTGCCTCTATTCTAAAAACATCGTTGCCATGCGATTTGAATTGGAAGATATGTACGCGCAGTACCAGGAGAAGGGAAGTGTATATTATGCCATTTTACAAAGGAGTTGCAGACGTTCAAGGAAAATAATCACAGTGGCTGGATGGATAACATTTATAACTATTTGCGGAGAGCATGCGGCTCCAATCATTGCTCATTTGGTCACTGGCAAGCGATACTTGATTTTGAACTTCGAGATACCTGGGATAAATCTGACAACAACATATGGCTTTTTAATAACTATGGGAGCACATTCAATAGGTGCTATTTTTGCCGGATTCTGTTTATTTGCAGGTGATATGTTCGTTATAATTTTTCCATCACACTGCCCTTTGTTCGCTGATATTTTCGAACAGAAGGTTCAGGACTTGAACGAAAGCATTGCAGATAACAGTCAAGGCGATCAGACTAAATCCATGCTAGAAGATTTGATTGAATGGCATAAGAAGTACAATGCGTAAGTTTGTTGCAACCTTTTCGGACCACAGAAGCTTACTTTTTCATTCTCAGATTCAACGATCAATGCAATAATACGTTTTATTACGCAATTGCCGTGCAAATCACTACTGCCGGCATTTCTATGGTTTGTACACTTTACATTTTCCTCTTTGGTGATTGGCCTACCGCGTACGTTTACGTCTTCTATCCCGCTATTGGAATATATGCTTATTGTTTTTTGGGTACTCAAATCAATAATTGTGTAAAGGTCCTTGCAATCTTTTTGGTGGAACGTTTTGAACAAAACTTGAATACATTATTTCAGAATGATCGTGTTATTGCTTCAGTTTACAACATCGATTGGTTTATGCTGCCGATACCGGAACAGAAGTTAGTGCTCATGACGTTGATGAAGTCCCAGACTCCTTCAGAGATTCAAATCGGTGGAATAATTCAACTTTCCGTCAACACTGGTTTGCAAGTGAGTGTCCAAAAGAAAATTTGTACGGAATTTAATTGAAATCACGCTTCTTTAATTTTTAGATTACCAAATTCATTTACAGTATCTTTATGATGATGGTGGAATGCTTTGACGGCTAGGTCGATAATTATTTATAAAGCCAGAACCAGACATATTTTTAAGTATATTTTATAAGTATAGAGGCTATACTGATTGGTAGGCACTGTCGTTTTGACACACGTCTGAAAATTATTTAGTTTTGTCCGTGCCATGCCGTGTCATTCTTCGAAAACGGCCCCCACTCTAGAACAACGATGACCAAATTATAGCCAGTGAATACCATTACTATGCTTAAAAAGTTCAATTTTGGAAACGATCGAATTTAATATCTGTAATAACTAAATTGTTGACTAAACTTTTCATGATATCTGACGTCTGTCTATGTTTCTAGACCTATCGGCATTTGTTTATCAGTTTGTCTGTCTGTAGAAGTAAAAAATAGGCATGATCCGTCCATTTATACGGAAGTTTTCGGTGTCTTGTAAAAGGTTGGCGATACGTAAATGAAATTTCATACTTGTCAAGAATTTCATACCTGTCGTCATTCTGGGAATTGTGGAGAAGTGGATGTGGTCAGCCCAAAGGTTATTGAATTCAAACTATAAATCTGTATTGAACATAAGTGGACTTTTAATATTACATTTCTCATTTATTGACTAATTTAAATCAACTAACTCATTTTCAAAACAACTCTTCTCAGAAGTGGCAACATAATATATTTTAATATATTGGCGCGCCACGACCATTTCTAATATTCAACGCTGCCCTCCGGGAATTATATTTCGCCTTCAAAATCTCTATGGAAACTGAGAAATGGAACCATGCAATTTTATTTCGCCAGAAGTCGGGGGGAACAGAGGATTACGCGGCGTATTTCGTAACAATATCTCCATTCGTTCCCCTGTAATGACGTCTTCGTTATAATTGTAGTTGTGGTAGCTGAACCACGCCCATTTTTTTCTAAATAATTTCGTTTTCATTATCGCATTTTTCCGGACTGGCAGACAGACAGCTGGATGGACAAACGGGCATAACCAAATCGACTCAAGTGGTGAATCTCAGCAAGAATATATATATTTCTCTATATCCGCCATGCCTCCTTGCAAACGGAAGAAGAAAGTTAGTAGGCTCCCAACCCATCGACTGTATTTGTATACCCTGCATAAAAAGGGCGTTCATAAAAAACCAGCAGTACAAAATTAACTGCAGATCTAGTTGGCGCCTTAGCATCTTCGGTGTTGCAAGCTTCGTAAAAGCGTCACATTAATACAAAGTTACTATTGTTGTTGTTGTTGTTGTTTTTGTTATAGCTATTGTTTTTGCTTATTACTTGTAACGAATACGGCTTTATTTACGCGTACACCGCGACAGTGTTGTAGGCGGCAGCACTGTCGGCAGCGGCAGTAGTTGCGAAAGCGCTCATCTCTGATTCCTAACGCGATTCACCTCGTCGGCTTGCATTATGTTAAACGTTTTTCTTATTGTTAACGCGATTCACCATGTTAAACGCTGCACATTGTAAATAATGCCTTCGATCAAAGACAACAGCAGTCCTTAACGCAAGTACAAGGATAATTTCCGAGCGTAAATACCCACCGACGGAAAGGAGACGACTTGAAAGGCGCTGCATGCATCACGTGCTCTAAAAAGGTTTTTGACCGTGTTATGAAGGATTTGATTTGATTTTATTTGATTGATTTCACCGTGGAAAAGTCAGATGATTGGATTTGATAAAAATACGTTGGTATCTAACCATAAACCCGATTTGGTTTATACGTCACCACGTCACCATGTAATACGTTTGTTAGGGATGCAGTAAAATCATGTACTGTACGCACTACATGTACGTATTCCAAACAATAAAAACCAATATTTTTTCAAAGAAACACAATGCTAAAAATATTTAACACAATTAGAAACGATTTCAAAGTTGAATTTCAATGATAAATATTTATGAGTGTTTTCTTGTTCTTACCGATGTTCGTGATGTTCCTGTGAACTCTTCGTTCGCCGCATTGTTGAGCATTGCTTTGCCGCAACTCTGCCCGAAGGACTGATATTCCGATGACTTTGACACAATTGTAAAAATTTTATTACCAACATACTTTTTGTATCTTTTCTTTTAGGGGCTCATCTTCTCGGTTCGTGTGGGTTGTCTAATATTTACTCTTGTAAAAGTTGGAAAGAACAAGAGAGAGTGAGCAGCCTTTCTCAGTATAGAAGTCATGCAAGTCATAAAAGTCCGAGTAAAATTTATTAGTTGAACATTTTGGATTGTTAAAATCAGTATTATGATTCAGCTTGCATCTGTTGAATTTGGACTAGAGTTAGAAAGAGCAGTGGTTCGTATAGGATTTGCTTCTGAAGGAATTCAAAGTACTTTTATAGCAAGAATATGGAGAGATTAAAAATGTTGTGTTCGAAAATCTTTTAGTCAGTGGAATGAGGTTTGGTTGTGTGGATCACTTTCTGGTGATACCACTGGAAGGCAAAGTAGTTAGTAATAAAATCGAAAACACGGCCACCACTTGATATATTAGTGGTGGTGGTGGTGGATATAATTGTTACCCATCCTTTTAAGAAGTCACTGAATAATTAAATGTTTTACTGATTTTCTCCAAAAATAATGCAGTGAGTTTGTCATTTGCGTACATCCATCAGTCAGTCGCTTTTTAAAATGCTGTTTCTAAATTCCAAATATCATACCTGCTTATATTGTTTTCAAGATTGCCTTACAGCAAAACATGCATTCTACATGGTTTGCGTTGAGTCGACCGCGACCAAACCAGAAATCAATTTAGAAAACGTTTATGACGTTCACGACAATAGTCACAGATTTCCTCAAAACTCAACAACGTCTTACGATCTTATTGCGCTTTGGTTACGAGCTGAAAACCTGTCATTAATTCGTCCCTCTGCTGCTGAGCCCGCTGTGAAAAATTCAATTCTCTGGAGAGCCCATAAAATCTTGTAAAATCTGGCCTAAAATCGCTTACTTCTGTAATTCAAATTCAAATATATTCTCACCAGCTGTTTAAAAGGATTTAGAATATTTAACTTCTTAAAAATAGATAGTTTTCTCTTGAGATTATTACTTCTTATGACAAGTTTCAATAGCTAAAATTTCATTAGCGAATTTTCTATTGGTGCCTCAATGTTCAAGATTTTTTTTCCAAAATACATAAACAATAACAAAATTGCTGAACATCGTATTTCAACAGCTACAAACAAATCAAACAGCTAAAGCTAAAGCAAAAAGCTTTATTACAATATCTACAGACCCTTGGGTACTTTTCATAATCCAGCTTTGTGCATGGAGATATCGTGAGAAGGTGAATTTTTGACGCGGTAAAGTTTGCGAATAAGAAACATTTGAAAATTATTAAAAGCTATTGTAGCAATTCTGAAAATAGAGTCATCACTGGATGACTCCAATTTTCGGAAGCAACATTCATCCCACATAGGCAGATTGCGCGTGCAAGGCAAAATATTTATTATCGGATGTGTCTGTCTTTAGCTAAATCTCAGCCTTAAGAGCTTAGTTGAAAGTAAATTAAATAAATCAGTTGTGGAAATTTTTCGTAGATACTACGTATCTACGGGAATAAATTCGGTTGTGACCTGAAACCTCTCAATTATTTGCAGTAACTAAACTTGAGTTAACTTAATTAAATTTAAGTAACAATTACGTTCGGCTGAAACTACAGTGTGTCCGTAATGGAAAATAATCCTTGTGATTCGGTTTAATGCTAAAGCGTAGAAGTATGCATAAACTTGAATTTTAATAAAAATTAATTTTATTCGCACATCTTCATTTGCAGTTTTGCAGTAATTTACCAAAAGTGATATTAGTTGCAAAAAGAGGCATCCACGCATCCCTTTAATAACCATAATAAATATGACTATGTACGTCTCCAAGTATATGTGACATTAGTTTTGCCATTTTTGGTTTTCGTTTAATTGAAATCGTTTGGATTTTTATGATTTCCTTCTCGTATTAGACGCATTCATGCGTAAACCGGCTAGGAGCTTATAAAAGAGTTTTTAATAGTCCCGCTAATTGTTGAATGGCGGTGAAGGACTCTAGCGGAGAAGATTGATAAGAAGATGCAAAAATTTTGATTATTTAATAGGCGGCATGGAGGAGTGCAGCCCATGAGCTTGTGTGTTGGGGACTAATTCTTGATCAGGATTTTTATTACACTCGCAATTAAAGGCTTGTTATTAAAAATGAATGGGCTTCTTCATTTCAGTAATTTGTTTCAAATCATTCAAAGGCAGAAATTTTTATAATTCCTTTTTATTTTTAGTTACCCTTCCGGTATTATTAATAGGGTGTATCTTATCATAGTCAGAAGCTATGCATATCAATTTAGCGGAGACACGATCCTATCGATATTTTATTGCATGTCCTTCCATTAGCAATTGTATAGGAATGAATACATTCGTTACATTTAAAATAATAATTAAATTATTTTCAATTCTTTACTTTTTCTTTTTTACTCTCCCTCTCTCTCTACACGTATCCGTTTATTTAATTCTTCCTTCATTTGCGTCGCAGCTGCGCGCACAAAGTGTTAATTTCACAAAAATTGACAATCAATTTCCGGTCCCTGAAAGCATTCAAGCAAAACTACGCACGAATGCAAAGCGATTAACGTTAAATTAAATCGCGTCTTTACTAAATGCACACAAACCAGATCTGGCAACACCACATACCACACACAACACTCAGGACATTAGTGTTGTTGGTATGGTTTATTTCATTGAAATGGATTGATCAGCTGCTGAACTGGTGGGACGGTGAATTGGTAAGTTGTTCGGTTGCTTGGTTTCTCTTTAGATTAAATTAAAACGAGCACTTTCAGCGTAACGCCAATCAATGCAACAACAACAATAAACAACAAGTTTAACAATCAAATCATCAACTCGTTAAGCGCAGCTTAAAATGAGTTGAGGTTGTCATCGTCGCAACGATGGGCTTTGTCATCGTCGGTGACGCTGTTATTGTTGTTGTTGTTGAGCTTGAAGTGATGAAGCTTGGCGCTTTTTAAAACTGCCGCTAAAATCTGTCACTATTTGTTCACGTTCGTCTGAGACTCAGGCTTCGCGTCATGTCTGTTCCTCCTGATTATCGAACCTGATGAAGCAATTTGAAATGTTTTCGATCTTCTGGCTTTATTTGTAGTAAATTGTTGTGTTCATTCATAAGAACGGGTTTTTGTTCGATGTAAAAAATTTTCATGAGCACAAGTTTTCGAAAAAGTATTATCCGTTATTTTTTACAACGACCGAAACCTCGTTTTTTTTTTAATAATGTGCTTCAAAATTAATCTGTTGTCTTCTTGAAAATGTGTTCTGTAGAGTCTCGCGAATAAAATAAAGCGTAAACCAACTTTGCCATTCATTCTCCTTTTAAAGCATGCGAGAAAAGGACAAAATGTTATTAAGTGATCAATAACTCAATCGATAAGGCGATGGAAAAAACGATAAAATGATATTAACGATAACTAATCGAAACAAAGATGCAAATTTTTTTAATTTTGTTTTTGTATGACCGATGAAATTTTTTGTATTCCAACGAAGCTCTTACTTCAGACACTTCTCGATAAACAGTCGATGAAGTCAGAGAATAAGAACATAATATTAAAGTGTAAATGAAATTAGTTATTGTCTGTGGTTGAGTGGTAACACTGCAGAAGGTGCGTTACTTCGCCCCTAACGATTTGCGACAATAATCTAATTAAAGGCGTGGTTCGTGCGGTCATTACGATATGCTGGCGCGTTTTATCGTTAGATGATGATTTCATAGATAGAAACTATCTGATTGTTCGTTAATGTTTGGGATATAGACGATATTACTTCACCCTTACATTATCTGCCCATCTGCCTTATTTGAGACTGTTGAGTGCAAAACAAGGCGAGCAAACTGGTTCAGTCTATCCATAGATGAGAACTGGTTTTGTTGGTGATGCTTTCAATATTTACGCCATTGCTGCTGATGTTATCGTTGCTGTTACTGTGCTGTTATTAATGATATTATTGTTGTTTTACCAGCGCAAATTATCGCGGTATACGTTGACACTTTTATACCTCGTTAACATTTTTATTGCGGTTCGCAGTTTTTGCATCTCTAGAGTATATAATTTTTTCTCTGAATTTTTTTTTTTTTTTTGATAATTTTATTTACGTTTGCTTTTCTGAAGAAATCCATTGATTGCGATGACATTGAAAATTGTCCTGGGATGATCAAAAGGAAACCACTAGCATTTTGTTGTTGCTGTTGCTTCTTTTGCCATCTTGGTTATTTTTGTTATTGCTTTTTGTTATTGTAGTATATTTTTATCATAGTGTCAGCGTTAATCGCGTAAGTTAAACTTGCAAGTGTAAAACGATCTGACGCCTGACACCTGAAAGAGAAGATTGATTTTTCTCGTTTCATTCTCATGACTATTTATTCACTTTCATCGAAGCATTCCGCGAATGGTGATCGACGTCTAGGTCGAAATGCTGTTGGCATTGCAATAATGAATCCTGACATTCCTGAAAGGTTGGCGCGCTGATAAAATATCTTGTTCTTCTTTTATGTCTTTTCTTTCAAAATGATAGAAGGATAGTGGCGGGAAAGCAACCAAAAGGGATCATCCGAGACTTTTAATGGATTATGTTGTTACGCGATACGAAGATGTAGAGAAATATAAAAATGTTATGCAGGAATGAAAGAGTAATATAATATTATTCCTAATTTTTCAAGGACCCGTTTTTCTTAAGTTTTTAATAGGACAATTTTGGAAAAAGCTGCTTAAATACAAGACTTGCGCTTTTGTCCGTTTTCGTCGTTACCCTTCGAGAATTACATTTCATTGAACGGGGATTATTTTTTTATTAGAGAGGTGGTTATTCCTTTAGAGGTGTATGTGCTTTATTTTTAATTTTCTTGGACTTCGTTTTTTAATCTTAATATCTTTTGGGTAGCAGAAGGATAAGAAGCCAGTAATTAGAGCTACCAAAAATAATCCCTAACAAGCTACCAAAGTATTCGCTACGACTACAAAAACGGCAAACTGAAAGCAATGAAATTTCATATTTTATGCCTGTTTTTAAATCTCAAATAAAACGAATTTATGCTAATGCAATTTCGCAATAAAATTAAATTTTCACTTTCTATCCTCTCGCGGCGAAAGTATTAAGCGGCAAACGGTGGCAATTGTTTTCTTTATTTTGTATTTTATTCTGATTTTTTTCTGTCTAATTTTTGTTACTTCTTTTATTAATTTTTTTTTGTAGTGGTTTTTCCTCTGCTTTTGCGGTACTTTATTAATTTTTTTGGTTTTGTTTTTATTATATTTCTTTCCACATGTTTCTCACTTGTTCTGACTCTCGCATTATTTATGTCTGCACTTTATTTCTACACGAGATATTATTAATGTCAATCTGTTTCGTATTGCTCTTAATCTGTCACATTTTCACCAGCTGATGCGATTTGTTTGATCTTGCTTAAAGATAATGTTACGAGAAGAGGATTTCGTAAATTAACTCACTGAATTGAGCTACGTCTGAAGGGCAACACATTCATATTTCTCCAACAAATAACATTCATTAACAACAATAACAACAACAACAACGACAGCAACTCCATCAGCGCCACCACCAAGTGCAGAAATTGTATTAGTAATGATTAATCGTCTGAAGTCAAGCGATTTTAATCACGACTTTATCGAAGATCTTTGCGGTTTTTATGAAACTCTTTTTGAACAAACCAGAAGAAAACATGCGAGACTTCAACAAAAATAAAAGAATTTTAACAAAAAAAGAGTAAATTTATTTTAGGTGTTACAGAAACCCAACATTAATAGCTATTTTACTGTAGTTTTGTTTTCGTTTTAATAATTTTTAATTAATTTTTTTTCTTAAAATATTGAGACGACAGAATCAGAAAAATTACTAAAGTTGAAAAACAATAAAATTTCATTTAAAATTTCATTTAGCGATTAAATCGTAGTGCGAGGAAAACCCGCATCTATCGAATATAAAAAAGAATCACCAAAATAATACGATGAATCCACCACGATGAGCTCTAGAATTTCGAACTATTAAGAAACATATTGAGGATTATAATCTTACACAACGAGCTTTACACGCTATGCGGTTTCATCACAATGAGGTTTTATCCTTTCGTAAGACTTTCGTCGGTTCGAAATTTTGCTATTTTGGCACTTTGTAGTTTCAGATTTTTGTTGCTTCGATATTTTGTTGTAAACGGCTTTGTCATTTCAAATCAGTTTCTTATTATAAAAACTATAAATTTTATTGCATGAAGAATAACAAGATGAAGTTATTCAAATCATTTCCATTCTTGGTTGGGGTAGCGGCATTCCACGAGCCAACCGGTATCATAAGATAGATAATAACCATTGGTACTACACCATAGTTCATTTTCACTTCTGAAAATTACTTTCTTCAAAACATTTTAATGAACTGAGGCGACCGGCTGTCGAGCTTTAGTTGACTGCCCAAGCTCCGACGGCTCCCCCTCTCGGCGAAAACCTGGAACTCTGTCAAATGTCACTGACAATTTTGCGGTCAAAACTTTATAATGAGAGGATAACGATATCTATCTGTTGCTGCTGCCGATTTTTTCTTATTTTTTATAACAATCTTTTTTTATCATCTTTATGTGATTTCTTTCTCTTCTTCTTCTTCTTCTTCTTCTTCTTTCCTGTAGTCATTAAAGCATGATTTTTGGAAACATTTTCGGCAATAAAAGCTATTAAAAAACTTAGTTCGTTGTTGGTGGCTGTTAAATCGCAAGCAGAATAAGCCAACAAATTTGTTTGTCGTCTTCAAGTGCATCGGTTGTAATTTGTTGTCGTTTTACGGTAGATACGATAGATTTTTCATTGGCAACGTAGTCGTTGTAGCTGCTCTTGATGTTAGTAGCGTTGTTGTACCGCAGCGATATCATAGCCGGTATTTTATGCCGCTACCGACGCCATCTCCCCCCCCCCCCTCATTTTCATTAAAAAACTTAAGGAAGGCGTGCCAACGGACGGACAACTGAATGGACGGGCGGGCGGATGGATAGATAGATACAGATAGAGTAATGGTACGGACAGAGTTGCCGACGACCATTAAGTGGCTCGCTCTATTGCAGACTGGCGTCGGTTAAACTGTCGCAGAGCCCGTTGTCAGACGCTGCACTCAAAATGACTTGGTTGGCCTCTCTTGGCGGGAGCACTTTGCGGTGACATCTTTATTTGAATGCCAACAACAACGCCATTAATAACGACCGCAACAACAACAGCATGAACACCAAGAGCAGAAGCAGCAACTAATTTTTGTTTGAATTTTGAACTCTGTTGAGCTGCGAGATTATTTATGTCTACAAGTTTTTGATTACTGATAATATTTGTTCTTCTTTTTTTGAGTTTCTTTAAGGAATTTACATTAATAGTAGAGAAGAAAATCAATTCAATACTTTTATGCAACGAAAACAAAACAGTTTCGTCGTAAAATGTTTCACATTTTGAGACTTCTTATAAGATAACATTGAAGGTTTTTAATAAGAAGGAGAAACACAGAAGTTACGAATGTTGCGCGCAAGCACCCTCAAGCCGTCTTCATTAATTGGAGTCAGAATATCGAATTTTTAATGATTCTGCACTAGCGAGGAAAGATACAAATAAAAACACCGCAAATATCGCCTCGTTGAGATATCTCGATTTAATCAAAGGAAGTGAAATCTTTCCACTCTTCGTTAATCGTGAGAACTGAGTTAAATGTGCAATCGTTATATAAACTTTTTACCGTGCACCCTTTGAATAAAACGAACTCAAAGGATAAATCCTCTGATTGACATTATCCAAAAATACTATGTTCCAAATATTCTATTGATTTCTTTTAATTGCATTGGATTGTAAATTTCATATGACTTAACATCAGATTTATGACGTATTGTTTTAGATGTAAGGGAAACATCACCTGAATTTCTCGAGCCACTTTTGATGACGTCATATGCATGGAGTCTTTCTCCATTAAATTACCTTCGAAATCGCTCCGCATTGAATACTCCATTTAAACAGATTTATCTGTTAAACAATTCTCCAGTAAATCCCAAAAATGAGTTTAGAGTTCCGTAAACATGTCCCACCTTGATAATGTTGAGGATATCTCAAATACTAAATTGAAATTTATTGATGTCGCACGTGCCTGGCGACCGCATTTGCCGATTTCGTACATGAATGTTTTTAGAACGATAGAAGAAGTGAGCAGTTTCTCCACTTGCACAGACTCCCATGGATCAAACCTCAACACTATCGCTCCGATTAATCCGACAACTACCACCACACATTAAAAAACCCAAAACGGAAGGGATATAATTTTTATTTGGCTACTAAATAAATTCTCTTTTCAAGTTATAGAGTATTAAAAAAGCAGCTTAAAATCCCCCTTAGTTTTTATCACCTTGGTCGCCTTTATTTTTGCTTATCAGACATTTTACGCCTTCTTTCTTCTGATAGTATTTTCGTTGCTGTTTAGGGCTAAACTTGTACCCCTTCCGGTTTTCTTCTCACTACATTATCACAAAATCCCGGGTGGTCTTCATAATTTTATGGTTTTGTTGTTGTTGTTCTATGTGCTCCATAATTACTCGAGCAGCTTTTGTCATCTCTTTACTTTTACTCCCTCAACCCATCCACCGTCTTTCCATTAGAGGCACCCCTCGATTAGCCTTCACACTTTGATGGAGCTGTACATTAGTCGCTCTAACTGTTAATTTCATAATCTCCTTTAAGTGATCATGCAGCAAATCATTCTCGTTAGGCTCCTTACATTAGAGAATAAATTATGAACTTTCGTTATGGCGTTGACTTCGGTTAATGCATATCAAACACATGCGGCAGACATTTCAGGCAATGAAATGCTATAAAATTTCTTGAAATTTAAATTCTGACGTCTTTTCTTTCTAGAGAAATAGAAACTTAAAATATTTCTAGAAATCATTCCGTTATTTTATTACGTAAGCCGCAGGGATATTTTTCAGGGATTTTATAGGATTATCATGTTCAGGAGCACATTATGGGATATTTGAGAGAGGGTGGGGTTAGCGAAGCTAATGAGAGTGTAGTCCAAGGAACGTATGCACCTTCCTCACTTTCATAAATTTATATCTGTGCATAAAATATTATTCAAATGCTAAATTAATTCATATCTTACCGTTCTGACACTTTACAAAAACTATTTTAAATTATTCAATGTTATTGACATCATTACTTCTACATATTCTAGATACATTTTATAATTTTATCAGGAATAAATTGAGGGATAAGGAAACGATGAAAACTATAATTAAAGCTTACTTTGACAAATAATAATAATAAAATTTATATGCATATTGTGTCAAATTAGAGTAAAAATGATAGGCTCGCAAACTATGCTGTGAGAAATATTATTCATGGAATTCGATCAATTATTGATAGAAATACGTGAAGAGGAGGAGGGGAGAGATACGAGCAGGCATAGAAAGAAAGAGAGACAAAGAGAGAGGAACCGAAACAGTAAGAAAGTGAGATAAGCAGACAGTTATCGATAACGCTATCAAATTTGTAACTCGAAGCAAAGCATTAAAAAGTCTATTAAAAAATCTAAAATGTATTGAAGTATATAACGGTAATTAATAAATCACCGTTTACAGATTCTAGATTACAAATATTATGGAGATTAAGAAAATAGTAATCACCAGAGAAAATTAATGCTATAAATAGTTTTTTTAAGTTAAGATTTTTGGAAAACCTTTACAACTGGCGTAATAAATTTGTGGTGAAAAAGGATCTTTACTTGGATGGATACATGGATAGATAGGTGGGTAGATTGAGCAAAAATATATTAATTCTAAGAAAAGCAGAGTCTTATATCGATCATTCTGATTAACGTTGAAATTTATAATTCGAAATATTTCCACTCCTTTCCATTTAATAACTTAAGCGATTTTAAGCAAAACGTTGTCTCCGAAAAATCAATAAAATATTATACAATTATTTCACTTATATTAATGATGACAAAGTAATTATTGCAGAATGAAGTAATAATTCTTTCGAGTCAAAGCAATCATTTTACATAATAATTGCGCTTCTCAGACTTTAAAAGTCTTCAATTGTCGTCTAGGGTAACAATTACATTTATGCAATCAAAGAAAAAATATAAAACCATTTTAAACAGCCCTCCGATAAGTTTTCTTTGAAATGTTCGGAGAAACCTCGAGGTATTGGTAAAAGGAGAAACCTGCATCTATAATATCCATATCAGCAAAATACGTATATCGTGTATGTGTTGATGTGTTGGCCCATCGGGTAAGGTTATGACATCTATTACTCTTCAACCCACAACTACGTATGTGTATGTGTGTGCGATGCATACATGTGTCGCTTTCCCACAGCAATTAAAATTGCACAACTTTGTCTGCAGACCACAAAAAGAAGAGCAAATAGGGTAAACATTCTTACGCAAGGATCGTCTGGTAAAAATGGTCGGTCGGACGGCTATAAGGTCTACAGTATTTCGGGAAGGGTGGGTGGGTAAGTATTGGTAAGCAACTATATGTCGTAGGCATCGACAGTAAACCAACAAAAACGGGTCCAAAAAACCAAATATAGATATGAGGGTGTATAGTTTCGCAAAAGTTGAATGAAGGTTGTTACCGTAATACCTTTTATACAAAAGGATTCACTTCAAAATGGGGAAGCTTAAGAAGGAAAGCTCAAAGAATTAACAACAATCAAATGAAAACGGCACAACAATAGGATACAAGTGCAAAGTAGAAATGGTTACAGCCCGGTCGACTGAATGCGGGCTGAAGAAGAGGATAAATATGGTTCGTAGACCATTTAGTTGAAATGTTTGCTGGAGAACAATTTTTTTTAAAAGAAATATATAAACAGATTTTGTTGAAATAAATTAAGTAAATGAAATCGTGAACAAATTAAAAATTAAAGGAAAAACTGAATGAAAAAGTTCGAGGAAAATCGTTATCATTCTTTCCTGTCGTTCCCTCTAAATCATGATAATGTTAACAATTAGATGTTTCCATAAATTTTAAGAAGAAGGAGAATTTGATTTAAGGAGATATAAATGTTTACCCTCAAAAGGATAACCATCGTTTGACTGACTAATTTTAAAAAAACCAGAGCTCGCTGAAATAATTTTCATAAACTAATATTGAATAATTTTTTTTCTAAACTAACATCCTCGAATTTACAAAAACTTTACAGGCTCCAGCGGATTATTAGAGAGGGCGTTACAAAATTATCTCCAGGAACCAGCCATCTTGATGTCCACCATTATCCGATGTTTTTCCGTATTGCTTAATAACTTTTTCAGAAGAATGCTGTTTATGCGGAGAATTATATTTCTTTATTTATTAATTTCTTTATTTTTTTGAAAGAATTTAATGCCATAACATTCATCAATTAATTCTGTTCCGAACAGAATTCATTGCACGCTGGATGTAAAATCAATACGTATTCAATTTGTATTCGATTTGATTCAATTTGATAGATAAGAAATAGAGTGGGGAGAGCGAGCGGGGGAGAGCTATAGACAGGCATAGGAACATAGTCATCGGCATAGGAGGGGGTAGGAAGAAAGACAGCGACAGAAGAAAAAGCAAAGACCAGTAGCTTTATAGTTTTTATTGCTAATACTTTTATATCATATAAATATTCAAAGGGTGAAAGGGTGAATATTACGTTTGATTATCCGTTTGTAACGCTTTGAAAAAAGGCGTGGCAGTTATGGAAAACAGTATATAACCTAACTCAGAAACATC
Source organism: Physocephala rufipes (assembly GCA_963966595.1). NCBI lineage: Eukaryota > Metazoa > Arthropoda > Insecta > Diptera > Conopidae > Physocephala > Physocephala rufipes. The sequence continues at coordinate 22,143,493 of OZ016505.1, forward strand.
TCCAGATTTGATTTAACCCTGCCTGACCTACCTAGCTCGTGGTCCTTTTACCAGAACCACAGTTAAGAAGAAGACCGCATTATGGGAGAACAAATCGATCTAGTGGCATAGAACATGACACGAATATTCTCTATTATTATTATTATTATTCTCAGCTTCCAGAAATAACTTAAAGATAAGATTTCAAATTCGTGTTCGCCATTCAATGCAGAGTTATACTTGCAAAGTGGGCGTGATCCGCCTATTTGGTATTGGATATTAATCATAAATTTATATAACGTATGTGGGGTATGAGCTTAAGACAGGGCAAAGTTCGTGCCATTGCTTGTTTCATATTGCGACCAAAATACTGTATTTAATGGAAATACATAAAAAAATAATGGCGGATAATGGTAGCGTACTTTGGAACCGAACGAATTTTTAATGCGTTTCTGATTGTGAGAAATTTTGTACACAAGTGTGGCAAGGATGTGAAGAAAAATTGCCAGAAAACATGTCCCTCGATAGTAAAATATTTTGGCAACAAATTTTTAGCGATTACTTTCACAATAATAAAACAGTAAATAAACAAGCACAACAACAATAACAACAACAATTGCAATAAAAGCAAGAATTAAAGAGATGCACAATTTTATAACAAAAACAACAGAGTGTGCAACATAATTTGCTAATTTTGCTATCTCCCCGAAGTTCCACACAAAATCCCATTAAGAGCACAATTTAAATGATTGCTTCCATTGTCACCATTACCACCGAAAGGACCTCCAGAATTATAGACAATTTCAACAGCGACAACATTCTCGACAACAACGAAAATTATGTTCTGCCTCTTCAATTTTCTTATCACTTTGTCATTGACCGTAAAATTGTATAGCGATAGGATAGCATAGCGCCCATTCGACTGATGGCGACTGCCATCGATGACGATGACGCCATCTGGGAAAACTTTTCTGATTTCCGAAACAGAAAACATGAAGAAATACAGGGCCACTTACTAGGTTCGAACATAAGAGTCTATAATTTTTGCAAACGGTGTGAGAAATGAATGAGTTCTATAGACAAATAGGAATCTGACCCATAAGAGCAGTGGACAGACAAGGATCTGTCGACACCGATATCTCGAGAAGCTTAATGAAATATTATGAAGAACAAAATCGTGAAACATTTTTAGATTAGTTTTAAACTAAGCATAACATTTTAGCGACATTAGAGATATGTGTGATATCTTCATATTTAGAGATATGTGTGACGAGATTCATTCTACATAGTCTGGTCATTTCGCATCGTAATACTTCTACGAAATTCCTTATAGGTTTCTAGAAGAATCCTTGTATTATAATTTCGGTATAAGAGGTTAACATATTTAAAAACTTGAAGAGTTCACCCTGTATTATCTCCATGTCATTGCCTATTTGAGAGAAACTACTTCATTGAACGCAAAACCAATATCAGTTCGACTAGCTCTCTCCACCAACCAAACCAACTGAAATTATTTTTGCATCACTACCAGTTCCTAACCTTCGTATTTTGTATTTTTCGATTTCCGCTCGATGTAATTTTCAAGTGATTTTAAATAAACCACATTCTAACCACCACCAGACAGGCAGTCGTATCATTGGGTGACGCTGGGATGGTTTTCAAATTATTGCAGCATTGATACTATATAGATCGACTATATAGATACTCGTGCCGTTTTCAGAATTCTTGCTTTTCTTTTGCTGAACATTTTTCTGGTGTGTTTTTGCTGATGTTTCATTTGGCGCTGAATTCAAAATGTTACCGTGGCCGCAACAATATTTTTTCAACAACTACAAGGAGTTCTTCTGGCTCGACTACGACGTTATAAAAAAGTGGGCGGTGGGGCTAGAAGAAGTGAGAGAATCAAAATGGCTTTGTGCAATATGGTATCGTTACGTTGGTTATTGCTGAGCTCAAATACAATGTATTTTAGATTTTTATGATTTCTGGAAATTTTTGGAGGATTTTCAACAAAATTTTATCAGAGAATATTATAATTCTTAAGTTTGTAGATATATTCATTATGGATATAAAAATTTGTGGATAATTTTCGACGAAATTTGTTTGCTTTTTTTGATAATTTTCGACCTCTGCTAAAGTTCATTGACCTAAGGTAAATGTCATTGACCTCAGGTAGAAAACATTGATCTCAGGTAGGGGTCACGTTAGACATTTCTGGATGCTTTTCAACTAAATTTGGTCAAATAATAACGCATGCTGAAGATCATTAAATGAATTTCTAAAGATCTATTAGTTTCTCAATCATTTTCAACTCGGTTGTATCGATTATAATTCAGTGTATTCAAGTATTTTATTGTTCGATACTTTTCAGTTTGGTGCCGCTTTGAATGTGCATTGATACGCTATAAATTTCTTAACGACGCAATGAAAGACACGCAATTTTCAGTTAACAAAAAATAGATAGATGAACAGAAAAACCCAAATAATTCAGAGAAATAAAAACATACACAAAATTTCTCAAACATCAAAATTAGCAGAAGCAAAAACAAATACTCGTGGTAAGCACTTTGATTTCTATATTACATCATGCTGCTTCTTCCACTTTTTTATTCATGTTCTTATTCTTCTTTAACCGACTCGTCGAACGACCATTATCGTTTCACCCAAATTGTACTCAGTTTCATTTTAAAATGGCTTTTCCGTTTCCGGACGCCATTAATACACATTTTTATCGTTTGCGATAAGTTTGCAGTTTTTACTTTATGGCATCATCGGATTCATATTGCAAAAATGTTGTATCACTTTCAGTCGCAATCTGTGTGTGCGTCTCATCTGCCTGTTCCCGCACTTTTCTATCTGCAATTCGATTGCTTCACTTTCGAATTGTTTGTTCGAGTTGTTGGTGCGCAGTTGTTGTAAACGACTTTGAAAATTCATGTTGGACAAACATAAAAAAATACTGGTTCTGACCATTCCGATGGTTATTCCTCTGGTCATTCTTTTGGTCATTCCTTCGGCCATTTTATATGCGTACAAGGTGAAAATTTGTTGATGTTGATTTGCCCATAAAGCTCTTTTATTTTTCAGAAGTTTTTCAAACGACAATCGCGCGGCAGTTTAAATTGAAGAATAGTTTGCAATTTTTATGACTCCGGGTTTAATGCTGTCGCAGAGAAATGCCGTTAAAAAAAGTCTGATGACTTTAATGCGGATTATCGTTGCGAGTGTAAAGAAGGCGAAGCCGAGGAAGAAGGAGAAAACACAGAAGGCAGTACTGACTTAATAACGGGAAACGCTCTAGGTCTTTAATTATGATGTTTAATAGAAATAAACATTTTTAATAATATCATCGAATGAATTTATGACGAAAGATTGCAATAACTCAAGGTTTATAAAATTGCTATATTTATTAATTGAAGCAGTAGTTATAAAAGAAATTCCAATAGACAGGACCAATCAGCTAATAAACACTGGAGTAGGTAAAGCTAACGCTCTTCATCGAAACGAACCCCGTTGAATTGAATGTTTTATATATAATTTATCTGATTAAATACTCATTTTGAACAACTTCTGAAGATTACTCGCTGTTAAGCTACACCGTAGTAAAATCTGTTAACTTTCTTTGACACTTTGACGTTGGGAAAGCATAAAAATCTTTGAACGATGCGCTCATATTAAAATATCGAAAATTGTTATGATTATTAAATACCGTTAATTAGTGTTACTTACCATTCATATGTCTGTCACTTAAGTCTGTCATAGTTTGGACATTCTAAGCTAGCTATAAGTCCACCCATCGATTGATCGATGCTATGTCTATTATATGATTTCACTAACAGGAAATTATCTTTAGGACAAGTGAAATTAACAGGGCACACATTAGCTCGGTTTATTACCCCGCAATTATCTTATTTAACGGACATCACTTTTTAAACAAAAGTTAATTTGTTGAAAATTTGCCAACTTTTTTTTGTAATATTTTAAGCTCACAAGGAAAAGTTTTTTAATATAGAAAAAGTAATATATTCGGTCGAATAAGAATTAGAAATTGAACATGGATATACAAAAAACAAACCTTGGATATACAAAAAAAGTCGGAAATAAAAAAATTGCCTTTCGTGTATATTTTTATGTAGTTACCTTCTTCCTGTTTTTATCTCTATTTTGCAAACAACTGTAGCATTAAGGGTAGAGACGAGTATTTTTAATGTATTCCACATGTCTCTAACTAATCGCTTGCTCAACCTTAACCTTAACCATGACCAAAACACCTAATCGATAAATGATAGATCGTTAGTTGGACGGTCAATACGTGAATTGACGTCATCCAATGAAAGCTCCGACATCTGTTGCTGAATCATAGAAAATTGAAATCTAAATGCCGCCTCCTTCCCCAAAAGTGTTCAATCTGATTATTTGGCAGGTGCACCTCCATATTTTTTGTCATCTACGAATACCCTTAACCCGGAATCTAATGAGAATTGTGTGCCTAATCAGAAATGAATTACGTCTTACACAAGTCGTGATAATGTGGTTGGACGATTCGAATGAATATACTGGGTGTCTTGTGTTTTAAATCTAAGCCCGAAGTGGAGTGAAAAGTTGGGACGAATTAGATTTTACTGAAGTATGATATAAACCATGTATGCCAGGGGTATCCGTGTCATCAGCAACGTGCTGATTGTTGATATGGGCTGCATTTCATTATTTTTTTTCTTCATTTGCCTTAATTCGGGGGTAGATATTCTTTTTCGGTTTTATCCTTTCGGTCATTCGCTATTGAATACACTTTCACAAAACGTCCTTCAATTTGGTATCTTTTTTTCTAAAATAGAAAATATAATTGGCATATTGCTTTTCTCATCGTCAGTCAAGGCTTTCCGGCATCCAGGATCTTAAATCGATGACATTTATTTATTTAAATTTAAATTTAAATAAATAAAAATAAAATAAAATTTAAATAAATAAATGAAAATAGAAAGTTATTTTATTGAATCGATGAATTTAATTTTATGAAAACAAAAACGAGCGATTTACCGCCTATTAAGTATTAAGGGTTCCAACAGGAGTATAATAATTTCTTATGTTTAAACTACACTAGACTATATATACACTAATATACTATACACTACTATTCTCTAGCATACCATACTACAGTATGCTATAGACAAATTCGTGAATAAACAGGATTTGATAATTACGAAAAATTATTTAAATCTGGAGTACGTGATCGCAACTTCGCCCCATTGGCGATTGTAATAAAAGCTCTTTTAGAGAGGCTGTAGGCATCGAACTGAGAATGTATAAGTAATCGAACTTTGCCATTGGAAATGGTACAACACACGAAAATGCTAAAATAGTATGGCATCGTAATTTAAATTTCAGTTTAAAAAGCGACAAATCCAACGTTTTCACGACCTTGTACAATATAGACGAATTGTAGCAAACTTTGCATACAAATAGTAGTTTTTGTTCTGGAGTATTGGACTGCTAAACTAAAAATAATATAAAATTGTTCTAGTTTTTCTAGTTAGCGACCGTTTCAGAATATTGGGCCTCTGCATTTTCTACCAAGCCATTTCAAAAGAAAATCGTGGAAAATAAGTAAACTGGTGTATAAACAAGATTTTAAAAAAGGTATTGAACGATATTCCAAAACCGCAGTGTACTGAGTCGACGGAGTATTGAGTCGGCAATGTACAACACTGTAACGAATTTACATTGAACAATACATACGTTTCTTGAATGCTATTTGAAACCCCTAAGATGCTGTACGATACATTCCACAAGAACTGACATTCGGTGACACAACATGTGGTGGCAAGGCATGTCATTTTTACGTCGACATAACTTCAAAAACGTTTCTTATATATTGTTTGCTTTCGTGTTTTCATGCAATTTTTTTGCATTCCAGAATGTCCAAAATGTCATGAAAGGAGTGATGATAAAAAAGGGAGAAATTCATAGAGGCGTTAAATTCTTTATGAAAAAATTATAAGGCGAGAAGTACAAAATAGGGCCTCAAAAGCCTAAGGTCACCGTAGAGTTGAAAGGCAATCAAAAAGGTTAACTTTAAGTACTTTTAAACTAAATCATGAAACTTAATAACGGAACTTAATTGCATTTGCAATTTAATCGATTGAATTAAAGACCCTTCTTATTTCATTGCTTTTTTAACAGTTACGCCATTAAATTGAGGTCCTATAATATCAACGTAATATAAATTATGCATTACATAGATAATAACAATAAGATAAGTATTACACAGTCGACCGTTGGCCGGGTCCGTTTCAGTGGCCAGTAGCTCATTCTCCTTATCTGAAGGGACCTGCTAATAAAGTTATTTATTTTTTGCTTTCATTCATTCATTCATTTCATTTCATTACCACTATTTTACGCCGCACAGTGGCTGGAATTTTAAAAAGGCGGCCAAAAATCATTTTTTCAACTATCGCCGATTTTAAAATTCGTTAGTTCGTATGAAAGTAGATACTTACGAACCTAGAGAGACAAAAAATTGAGTCTCTATTTTGATTATTTCATTAACAACAGGATAGTCGAAAACACACTTTTCCGTTTTTGGTTTAAATTTGCTGATGTCCTAGCACATTTTCAGTTTTTGAATACTCATATCGCAATCATTTTTAACGATAATATGTTTCGGTTTTTTTGTAAAATACTTTGTAATATTTGCTTTTAAAAACTGTTGAGCTTACTACTCTATATGTAACACTTTTTTTTCAATAATTTTTTTAAGAATAGGCTAAAATAGGAGAAAATTCTGCAGTTTATAGAGCATAACTTACAAACGCCAGAAAACGCCAGAACCAAATTTAAATTTTCAAATAGGCGGAATCTTCCTCTAAAGACACGTACTTGTTTTTCTTGCGTCCACTTGCGTCTGGGCAATTTAGAGCATTTTTTATGAGTCAAAGTCGGAAAATTGTATGAATATGGTGAGTATCGCTAATTGTTGTGGATTGTCTTCTTGCATACAAAAATTATGCAACAGGTAAGGGAATAAAGTAATTTCAGGGCTGGGAAATATGGGAAATTATCCTTTTACCCTTTTGAGGGAAACAGGTAATATTGGGAGGTTTGTAGGTTGCCGACAGGCTTGTAGATAGGGAAAAGAACTCTTGGTAAGTTAACGAAAAATAATGTTTGTGCTATTAATATAAGTATTAATGTTAATTAATAAGTTAGTTAAGTTATTAAACTATTTAGTTACACTTATTTATTAATTATAGTTAGTTATTTATTTATTTCTTGTAGTTAATATATTATATGGACGTATATTAATACCGCACATGTGCATACCTTATATTATATTAAAATTTTTAATAAAAATTATTTTTTTGAATTAAGAATACATAAATCTTTCCATCATCCAAGATTTCAAAGGATTTCTCAGGTTTTGAACATCATTGTTATCTTAAAATTCAAGGAAAACCGGAGATGGTTTCTTTCCATGCATGCATTACTCTCGCATTACTCATGTCGATTTTCATCAACAAAGCATTAGATTGAAGCTAAAGGTTCAACCTAACCAATGCAAAAAACCGCATCAAAAAATTCCAATGCGTTCAGAAGATATAGATTTTTGACCGCCTTTTTTAAATTCCAGCCACTGTGCGCCGGCGAGAGCTCTTGGAAGCACGCAGAAGAAATCAAGCATAAGGGTTTGTTGCACTAATCTGGGAAGGAATGTCGTCATTATCGTGCACTCGAGTTGGGAATTTCTTTTTATCTTGTACTCGAGATGGCATAATAAACCGTCATAAAATGCTAATTAAATCGAAGGAAGATCAAAGCCATTATTGCCGGTATACGAAAAAACTCTCGAAACAATTTCGAAATAGTCGCAAATGTCAGGCTTTTTCTTGATTTTTCGCATTTGTTGTTCATTTCAAATGAAAACTCGATGCGGCAGAATAATTTTTGAAGGGATTCGTAAATATGAATTTTGAAAAAAATAATGTTATAAAAAATATATCGAATACAAAAAGAATGTTGAATGATATCAAAAATAAAAATTTTCGTGGAATACTTTAATGAATTTTGCCAGCTTTGATTGTCAATCAAAAGGCGTCGTTTTGAATCTTTTTTTTTGAAAAAATGCTGCTTTTCTTTCTAAATAGCAAAAATAAATCCACATTTATGTAATCTCTTCACATATCTTGATCATCAAAATCGATGCAGAAGATTGATTTCAGTTTGAATGAATTTTCTACAACATTTATTTCTTCTTTAAAATTGATATATTTTACAATAAAAAATTATCCGCAATTCTCACTACGATGATGTTTATTATAATATCGGAGATGTTGAACATATGCTGCGAATATGGTTCAAAATCTTTTTAATTTTGAATTTTATTTAATTTATTAAAAAAATAAAATATTCCAACAACACGAATAAAAACAGATAAATTTATTTTGAAATTTTATTTCAAATATTCCAAATTTTTCTCGTATTATTTTTAGAATTAAAAGAAATGAGAACTTTTTGCAAACGCGTGGAAGAAAATATGAACGATTTATGTTTGCACGGGGATGGAGGCAGAGATTTACTAATACTAAAACGCACTCCATAACCTCACTTAAAATGTTAGACGTACGACGAGAACGCATAAGCGTCATTTCGTTGTGTAGTCTATCATTTAAATGAAGATTTATTAAATCTCCTCTAATAGCTTCTTATAAGGCATTAACAGATGCCGCCGTTTTATCTCTGACGATGGCGAAGGCGTATTAAGTAACCCTCTCTATTAAATCCCTCAATCCCAAAACAAATCGGTACATCAAAGCCAAATACAAATTCTGTAATTTTTTTCAATTTATGTAAGAAAGCCAATCAATGAATCTCGCAAAAGAGACGTACATGCACTCGAGACGTGCCCTTTTGCGCCCTCTCACGGCCCTCTTTCGTCACGCTTTCATCTATCATACCCGTTCATTTCTTTCATGAATTGTCGTAATCAATTGTGGAATGAACGACGGCGTACTTTTATTGCCGGCAAGTGTCAAATGAATTTGACAACTCGCCCAAGTGCTGAGAGTTGTGTGATTTTTATTTTTATGTTTTTGCAAATGTGATGAAAGAAGGAGTGCTAAGCAGAGGCGTAGCCACAGACACCGTCTCATGTAAAGATATTGAAATATAAGTAAACGTATTCTTATTTTATATATCATTCTCACTTTCTCCAATTTCTACATCACCGCCGCCTTTCAATATTTGAAATGAATAATAATGTGTCGTCTGTATCAGTCTCATCTTTTAGACTCGCCAAATTGAGTATTTCTTAGTAGCCTTCGTCTGGCAATTCACCAGACCTTAATTAGATATTCGCGCGAACGAGAAGTTGTCACTTTCATCATATTCACCCCCAAGAGGATAACTGGCGACGTGGCCTCTACTGCGGAAAAAGATCTAAACCAATTCTATAATGCCTCTTAATCAGTTTCACTTCTTATGAAAATCACTTATTTTTATTATCATATCATGAGAATTTTTGCAAGAGTCCAAAATGTTTGGACCGCCAAACAAAGTTAAATGATAATAGTTTCTTATTAAGTTTTTATACTCCTACGCATCCGGAAGGATGAGGATATGGTCAGTTTGTTTTAAAATATTCAACGCTTTGTGCAAAGTGGCCAAACAGACACGTTTCGAATTGAAATATAAATATTATTTGGACATATACGTCTGTCCTGAAAAGGGTTCTCCTAATTATGATTTAATTAGAATTGCAACTATAATAGGTTTATGTTCAATATTTGTAAACAGAGTGCTCCGGTCTGTGTAAGGTACTTGAACTTCAGCTTCGACTACATTCGTTTTATGCATTCATATCATGCAAATACTGCAAGATAATGAGCTGTTGATATTTTTGTTATTTATTTATGAAGTGTTAAATAATATTAGACAATGTAATGTATTTTCGTGAGTGACAATTCGATGAGGCTTTTTAACCTTGTCGCAAGATTCTTCTGAGAAAATATACAAATGTGGTGTCATTTCTTAAACATAATCGAAATATGTCTATCTTAAGGCTTACAATGGTGACATCCTGAATATTATGCGATTTAATTTTTTTAATCGTATTTAAATTTTAATTAAACAACTAATTTGTTGGTTAAATGAAAAAGTTGAAATATTGACCATTTGGAAACCCTGAATCATGAAAAAACAATTAATAAGTTGCCAAGAGAGAATGTACGAAACAGGTACATGATGGTCTCACAGGATGCACTGATTCCAAAGCAATTCTATCTGCTCCAAGAATCCTTTCTAGTTCTACATTGGGTTTAGCTTTGCATTGAATTTAATTTGTCAGTATTATTTCTTCGTCAACATTTTAATAAAATTTAAATTTTTAAAGAAAAGCCTTAAACCTTAAATTGGCCAACAACAAAAGACGTAACACCAACAAGCAACGAATGAGGAGAGCTGAGAAAATTTAATTGTTTTTCCTTGGCTCTTGTTTCCATTGTTAACATTTTATTAGGGCGTAATACCAAAAGCAATTTTGCCAAAATTTCACTCTCTTCCTTTAGCACTGCTTTGTTTTTGTAGATAGTTGTCATTGTTTTAATAGATATTGTTGTTATTTGTGGTAGAAATGGTTTTCATTGTCATGGCTTTAAACTCAGCCAGTTGTCAGCCGTCAATCGTTATTCGGTCCCTGCGGTAACAAAATTTCTTCTAGTGAGTTTTAAAAAAGATTTGAAAAGATTTCATTGTCATGGTCATAGTGTGTGAAAAGCAATGTGTACTTGTATGAAAGGAAGTGTGTGTGAGTGTGTGTGTGTGTTCGTATGTGTTCTTAAAATTGTCCCATTGTATTTGCCATAACAATAGTTCTAAAGCTATTATACCAAAATCTACTAAAATCTCACTTCCTTTCTTTGTTTGTTCGGGTTTTATTTTTGTGTTTTCGGTATTTTCTCTGCAAAAAATCTACTTCATTGTGCTTCGGTTTTATTTGAGGAAAAAATAACAAAATTAAAAATATAAAAAAGGGAGTGACGGGAACCTAGGAAATGTGTCCTTCTCCATCACCGAATGAACAGTCATGTTCATGGAATGGATGGAGAAGAACATAATTTAGTAATTGTTTTCATTTATATTTTCGTTCTTTTATTTTAATTTTTCCACTGCTGAAGCGTTATCCCTTTTTACTGGTTTTTGTTATTGTTGTTCTTGTGGTGATCAGTTGTAGTTGTTGTTGTTGGGAATATTTAGGTTGTGATTTTCTAATTTTTAAACGGAATGTTTTAAAGAAATATTTGAATTTCTTTTTATATTGGTATCAGTTCTTTTAACTTCATCATTATGAGAAAATATAATAAACATCGAAAAAATCTCAATAATAGCCACAAAATCTCGAAGTTAAATAGAATTTATTTGAGAATTTATTGATAAAACTTGTGCTGAATTTATGCTCATAAAGACCTCTATGTCAATAAAATATAATATATAATTGCGTTTCTACGCGAAACGTTCTAAATAAATTAATTAATAAATGTTTGGTCCTAAAAGTAATTTATACAAGAATTATTTAATAAGAAAACAAAAAGTATATCATTATATCATTATTATTATCAATTATAGTATATTTTCATTTTGGTCGATGTTGTCGCGTCAGAAATTTGATATAAATTGAATTATAAGTATAATATTAAATTGGCTACGAAAACACATGAAAACATGAATCACTTTGATTTTATATGAGATTACTTAAATGATCGTAATTCTTGATAACAAACGAGCGTAAACTTTTGCCAACAATGCGTATCCACGCAGAAGCAACACACAATAATTACGTTAAATCGCGTCGAGGCTGAAGGCGCGGATCAATTCTTCAAGAGAATGAGCATGAAAATCGCGACCAACAAGATTTGAAAAGAAATTCTAAAAATTATTAAACGAAAAACATAACCGTTTTTAATAAAATGAGGAGTGTTAAAGGAGAAGGACAAAAACCGCACACATGCTGAACAAAAAGGCAAGCAGGCGAGACAAATCATCGATATATCGACTAACTTTTATCGATCGATAAACTGAATTTATTTGGTTTTGCCTTTTAATTGCTTCGTTGAAATGAAAATGTCTTTATAATGTTCCTGTATATACTATATAAACAGTTTATGGATAGTAGTTGTTCAGTGTCTTTTTCCATTAAATTGTACCGAGTCGTGCCGTTTGTCTGGCTTGGTTGTCGTCTCTTTGATCACCACCAGATCGTGCTACTGAAATATTTATTTTATGCACCAAATTTTTTAAAAGAATTTTGTGTTCGATGCTGTGAACAGGATTCTTCGAATCTTTAGACGGTGTTCGTCGCTCTCTTGCCTTCTCTTACCATCGTACTTCTTTCCTTCCCCTTTTCATACTTTTTCTCTCATCCCTTTTCCTTTTTACTCAGTCTTCCAGGGATTGTTATGCGTTTACTTAACTTAAATCACGAGCATTTGTATTTCTCAAAACGATGAATCATGATTTATTCTTTTGCTGTTTTCTTTTTGTTTGTGTGTTGTTTTCTTGGGCTTATCAGAATGATTCTATTTTGTTTGTTTATCGTTTGGCAACGTAGTGGTATTCTGTTTCTGTTGCCACTTTGTAAGTCTCTAAAGGACAATGATATAAATGGTAGCAGAAAACTCATCGCAAGCAGCAGCAGGAGCAGAAGCAGTAGTAGAAACCAAACAGACAATCGGACAGACGGCATAGCAGCAAAACCGAGAGGTTGTGGTAATATTATTGCTACCTGGTATTAAACAAACGAAGGCCAAAGCCACCTATTTAAGGGCTATTTTGGCGTCGGTAACTGCGACAAAAATGGTTTAAACGATCGTCTGTGACTTTGTTCGGGAGTCTGATTAAGCAGTAGCAGTAACAGCAACCGTTGCGCATTTTTATGGTCGTGATGAGAATTTTCTCTTTTATTGTTTACTTCTTTTGTCTTCTGGACTTTTTTCGGTTTTGGTGTTTCTTGATACTACGCTAAATTGACATTGGCCAAGTGTTTAGTCAGGACAATGATTTTAAATACAGTCCAAGGCGTCTCATTCTTATTCCGACAGCAAATAAATTTGTGAAAAGCATTTATATTTATAGAAAAATATGCACGATCAAAAGGTTTATTCTTTTCAATTTTGCTGTTTATTCTTTAAGAAGTAAAAATATCCTCAAAAATCACTGAATCAAAGGAAAACGAACACTTTTCACTAACACTCTTCTTATTCTAAATTCTAGAAGATGCCATTTTGGATCACTCATTATGGAAATATCAATCACAAGAATATTTCTTGACTGAAATCGAGGTTTAAAATTCATTTTTTACTTAAGAATTAGTTTTCCTGCAAAGGAATGTTCCAAAAATGCAAATATATGCTTCGATTTAAATTGAACAATAGTCTCGAACCGACTACTTGCTAGAAAAAAAACTCGAATGTAAAAAATCGTTAGAATTCTCTTTTCCCAACATTGTCGGCTTTTAATTAATTGAATAATTTAATTGTCTTAATTCTATGTTTGTGCGTGCAATTACATTTTGTTAAGTTTTCGACGTCTCTGTAAGATCTTGGTACTCGAAAATATATCGAAGACTAAACGCAATGATTTATCGCTTGAAAGAATGTGGATGAAAATTTGGCTAACATGTTCGTGTCGAAATTTCATTGTATCTCATTTCTCATTATATTAAAATTTTCACAAAAGCTTTCTTAAATTAAAAGCACCGCAATTAGCTCTTCCGCCATCTACGAAAATTTCCTTTTCCTGCCAGTGAAACTTGATGATTATTATCGCCTACTCCTGCTGGAAAATGTACGTGCTTGTGAGCGGGTGAGTGTATTATAATTAATGTATTTTACACGTGTCACATGGCTGGAACTTTAGAACGTCGTTACCGGATGGATTCAAGTTACTTCGGTTAAGCCTTCACCCTCCCACGCTCATCATTCAATTAAATTTTCTGCTCCCTTCCCACAATTGCAAACTCGATCTCTCCCTCTTTCTTTTAATAATTTGACTATTTGTGTTTTCTTTTGCCAAAGTATTAAACAAGGCAAGCTCTTACGTTTCACTCGCTTTACATTGATCTCTTCAACCTTATTGTCAAACCCATATGACTACTTCCCGCAGTTGCTTCCCGGTAAATATATATTAATTAAGCCTGGTATAGAATTACCCTCAATCCTTGACTTTTTCTGGCCAAATTACTCTTTTACTCAATACGCACTTTCCAGATAATTTCTAATTATTTTCCTCTTGACTTTTTATTCCTTTTGTCTTCTCTTTCATTATCTGCTTATCATTTTCTTTTTAATTATCAAACACTAACTGCATTTGAATTTATTCTTTAATTTGTTTAATCAGTTTAGACGGGGTGGTAGAGCCTTAATTAGGGTATTATTGGTGGAATAGTGTTAAGCCTTTGAATTTGCCAAAAACGTCAATATACACTTTTAGTATATTTTAAATGATCCGAAATGTATTTACTTATTTAAAACTTTCCTTACTTAATTTCTTAAAAATGGAAAGTGGGGTAATTGAAAGGAAATTGGTTAACGGAAGTATTAAAACGAGTTAGCAAAGGCAAAACCGAATCGGAACACTAAGGGTTGAATAAGAAAGATTTCGGATAGAGGTGTTTATCTTCATTCCTAATAAAATAGCACATCCTTGTTCTCTAATAATAGAATGAAACAGAAGGAAATTTGTAGGAAAGTCATATCAAAACGTTTGTAAAAGAAAGCAGAAACGCAAATAAAAATAAAGAATAATAATAAGAAAAATAACTAGTCACTATTTCCTAATAGTTTACCCTGCCATACTACACTAAAATCACCGCCATAAAATAATTTGTAGATTAATTAGACATTACAATTAGACATAGTTTTAAAATTCAATTAGTCAGTTGAGTTCAAAATCAATTAGACTAAATATGATCTCACTTTAAGTTTTATACCAAGCTTTCCAACACTAATTAACGATATTATTTAAATTAAAATTTGAAAAATACTCCGACGCTCTCAAGACTGTTCAAGTGGAAACTCAAAGCATTTAATGAAAATTAATGTTTATTAATAAATTTTCGACACCTACTTGTGCAAAAGCAACAACAACAACACCAACACAATTTTATGAAAATACCATTTGAATTGATGCTTCAATTCGATGCTGCTTTAATTAATACGAATAATTAAATGGCCAATTATTTTTGGACAGGTCTTTAATTTAAAATCAAGTTGTTATCACACCACCCGCTGCCCACCAATGTTCAGCGTGTATCGATCATTGTCCGTTGCTCATTTATTTTAAACCTGGCAATCCAGCCCATTTACCCCCTCAGTCATCGGCTGAGACCATCTACTGCCATTCTGGAATTCTGTTAACTTCATTTGAAATCATTGCCAAGTCAGTTTAATAAATCAGCACACGTTATATTTTTCACCTTTCACCGACAAGAATCTCAAATGAGTGAGTGTGTGGGTGAGATCCTTTGAAAACGTTTGCTTTTAATAAATGCTCTCATTATTCTTGGTTTGAAAGAATCACAAGTAGCGATTCATTTGTGAACGAGTGATAAACAACGGATGAGCTAAGGGATGAATCGGAGAGGTGAAGATGACGATGATGGTAATGAGGTCGATGGTGGTGGTAATGGCGAGTGAAAATGAAGAGTATCAACGTTAATAACACTGCGGATTATGAAGTTAATTTATCAGGAGTTTATTTATTTTTGTTTTATTTGCCGACATCCATTTAGTCTTTCATTTGTCGAGGATGATTGAAACAGCGGCACCTGCTGCTTGTTTCTTTTAAGAAAGTTGTTCACATTCAATTTTTCATAATAAATGATTGCTTGTTAATGAACCTGCCCCCCTTCGCCCCTTATAATAATGCCGTACGGATCTAACCCGTCATATCTTTACCATAAACATTTCCTTTTAACGCGTGCACAATACAATATTTTATCATCGCTCCGAACTCTTGTTCTTCTCCTTGGTAGCGTGGATAAAATTGCAATGTTGATTATCATATTGAGAATAACAATAATGATAATAATAATGATAATAATAAATTCATTTCACCCTATTTAATTTCTATTGTATCTCAGGCACAAAAGCTATTACAGGTTTTTATTCTGAGTGAATGTGAGCGAGGTGCGTGTGTGTTCGCGCGACTGTTATTTGTGTGTGTGTATGATAAACGGTTATCAGCTCGAAAAGCATTCACAGTTTGAAAAATTGCGGAAATATTTTGAATAAGCTCTCGAAAGGGTTGAAGGGAGGTAAAGAAATAAACTGCGTACTTTGAGCTTAATGAAAGAACAATCAAGATGAAAATGATTTTCTATTCGATCAGGGAATATCTGTCTATGAAATAAATAAACAGGATACACAAAGGATGAACGTAGATGGTTGTTTTTCTGTGGCCACAAAAAAAAGGAGTGAGAAGTCGCGAAAGGGATGGAGTTTCAAATCCTTTTACAAAATATGAAAATTTAAGAAAATAATTGAGGGTAAAAAATCCATCAAAAATTGTAACATATTTCGGGAGCCCTTTACACTTATGAAATAATAAAAATTCTTTTATTTACCTCTTTTATGTCATCATTAATATGTCATGTTAATATGTCATGTCATTTATTATTTTTATGTCATCATCCCTGCGCTTTAATAAACAGTATAGAGAAATCTACCAGAAAATTCAAATTTCAGAAATCATAAATTATAATCCAGTGTTAAATAAGATAGAATTAACAAAACTGCTCTAACACAATTCTACACTTTTCTTTCCTTCAAACGTTTCTTTGTTTCATCTTTTTCCTTATTCATCTTTTTTTATTTATCCTGCTTAAACTTTCATAATTTTATATTATTTTTCCTCTCACTCTCTCATTCTCTCTATATATATCTATCTCGCTCTCATTCGCCCAAACACGGGTGCGTTTGGGCGTGCCCAAAAATATCGTCTTAAGTCGCTTTGAATCCAACATTTCGAATTGTTTCTCAACTTAATGCTAACATTTTTCTTACACGGCATGTGCATACACAAACATTCACATAAATCGCGGACTTATTTTGTTCATTCTTTTCATGTCCTCCGTAGAACTAAATTATTCGTTGTCACTTAGTTTATCTTGGTTTAGTTTTTATAATTGTCGCTGCAAAAGCGCCCGAACGACGAATCCATGAGATTCGTGAGGGAAAAACGGAAAAGTTTACTGAAGGAATATTTACTGCTGGTTTATCAATGGCTATATAATCCGAATATAATGGACACAGAGTTGAGGTTTCATGAAATAGAAGATGAAGTAACATTTTGATGAACGAGACATGCCCGTAAGGGTGGCTTGGTCGGTGCAAAAAGTCAAATTTGTTTCTTTATTAGTAGTCGGTTTTTATGAATCTGTGTATGTTAGTGACATAATTTGGCAGAAATTGTTTGTTGTTCCGAATTTGTCTTTTTTGCCCACTTTTGGTTCCAATGAGTGAAATAACGATTTTTGGAAACTTCGTTTAACATCATGATAACAATGATAACCACCAGAAAACATCGAGAGTATTAAAATGATTCTTCTTTAAAGTCAAAATACACGTCAGGCGAAAATAGAGATAATATAAATTAATGTAATTGCGTCACAATATTTTTGTTCATAAAGTAAAATAATAATGAATTATATTAGAATAGAAACCCACTACCGTTATGGTCTTGGTTACTTAACACTAAATTTTTCAAACTTGCCGCAAAAATGGTGTACGGTTAGCCCTTTAATATTATTAAAAAGAATACCGGATGCATGAGGGTTAGGCCTTTAAGAATAGAAAACCATTAGTTAAAAGGTTTTGTTAACAACAAAAACAAGCCCTATTGGGGAAGATGGTCTGTATTTTTTTAAAAGCGGTACCGCTTAAAATATTAGCGCGTGGCCGTCAGCTTTGAAACCGGTTAGTTTATGACCATATTTTCTGAAAATCAAGTAAAATATGTCGATTGCAATAAACCTCACATTTTCACGTCCAATATTATATATATTATATATATTATATTAATTGGTCGAATTATGTACAATGTAATTGTTATGCAATTATTGAAAACAAGCTTCTAAATCAACTAGAATGTTAACTGCATATTCTTAGAGATTTTATTTTTGTTTCGAGCGCAATAAAACGCAAAAGTTTTGGCTTGAAACTTACAACTCTTGGTTAAAACTGAGAAGAAGTACAAATTTATTGGACACTACATAAGTTTCCTCACGAGAAGAATGCTCTGAGCAGCCATGATACACTGTTTCCATGCATTATGAATTGTAATGAGAAATGAAGCATAAGCAAAGTTGACAAAAACACGTATCTCAGATTTCAAGAACTTGTTTATTGTCATGACATTATAATCACGTTTATACAAATGGTGGTTTTCGTTGCTGAAACGTGTAAGCACGCTTTGAAAAAAATACAAGATAAAACATTACTTGTACAACACACTTTAGGGTATCAATGTAAATATGTGTTACCACACACAAATACACACAAATATTAATCTACACACAGTTTCGAACACATATCGGATACTGACAGAACAACAACTATTCTAAACATTGAAATCGTAATAGCTTCAAAAGCTTTGGATAGCATGAATTGTTCACGAGGCAGTAACAAAAACGCGTGAACGCGTTTAGAGAAATGAGTTCAATTTTACCGTAGATTTTATTCACTTTTACTTTTTTCATGCCAGGAATAACCGTTATGTGCTTTATCGCTCTTGACTATTTTATTAAGTGATTATTTAATTAAACCAAATCTAGACAGAGGAATGTATGAAGAAAACTTGGCAAATAGAAACTGACAAACATCAGTAATTAATACTTTATAATAATGTCCTTGTTGGTTCCATTTAAAGCTAGCCAAATGTCATTTATGGCTTTAAATTTAGGATTAACAAATTAGGATTAAGAAATAGGATAAACTCTTAAAAATTGTAATTTGGGAACATCGTATTCCAACGAATTTAAAGAGTTCATTTAAGCTTTTCTTTTTCTTCTTAAAAAATATCGAAAAATTTTTATATCTCAAATTTTAAATCGTGTAAGTATAGTTATTTTATTGCTAATGCTCGAACAATGCTGGTACGTCGGTCCCGGATGACCGGGCAGGGGTTGTTGCAGGAGGGTGGGAAAAGAGAAAAAGGAGCAAGCGATTGTTGGTCGTAATTGTGTGCCATTCACAATAATAAATTGCTATCTAGTGACACACTAAAACATCATACAATGCGGAATTGTTGTCACTACACAAGATGGCAACAGAAACGGGAGCAGCAACAGCAGCAAATCCCGAACTGTCAGTCAGTCTGTGGGTTGATTGGTCGAAATGATGGTTTGTTCGTGAGTTTGTTGGTTGGCATTTTGGTTACCGATTTTGTTGCCGTCATTATTGTTGTTGCTTTTGTCCTTGTTGCTGTTTTTTGACCATGATGCTGATTTTTGTTGTTGCATGGCCTGAATCAGTTCAGGTTCTGTGCTTTAACAGTTTTTATCAAAATTTTAAAAACACAAATTTTGGAATTTATTTTTCTAAATTAGGTTGTATTATAACTCTTAATCAAAGTATTTATTGTCCTTTATAGCGTTTTAATCCTACACATGTGTAACACATTAAAGAAGGTGTAGCAGATATGGAAGAGGATATATTCTGGCTCAGAAGTCACGGGAGTCCATCTACCGCCCACAGATTTTTAGAGTCAAACTATAAATTTACGTTACGGGTTTTGAGTATATAAAATTCCGTCGGGCCGACTTTAGCGTTCTTGCTTGTTTAATATTTTATTAAATATTTACTAAATTATTATTGGGGCTACGGATATCCTTTTCTGAGAAAAATCTATTGCTAAATTATCCTTCTTATTTGAGAGACTAAAGTAAATGGAAGGAAGAGAATCGTTTATCATCAATGCAAAGGTAAATTCTGTGAAAGGAAAGAGAAAAGTAACAAAAAAATGCCAAACGCAAGGTTTTAAAATCAAATAATGAACAAGAAAATCGTAATGGGCAGGGAGGGGCGAGAGGGGTGTAACTTCGAATAAACACTTTACAATCCATTCTTCAGCGAAACGTGAACGAACAAATTGGCAAATATTTATACAGGATGCGTCTTCATATTGTTGAAAGTGAAAACGACGCGAGGGCACTCACTCAATCGAGTTTATGTCATGTCGAACACAAAAGAAGTCAACAAACAGCGGATAAGAGTCAGGATTAAAGTTTTAGAAGAGAAGCAAGAAGTCAGAAGTCAGAAGACTCTTTGATAATCTTTTCAGAAGATGCAGAAGGAAGGTAAACTTCAGTGAAACGCAGAAAATTCTAAAGAAAAAAAACAAAGAAAACCAGACGAACTGGGTGAACTAAAGAAACTTTGATTTTAAAGTAACAAAAAAGAAAGAAAAAGATTATCAGACGAAAAGTGCGAAAACGAATCGATTTAAAAACCTGCAAATCCATGAAGTAGCGATTTATTGTTGGGAATCGTCAATTGCACCACGATTGCGCCAGAACTGAAAATTGTGGTTACTAGGTCGTGGTTTTTAAATGAAAAATATAGCAAAATTCCTTAACTTTTAGAAAGAAATATTGGATCAAACACTTAAAGGGTTTTATATAAAAGGACTGCAAATACCAAAGCTTTGCCATTTATAGAAATTTATAATGCAATTTTAATTTGTACGCTAAGAGCCGGAACAGAATGGATTAGGATCTAATAAGAATTTACCGATTTTAATCCTTTTCAACAAAGTTAAAAGTGTGATATAAAAAATATCGACAAAAAAATTGTAGAAAGCCGGATAATATTTCACTATTTTTTCTTTCTTTTCCTTTTGTTAATAAATCCAACTGCAGTGCAAAACCGCATATTATCAACATTCTTAAGCTTAAATTTTTTATTCATGGTATTTCTAAGACCGAAAATACGCGGCTTCTGCTTTTCAAGCGCTGCGTTAGAGAAAGAAAGAGAGAGATAAAAAAGCAGTTGATGAGTTCTGAAAGGAGTGAAAGGAGAAGGAAAATAAAATTAGAAGGAAAACTGTTTGAAAATTCTTTACAAAGAAGGAGAAGAAACTATTCTATGAACATATTTTGTCTCTCGGAAGTGAAAGAGAGTAATCCCATTATAATAATGGGAACAATTGATTTTTGTCTATCTGTCTTGTCTGCTTATCCGTCAGTCTTTATGATTACCTGACAGACTACTGACTTGCCATTCGGTTGTTTAGTTGCCGTGCATATTTTTTTAGAACTAAATCCGATGATTACAATACCAATCGTCGCCTCCACTACGTTTAATTCATTCACCAAACAATCGAAAAACTACCACCACCTCACGCCTCACCGCCCGTTGAGACAACTGCTCTATATTCAGGCACTTTCAATAAGGCTTTCAAAGTCCATTCACTTTGTCAGCTTTTCAATCGTCGACCGCGGCTCTTTCAATACGACGGAGCTCTTTATCTTTCTGCTTCGTCTCGCAACCTAACGTTACCAACGTATTGGTGTGGTTTGTATGTGTGTATATGTGTGTGTATGTGTGCGTATGGAGCGGGTGGGATGGCTACTGATGAATTTATAATCACAGGAATACCATATAATTTACCCCCCATTTTTCTCTCCCCCTGACTTCCGCTCCTTCTCGGCCCCTTCTCACCTTACCCTTCTAAACCAACAAACCAACCGACTTCGGCTCTTGATTATCCGCATTGAATGTGTTTAGTTATTGTTCCTTTTGCAAGGACTTTCGTCGGTAGTGGTGCGGCTGAGCGCATGAGTTACGGACGGCCCATTGAGGGTGGCGAGGCGTAGGCGGAAAATGCTTTCAATCGATTTACATAACAATTTAACAGAAAAGCTTGCGAAAAATGTGTCACTGGAATAGACAGTTTATGATGCAATTTTTAAAAGTGTTCATGATTTTAAATGCATCAAATTTACTCGGTTCGATATTGTTGCAGTAAATTAATGTCACGATCAGAATAATATAATTTTTATATTAGAAATTAATAGAAATATTTTATATGAAAAGCTCTTGAAAGCGAAATATTTCATGAGGAAAATTTATTTAAATAGTTCTATTATGTAAAGGTTATTTACAAATTAGATTAATTTGTGGGTGGTGAAAAGTGGGTCAAAAAACTTCAATAACATCAGATTTATAATCAATCTTAAATTTCGTAAAGGTTTAAATATTGACTTCGAAAATATCGAATTTGTTAGCGGAGTCCAAAAATTTTATGTGGCTCTCAATAATTATTTAATATTTAGTTGTATGAACTTTCAACTTTTCAAATTATATGAAAATTTCTAACAAATTTTGAAACTTCACTGAAACTGAAGTAAGCCCTTCCAAGTAACGTTCAATCTTAATTTTTTCAATTTTAATTTTTTTCATTTATGATGCGCGATAAACAGTTACAGAGGTAACTATGTAAGTGTTTAGTAATTAGAAATTTGTTCAATATAAATAGAGAAGGCTAGTATTCTCAACATCGACCTCTATCTCACATATTTCCTCTCTGTTTCTCCCTCTCTCTCTCTCTCTATCATTCTCCATCGTTTAGGGCGACAATATAGCGCCGTAAAATTATTCAATTTTTACAAATATCTCAATCAGTTTTTCAATAATAAATTGATTTCTCCTTCTTCCGGAGTACAAGGACGTTTAATGATCTACCCTTTGCTTCCATTTTACCTTGCCTACTTTTCTCTTCTTCGTAGTTCTTTCCACCCATTGAAGTAAGGTGAGTTATGAGTTCCGTTATTTAACTTCTCCTTTCCCGCATTTACCACCTTCATTACCTTTTCAATTTTTTATTGTTCCAAAAACCAGTTGTTAGTTTCCATTATTTCTGCTTCGTCAGAAGAGAAATGCATTACGGTGACAACCGACCCAATAAGCTTTGTATACATCGAAGTATGTGTATGTTGTTATTTGTGTGTGCGTGTAGGTGTGTCTGTGTGTGCCTACATGTGTGTATATGTGTGTGCATGTGCAGATATTTTCTTTTTTGTTTCTATTGACTTGATTTTACTACTAGCGCAAATGCTTCGCATAAATCGATAATATTAAATTGTTGCTCATCTTCTCTCCCTCTCTCTCTCTCTTTCTTTATCGCTCTTTCTTTCCCTTTCATTTATTTCTCGATTTGAAAATTCTTTCTACTTTTTCATTTAGTTAAACTACCTATCCCTTTTCCTTTCCTCTTCTGAATATTTGCATAAAATCTTAATGAAATCGTTTTCCATTCAATTGATCGACTTTCTTGTTCTTGTTGTTGTTGGTACGGTTTTTGCTTTATTTCTCGTTATTACGGCTTGTTTTGTTGTTGTCGTTGTTGTTGTTGTGTTAACAAGTCTCTCAGAAATTTTTAAAATGTATTCATTTGCTGTTCTATTTAATTTCTTAAATGGGTTTTCCTTGCAGATTCGTGAACGACTTGTCATGCATGAATTCAGCGCTCGAATATTTATTTCCTCCACTTTCGAAGGACTTCACTTTCATTATAGAACACGAAATGAAAGGCAAGAGTGAAATAGTCTTATGCCTTTTGCTAAGCTTTATTTATTTCCTTCACCTTTGTGTGCCAGGATATTTCTTCCTTTTCTATTCCGATTTTGTGGAGACTGCGTCGACTTTAAAAAAAGTTTACAGTTTTACAACAAAAAGAGATTGCTCTCCATATTTGATTTCCTATTGTCTTGTTCACCTTTACCGATTTCACTTTTGTTTGTACTTTAACGATTTCGTAAGGCAAGAAAATGACATAAAAACGAGTTAGCACCAGTAGATATCATTGAGAAAAGATCGAAGCCTAGAATAGTCGTAGTGAAAAGTTAATTTGCCTTCTTTTCCGGGTGTTGGAAGCTGCTGAGATCGGTAACTTTTTTCACTTAGTCCATCGGTAACACATCGGTCCATCAACTACATCGTTATGCTGCAACAAATTTAAAATAATTGAAAGCCATTCCGCAAAGACGGACATCTCGAAAGAATTCCATAATTTATAAATATATTTGCAAAAGAATAATTTAAATTTTTGTAAAAACAGGCAGACTTCGAAATGTATTCAAAACTACTACACTGTTTGGTCCGTTTCGGTATTACAGAACCAAATGAAGCTTGAAATTAGTTTTGAAGAATTTGCGATTATTTTTTGAAAATTGGAAACATAATGAGATGTGAAAATATGTTTATCGAAATGCAATCGCTGGAAAATTTAAGCACTTTGACTTGCAAGCATGCCAAAGGCGTCAGCACGGCGTCATGTAATGATCGGTTCGTTCGTGCGCTTTTAAGAAAAACTGGTTCAGAATCGTATCGTCGGCGTGATCAAGGGGAGAAAAGGAGACAGGGTGGGAGAGAGAGAGTGGGAAAGAAAATGAGTAAGAGGGTAAGGCATCTAATAGAATACACACGATCAAAAGATCGTCAGCCACCGCATTTACCGCCAACGCGAGATTCATTCAATTTATTTTAATTTCTTTTATTATTTTATATTTTTCTTTCTTTTGTTTAATATTTTCTCATTTCATTTTTGCCTTGCCTCTCTTTTAATGATTTTTGTATATTTCTGAGAAAATCGAAAAATGTTTTTTTCTTCAATATTTAATAAATGTTGGTGAGTTGAGCTAAAGCTGTAGCATTTACTTCGTATAAAGTTAACTGGTTTGTTGCCGGCAATGCAAGCAATTTTTCTGGTTTTTTCTTTGAGACTCTTGTAATTACAGGCTGTCAAACTCGGGCCTGGTAAATGAATGGACGGAATAGACTATCCGCCATTCGGGCAAACACCGCTTGTTCGCTCCCTTCGCCGGGGTACGTTTTGAAAAGCGACGCGTTGCTCGGTGCGAAAAAATAAAACTTCTCTGACGCCTCGTAAAAACGTGCCTGAAGCCGCTCCCAAGTGAACAATTTACTAGATAACGTTAAGGAAAACAAAATTGGAAGTCACAAAAACAAAAGCAATAATAACGAAAATAACAACAACAACAACAACAACAACAATGAGGGCAGCAACATCAATCGCAACACTATTATTATCGAAACCACTGCCTGAACTGCAAAAAAATCGAAGACAGTGATAACAAAGCAAAAAAGAAAATACCAACAACAAAAACACCTGCGGCGTTTGAATTGTATCACCTTTTCCCACCGTCCCCCCTTTGCCGTCTTATTGAGCATTGTTATTTTTGTTGTTGTTAATGTTATTTTAGTTAGTTTGACGTTACGTTTTTTGATCAACTTTCAACGTGAAATGAATTGTTTTCAAGAGAATGCCAACACCGCGACATGTTTTTGGTACGCGAAATTTTTTTAAGTAAATTTTTTCAATAATTAAACCTACCAGACAGTGTTTTTTGGAAATAAAAAATAGATTACCAAATGCCATGACCGTTCAGATTAAAAAGAACGAAAGTAATTAAAGAAAGCGAAAGTAACTAAAGACAATGTATAACAGTTTTAACAATGACAACACTTTAAATAATTAAAATTTTCATTATTATTAATTTTAAGACTTTCCATTTTAAAATATTAAACATTCTTTCATGAAACTTTTAAAATGAAAAATAAGGAAAAAATCAATTTAAAACAAATTATGAAACACGAACCAACAAATAGAACAGCTTAATAATTTTGGTTATAAAGCAATTAAAAGGTTTAATTTTTTATTTAACACAGTGTGAGAAAAATAATGAAATCAATGAGGAACAATTTTTTCAATATCAATAAACAAACAAAAGGAGTGCTTGCGATCATATCACACACACACCTAAAACCTCGACTTTCTCTTCATCCTCCTGGATTTATTTTCAGCCAAATCTTTCTCCGGTCTTAGATATTTCGTCTGCTTTTTTCCACCTTTGAAGAAAAAAATAAAGAAATAAAATAAACCATAATAAAAAACGAACGGCAAAATAACAAGGAAATGTTTCCTCAAACTCATAAATTTTTAATAATTAGAAGTCTTTGCAATTAAAATATTGTTTGATAACCACGAAGTAAGTGGGTGTGTCCACTTGTGTGTGTACGAGCGTTCGTTTGTATGCGTGAAACATGGCTAGCGTAAATAACTAAATTTAACTTAATTGCAAAACGATTTAGGAGCCATTATCGTTGATTTAATAATTTAATAAGTTTGTTCGTGGGTGGAAATATGTGCATGTGTCTGTGTGTGTGTCAGCATGAGACTCCTTCAACTTCTTCAATTTCTTCAACCGCCCATGTAACAAGATTTAGAAGTCAATTCGTATTAATAATTTTCAGGTTATGCCGACTATCATTGGCTCGTATTGTGGCAAAATTCGATGAGGAGAGAAAACTTTCGTCGTTTTTTTGGGCCCGCCCAAGCGTTATAAATTAAAGAGGTTGCCCAGAACTATGCGCTACAGAAGCATAGGAATATACATACATTTGCAGCTTCGGAACAGACGAAGGCAGTGTGATTAACTTCAACACGCAGACTGTTATAATTAATTTGTCATCAATTAAAATTCGCTTAAAACGAAATAAAAGAAAACTGCTGCTTTTGATTGAAGAACGAATGTAAAGGGAAGGATGGAGCGTAATGGGCAGCAAATGGACTTATTCACATGTCATTTTACCAATGGTCACAAATAGAACTCAGAGATTTTTAGAACACACTTTGGGTAAGATTTCAGAATTTATACTTTCAAAATTATTATTATTTGCAAAAATTTAATAAATAAAATTATTACAAAAATCAAATAAAATACAATACACTACGGTACATTAATATTCAGTACAAACATTTTAATAGAAATTTAGAATAGACAGGACTAAATATTTCATGATAACTGTGATATTTTTCCCAATCTATGTGCCTGATACTTTCTGCTAAATCCCAGGATAACACACTTTACACATAAGTTCTTGAATGAATGAGATAATGAATAGAATTTTTTGATATATAATCGGATTTTATTGCAAATTAGCAAACTACAAGGGTAGAAGTTGTTCATGGCTACTTGAGACTTATCTATTTCTTTTGGGCAGGTAATACATGGTTGTTACATCGCATACAACAATAATAATTTCTCTTTTACAAATATTGATTCAAGGATGGAATTACTCGGATATGCTTTGAAGATAATCCTATTCCATTTGTTACATTTTTTCGAAATATCTTTTCTTCAGTTAAATATTTCCAAATGTCACTGAATAACAAGCGACATAACTTGTGCTACTCAGTGTCCGTAGACAATCCCTTTCTGATCTTTGCTGATTAAATCTGTTCCGTACATTTCTTTGTCTTCCTAAATATTCAGTCATGATATCGTTTTTCTATTCAATCATTTATTCATTCTTTCATCTTTGCCTTGAGCAACCAATTCATTTTAATAACAAAAATATTAACGTATGAATAATTCTCTTAATACTTCTCGTTGTTTTTGATGTTTCATCAGGTAAAGTTAGATCCCTTCAAGGAATCCTTATACTTGCACGCGTTTGTCAATTATATTCAATTTTCTTCACTTTTCAGGTTTCGAATACGAATGTTTTGATTATTTCTATCAGAATTTGTTTCATATCCAGGGTTACCGCAAAAAGTTGTAGCAACTAAATGAATATTGCTTCTCTTTATGTTATTATTATTGAATTCTTTTGACAAGTTTGAATTCTTTCTGATTCTCTAATTGAATTAATTCTTTGTAATACGCTTAACTTCATTAAAAACTTTCAGCCATTACTGGTTCTTCGCCCTCGGGACTTTTCCCGTTACAAAATATATTTTTCTTGATTAATTAAATTTTTTTTTCAAGGAAACCTGGTGGGGTTTGAGTTATTTTATTTATTAAATTGTTATTAAATTGTTGTCTATAGAGACGAAAACCACTTTGTGCTTAAATAGTCGAATCAGTTTTGTCAAGTTAAAATTTAATTTGGTAGTTAGGAGTGTTAACTTTTATGTTTGGGAATCTTTTAAAAGAATTTTTTACAATTCACAGAATTTTCACTAAATTATATTAATTTAAAATTGATAAAATATTGAACTTCTGAGAACATCTGAAAGCCAATTCATTCTTTAACTCTGGAGAAATCTTCTTGAACAGAATTCATTTGGATTTGATTTTGCTTTTGTCGAATTTCGAAATTTATTAATTAGCCTTCACTCCTGCTCCTTTTCGCATATATTGCAAGTCATATTAATAAGCCCAAGGGAAACAATTCGATCATATTCGAGATCTTTCTATTTAAGAACGAGAAGGAAAAAACAATCGTCTCATTCTTTGTAAATTACTTTGTGAAAACAACTGCCACCGTTCATTGGCGTCATCAGTCTGACACTCAGTCTGTAATCTGTATTCGAATTCTATATCATGCATAATTCAATGACTTTGTGGGAATCCTAACCAAAGAATGGGTAATCTTTACCATTCTTATCGTGATTAACTTTTGCTAATTACCA
Organism: Physocephala rufipes; assembly: GCA_963966595.1. Taxonomy (NCBI): domain Eukaryota; kingdom Metazoa; phylum Arthropoda; class Insecta; order Diptera; family Conopidae; genus Physocephala; species Physocephala rufipes. The sequence continues at coordinate 22,171,957 of OZ016505.1, forward strand.
TGAAGTCGAGTCGGTCGAACAACAAATAGAATTTCATCTAAAGCGTCTCTTCGAGATTATATCCCTTTAATTGTCTTTTATTTATTTCTCTAGAATTCATTCGGATGATTTTATCGTCCTTTATGACTCCTTCATGACTTTGGAAGCTTATTTAGACGATGATGACGATGACGACAGTGACTACTATTTCTCTCTAAGTAGAGCTGTAATAAAAATTGATATGGAAGAAGAAAAAGGATTACGAGAGGCGGTTAAGCTAGAGATGAAGGAGGATGAATACATAAGGCTGCTTTGGTACAGAAAGTGAAGTCGAAATGAAAATAATCCTATGCTCGAGGGGGATTTGCTAGGAATAAGCATCATTCAATCTCAGAATGGCAGAACACATATACTCGTATGTGTGTATATACATATGTATGTACGAATGTATGTACCACACAAACATAACATTACTTTTCCTTAAGAACATAAAATAGCTTAAGCGGAGTCCAATCGAAGAAGTTTTTACATTTGAAACAATTAAAGTACTTCAATTCTTGAGTCATTTTGATATTTGCCACAAAATGGTCAAGACTATTGTGCCAATAAATGCAATGCAGCCATAATGGAGAGGATGTCTGTTATCCATGTCTTCTCCCACGAGTGTAAGAATTTCCAACACTGAAAATTGTAATACGACTTATCAAACATAACAAACAAATTTGAGTCAAATTTATGATCGTCGACTCAGAATTTTGTTAGCGACCTTTACTACACTTCAGACTTTCCTGACAAAGACAAGAAAGAAATACAGAAGAACACTGTAAGTACAAGGAAAAATCGCGTCTGTATAAGAACCAAAATGACAAGCATCAACGAGTGATTTGCAGATATCGTAAAACTAGTAAGAAGGCTAACTTCGGGTGGGTTGAAGCTTACAAACCCTATATCCGTAATATAAATTTATAATGTGATCCTAGTAATCAGTGGTAATAACTTAATAATAAATAAGTAAGTAAATAAATAAATTAAATAATTCTTTTAATAATACAATTCCCTTTTTTTGGTAGTTTAGTTCACCTAATTCGCCTTTAACTCAACTCATTGCAAATGGTTCACAGGTGGTATAGTATGGTTTAATGATCGAGCGGTGCCCATTTTTGTGTAAAGTTATAAAGCCCAAAACTCCAAGACTGAGCCACCTTGATAGTTTTCCATACTCTCCACGCTTCCTTTAATGCGTCACAAACGGATGAACAAACTTAATGTACCCTAAACCTTGTCGTGTAGGGTATTGAAAAAGGACTAATTAAACGACAAAGAAAGAAAAAGGAACGAAACAAAAGGAAACGTGAACGAAAGAAAAAAAAGAGAGGGAAACTAAGCAAGAGTAAGTAATATGTCCAGAAACGTAACGGATCTCTAAGAAATAATCTTAACGAGAATTCTGACTTTGAGTTCGAATTCTTCCTCGAAGGCACAAACTGTATTCCAGACTTATAGATAAATTTTAATACGAGAAATTTGTGACAAAGTGACAAGGGCAAAAGTTGAAAGAAAGTTCATGGTGTGAGAGAAAAGTATCAAAAATTAATGGGGAGGTCACTGAAGCCAATAAAGTAATGGCAATTAACGGAAGAAAAAGAGGAAGAAGAAGAAGACGGAATATGCTAAGGACAGCAATAAAATGAACAGCATAAAAGTATCAAGATTAAAATGATCTGATAAAAATAAACAAATAAATTAAATCGCAATTAAGGCAAAGGAGTATCCAAAACTTCTTTTATATTACTTCTTGCCACTGCTATTTATTGTAGTAACAACAGTTGTTGCTGTCGCTGTGGTTGTTTTCATTATGTATACCTTTTAATCCTCCCCTGGTAATTTCGATGAGATTGATAAAAGGCTTTGTTGGTCGTACGAGCGCCAGTAAAATATGTTCGGAACGCAAATATATTTTTGCGGTTTGCGAAAACAAAGCAATAGCAGCAATGAAGTCTTGTTCTGTGTTTGTAATTTTTGTTTCTATCCGTGGACGTCTGCCTCTTTCTTATATTGATTCTTTTTTCAAAGAATTTTTTTCTTTTTTCTCAGAATTGAATCATCTCAGTTTGAAATCGTTAAACCCCTTTAAGCAATGACAAATTTTAAAATAATGTTTTCTTGTTGTTCAAAGATTTTAAATAATGGTTTATTAATTGCCTAAAAGTTCATATAGACACTTTGTTTAGAATTACAACGAGCAGTTTTGGTTCTTAGTATTACAATCGAACCTTCAATTTTCAGTGGAATAAACCGTTTCTCAGTGGTGGTGACTCTCAACATTTTTTCTGGTAAAAAAAGAAATTATTTTTCTCCGCGAATGCTTCCATCATAGACATCAGCGACTTTTTTAGCTGATTAATACTTTCAAATTGGTTGACAGTGATCAGTTACCACCAGGATTTAATGAGCTTTAAAAATGCTGCTTAAGTTTGTGTTTGAAGCAATATTGCGTTGACAGGTTTTGACTAGGAGGAAAATAAGACACAAAACAACGAGGAAAATAAGACGGGACTGGCCAAAATCAAGAACATACCGGGCACAGCATATGATTATTTTATTACTTTTGTTATTACCTGAGAAGCTAGAACTTTGTTGCGAAATTTGTTCGCCGATTCCGTAGCTGTTTCCGAAACGATCTTTCGATATATTTTATTGTTTTGTGCCTTTTCTGGGAACATAAAATTTGCATGTAACGTGTAGGACTCGCTGTATCAACAAAATGAAAATTGATGATGCTTAAATTGTTTATTGCGAAGTTTTGCTTCTGACAAAGATTGATCATTTGTTGCTTATGATAATTCAGTAGTTTAGTTAAGCTTGGTTTTGTTTTAAGCTTAATCTTAAATTATATTATATTATATTTTATTATATTTCCATTGATGATATTTATTGTTATATTTCCATTGATGAGAAAATGATCTAGAATTTTTTGTTTTCACTATTCATCAAGAGAGTTAGGTGTCTAGCGGATTTGTTTGCAACATAATTGTTCGGAGTTTTGAAACGTCATATCAGGTAGACTAAATTTGTCCATAATTAACAATTTTTTCTTTTCTTCTGGCTTTTAAGAAATTCTAAAATTCTTCAATGAATTGGAGGGTTCCCTGACTGCCGTAATAGATGGAATGATATCGAGATAAAATAACGAAAGAAAAATAACTTTTGGATAAAATCGTAAAAAGATAAAACCTTTTATAGCCAAGAATAATTTAGAAGATCTAAAATGCACTACGGCCTAGGAAATAAACGTATCTTTTTAACATCCACGAGATATCACTATATTCTGAGATTTATGGCATTTCAAGCCAATTAAGACCCCCAACAATATCGGCCTGTAATAATACTAATTGATTTTTTACTAATTAATATTCAAATGGTTAAACGGTTAATATTGAATAATTTATTGGTAGGAAACGCATTTTAGCACTTTTATAAATAACGAAATGAAAATAGAAAAAATGAGAAAATAGCATGACAGAGAAAGAAAAGATGGTACGGGACGAAATTGTATAAAAAGGGCTAAGAAGAATCAAAATTTTATTACGAAAATGAATTAAATTACTGTGGTTTGGGTTTTCGTTCGATTGGCATTCTGTTTTGTTTTTAACGGAATTTTTTATTGAAACTCTTTCACGCACCGATCGGTATTGATAATAAATTCCTTTCATAAATTGCATTTTTTATTTAATTGGCTATAAAAACCGTAGCCCAAAATAATGCCGTTGTTATAACAATTGACCGAGATCTGATAAAAAACCAATATAAATAAAAATTCTCATTTGGTTTGTGCTCGTAATCTAAATAAAATACTATTTACAAACCCGATCAATATTATAAATTTTCTTCCATCAAAAAGGGACTAAGAGAAATATTTTTACTTTCCGTCATTGTTAATTAGCTTTTAATTTAATTCGGTCTACTCTAAAAATTTGGTCAAAATCTTTGTTAAAACTTACCTCTAATTAATCAATTACTTCGCTCGCATTCATGTCCAGTCGGTATCTTTAGTTCCGTCTCTTATTTCTATGCCCGTGTAATCATTCTTCAGAGATACCCACCGAGAAGTGTCTAAAGCAACATTTTGTTAGTGAATCATTCATAAATCTTTTTTACTCTCACACTATAATTTGCTAAATTTATCAAAATTAAAGTCCGCTCCAATCAAACACTTTTCCACGTTTACGATTTAATCGTATTCTAGGAAACAATCTTGGCAAAGTAGCGTCAAATATTCACCGGCGGGATCACGCAGCGTGAATTATGTTAAAAAATAGTAGTTTTTTGTGACTTACGCTTAAAGGGTTGGATAAAAATATTGGTGTTTCTTGTTGTCGTCTTTTGTTTTGCTTGGGTGTTTTTAGTCAGTTTTCTGATCGGTTTGGCTAAGAAATAAGATGCTAAACGACTCATTATATAAATTAGTCGCATAAGACTAATAAAGGAATTCGTACTAGCTATTTGGGTAATGTTGGATTTAATGAATATAAATAACAATAAGAACAGATAAATAAAACACAGAAAAAGCCTAAAAAGCAATTTACGTAATATCAGTTTTCTTTTAGAACATTAGTTTAATGTCATTAATTGCCAATTAAATATAATATATTTATAAAAAAGTATGAATTTTATTTCATTTTCGCAGATTTGCTACGTCCAAATCTTTTAAGCCGAAGAGTACGACAATTTTCAGTCATGCAGTTATTCCAGCGCATGTATTATTGTCTCTAAATCTCGGTCTCTGAATTTCTGTGTGATCCCTAACCTCTTATTAATTGGTTACGCATTTTCACTGCATGAGCTCAGCACGCGTTTTTTCATATTTTCCTTTATCTCTCACACATTCACTGCATTTATTTATTTAAATTATTATTTGCCGAATTTATTTGGACCTCTCCAACATTTTGTCGTTTTTTTTTCGTCTTCCTTTCAATAAAATTAGATTTAACGAATATAGTTGACAACGTAATGATTGTAGCTGTCAAGAGAAAGCATAGATAATCAGCGATTAGGGTTTAGCATGCCTTGTTGTTTACAACACTGACATCCGTTAAAATCAATTAGAGAAACGATGAGAAAAGTGGGATGCGCGTTAGTAAAAAGAGAGAGAGAGAGTTAAAGAGTGAGTGTTTGACATTATTTTAAATAATCAATTGCATTAATCAATAATGATCAATACTAATCATCATTAAGTAACATTAATCGTTCAGAATTAAAACTTTTTTTGAAAAACAGAATTAAATTAAATTAACAGAATTAAAATTTCGAGAAAAATATAATAATAATAATTCCTATAAACAAATAAAGTAAACATAAAATAAATGAAATAAATATTGAAAATAAAATAAATTTTCATTTTTTTAACTTGTTTTAATTTAATATATACAGTTTATATTTAATATATACATGTTAATATATAATCTGTTTATATTTAATATATACAGTTTACAAACAAAACAGCTAATTCTCGATTAAAGTGTGAACAGGTATCACTTTCGTTTTTCACACGGGGTTACGTCCTTCGACCTTCATTACCACGCATCTCTTACAAACAAGCAATTTTGGAGTATATTAAATCAAAGATATCAAAGAAAATACTATTTGTCAAGTTCTTCCATTTTCCTCTGTTGTCGAAAAAGACTTTTGTTGCTTTTGAACTGACTCTTCCTGATACTGCTTTCAGCCCTCTTGCTTTTTATACCCTACACCCGAAAGGATACGGTATTTTAACTTGCTTCTTCCATTTGTGACGCACTAAATGAGGCCTGACAGATACAGGAAAGTATATATATATATATATATATATATATATATATATATATATATATATATATATATATATATATATATATATATATATATATATATATATATATATATATATATATATATATATATATATATATATATATATATATATATATATATATATATATATATATATATATATATATATATATATATATATATATATATATATATATATATATATATATATATATATATATATATATATATATATATATATATATATATATATATATATATATATATATATATATATATATATATATATATATATATATATATATATATATATATATATATATATATATATATATATATATATATATATATATATATATATATATATATATATATATATATATATATATATATATATATATATATATATATATATATATATATATATATATATATATATATATATATATATATATATATATATATATATATATATATATATATATATATATATATATATATATATATATATATATATATATATATATATATATATATATATATATATATATATATATATATATATATATATATATATATATATATATATATATATATATATATATATATATATATATATATATATATATATATATATATATATATATATATATATATATATATATATATATATATATATATATATATATATATATATATATATATATATATATATATATATATATATATATATATATATATATATATATATATATATATATATATATATATATATATATATATATATATATATATATATATATATATATATATATATATATATATATATATATATATATATATATATATATATATATATATATATATATATATATATATATATATATATATATATATATATATATATATATATATATATATATATATATATTCCTGCTCAAAAGAACTCATGACTCGATTTGGACATTTCCGGCCGTTTGGCTGTCTGTCTATGTGTCCGTCTATTAGTGTGTCTGCACCTGTCTGTGAATATGACGACTGCGGTCAAACAGAGAGGGATATCGAAATAAAATTTGGCGCGAGTATTTAATGTTATCGTGGGCTGCTTAGGATCGAAAATGGGGTAAATCAGACCGGTGTCAAACCTACATTTCATACAAAAACAACTTTAAAAGCCAATTTTTCAGTTTTGATATGAGTTTTCAAGCTGGAATTTTATAACCGAGATATTGGTGTTATTGATATTGTAACTCCACAAAAAACGGACAGGCCATGGGTACCCCTTTGTCATGAGTAGACCGTTTTGACAAGGGTTGTGTTGAAGATGAATTAGTAGGTCTAAATTAATCAAAAAATATAAACGCTATATTAAAGGGAGCGTGCACTGATTACAGAAATCAAAATATAAATTTATATTTCAGGTGTAGGGTATATAAACATCGGCCAGTCCTTGGTTTAGCGTTCTCACTTGTTTATAGTTCTCTTGATTCTGCTGATATAGCTAGCTATAAAATAAACGCGAATTTTCTTTAAAGAGAAAAAGATAATGACAAAAAATAAACAAAAAATATATGGAAAAATATAATGGAAATCACTTGGATCGACATAGAGTTATAATATGCGGTGCTTATGTGAGCAGAGTCAATGCACTTACCCAGTAGAGAAGTGTCTTTGAAAGAACAAGCAGAGTAAACACAAAATAGAAATTTCTTAATTTGTAATCAAGTAATAAATATTTGAACCCACCGAATTAATCTAAAAGTAATGATATGAAGCCACTCTGAATCGAGTGACAATTTAGGCACTTAGGCAACATGCTCTTCACCCTACAGGCATTGGATTGTATAGAATCACTTCTACGATTTATAATTTGTATGAATTGCATGAATTTTATTTCGTATTATCTGAAAATAGCTATGCTTCTCCTACTGGGTTGTTATATATATAAAGCTATATGTTTGTTCCTGGTGCTACTTCTTTACTGTTTAATACAATCTCATACTCATTTCAAACAAAAGTCACGTACACTGAAACTCATTTTGAAAGTAAATTGTATCATCGTTCAATCACCGGCTCCTCGCTGAAATGTGTCACGCTCTTTGTTGTATAAAAGACATTTGCCGAGTGATATATTTATGATTATGTATGTATGTGGGTACGTTCGTCGGTCTGTATTTGTTTTATATTTGCTGAGACATCCTCGAAAGGCTTCCTACCTTCGAGGCTTTTGGAAATTTCGGCAAAGAAAACATTTTGAACGTTTTCTGGTGGTTATTAAGGAGACATGAATTTTCGCAGCTTGAAAATATTTTTAAGGATTTTGTATATTTTTCATGTATTTGCCTTCTTCTACTTATGCTGTATTGATTATTTATTCCTCAATTTCTTCACTTTAAACTTGTTATTCGACTGAATCGATAATATAGCCGAGTACTACTGAAAATCGTCTCCTAGATCCGTGGTAATAAAACTACAGTTATTAATTTTAACTTACATAATTTGATTAATCTAAATAATAAATAAAAAAGTAATTACCACAAACGATATGTCGTAAACTCCGAGGCGGGAGTATATTGGATGTTTTCGATTATATTTGTGTGGACGCTTAGAATTACGCAACTGTATAATTAAAATATCATTAGTTAGGAAATTTCATAGTTCACTCACTTTCATCTTCTTTTTCATATCTATCTATTTGTCCATTCTCAGTCTTTTGTCCAACGAAGAAACGGCTGTAAAGACGTGTCGTTTATTGTTATTGCTCTTACGGAAGAACTTTAATTAGCGCCTTCTCCCAGAAGTCCAGACGCATTACTACCTATAATTATCTCAGGTAATTTGGTAACTACGTTTCCCAAATAGGCACTAGCACTAAGGAGCATTTTTGGAAGGAATTAATGTTATAGAAGTTAAGAAACTCCATCGTCACTACGACATTATTAACTTAATTCTTCTAAAATAATATAGTTCTGAAAATATATTTTAAGTTCAATGAATTTTAAGTAGCTTTTTACATTGTAAATATATACAGAATTTAAAAAAAATTAAAATTATCCTTTAGGTTTTTTTAGAATTTATAATTAGGCTTCGTTTCTAAAAGAACGACAAGTGACTGCTTTTGTGTGAAGAGTGATGATATGGCTTTCGTAACATAATAATATCTAATGACGAAATAAGAAAAGAATCGAAATTGTTATTTAGGGCTTGTACAATCTTTATATTCCGAATAATAATCTCTATATTCTGAATTTGCCAAAGCAACTGATGGTTTTAGGGTTTATTTAATGAGGCTGAGCACCAATACCTGCAATAATTATTAAGGTGTGTTACTTCAATGTTTATAATTGTAAGCAGGTGGAACAAAGTTGTGCGCCTTTCCATTAATTGCTTGTTATTCTCTTAGTCTTCTTCAAAACTTTCTATTTGAAAACAACGCGCTGAATGTTTAATACTAAAATTGTCTAGACTAATTTATCCTTAAGTGTAATTCAGTAACTTCAACAAGATCACTAGGATGGCCAAAATTTATTGATCGGATTTGACATTTTATTGTATCCAGATATTCAGATAAGCGCGAAGTTAATATTCAACACCAATTAGTGTAGTAATTAGAAATAGTTAAATTTCACCAATAACCTACACTGAATCTGAGTTACGGAACATGTTAGGCCTTCAGGAGTGGAGTGGGCGGACGAGCGTGCATACTTCTGATGGCGTGAAATTATTGACGGTTTAAATTGGTTGGTTGGTTTCTTGGAATTTTGGCTGCTTGCTTGGTCGGTTTGGGTGTTGGTAGCAATCTATTGTTGAATACTAAACGAAATATTTTATCCCTTTCTCTAGGGCTTTGGTGCTTTTATGTTTGCTGCGTAAATATTGTTGACGTTTACACTCAGCAACTATTTTATCAAGAATTCGTATCAGAACCAACCAAGGTAAGGCCTGTGTGAGATCTATATAATCGTCGACCATAATAATAACAGTAATGGCAAACGCAGCAGCAAAATACATATTGACAGCAGGAACATCACTACTATTTCCAACATCGTCGATGGTATTACTTTAGTTTTTAGTTTGCATTTTGTACTTTATATTTTCTGTGCGGACCAAAAATGTCTGCCTTGCTTTTTGCGATTACCACGATGCGGCTAATAGCCGCGTTAAAGTGCTGTCAATCACCCTAAGCGGGGAATGGAATACAAAAGATTTTATATAAGTTATACGAAAAAATAAAAAGGTGGCCTTGAATCATCTTCACTGATATGTATTCAATTAACCGAACGAACGGAGCTTATTTAGCCAATAAATCGGTTTGGGTAGCCCTTGGGATTTTTTTATTAAAATATGTCCACTAGAGACGGTTTTATGAAGAACTTGTTACAATTTTCTGGAAAAATATTACGTTATGTTAAATTTTCGCGATGATTATGTCATTGTACATAAACCCCGGCCTCGCAGTCTTTTAAGATGTCCCTTAAGAATTTGCACAATCCACAAGAGGTTCGCTTTTAAGATCATAGTTGACGTAAATAATCGTAATAAGACTTTCAAATTAATTTCTCAATCGTAACCGGACAGCACGTTAATACTGTATGTAATATAACACTTGCATTAAGATTCACATTTCGAACATTTCGGTGTTCTGAAGATTATTACTCTGCATCTATGGGCCTCTGGAATCTATTTCCTTCCACATTATTTTCCACAGAAAACACATTCTTTCCTAATAAACTGTAAAAATAAGTCAGAAACCCGATTCACTTAGTAAAAAAAATTCTCGAAAGAAGACTGAGCCTTTTAATGACTCCTTGGCTTCGTTCACTGTAGTCACAACAGTCACAACATGATGAACCAACAGAATTAATTATAATTTTGACAATTTTATACTAGTCACGAGTTCTAGTTACCAAGTAAGTAAAAAACAGTAAATTTAATAAAGCCATACCTTCCCTACCCCTCACTTCCCATTCGGTGTTTTCCTCTTCTTCATTTTTTCATAACTCATTAGCAAAAAAACCAAAATCTGGAGCGTCTTGAAAAGGACTAAAGGCTCATGAAGGTGCAGCGGTTATCGAAAAGTAACCAGCATCAAATGACATGTCAAAGAGAATTAATTAATCATCATAACTCAAGTATGTCGCAGTAAAATAAACAACGGGTCCGTGCATACATACATGCATACGAGGATGTGCATTTCACAACACTCGGTGGGACCGAAGAGCTTGAAAAAATAAAATATATCGTTAAAGAAATTGTTTTTACGTACAATTTTAAATTATTATTTAAAAGAAACGAAATACGTTAATATAATTTATAATTTTTTGCGATGGATGAACGGCGCTTTTTAAAATCAATAACATTTCTCAAAAGTATGAAAAACGAAAAACGTGCCCTCTCTAAAATACCCCAAAACGGAACCAAACGAAAGGGATGCCAATTTAACTAATTTATGTTCGGACAGAGCTAAAATGAAAACGATTTATAGAAAAAAGCAGGAAAAAGAGGAAAACGAAGACTAATAAAAAAATTGTTGGCCTTTCGCATCTAAAGCAAATTATTAAAAATGAAAAACAACATTTCTTCTTGAAATAATTGGCTCTAATTTATTTCGGGATATCAAAACTAGCAAAAACTCTCAAAAAAAATTTTAAATGAAATAAAAATTTTAAACGAAATAAAAACGAAATTGAAGAATAAGAAAATTATGAATTCTCTTGGCAAGGCATTGAAAGACAACAAAATATTTCTTTTTTTTTGTTCTTTTTTCAGCTCGAAGGTAAAGCAACATCAAAAAACATTTTTGATGGAACACATTTTGTTATTGTATTTGCCCATAATCGCAGAAAACAGACCAGCCCAGACGGATGGTAAAGTGCTAGAACCGAAAGACTTTAAAACTCTTCAAAAGAGAAGCAAACCTTATAATTTCTTGAGGTTTCTAAAACTGATGGCGTGTCCTGCAATGGAATGTTGAGAGAAAAAAACAACAAGAACTAAAAAATTGCTGTTTTTATATTTTTGAGCAGACAATAATTTCCTAAAAGGTAAGAAAATTATTAATTCATTTAATTAAAAGTCATCAATCAAAAGCGTTGTTAGCAGAATGTTCATCTTGGAATGATAATCATACATGCGTCAAGAAACGAATTTATTTATTTACTTATTATTTTTATTTATTTTGTGTGCGAGAGTGGGTTTTCGTGTGTGTGTGTGAAATAAACCGAACAAAATTTGATGGAGCAACACGAATAATCAGAAAGGACAAACGGTCGTTTTTTGATAATTTTATAGACGATGATTATTATCGGGTTGAGCGGTTGAATATTCGTTTGATTGGTTGATTGATCGGTTGGATGGTTTGTTGGTCCATAATATATTCAATTTAATTAGCCGGGATTAAATACATATTACGGATTGGACTCTTATAACTCGCGTATATTCAGATTTCTTGGAGTATAGACGTTTTGTTTTTGTACTTCCTTGAAAAAACCTAAGATCATGGAATCAGGGAATTTTCGAGATTCAATAAAAGATTTTGTTTTATGAAAAACCATTCATTGGAAAGAAAACTCGATTCTTGTCTTTCTCACGCACCTCAATGTAATTATTTTCAAATAGATAGAGAAATATTGGACTTATTGGGAATAATTCGAGACACCTTAATTTTTTTCAAATATCTTGTGGCAATATATTTTAGTTTTTTTAATTATTGAATGGTGGGGAGCACAAAAATGTCTTCAAACAGCCGGAAAACGATGTTAGAGTATTCATGAAAAATAACTGAATAGTAGAAAAAATTCCATGTAATAAAAATATTAACAAGCAAACAAAATTCAAAAAAAAATTACAAACTAATTCGTGGGAATATTTTCTTCTAAGTATCATAATTTTTTTCAATTTCTATTTTCATTCTTTTTTTATTTTATTGAATAGTGTTGGAAAGTACAAAAGGCAGCAATAAATTATCGATCACAAATTTTATCAAAAAATACTTTAAAAACAAATTACTATAAGACTCAAATTAATTATTAAAGGTTAAACATGTTTAACAACTAATTGAAAAACATTAACTTTTACGAAACATTATTCAACCTTTCTTGAATGGGATGGGATGTAAATAATGAGTGAATAATGAATTCCATGCACCCACAGTGACAGGTGTCGACAGGAAGACAATTGTCACTTTTTGCCTTAAGAGAATTTTTGTGAGAAGTAATTTTGAAGGAATTAGTAAAGTTTTTCCAAACTAATTACTAATAATTTTCAGCCTTACTATCGGTTGATTTGTTACACCAAATGCGAGGAAGAGCGCTCTGGAGAGTCTAACCAACCAACCCGTAAACAATACGAAGGAGCAATTCGGCTTACAATGCTTTTCGAAAGCTATTCCTTTATAACAAAACGCGACACGTTGAATTTCCCGATGACCCTCCGATAATTTATTGGACGTTATATTAAAATTCGTTTGACAGACGCCTTGAAAAATTTCAACTATCAACAATTTTATGAAAAGGAGATTAATAACAATATTCAAAGGGCGCGTATTATTCCCGTAGAGGAAATAAATTAAAAATTTGTTTGTTTTACATTATTCATGTTTTGACCATTTCCATCCGTTTAATTATTTTTTTTCAAATTCCAGAAAGCCATCATGAAACCACCTTTCACCATATCGTCAGCAATAAATATGACTCCAGTGCGTGCAGACAAAAGAAGTTATTAATTTTGACGTAGAACCTTTCAAAATAATGACATCGATCTAGTTGTTATCTCAATTATGAAGTCGCAGCAAATGGACTGAATGCCGCGAAAACACGAAAGGAAAAGCAAACGAAGCAAGGAAAAACGATAATGGCAACAAAAAATCAATTAATATTTATTGTGAAGGAAAACTAAACTCACGCGGCAACAACATCTTTACCTTACGACTATCGCTGGAAAAGCAAGAGACGAACCGGAGGAAAGCAAGTCTTCTAGTTCCGTTTAAGTTTTACCTGAATCGACAACGCGTCGTGGTTCAGCCTAGTGCACAGGAATCTTACGTTCTCGGTGAATTCTATACATGCTCGGGGCAGTACTAGCATGTTACTTCCCTACCGATTTGAATCTTGATACTGTCTACACCCGCATCACTTGCGACAGCTGCCTTTAACGCTACTGTGTTGTCATAGCTGCGACCACCGCGGCAATTTATACGGTTTTCCTCTGCTCCTTTCCTTTTTCCTCTCTCCCCTACCGACAATCTTCCATCCTTCCTTCCTTTCCTATCCACGCGTTTTGATCAGGGTGACCTTAAAGTGCTTTTAAGATCCGACTGGCGTTTCATTGACATCATTTATTATTCGCTTGGAGACGCTTAGAGTAAGTAGATTCATGGTTGTTAATAAATATATTAGTTTTCGTAAGAGTACACTGCAAAAAATTATTGAATTGAAGTGTACGCTTTGTATAAAAGTAAATCTAGCTAAGAGTATTTTGTTCCTGCTTTTGAGATTTCTTCGGTTTTTCCAAATAGTTTACTAGTTTACTATGATTACGTCGATAACTTTTATTATTAAAATTAATTTACATCAATACTTGTTGCTTTCATTAACTTTTTACTTAATTTAATTAATGAAACACATTTTTTGGTTGGTGAAATTAATTTATAATTTTACAATTATTGCAATAAATTAAAATGTTTGCTATTTTCCTTCAATTTAATACTATCACCGTTTCCTCAATTGCCTTAAAGTTTCTTATTATATTTATACTATTTCATCAGTCAACCGACCGTTTTGTTGATTATTTTAATTTTTATTGCTATTTATTCAAGTGTAAGAAATTTACGCGTGTTTGCTCGCAGTTATTTGCATCACTAATTTTAGCTGCCTGTTATTTTTCTGCGTCTCTGAGAAGTCTAACCGAGTGTTTAACCACTATCTACCCAAAGCTTCTTCTTTCGAAAATGCAGTTATTAGAATACGTTTCATTCAAAAGTGCTTTAGTTCGGAAGTTTCAAGCTGGAAAAATATTTCAAACGCCTCGATTTAAACAGATTTTGAATGACAATAATATAAATTGTTAAAAGTGTTGCTAGCTATTGTTAAGGCGAAGAATATAGACGAGCAGAAGAGATGGAGAAAAGAGATTTCACTAAATCAAGAAAACTTCACTGCGGGTGGCTTGTAAATATATTCCAAGCCGCTACTCATGCTGGGTCCTCTAACTTCCTCATTGAGGCAATTTTTATCTCTCAACAATTTCTTTTTCTCTTCCCCTTTACCTTGTCTTGCGTCTTTGCCAAGCCTTTGTTTTGTCGTAACATAGTATTCCATGAATCAGCCAAACGTCAAAAGCTTTTTATGCTAACCGCTTGCTGTCATCTATTTCATCTTTTAATTTCTACACACTCTGCTTAACTTAATAATCATAACAGTCATAATCATCCTCACCGTCTGTCATCCTCCATTGGTACCCCTTTCTTTCTTACTACAGTCCATCCACGTTCTATATCATACTCTCTCAATAGAATCTCCTTAATCTCTGATTAAGTTAAGCTTAGTTTCTTTTTTTTTCGGTGCTGACGAGCAGAGTCTGACGTCGTCAATCTTCTTCGACTGTGTATGAACGTAACGCATTTATAGTTCTCTTCTAGGCTAACAAGCCTACTGACAGCTGTCATAATTAATTTAGACGTTTGAAAGGTAATTATTTTTCGCTTTTCGTTTGGGTCTTATTTTCAAGGATTTTGTTTCTTTTCGTAATGTTTCAGCCAATGCTTTTGACGTAGAATGTCTTTAGGAATTTTAATAATAATTTCTTGGCTTGAAAAAACACCCTTGCACGCTTACTTTGTGCTCAGTTTCTTATAGAATTTATAGAAGTTAACCTTCTGTTAATTCAATATCGGTCTGGGTTTTCAAGTTCTACAAAATCGCCATACAATCGTTGTGTTCATAGAACCTAAGATGATTATGGAACAAAAAGAAGATGATAAGGAATAAAATACATAAAAGTAAATCGGGAAAAGGAGAGAAGATATAATGGCAACCACTTTTGTAGCTCTTAATAAAGTTTTCATTAAGTATTTTTCGTCACCGATAGCAAAAACATGCATATTCTAAGCTCATACACCAACACCAACGCCCACACACACGCCACGTTTTACTTTATGGTAAAATATAAAACGTATTTAAAGACGTCCTCCGCAAGAATAATTTGGCGCAGATGTCGCGAAAAATTGGCGTCCCGGCGTAACTTCGTTTAAACGTTAAAGGAAATTCTCCCGAGACAGGATCTAAAACATAAAGAAAGAATAAAGTGTGAAGCAAATAGTAACCAAAACACGACCAAACAAAATGACAACAAAGAACAAGGATATAATGTGTCGACGCATAATTTGCGTCTGGCAGCAAAATAGAAACGATCTGTCCGCGAATTTCGCAACAATTTGCCGTTGTTTGTGCTGTTTTTTACGCCGTGTTTTTGGTTTGTAGGTGGTATTGTTGCCTTCCCATTACTGTCGGTGCTTTCTCTATCCGTCTTCATAGCCATTCTTTTGTCGTCAGAGTTAAAATATGTTTACGCGCTCCAGCACATAATCCCCTCTCAGTCTCTTCCCGTTCAATTTTTCCGATAAAAGAACTTCTTCAGTTTACAAAGCTATAATTTCTTGCTTTTGTCGTCTTTCACTGAATGAATTGGTAATGAATTTGTCAATACACCCCCCCTCCCGACGGGCAGGAATGATTTTCTTTGCTTGAATACCTTTTATTCCTTTCGTTCATATCCTCGAATTTGGAAGGAAGCGCGGACAATGTAATTTTGTTCTGTGTCATGTCATCTCCTTATTCCCGCCATGGACGGCTCTGATAGAATTTGTTTGAAAAGCGCTGTCAGCGGCGAAGCTATTGGAAAGTTTTATAGAATTGAATTGCTATTGACAAAAATATTTCGGCACCTGAGGTTATTGATCTGCAGAGAATCTCAATTCTCGCAATATTACATTATACATTACTATATTTGATTATGGCCCTAGTAAGGGCGGAAAAGGAAGGCTTTTATTATCTTGGCGTTTTGGGATGGGTCGATACTACGGGTTTCTTCTGGGAGTTATTTTAAGGAACTATATTTTAGATGAAGTATTAAGATGAACTTATGACCGAGTTTCTCAACACAAATATTATTTTTTATATATAAAATTCTTCCACCCAACAGGTAACGTTCCTTTTTTATCAAAACATTAAAAAAAAGTTCACCCAACAGATGGATTGACTTAGAAAACCTCAAACCAATGTTGCTACCACTAGAATATGGCCCCAATATATCCTCTCTCATAAGTTTCATTTGGTAAAAGGACAAAAAAAATAAAATAATAGAAGGGTAAAAATTAGGAAACGAGTGCAATAAATCTGGGACGGACGAGAGGATTCTCAGGCCAACTCTTTGGCAATTCATCAACAGAACTAATTCAAATTCACCAACACATCATTTAAATTCACAAATAATGTGAGACAATATTGCAAAAAATACCAAAAATGACAAGAAGGATAAGGACGAAGAAGAAGTATTTCCTTGCCAACGGAAGGAAGTAACCTCTTTGTCAAATGACTAACAATAAAAAGAAATCAACAAAAAATAAGAGAAAAATAAAATGAAACCAAACGAAATGAAATGAAATTGAAACAATTCATTCGGAATTCAAGCGACAACTCATTTCCGTAGCATTGGCAGCGGCGACCTTGGGGGAGAAAGACTGAAAAATATGCCGAAGTAGCACAGGAATGGAGGGATAATGCCAGAGAGCAGACAAATTTTTGTTAATGATTTCACTTTTTGACTGCACTGAGCGGGCAAGCGAGGAAGAGCGGTGTCTCCAATTTTTGGGTTTTTTCTATTCCATTGCGTTGAAGGACGTGGAGACGCGGAAAATGAAGAGCATGTAAAAAGTTATTTCTCTACTCACACCGCCATTTTTTGGCATCCATCTTTAACAACATTCGATACATTCCCCACAACATTCTGTTTTGCTGAATATTCGTATCGAGGATACCCTCGAGCCAGTAAAAGCGGCTCTTGATCCAGCTGAGGGTAAAAAGAAAATACACAAAAAAAACACAAAACGTGGCTAACAACAAATAAATGGCGCCCGAAACATATGTTCCCATTCACATTCATGCTTCGACCCCCTTTTGGTTGTTTTTCAAGTGGTTACCAAGCACATTTTAAGTGGTAATCATTCACACTCGGAGTCTTGTCATGATTGCGATTTGAATTTTCTTGTTTTTGGAATCCATAGCGACTCACACGAATTCGTTACTCTTTATCTACAACGGAAAATCGTAATTTTAAAAGCTCTCCACAAAATGTTTGGCCTACTTTTTCGCCACTTGCGTCAATTTTTTTGTTTCAAATTTCCTTTTCATACACTTTGTTATTGCACTCCTTCATCCCGCTTCTATTTTATTTATTTATTACTCCTACGTTTAAAAGATTTTTCTTTGAAGAATAATAAACGAACTAAGCACGACTAATCGTTCACCATCGTTTGTGTAAAAAATTAGAAAACCAATTATTGCCTACGGCGTTTCAAGAACATTCAGAGTTGACAAGATTTGGTTAAATACCAATGGATGGATTTGTCAAAAACTGCTATAGTTTGTATGCAAGCAATATGAAAGTCTTTTCGTCAGTGAATGATTTTTATAAATAGATTTCAAACCTAGTGGACTTTTGACTCTTTTCTCGGAAGATACTTACTGATACAAACAATTATGTAAGTTAGAGGGGGAGGGTTTTAGTAGTGTTCTCTATTTTTCACTTCTTTCTCTGACTACTTTTATATTAATTTTAAAACCATTTAAGAGAGATCATTTCATAAAGTTATTTTTATTCCTATAGCTTGACTGAAAAATCAAATAAAAATAAATTTGTAATTTTTTAAAAGATGTATTTTTAAAAACATTTTTTATAAACTTTGCTTTATTATTTTTATTATTACAATGTTCGAAACTTTTCTAACCATCAAAAATTAAAAAACAAGTGAAATAAAAAGCACTGGTAAGGGGTTGACTGTTAGACTCTTTCATTATACAGTTCGCATTAGTCTTTGTTCCTACAAAAATTCCCACAGAAATACATAAAAGTCATAGTTGATCAATCCTCCAAATTATTAATTCATGCATTAAATCAGTTATAATTTTCATTATCAAGAATTTATATCATTTTTTAAATAAAATATTGCTGAGTAGAATTGCACTGACCTTGTCTGTTGACAATTTATTGAAGATAAATATTCGTTTAAGAATTTTATTTAATATTTACGTAATCAGTTTTATGCTCTAATAAAGTGTTTAGTTTATCTTTAACTTGACATTGGCACATTAATATGACATGCCATTATAAGTTTCAGCAATAACAAAGCGTAACACAAAATGTTTAAAGCTCTTGTTATTGACCTTGTTTTTGCCAGACGGCCAACTGATATCTTATCAACAATAACACAAAATCCGCAACAAATCATACGTCAAATTGAAAACTTATCTTATAAATATTAAACAAAAACTTCTTTCATTTTATATAATTTTTCGTATAAATTGGAAACATTTCTCAAACTGTTTATCCACTTTCAATTCGACTTCTGATTAGAAAAGTAGCAGTTCGAGCAGTTTTCATAAATTATGAACTTCTTTGGAATTTTCAATATTTTGCTTGCGATTTTGGCTGGTACTGCTGTCGTGACATCTGCTGCCGCCGCTAGAAAGACGAGGAGTTATAAAATTGCCGAAGCAGATATAGTCGAAATTTTGAATAATTGCACGTGTAACATGTCGTATAAACCCGTTTGTGGATCGGACAACTTCACTTACCCAAACCAGTGCTTGTTCGATTGCGCTCAAAAACAGTTCCAGGAATTGAATATCGTAGTAAGCCTTTCCCATGATGGACCGTGTGGTCCATGGTAGGTGGAGACGTTAAAATTATTTTACCACATTAGCAATTTAGTGTGTAGAATGATTGGTAAAAATAAAGTCTTTCTACGATTTTGACCATATTTTCATCTACAAAGTAAATTTTGTTCCTTGATTCCTGGGAATGATTTAACACTCTTTTTGGGAGTAATAACCCACAACTTGTCAGGAAATACCTTTTCAGAGGAAGACGAATTTTAATAGAAGATCATTCATTGCACCAGACAGTGACCGATTGAAAATTTTTGGTTTGGGTGTAATTATCGCTTAGTTTGTCTTAGAAAATTCCATCTACCTGAAGTGAATCGGTAGAAATTCGCTAAAATATATGAAAACTGTGATTCTTCAGAATTAAATAGAAAACTGATCCACTGGGACCAGACAAAACCTCTACTAGGATCTACTGGGAAAGACAGTAGAAGCTAGAAGTTCTGTGAAGCGATTCTTTTCCCCATGAAAACTTGAATGAAATTTGGTAAGGTCCCGTCATTCTAACTCGTCTTAGTGATAAATAAACTGCAGAATAGTAGGCAGCAGATGGATTTTCTAAGAAAGCGCTTTTTATCTCGATCACCGCGAATGAAAATAAAGCGACGCTTGCAATCAACGTGTACAATTTTTGAAATTCCAGAATATTGGAATTTTGAGAATAGAGAAATTCTTATTTACAAAACAGCATTAAGGTATTTACTTCTATTATTAGAAAATTTTAGTACGGATCAGGGTGGCGCACATAGGATGGATCAGCAAATGATCATTTCAATTATCGTGCGTACAACGCAAAAGGAATCAGGTGTCACAAAATTAAGGCAATTACGACATAAAATAAATGAAGGAAACAAAAATAAAAACGTTAAGGGGGGGGAAGAAAGGAAAGATGAAAGAAAATTAACCGACGAGCATTGGCCATTTGAGTTTAGTTACATGGCGACAAAACAAGAACTCATTTAAGAGATTAACATAAAACAAAAACGTCATACAAAGGCGGATTATTTTCACTGAAAATGCCCCGTCTTTGATCTAAAGCATCGACCTTCTTTTGGGAAAAGGCCGCATCCAATCGATCACATGAAGAAATCGATGATTTTAAGAAATAAGGACAGCATTCAAGAATAAGTATTTCAGGGCACCCTTAAAACGTTTACTAAAATGTTTATTTTCATTTCAATGAAGTAGAAAACATTATGTTTGTTAAATTCCTTTTTGTGGGCTTGAGAAAACCCAAAAGGAAAGTCTCCAAAATAGTGATAAATTTATAACCAATTTATTTACAATTTCTCTAATATCGAAAACGAGAACTATTTATAAAAAATAATTATATGATTACGAAGCCAACAAACGGAAATTGAAACAACTAATAAACAACAACAGCATTTTCTTTTCAGTGCCATCAAAATATACATCGAATTGTTGAGGCAAATAATTGCAAAGAAAAATATTCGTAAATCAATATATTTTATTTGCATAAATAGCCTTCTTGCGCTACACATGCGATTGCTGCCATAACGATTTTCAAGTGACAACTCAATCAAGTATTTGTGAAAGAAATTGAGATTTATTTGTTAATTTAGTAGTGTTCACCGGAGCGGTGTGCTCAATTATTCACCAAATAGTAAGTTTCTGTGTTAGTAAAGTAAAGTAAACTAAGTAAACATCACCATTAGAGAATAGTAATTTAACAAAAGTCTGCCAATATGACAGAAAAAAAGGGATTTTAGCCTTCAACTTTCCAGTACCTGAAGACCATTCAGTTGAGGAAGTGGAGAAGTTATGTGTAGTACAAAACAATTTATTTATTTATTTATTTATTATTCATTTATTTATTTATTGTTTGCCCAAAATATAAAATATTGTAGTTGATAAAAACCTACTAGTGCATTATCGTTAAGTGTTAAGCAAATTCCCGAAAAAGCAAATGTTCGCATAGTATGAAACCATTAATAAGAAAAGAAAACATTAGACCGCAAAAAACAGAACGATACAGACTATCAGTTTGCATATGAAACAATCAGAAATTATAAAAAATGTGATAGAACTAAACAGACCAAATCAAGCTACGAAATTTTGCTACAAAAAATTTAGATAAATGTGAAAGAGAAATAATAATTAAATTAATGAAAAAATGAGACAAAAAAATGAGTCAAAAGAAATTTAGCAAAGGTTTAAAGAATGAAATTATCAACTTCAGTAAACAAAATAATTGAAGGAATTGAGAACATTTTAATGAATCGCTCACTGATTATTGTTTTTGAAATTATGACAACAGATAAAAATTCTTTAATTCTCTATTAGTGAACCAATCAAAAAATAAAACTTAATATGAAAATTTAATAGTATTCAAGCAATATTTCAGAAATGTTATAAAAATTATTCAATAATGTTCGCGGCAATTATTTGAAAGGTTTACTAGCGCATTAAAAAACGCTAAAGAGAAACATAATATAAACTGACCTTCTGTTCAGAAAAAAACTCGAGTTGAAAGAACCATCGGGCTACACCCACTACATGACACAGTTATTTGCCATGTTCGTATGTATTGAATCGCATATGAATCTGTACAAATAATCACGATGATCTGCTTTATAAACAGAATTTACATCAAACACATTTTGTTTTTTCCTTTGCTTCTCCGCTTTTAAATACACTTATGGTGTGTTTGTAAAAGAATACAAATTCGTTTTAACCTCTTTTAATTTGTTTTGAATATCGTGTGTTAAATCCATTGTCAACAGAGTTGCTCGGTCACACCCTAAAAATCAAGGCACATTTAACTTGACTTAGTTTTAACAAAAAGAAAATACAAAACTCGGTTTTTTAACTAAATTCCTTTCTCTGTCTCTCTGTCTCTGTCTCCATATAAAACTCATGCAATCTCTCCATCTAGAGACAATTTTTAAGCGTTCTTCATGTTGAGCTTTGTTTCACACGAACATTTTGCTTGTGGTTCCGATATTCATTGTTTGCACTTGCTTTTTCATGCCTCAGTTTTGTTGCTTTTGATTTTCATGTTAACTTTACCGTGACTCGAGTCACAACCGTGATCACTTCATGAAATGTCGAGCACTAGTGAACATTTTTTGAATATCTGATATGCTCAAAAAAGTGCGAAAGGCATTTAAAATGTCAGCTAAGGTAAGAAAAATATGCTAATGGAATATCGATTTCAGTTTGGTGTTCACTGGATAGTTTTATTAGTAAACTAAGCAGAATTAAAATATGTATTAAAATTCACATTAGCTTAATTTTGATTTTTTTGGTAAGAAGCGGTTAATTTAGCCACATTTTTCTACCTTTGACGACCAAAAAACTTCAGTTTTTATTGTATCCCATTTTTGTACTTAAAAAAATTAAAATTGTAATTGTAAAATTGTAAAATTCTAAAAATAATTTACTTATAGTTTATCATATAGTTTTCATAACTCTTATAAAATCCTCCCTCCACGCGTCATTTTGGCTATAAAGACTATTCATAATTTTAGAAGTAATCGTCCCAACGAAATACATATCTTGTTCTAAAAGACTTTGGTTTTGTTTTTAGCTTTCCTTTAATCCAATGAGATTATTTCATCCATCTCGAGTATGATCTTCATTAAAGAGATTCGTGCCGCAGAAATATTTTCTATTTTCGTAAAAAAACATATTTCGATAATTTTTTTTTTTTTTTGATATAGAACGTGATGATATTCACGATAGCCGAATAAATGAACGTCAAGCATGCATTCCCAAATTCTAAAACGGGGTCATTAATAATTCGACAATTAAAACTGGAAATAATTTAAACTTAAAACATGATGATTTATATACATAATAACTAATAATGAAGTAGCGATCTCAAATCCAGCGTAATATACCCAACACTTTATTAATTAATAGTGGAAATAACGAGGAAGGAACAACAACAACATCAATAAAATAAATACATACAGTTTAATCCGCTTTTAGAAAAAATATGACAGGCTGTTCTAAATAAAGAAGTCATATCGCGAGGTGGGGGAGGGGGAAAGCGTCACAGCAGGAGAATGAGAGGGTGAAGGAGATATATAAGAAGAGAGGGAGAGAGGAAGAAACAGAGGAGGAGTTGACTAATAAAAACTGAGGCAATTTTATTTCGTGGTTGAAAAAATTTGGATATGATAGAAAAAATAAAAGAAAAAAAAATGATAATGTAAAAAAATTAAATTATTCTCAATATGTTTTTGTAAAGCAGAAAAATTAACATTGTATTATTTACAAATAAATTGACAGGCATGGAAAAGGCATTCCAACGAAGACAGTCGAATGTCAGGAATGACAAGAAGAAAATTTAGAATGTGACAACTTTGACTTTTTATTAGATTTTTTATTATCTTTTATTATCCTTTGCTTTCTGTGGCTGAATACAGAATTTACGAAAAAAGGGTCATTACATCTTGAGTGTGTTTCCCACACCATGAAGCTCAAATTGCAAAAAAAGGAATGGAAAATTATGACCCAAATTAACAACGAAAAACCAAATCTCAAATAGGAATATATTCATGAATTAGTAATTTAATTAGATTATTGATTTCAGAAAAATTTCCAACGAACTTTATTTGAAAATGTTTCGTATTAATGAGAAAAAAAGTGTAATATATCCCCGATATATCCGATCATAATAAAATTAAGTTCTTTCATTAATACAAAAGTTGCTTCCCAGAGTGTTGAAATATTCTCCCTCTCTTCTATTCTACCGCTGATTCTTCCTCATATTTTCTGAATATTATCATTTGTTTCATTCATTAAAAATATTTCTGAGAATTATAATTAACGTTATGGTCTTCTGATTAATTAATTAATTAAGAGACAGAAATAATTGAGTGCCGTCATTAAATGTGTCATCGGAAACTATTGTTGGTAACTGTTATGACTTCGTCTTTTAGTCTTTATTGAAATCTATATTTATTGGTTTAAATTTTATCACATGATCACGTACGTTTTCATTTATTAATATAAAAAACATTGTGATAATTATCATCAAACAAATGTTATTTTAACGGGAACTAAATTTATGAAATGAACATTTTCTTTAGAGAAGTTTAATTTGCTAAATTTAATTTGTATAGAAAAGATAATAATTTGCTTAATTTCCTCTATAAAACATCATGAAGAGATTTTCTTCTTCTGAAAAGAAATGAGTATATAGTTATGAAGGTATAAGTTACGAGCATATGGCACAACTCTATTTAAACACGGCGTGAATATGACACTGATGTGCTGAGAGATAACTGTTTGCAGAGTAGACTAGTTTTTCATAAAATTCAAAAGTGTTTCTTAGAATTTATGATCAGAATTGGCTATAGAGTGATTTTTAATATGAGATACATGATATGTAATATGATATGAACTATGACATAAAATACTCCATTTCAGAGGTCAAATATTTTGCTAAAGATGTCGAGAATATTATTAATTATTAATTTTTTAATTTTGAATTTTTTCTTAGAGCCCTTTTTTAATTCTTCGCCTTGCTTTTTTGGGAAGAATTTGACCAATTTTTTCAATTCTCTAAAGAAGTCTTTCAGAAACATTTCTAACGTTTCTCTGTTATGCGATAAAATAAAAAATGTACAAGAATTTGGAAAGGAATACAAATTTTTAGTTTCAATACAAGACAAGGCTTTTACGTCCTTCAATATAGTATTATTTATTGAATAATGGAATTAAATAAACTTTCAGTAAATGGAGAAAATACATTTGCAATATTTGACTAACATCAAGTATTGAAAATCGGTACTAGTGAACGGAGAATACATAAAAACATATTAGCAAATGGCATGCAGACATATATGATGAAATCCGTTGCAACATACAATATGCGTGGCATTCAATGTGTACTCGGTATCAGTATGGAAAAAAGGCTTTTGCAATAATATTAAATTTTATTTTTCATTATAATCTATCTCTATAGATTCAGTGTATTCAATTTTTCAAGTGGAACTCTACTATCACTAGCGTTTTCGCCCAACAGCCCTTCAAATTCGGGCTTCGAAATTGTTTTATAATCGGTTGACTAAAATGAAAGCGAAAATGTTGCAGAAATTTCTTTTACATCGTTTATTAATATTTATAAATCAACTATCGTGACACAATATGACGTTCATGATGGAATTGTTTCCTTTCGCTTACCCTTTAGCGTTTACAAACCAGAAGAGGGTGGAAAATAATGAGTCAACAATATTTTAACAAGTTTTTGTGTCAATGAAAATAATGCGATGATTCTTGATTAATTTATGATCACTGAACATGCAAACAAAATGCCGTGTAATGTGAAGATAATTTTAGAGTGAAAAAATAATCAAAACTGTTTCATGGTTTTCACATTCAAAAACAATGGTTTTTGTGCCTTGCACAAAATGCACCCCCATTCGATATCCCGAATGATATCAATTATACATCAGTCTATCATTTTAGACTTTGTGTCACATTTGGTCACTTTGTGTCACATGTTCCCTTTCTGCACCCCTCCTCCTCACCATAGAGCCATCAACCTTTCGGGGTGTTCTTTTGAATTTTTTGAATTTTTTTGAAAATTTTGAATTTGAAAATTTAAGGCTTTCGAAACCTTAAGCTTTTATTCAGAGATACTCGTAAACGTCTTTTATTTATTCAATTGCAAATGGAGCGATTTTCATCATCAAAATCAATTAGATGATTTTATTTTATTTTTAATTTTTACAGTTTATTTAATTTTTACATTTTTGCAATACTGATTTTTATTTTAGTCGTCTCGCTGCCATTGTTATTTATTATTGTTATTTATTATTATTACTGTTGTCATCATTCTCGTTGATGTTGTTGCAAATACCGCATTTTATGACATTTTCAACATTTCAGAAAAATTTTCCTATCAATTTCAATTTTAATTCATTCAATTGACTAATGCGGGCAACCGCGCTCATTGACCGCTGCGCTGCATTGTAATGTCTGCGTATCTCATCGAACGATCATTCACCATACGCACAGACACATACAAACATATCCGGGGTTGTCACAGTCGCCTGCAAGCAGTCCGCTTCGCCGCCGTGCCGGTGTTTAAATTATTTACGCGACGCCTTCGGGTTTGAAAGCGTGGCAGTTACATATAAAAACTGCTAAACATTGTCTAATTACTAGAGAGACCATCCGTCTGTGACTTCCCTCTCCTTTCTCTTTATCTATCTTCCCTTCTCTTCTTTCGCTACTCTTTATCAAACCTGGCTGTGTTTGGTAAAATCATGCTGTACTATTGCAGTTCTCCTTGTTATTTTTTTTAGTGGTTTTACTCTTTGCACAACCCGCAAACCCTTAATCAAACCAACGAAGACGTTATTCATAGCGACAGCGGTTATTGGTGTCGATTGTTTAGCGATCGCGGTTGATTAGTGATCGGTGTTGAGGGGTGTTCAAGACTTATGAAAATATCGTACAAAATTATTGAACTGTCATAGAACAGTTTGGTTTTTTGCATTAAGAGTGCTATCGAAACAATAAAATGATCGTTAACGCGTCAGCGGGGTCCGTCAGGAAGAATGAAAAGTGTGTCAATTTGGTATCAAAACATTTAAAGGGAATGTACACGAGGGTTGAGAGAGAAGAGGCCTAATATATGAGAATAAAAAGAGGGAAATGTTATTTAACCTCTATGCAATATATTTAAATTTCTGATTCAATCATTTTGATCGCTAAATATTTATTGAAATATGGCATAAATATTTCTCAGAATTTCGCACGTAATTCAAATGAAACAGAAATTTTAAAAACCATTAAATTCATAGCTAACGCGCTGACGAATCTATTAAAAATTAAATTATAATTAAATTGCACTGAGGCTTAATTCCCAAATCTTGTTCTCTGTTATTTGAAAATTTTGTTAAAATGTTCGGATGAATTTTATTTCGAATGTGACAAAAGCTTTTATTGAACATAAAATATTTATAATTCAGAATAATAAAATTACTTCCGCTTTGTTTTAGCTTAGAAAACACAACACTTTCCCATTTCAATAAAGCAATAAATTTTGCGAATGCTTTTTTTAAATAAATTCAAAAATGTAATAGAAAAAAGTTTGTTTAAGCAATAAAATACTTTTGATTTTTTTCATACTTCTTTTTAAACAGCTCAAATATTGCACAGTAATAAAACTGACCCAAATTTAATTACACTGCAATGGATTCAATAAAAACATTTCAAATTTATGAGATTCTAAAAATGAACGCGTGAAATGTAATAAATATTTAAAGTAATCTAAATGAACATTTTTACTCGTATTTTTTTATTTCGGCAGTACTGCCCGTTGATTATTATTTCGAATATTGCTGTATTTTTTATTTTAATTTGTGAATACATCAGAAATGTTAGTTGTTTATTTAAATTATTTCCTCTATAAAAACAATATACAGGCTTATTTAAAAATAAACTACGAAACATTTTTTGTATCAAATTCATTCCGAAATATTTCCACAGTACGATTTGTTAGTAATTTAATAAATTATTTGGAGAATTGAATAATTATTTCAGAATAAACTGTATTACTCTTCACGTCATTTTCCATTTCATTAAAATCTTGTTTTTACTTTTATAAATGTAAACATTTCTAATTGGTTTAAATCAAAACAATTTTGATCCAGCGTCTGAATAAATGAAAATAAACGTCTTTAGTATTGTATTTTTCAGAAGAAATATTTGAAATAACAAAATGATTCATTGATTTAGTTTTAGTTTATGTTTAATAATCACACTCAACTAGTATAGAAATAAAAATTATAAGGAAAAGTATGAAAATGTATGAAATTTTTATGAAAAATTTTTTATAAAAAAATCCTGAAAAGATTGAAGAGCACCATCTTTTTTGTACTTGAATGAATATTTACCTCCATATCGATATCGATCTTAAATATTGACGCTCAGTTTCTCTGGCTTGAAAATTTCTTGAAAATTTTCTTGAAAATTTCATTCAAAGTTTTAGTACATCTTTTTTCTTCCGTTTAAGTAATGACATAAAACTGAAACGATATACCTTTTTTCATTTTTCTAAATAAAATATTTTTGAAAATAAATAAAATATCTTCTTTTTTTGGATTTCGAAAGAGACAGAGGAATAAATTTTCTTTAAAAAAATACCAAAAACGATTACAAAAAATAAGGGCCACGTGGCCCCTGGCTCCTTATTCAATGTCTTGGCGTGATAACAGTTGGCGATCGAGCTGTTATGCAGAACATCTTGAATAAATCCTTAACATATCTCATGAAATGCGTTGTATTTATGGGCCGTAAAATTTTCCACAAATAATAAAAACAATAAAAATTATAAATAATTTAAACTATTCTTTCTATTAAATATTGTTACATTTAAAGTTTTATATTGATTAAATTACAAACGGATTTTTCCAACATTTAAAATTTGAAATATGTTTCATTACTTCTTTCTTCTTATCCTTTCTTTCGATAATTAAAGAATTGATTAAAAATTATATATGAAATTTTTTACACTTTTGATTTCTAGCTTTGTGCGCTTGTTTTTTTTTTTTTTTTTTTTTTTTTTTTTTGTTATTTAACCTTCATTTTCAATGATCCGTTCCTATTTAAATTTAAATAATTGAATGGAAAATATTTACCTCTGTATAAATTAAATTCATTTAATTTAATTTTAATATGACTTGAATATCACGGTCTCTCACTCACTCTTTCTCTTTCTCTTTTCCTTTCGCTTTGTCCATCATATTTATAATTTTAACAAATATTGGTTTTTATCGATTATAATTACCGTGTCGTGTCCATTTCGCTGAACAAAACTTTATTTCTCATTTCATTTTGATCGGAATTATATGAAAACATAGACATAATTTTTCATATAGAACGAACATTGAACTAAAAAAGCGAAATATTATTATACAGTTATATAGATTTAAATCAATAGATGGATCAAAAACAGTCAGAGAAGGGGTAAATCAACTTAAACTTCCCATTCGATTTTGCATAATTTTAATTTCAAAAAAACAACAAATATTGTGTTTCGATAGTGTCTACTCGATAGTGTCTACTAGAGAATGTGTGCGTTTTTGTACAGATGCTCGTATATAAAGTGCATATGAAATGATCTGTATAAATATTGAAATATTTGTGTCAATAAAAGGAATCGATAGCAATACTCGATAGCAATTTTAATAATATTTTGAAAGCAGTTGAAGTTGAAAAATTAA
Source organism: Physocephala rufipes (assembly GCA_963966595.1). Classification (NCBI taxonomy): domain Eukaryota; kingdom Metazoa; phylum Arthropoda; class Insecta; order Diptera; family Conopidae; genus Physocephala; species Physocephala rufipes. The sequence continues at coordinate 22,201,913 of OZ016505.1, forward strand.
AATAACGAACAATTTATTAATGATTTTATTTGCAAATTGATACAAATAAATTTTTTAGAAACAGATGTTTCATATAGAAACAGAGGCGGTGGCTATAGAGATATAGGCCGAGACTGAGAAGTTTAACATACAGAAGGATATTCTGTGACAAATCTCCACGACAAAACATGAAATATGCCAGATTTTGCCCAAAAAACTTGAAAAGAATCATTTCATTTCTCTTTCATTTTATTTGCTGCAAATACAATCAATTTCTTTACGATATCATGACTTCGAAGTAAGGTGCCTTTCAAGAAAACAAGCAGATATTAATACAAGCTTTCTTCATACGATTTTAATGTCTCGATTAAAGTTCGCCATCACTACGAACCGCTCAATTAAAGCTAATATTCCGATTCCAGACAGTTAAAAATATCATAAAAAACATTATAGTAATCATAAATTGCTATTGTACTCACACAGCAAAGTTACACCGCATTATCTCGGGTCATTACACGTCTGGTGCCACTCTGGTTTAATCATATATGCCATAAGAGATAAGAGAAGACTCTCGTAAAAGAAGTACACATTTAAATCACAGATAAATAGACTTTCAGCAACTCGATTACAGTGCTTTCTTTTATTCCTCATTGGAGTCGTTGAAAATTTCAAATTATTTCATCATACAGATCGTTTTACATATATAGAAATTTTTATAGTATTGGATGAGTCATTATCGATGTTATTTTAAACTCTTCTGATAATTACAATATATTACATAAAATTATACCTATCGGGCATTCTGTATCAATTCAAAACGAACAATTAAAGGAGTAAAAGAGTGAGATTATCTATAATTTTTTTTTCGAAAAAAGTATATTTATTGTTCCAATATTTGTTATAATGTAGGAATCCTACATTCGTATATTTAGAAATTCACAATTATGAGCAATAATAAGATGAACTAGAGAAAATTTTAGAGCTTTAGATTTCGTTAGGTTGTACTCTACAGAATTCCGCAACTGTAAATTCAATATCTGAATATAGATTTGATCTTCTGAGAAGAGACTACCTAAGAGGAATATTCTCATGTGAAATGAAAGAAAGATTTAAATGCGAAAAATTCTTAAATGAATTTATTAACAAATGTATCAGTTATCTCCAGTGGGTAGAGACAAATAGAGATGTATTTTAATTAATAAATTGCTCTAGCTGCGACGGAATAAATCAGGCCAAATCTACATTTCATAACAAAAGACTAGTCGAGTCTGTCTGGCCGATTGACTGATAAAATAAAGACATCATCAACTCATTACAAATGAAGACATCTTTCTGTTTAGAAATAGAGATATCACTCAGTCGTTAGAAATAAAAATACTATACAGTCTTCTTTGAGATATGATACACAACTCATAGAAGGAAATTAAGAAAGTACAAACAACGACGAAAAGCATCAGGAGGTACTGATGAGGGTGGAAATATGGCCAGGGGAGGAAGCCGGATTGCTTATTTGAGTGCAATAGCTTGGCATAAAAAGGAGTGAGTCTTTCAGATGCTGATTGATGAAGCGGTGAATAGAAATTATTATAAGAAATGATAGCCTTAGATTGCCTAAGTATCTAAAAAAGAAAAATACACAAAAAAGTGCAGAAACTAATCGAGCACACTTTATTACAAAAAAAGGTATTCATAAAAGGAAAAAAGAAAGAAAACTTCAGAAACTATTTGAAATTATGCCTGAATTACAAAAAGAAAACTACAAGAGAGTTAAATTACTAAAATAATTATAGCACAATTTCAAACAGATTGTGGTTTTAGACCATAATTTAATCATTGATTCATTTACTCATTACTTCGTTCACTCGTTTCACTGAATTTTTTCATTTACTTGCCAAAAACTTCAGCTTGAATTAACAGGTTTTAGAAACTCACAATCAACAAACCAAACGATAATGTCTTTTAATCATGTAAAATTAGAAAAAATGGACATTAGCAAAGGGAAAAAAAGAGAGCAATTAAAACGGAGGAGAGAACTCTGACTTTTTCTCGATTTTCTTCCCTGAATGAGTTATAAAAGTTGTGGGTTTTTAATGCTTTTACACCGCCGCTGTTGCCGTTACCGATGCTGTTGTTCTAAAAAGTAAATTTCTTATTTGGATTTCATTCCAAATATCTCATTCATTCACTTATAAAAGCTGATTAAATTTTTTAATTAGTTTAATTTTTTCCTGGTTATTTTTTCCTTATATTCTGAAAAAAATCGGAGTTTTAGTTTACTTCATTTGTAGAAGAAGCACATTAACAAACTAATTAGCAATAAAAAATTTGATGGGTTCATCTTAAGAGAAGATCCTTCACACTTTTAATTTCCTCCACTCTTTTCACCTGACGTTGAATTTTTTATAACGAATAAAATTTTCATAAGATTTAGTCACAATAAATTAACATTATAATTTTTCGTTAGATAAGAAATTAATTATTTTAACAAAACGTTTTTATCAACTTTCGAGAAAAATCAAAATATTCATTTCCATCGGATTTTTTAATGATTTTTTAATATTACTAAAAAAATAATTTTGGCACTATTTTTAGCAGAATTAATTTTTTGATCAACTTTCTAAGAGTATCAACATTTTCTAATGATGGAAATTCACCGGATTTTTCGAAAATATTAGTGTGCGGGTTACAAAAAAATATTCTTGCTATGAATAAATTTTAAATTTTGTAAATTCTTTGAGATTACCGCAATATTTGTTTGATCTATATTTTCATTAAGTTCTTTATTTTTAGTGTTTTAAAAAAATATATCAATCTCGTTAGAAGTTCCTTGTTTGAAAACCAAAATTCGGACAATTAATTTTTGGATTTTTATATAATGTTCATAATGAATCAAATTCACAAATGGCATAAATAGAGTCTTGCAAAATTCCTTCAACGGCAAATTGAATATTCTCTATTAGTACAGTTTCGTATTTACGCTATTATTTTTAATTTACATTTATATTTTTCTTATTACGTTTACATTCTAGTCACGACGAAAGTATTTCACCACCTATTCATTCTCATCAGGTGGTCAGTATTCGTTGGGTCAATAATAATCTAGTCAATAGAGTTCTTCATAATAATGGTCGTCATATCACTAAAGCGATCTTAAAACAGCAGTATTAAAATCAGTCATACGTTATTCATGAAGCGGTAGTTAAAGTCAACTATTTTAATTAAAGCTTTTAACGAACGAAATGAATGGGTGACTTTTATATTACTTTAGGCGATAAAGACATTAAAAATTTATTAAATTCGGCGGAGCTGAGACCAACCAAGCTTGTCTTTCCTATTTCTTCAAACCAATATAAATTCAAATTTTCGATAAATCAATTCAAAAGCGTCATAAAATTATTTTAAAACGAAATAATTTTATGAAGCTTTTAATGAAAGATTAATTGATAAAAACGGATGTCTGGTTCGCATTAAACAAATAGTGAAATAAAAAGAAAAATGTAAGCATAGCATAATTAAGACAATAAAAATCGAATTGATTAATAAACAAATCGTTAAATTGGTGACTTCTGATAAAGTAGACAGAAATAAATTTGATAATTTCAATGGCATGTTGTTGATATTTTTCATAATTTATGCAAACTGTTAAGAATTTATAAAAGACTTTATGGAAGTCTTGAGCAAGAAAAAGCAATGGTAATAAAAACCGACACCTCAAAAATCAACAAGAAATTTCGGCGATAAAAATTCTTTTCAAATTATAATCAAGATATCAAACAAAGAAAAACAATAAAAAACCATCGATTTTATACGTCATAGGCTTACTAAATTTATGCCTTGATATGGTTGATCCTATAGTTATTTGATATTAGTAGTTGGCACTATACCACCCGCTGAAAGCTCGAATAAATGAAACTCTATTATAAATCAACAAAGAGTTATTAAATATTCATAAAAATAACAAGAAAACGATTTTGTATTTCTCTATTAAATCTTTTAAAGAATCAAATTCTAAAGAATTTCTCGAAATGGCAACTGAATGAGAACCTCTAAAAGAATTGGTGAAAACTCTTCAAGGGAATTGATGATTCGGTGCTAAGAAAATGTCTTCAAATGGGATAATTATATTTATAAGTTGCTTGTTTTATTTATGTGCATAGTTTTGTAATCCCGACGCCGCAAGTATACTACCAAATATCTCCGGTCTTCGATTTCTTTTTATGTTTAAAAGATAATACCTAGAGCATTTATATTTTGTCAATAAATAATAAATCAAGTGATAAACAAGTAAATTAAAAGTAATGAAATAAATTAGGGTAAGTAAAAGCGAGAAAATGAGAAATAAATTAAAATAAAAAATTAAATTAAAAAATAAATAAATAAATAACTAAATAAATAGCCAATGAAAATACCACTAAATAATAAACAAGTAAATAAATAATAAAATAAGATTAATATTAAGAACTTACTAAATTTGCACGAATAATAGATTAATAAATAAATAAATAAACAAATCATAATTAAATAAATACTAAGCTAAGAATGATAATAAATAAACTAATAAATTAAAATTAATATGATATATAAATAAAAAATAAAATACGTAAATAAATAAATAAATAAATAAATAAAATATACACGTAAGCAAATAATAAATAGGTGAATAAACAAGAAACTAAAATTAATAATGAATAAAGAATAAATTTAAATTATAAATTGATTAATAAAAACAAATAAATGTATAAACGAATAATTAAAAAATAAATATATAATATAAATATAATAAATTATATAATAAATTATATAATTAAAAATCTGAATTTTAAACGAAAGCTTTGGTTGATATTTTTCAAATATTTATCGATAAAGCAATTACTTATGAATTTATTTCGAAAATATATACTCTAAATATATATAAAATATATAAAATAATAATTTAATATTTATTAATGAAAGATTTCAATTAAGAGGATATTTATAAAACGCGCGGAGCAGACGAACATTCGGAATGAATTTAAAAATATTTAAGACTTGATTAAAAGCAATCATCGTATTTGTTAGTTAATTTAATTAGAGGCTTTATAGAGATATTCTTTCTATTGTGAAAATAAAATCCTGCATTTCGATCAATCAAAATTTTTTAAAAAGAGTGCAATTTAATTAATTGCTTTCTTTAAAATAAATGAAGAAGATATTGGAAAAAGTCTTGAAATGAGAAGGTTAAATGTACGATACAGTATATGACAATCTCATTTTTAATCTCAGAGTCTTAGACAACTAACTATTTATGATAAATATACTGGTAAATTCTGTGTGTCTGAAGTCTGTGTCCAAACTATAATCATTGAAATAAATCTTACATAATATCGACCTGCTGCTTCTGAATGTAATAGTAGTTACTGCAATTGTTGTTGGTGTTATGTTGCTTCGGTCTGACCTAAGGAATCTTCTAAACATATTAGTATAAGTGGGTGGAGCCTTTCCATGAATGTCCACCGTTTTTGTATATCCTACTTGTTACTGATTCTTACTTATATCCTTTATGCCTACGTTTTTATGACTACTTTTTCTACTACCCTTTATCTACTACACATCCTACGACTTCTCCTTTGATTCATATGAAAGTCACTCCATTTCTTTTGTTCTTCTTCGTTTACCTACTGCTCTCTTTCGATTTTGCTTTCGATGTGCTTTTGCTTTTTACCACTGCAAACGTTTCTTTTTTTTTCTTTACTTCCTCCACATCCTATCTTCCATCAGTTACTCTTGTTGTTGTTGCTGTTGATATTCTAGCTTTAGTTTTGGTTTTTGTCGTTGTCTCTTTATTCTCCCCAATCGACTGCTGCGGTCAAAAAGATTATCGATCGATTTTCAATTGAATTGTCTTCAATCTTGTTTTGAGTTTTTCAACGGGTCGATTTTATAATTTTTTATTTTTTTTCTCCATCTTGATTTAATTTTATTTTTTTACTTCCTTGCTTTTCCAACAACGTCCTTTATTTTACTCCCTCTTTGTTTTCGAACCCCCTTCTGAATATTTTTGATATTTTGAACTTCGTTAAGGGTACAATTTTCTATTGGGTTGTTCTTGAGAGCGAAATATGTGCCAATGTGTGTGTTTGAGAGTGTGCAGATGAGTATGCATATACACATATTTTTTTGGACAATGCGGAAGCAAAAGAACAAAAAATTATATCTGCCTGACACTTCTATCTCGCTGAAAGTTTTTTGCCTTTCTCTAGTAATTTTTTGCAACATTTAGGAAAAACATTATTTCAGTAAGCATCAAAAAGCTTCAAAAGTTATAAAACTTTTATAATAAAATTGTAAAATAAAATAAAAAGTTTTTCAATGGGAGCGGATCGATGTTGAAATTGACTAAAAAAATGTGCCTAAAGTATCCGTGATGTGAATCAATTTTAGTTCAAAGACCCATCGGTCCCATTATGTATTTGATTTAATAGAATTGGTCGATTGCGGCCCATTGGTGCAGACTTGCGACTTCAGAAACCCCTACAAGAGAAAATCTACTAGATTTAAGTCGCATTATCTTGGCAGCTAATTCACGTCGCCTCTGCGAGAGATAATCACATCCTCCAACCGTTCATGGAAAATGTCTATAGTGGCGCTCTCTGTATCGCTCACAGTGCTGTCCTGCTAGAATCACAAGTTGCCTATACCGTTATATTTTATTCGTTTTTTGAAGGCATAAAGACTAATATTATGTGGAATGTCAATGGCTCTTAAGATCCCAAAACGGTTCATTTCCATAGAAGAAGATGAAAGACGTAAATATTAAGACCGAATATTTTTATTTTAGCTTAAACTTTAACTATATTCTTAGTCCTTTCTTTACACATTATATATATATATATATATATATATATATATATATATATATATATATATATATATATATATATATATATATATATATATATATATATATATATATATATATATATATATATATATATATATATATATATATATATATATATATATATATATATATATATATATATATATATATATATATATATATATATATATATATATATATATATATATATATATATATATATATATATATATATATATATATATATATATATATATATATATATATATATATATATATATATATATATATATATATATATATATATATATATATATATATATATATATATATATATATATATATATATATATATATATATATATATATATATATATATATATATATATATATATATATATATATATATATATATATATATATATATATATATATATATATATATATATATATATATATATATATATATATATATATATATATATATATATATATATATATATATATATATATATATATATATATATATATATATATATATATATATATATATATATATATATATATATATATATATATATATATATATATATATATATATATATATATATATATATATATATATATATATATATATATATATATATATATATATATATATATATATATATATATATATATATATATATATATATATATATATATATATATATATATATATATATATATATATATATATATATATATATATATATATATATATATATATATATATATATATATATATATATATATATATATATATATATATATATATATATATATATATATATATATATATATATATATATATATATATATATATATATATATATATATATATATATATATATATATATATATATATATATATATATATATATATATATATATATATATATATATATATATATATATATATATATATATATATATATATATATATATATATATATATATATATATATATATATATATATATATATATATATATATATATATATATATATATATATATATATATATATATATATATATATATATATATATATATATATATATATCTATATATATATATATATATATATATATATATATATATATATATATATATATATATATATATATATATATATATATATATATATATATATATATATATATATATATATATATATATATATATATATATATATATATATATATATATATATATATATATATATATATATATATATATATATATATATATATATATATATATATATATATATATATATATATATATATATATATATATATATATATATATATATATATATATATATATATATATATATATATATATATATATATATATATATATATATATATATATATATATATATATATATATATATATATATATATATATATATATATATATATATATATATATATATATATATATATATATATATATATATATATATATATATATATATATATATATATATATATATATATATATATATATATATATATATATATATATATATATATATATATATATATATATATATATATATATATATATATATATATATATATATATATATATATATATATATATATATATATATATATATATATATATATTTGTAAACAACTTAGCTGAACTTTATTATGAGTCATAGAATCTCAAGATATCGCCGGCCTATTGAAGAAGTAGGCTAAGTATGAGCGGATCAAACGAAGGAAAGAACGGCCTACTGAAAAAAGGTTCTCGCCCTTCATCGAAACAAAGGGATAACTACTCAAAATGTGTTTTTTTTTCATACTCCATTTCTCACTTTTTCAATATTGTTGGTGCACCTTTCTTCTTTCCTTCTTTCTCTGCTTTTCATTCACTAAAATCTCATTGTATACAACTTTTCCTTGGTTTTCATTTTCATTCTCCCCGCCTTTTGCCACCGCTTCGCTTGAATTATCCTCAGCTGCTAATTTGTTAACTTAAGCCGCAGCAGAAACGGCTTGTAAGTGCAGTTTTTTGTTTATTTTTTTATTGTTGTCTGTTTTTTGCACCACTTAAATTTTTGTTATTCATTTATTTTTTGTTGCTTTTTACATTTAGTTGTGTTCGTTGTTGGTTTTATTTTGATTTTGTTTAGTGAAAATAATGCCACTCGAAGAAATTATTGTTTAAGAGGATTTGGTTGGATTTCGGTGGATTTGCTTACCTTTTATTGCCAGTTTTATATATTCATTTCAATTTGTTGTTCTTGTTGAATTTTTTTAAATATTTAAAATCACTCAAATGAGAAAAAATTCTTTTAGAATATTCATCTTCTCTTTCTTTAAAAGTCATTTGAAAGAAAATACCATCACTTTAAGTGAATGGAAAAACAGTGGCCATTTTTAGCGCCTCGAACTTGTCGTTACGAGAATTGCTTATGAGTTGAGCATGACAGAGTTCATGAGATTAAGAAAAGAAGAAGAGTAAATCTAAGGATTTGTGTCAATTAAATCCACAATTAATTGCAAAATTTAAGGCAATCTCATTAGTTTAAGCTGTCTTTATTTTCTAGAAGAAAGAACTGCGTTGGCGTTAATTTTTTCACCGATTCCTTCAGTGAAAAGGAAAATATAAAGCCAAAACTACGAAGGCCGCTTAAGTGGTCACTCAGAGTATCAACGTTGTGCGTTGAACTCAACGTAAGCTTAACCCATTTGAACCGAAATCGAAAATAGTAAAAGTCGTATGAGAGTAAGTAATAAAATACTAATATAAAATAATATATCGTAACACTAAGAGAAAATATATGAAAATAAATAATAAATACCAATTAAAAAATAAATAATAATGAAAAACTAAACACAATAAAGCACAAATACACAATAAGAAAAATAATAAAAACAATTAATAAATAGTAATACAAAAAAATTTTATGGCAAACTCATTCAAGACAAAAAATCGCTCGAATCTCCCAAAAAAATCCAAAATTCAAATATCAGAAAAAAGGAATTGTCAAGAAATATTGTTTAAATATTTACCAAAAAGAAGCAATAAATAGACGACATAACTGGAAGAAGCATTGGCTTCTGTAATATTTTCTAAAATTTTTAAGTGACCTTAAAATAAATAAAAACTCAAAAACAAAACAAACACGATTCGGAAAAACAAAAATAACATCGAAAAAAAAACAATCAGCGCTATTAAAACAACAAACAACAACAACAACAGCTAACCGTATTTAAGAAAAAGGTTACAAGATATAAGTAAACACAATCAACCGATAAATGGACGTAACAGAATCTTCGGCAAGTGTCGCTGGAGGAAAGAAAGCAGCACAAACTGTCAGTTAGTCATTCAGTCAGATAGTTATTGAGGCACCAACAGTTATATCAGATAAGAAATTCAAATCGACATTTTTCAATTTTGTCCTCTCATAAAAGTCTCAGCAATTGCCTGGATATTTTTTTACCTGGTGATTTTTTGTGGTTTTTCTTTTTATGATTTTCGTTCGTCTCTTGTCAGTTTATTTATCATTTACAGAAAAAATCATTCGGAAAATTATGTCAAATCTTATAGAACATCCGCTTGCAATAACTCGAAACCACAAAAATCTGACAAGAATTCCGCTTTCAGATGAATTCGGATTTTACGATAGTTTCACTATTTAAAAACTTAAATGAAAAGATTTTTTAAATTCATTTGCTGATAAGACATTATTATTAGAAGTTTTTGAGAAGAATATGTTCATTACGCGGAGCAGTTTTTAAAAAGAATTTAATGTTTATGAAAGATTTTTATGAAAGATTATAAATTAAAATTGTCCCATAGTAGAACCTCCGAAGGTTAGATAGAGTTTTATTTCCGATAAGGCAAATAATTTTATATGCTCTGCTAAAATAAAAGCAATTTCAGTGGAAGTCATTTTCAGGAGCAAAGCATGTCGACATCGTCACATTTTCAAAACGCATATTTTTTCCACATTTCTGAGGATAATATTATCGAATATAATATTATGGAAAATTTCCTGATAAAACTCAATATGCATTTCTTTAATAATTTCACAAGTATGTAGCTCATTGGTTCGTCGATGTATTTCTGTTTGCTATTGACTCTATCGCTATTGGATCTTGCGTCCGTCTTGAAAACCACTTTATTTATAAATTTAGTTAAAGAGGCATGAAAAAGGATAGAGGCTTGAATCTCATTTTAAAGCGAATTGGAATGAAGTGCTGTTTGATAGCAGATTGAAAAGATCTACCCGCAATCATTTATTCGATATAATAAATTATTGTATCGACCCGTGAATGCATTGATTTTATTTTTAAAATATTCAAAGAGCTACGTTTTTTTCCGTCGGAAAAGGTAGTGTGTGCTCTCTGGTGGTTGATCCGTTGTCTGCTGTCGATGGCATATCTTTTCATATGTGCCTATGTGTGCGTGTGTGTGTCTATCTGTCAAATATATCAAGCCTCAAACAGAAACGTAACTCAATTCATCGAAGTGATAAATCATTTAATGTGTTTTCCTGTTCTCTTGCAGTTTTCTCTTGGTTTTACTGATTTATCCATGACATACCACTTTTTTTCGCTGAACTAATGGCAACGGCAAACCGCTATGACCGCTATTAACGACTATATGTACGCCTATCAATCTATCTACGACGTATCGTGTGTCTATCAAAGAATCAGTTCATTTCTTACTTACACTTAATGTATTCTCTATCTATCTCCCCCTATCTCTGTCTTTCACGTGGTCTGATCTGTTGTGATTTGATTGTAAGAGCATCGGATATATTTGCAGATTTATCAGTTTTTATATTTATCTGTTTGTTTAGCTATCTGTCTGACTGTTTCGTGACCATTCGTTCGTTTCTTTCTTTGGCTATCAAATATGATACAAAGAGACATACGCATAAATATACACACGCACTCTCTCTCTCTCACTCTCGCATGCACACTCGCATACACACATGTACGCATGCACATGTCATAATTTATTTTTAATATAGTTCAGCGTACTGTAATGAAAGTTATAATACCATTACGCTTTGTTGTAAATGCAGCTATTGTTGCTGTTGTTGTTAATTGCTGTTACTGCTGTACTTTAAAGTGGGTTCAACACCATGGGGTGTATCTGAATGAACCGGATATATACATGCCGTACGAGCACATTCAGTAAATACATATGTCGGCTGCAGTAATGAACGGTACGATACGTGAGTGCTTACGATACAAATTTACAAACTCGTATCAATTCAAACAATAAAAGTAAGCGATTGTTAAAATATTCAGCCGCATTTCTTTTTACATTGAAAAAGGTCTCTGTGTGGAAATTGGAAAATAATCGTATTTTCACTTTTGTCTTAACGGAATGGATACGATTCCAAACCGCTTTAATTTCACTCTTTTGTAGCTTTGTAGAATTCCGTTAATTGGTAGCTGGATTTTCGTAAACTTGTTAATTACAATATAATATTATTTATTAGTCTAATAATACACTATGTTTGAGGAAGGTTCAAAGCACAGAAATCCGAAGTATCCATGGGAATGTATAAAGTAAGGTTTCTGAAATAAATCCCATTATTGCGCAAGCTGAAGTTAGTTTTAATTTTCAAAGTACTCTGTGTTTACTCCCGCAAGAAAATATCCTTTACATTATGCAATTTACATTTTAATTAAAAATATAAATGGCAGAAATAAGGGTTCAATTCGACTTAGTATAAGTTACCTAGTATATATCCTCACGTGGTGTCGTGACAATAAAAAGTAGGCAATACGTCCTTACTTGTGATATAAATTACGCCAACCTGATAAATTCAAAAGGGAAATTCATGCCTAAATCCATATCCATAAAAATTGGATATTTTATTTATATCTCGAACTTTTAAAAATAGCATCCTTTTACTGAATCGATGGACTCACTGTCATTGCAGAAATCACACCATTTGCTTACGTGTGGTACGAAGTGTTGTTAAACGTATTAAATATCAGCAAACCATAACAATATAATACACCTAACGTGCAGTGTATGCGATGTAAAAAATTCGGAAAAAGATAGACACCAAAGTGCCTTCTACACAGTTCAATTGAGTGTCCCATCTGTTTCTTTATCCTTGATAAAGCATCTAGAATTAGATGCTGTGACGTAATAAAGCTGCTTCGTACATTGCGTTCATAATTACGATTATCATTCCGGGGACGTTATCAAATTCATCAAAGGAAGGTCTTCTAGTCTTCTAAAAGAAGTTTTCGTAGATTGTGAAATGGTATTGCATAACACAAATTCCTCCCAAGGCTTTGGCGCTCAGAATTAAAGAACTAAATTCCGATTATTTTAATTAAACTTTTCTATCCGCATAAAAAGCAAAAGAATTTTTGATTTTTACAAAAATTTTAAAACAAAAATATATGCATTTTTTATTCACACAAAAATTATTTTTACAAAATAAAAAATAAATAACAGTTTTGAATCTTTTTGCTTCTGTTTAGCAATTTTAAAGTTCAGCAATTTGTTGCCTTTCTAAATATATTCGTACTATTATTTTTAAACGTGTAGACATACTTAGAAGCTATAGTTTATTATTATTAAGTTTTTATATTAAATATAAATTTGTTCATCAATTAGTGTTTTATCAACGGCTTCGGCAGAATAAAAAATTCGTTTATATATTAATGCAATGGAAAATACAATTCTTCTTTTATTCAAAGATCAAAAAGGAAATTAAACGGTTTTGCTAAAAATGTTTTACATTGCCAAATACTAAAACAAATTTTAAAATATCTTTTTTTTATTTGCAAGAATATAGTTTTTAATAATACGAAGGCTATTCGAGAGTGTTAGAAATTTATAGAAGGCTCTACGCATTCGTGAAATTAATCAGGAAGCTATACGAATGTATCTTTATAATAATGACTTTGTTAAAATATCGATTTAAAGTAGAATGAGTATTTTTTCAGAAATATAGGTTTTATTATTAGGTCCATTAAATATAAAAGAAGAGGGGTAGTAGCAATTTTTCTTTTAAAATCGTAAAATTTATGGTTTTTTGAAATATTTGAAATTTATTAATAATTTTACTTTTGATTTTTGATTTTCAATGTTCCGCAAATATTTTCTACCCTAGCAATATTTCACTATCTTCCATATAGCACATATAAAATATATGTATTTGCGCGCATACAGAGTCATATATACGTGAGAATGTATTTATTTGTATATTTTCACGAGATTATATCGTATATGCAGTTAGGTATGAATTGTATGTAGGTGTTTTACGCATGAGGTAGGTGTTTTACGCATGAGTATATAATTTTTATTATATTAATTAAAAAAATTATAATATATTTAACATCTAATATTTTACAGATTTACAAAATATTTTATAGAAAAACCATTTTCGGTCTTTTGAGTATATCGTAATGAAAACGCATTGATGTGGGCGAATTATGCGTATTCGTGCATTTTTACACCCTACACCCGAATGGTGAAGAATATGTCACCATCGTTCTCTCGTTGGTGGCGCGTTAACTCAGGTGTGGCAGGCTTAGAAAGTTGCATACATTATTTATCAGAATATCCTCCTAAGTCGACTTAGCCATCCGTCTATGAGTCTGTTCGCCTATATGTCACCGTCTGCCCATCCGTCTGTGAGAATCACGATTACAGGAGAACGAATAGAAATATCGTTATGAATTTTTGGTATGAATATTCCCTATCGTGGTAGCTAAGTGCTGTTAAAAATGGGTTAGATCGGACTAGTGATACGTCTACATTTTATTATCATAAAATTCTGATAGACGAATATTTGTGGAATGGATTAAGATATTAAGTTGAATTTTTACGTGAAAACGTAGAAAGCCATTATAAAGGGGTGGTCCGCCCAACTTTTAAACGAGCGGTCATAACGACATTCTGTAGATTGTGGCAAATGGGCATGACCCACCCACCGATTATTGAATTTAAGCTATAAATGAATGTTACGGGCGTAGGGTATATGAGCATCGGCCAAGCCGAGGTAGCGGTTATTTACTTGCAACATATTTGCTTATGCATTTAGGGCAGTCACTTCGAAATTTGTTTAGGCAGTTTTTTTAGATCTAATCGAATTTGTATAATTACAATAAAATCATTTTATTTACAAAACTTTCATAATTAGTTTAAAATACAAACAAAATGCATTTCCATACTAGTATATAGTAGTATACTAGTATGTGTGCGTGTCAACACATCCACACATTGACTATGAATAAATGCAATATCTAGCTAGTCCTTAAAATACAAATAAATATAAGCTTAAAATTAATAATGAGGAAAAAGTTATTACATACTTTCATTACATTTTGCTTTTGTATCTATTGCTATTCACCGGGGTAGTAGTGTGTCTCTCTTTAGTCGCAGCTGCGCCCGATGGGCAGCCACTTGGTTTTTGTTTTTGTTAGTAGTAGTTAGCTGAAATAAATTTATTATACCCAATACTTATTTCAAAAATGAAATTAAGGACTTAATTTTTTAGTACACTTGCAACTGTGCCTTTTCTTGTTGCTACGAATCACATCATAAATGACTAATGGCGCGTTTTCACTTTCATTTCTTTTCCTTGGGAATCAATCATGGCAATTACCTCAAATGACAGACGTCTACACAAGATATGCCTGCACATGTTGGCCCTGTTGTTGTCCAGTTGTTGACGTACCCGATGGCGGCCCTGTTATCATATTGCTACTTGACTGCTGCTTATGATGTTGTGTCGGCCGCCATTGAGGCGCAATATGTTGTTGTTGCTGTTGGTGTTGCTGCTGTTGGTGTTTCTGCTGCAGATGTTGCTGCTGCTGCAGATGCTGTTGTAAATGATGCTGCAAAGTACGCTGCGCACCTTGCGCTGATGCTGCCCCTGGTGGTGGCGTAGATGCTGGTATCATCATCATTTGCTCATTGTCCAGGGTAGAATAGTCAGAATCGATGCTTGAGTAAATGTGCTCCGATGGCGGACGACCTCCGTTATATGATGCTGCTACTGCTGGTTGAGACATTGTCGCTGCTGTAGCTGTCGCAGTGTTCTTTGTATTGGTGTTAACACCGACAAGAGGTGAACCTCCTCCTCCTCCTCCTCCTCCTGCTCCACCGTGATGATAGTATTGCGGTGCTTCTGTTGCACGCACTGCTGCAATGCTAGGATGCAAATGCGTTGCATGGAGAGCGTGGTGTTGCATCGTGCTATTAGCATGTTCAACAGCACTTCGTCTATTCGGTCGAGGACTGGGAGTAGCCGTTGTAGCTGATGAATAATTCGTGTCTTCACCATCAGGACAATAAGCAGGTGGTGGGACCTGGCGGCTGTAAAGGATGCCTGGACTAGCTGGGTGCTTAATGTGTTCGTGGTGGTGTTCAAGCGTGTAGTTATTACCATGATATGGCGGATAGTCAACTGGTAGTGCGTAGCGTAGTTTTTCCCAAAAGTGTCGGTCAGTACGGCGTATTCGATGAACTGCCGACGTCTTCAAATAGGGCAGTAGTTCAATATCGCTTTCCGCTTCAAAGAGCACTTCTGGTTCTTCGATAATAACTAATTTCTGTGGGCGGCCACGTAGCGCGTCGTGCACAGAGCGCCGCAATTCACAGCGTGACCACTCGGTTTGTAGAAAATTTCGCGAAAGCAGAATTACAACACGACGTGATACTCGTGATGCCTCCAGCAATTGGTAGTGGGTGGCATCGTGTGCCAAATCACGATGTTGTAGACACACACGCAATGGAGGTCGGCCTGTTTCCAATTCGGCGATCAAATGTTGCGACACAAACTCCGAATCCTTAGCTGAATGCAACAGGATGGCGTCGTATAATTTTTCGGATTCCTCGCAGCGTGGCCCAAAGACACGTACACCATAATGTGCAAACAACCAAATACGCAAGGATTCTCGGAATACAAAAATTATGCTGATCACAGCGATTAAAAAAACAATTGCCAAGGCTGCTGCCAGGAGGGGTATGTAAGATTTCGGTATACCATTCTGAAGCAGCGATCCAGTACCAGCATAATAATCGACACACGATGCGGTGGCATTAAGGTCGAGCTCTCGCTTCAGACTTGCCGAAGCGTTTTCAGAACTCAATTCCAAACAGAAGATATCTTGCGGGTCTTGTAATATTAACGCATTATCGGCCACGTATGAGGTGAGTTCCTGCAGGAACTTACAACGGCACGTCCAGTGGTTGCGCCCCAGCCATATGGCTTGCAAATGATGAAATTTCGGCAACCGAAGCTGCCAGATAGGTAACGTTATTAGCCGATTTCCGTCCAGTCTCAGCACCCTAAGAGAGACTAGCGGAGCCAAAGTTGCATTTTCTAATGTAGTCAGCAGGTTGTTTTGCAGGTACAGTTCACGTAAGTTTGACAGGTACTCGAACTCGTAACCTTGCAGGGTAACCAGACGATTGTCGGCGAGTTGTAGAATTTGTAATGAGGTCAGACCGGCAAATGTGCGATTTTGTATGCCAGCCACATGACTAGCGTTAACAAACAGGGCCTTCAAATTCTTTCTCCCGATGAAGGCATGGTTTTTGAGAACTGGGAAATGGTTACCATCGAGATAAACCACGCTGGCATCCATAGGCACTCGATGAGGTAATTCACCAGTCTGCTGGCCACCACAATCGACCACATTAGTTGCCCATATCTGGTCGTGGTAACAGGTGCAATTGTTAGGGCAGGTCATCTCGCAGTCGCAGGCATCAAAGTCGCAACAATGGCATAAAGCAAAGCAATGCGATTCATAGCGGCAAAGAAAGTCTTTGGGCTGCAGGGTAGTAAGCGGGCGTATTGGCAGACCACGTGCATGTGGCATGATGCATTCAATATTCGACAAATCCATAACTCGTGGGTGTTGGCGCGTAGTTAAATTATTGATACGTTGCAACCAATCCATGGAGCAATCACACTCGAAAGGGTTGCCACCTAAGTAGAATTCCGGTAGAGACTTCGTTGGTGGGACAGGAGCAATGCGGAGTTGTTGCAACTGCAGTTGTGCCATGGCATTCGCATAAAGGTCCACACGCGATAAATTAATTTTGTCTACAAAAGTGTTAGGATGCACTGTCCCGATGAGGTTATTGTTAATGAACAGTAATTCGATACTGTTCGGTATCGACATGGGACCAATTTCCGTAATACGGTTGTGACTAACGTCCAGGGTTTTGACACGGATTTCTTCCTGAAGTTTATAATAATTGCCAAGCGCCTCAATATAATTGCCATGTACATCCAACCACTTAAGGTTTGATGGTATGAAGGCATAATCAAACCATACCAGATGGTTTTCGGATAAATTAAGCCACAACAATGATGCTAGCGTTGCAAAAACTCCATTTATATCGGTCAGGAAATTGCGATCTAGTCGTATAGCCTCAAGTTCGGAATTCTTATCGAAAGATCCGCGTTCGATAGACTGTATACGATTCTTTGCCAAGTTGAGAACATTTAAATGAGGCAAGTCGGCAAACATGCCGACTGTAATGTTACCGATCTGGTTATCGATCAAACGCAGTCCAGTCAATTGTCTCAGATTTTGAAAACTTTGATTGTCCAGACTGCGTATTTGATTCTCTCCTAAGTCTAAAGTGCGCAACATGGGTAAATCCTGTATGGCTCGTGGGACGACATTCAGTTGGTTCGAGCCCAAATCCAACACTTTGAGATCGGAACAATTTTTGAACACATTCGGCTCGACGACAGTGATAAGATTATTGTTAATCGTAAGCTTCGAAAGAACGTACAATCCATTGAAAAGCTTATCGTCCAGTGTGTGCAGTCGGTTCTCGGCTAAGTCCAATGTATGCAGATTATATAAAGGAAGGAAAGCATTTTCCTCAATATATCCAATTGAATTGTTACGCAAATTCAGGATCTGCAGGAAATACAGCTCTTTGAAGGTGCGGTAATCGATGCGTGTCAAAGCATTGTGAGCCAAATTGAGGACGATTAGACGTATAAGACCGGCAAATGTAGTATTGTCCACGTGGTTCGAGGTCAACTGGTTTCCGCTTAAATCTACGACGAGCAGCTGTTCAAGGCGATGAAACAAACCGCGCGGTATCTCGTACAACTCATTATGCTGCAGATGAATTTCCCGCAGTTCGCGAGAGCCTGCAAACAAACCTACAGGCAAAGTCTCAAGATGATTATTGCTTAAGTTGACTATACGCAAGGAACTCAGGCCCGCCAAAGCCTCACCGGACAATTCACTAATATTATTGTGTTGCAGATTAAGATGCTGTAAGCGCCGCAATCGGGAAATGCCCCAACTTTCGGTAATTGAGCGCAAGTCATTATAACTGGCATCAAGTACTTGTAATTCGCTGCCTCCATTGCAGCTCATGTCAGCAAAACCCAGACTTTCAGCAACCCGAATGCGATTTCGAGTCAAATTGAGAGTCTGTAGATTTCCCACGGGGCAAAGAAAACCGCTCGGCAAAGCGCGTAAGTTATTATCACTGAGATCTAGAGCAGTTAGCTGCTTTAAGCCAAGAAGTGAATCAGGAAATAGCTCCAAAGTCTTGCTGGGTCCCCAGTCAGTGTTTCGTGTGATAACGGCAAGACTTTTCAAAGCGTTGAGACCCTCGAAGGCATTGTTCGGCAGCTGTAGTAATTTGCACGATTCCACTCTCAGCACTTCTAACGTTTGAAGGCGTGCAAATAAGGTCTGCGGCATCTGCGATTCATATAGATATATATCGCTGCATTTTATAGTCAACTGATTTGTACCATCGGCGCCCTGAAGATCCAAGCCGGAGCGTTCAATTTGGCGCAGTTCGCACAGCACCGAAAAGCTGCCATTATACAGCCAGGAACATTTATTACTAAGGGCAGGGGAAGATGGAGGGGCGGGGGTAGTTGACGATTCAACAGCACCCAAAAGTGCGGCTTTACCGCCCGCTGCAAATAAACCATCGGCAAGAATCAGAGAATGCCGGTTGGCCGCCTGCAACGCCGCAAGCAAAAGTAAACAACCAAATAACTTAAAGGCGACTTTTTGCGGCATATCCGAAATTTTCTTTGGGGATTAAAGTTTTGGGGAGAGGTAAAGCTTTGGGTCAGGCTTCTGCGGTGACCGCAAAATTTTTCACTCATTAATCATTATGATTTAGTCGAAGTTAACTTGATTTTTCTATTCTCAATTTTATAATGTTCTCCGTATGTTGTTGTTGTTGCTGTGATTCTTGTTATTGTAAAGGTTTCTTGCGGGATTTAGTATTAATTTCTATTTAACTAACATCCAACTAGTTTTGTTGTTGCCTGGTAGAGAGAGCGGCAAAACAAAATTATAAACTTTAGAAGGTTTTATTGCAATATTTTTTAATTATTAAATATTTTATAATTTCAAATGAATTGTTTTACACTGCTTTAAATATTTAAATAATTTCTATTTAGTTTGTTTTTGATTTTTCCTTTTAATTTGTTCCTTCGATTCATACAAAAAATTCTCTTAATACGTTTCTCTTAAAACATTTTGAATTATTGCAATTTTCATGTTTGTCATTTTTGAATTAGATTGAATTTTCACTGAAGCTTTTCCCGACAAAATGCTTTATTCTTCGGTTTTACTCTTCACTATATACAATTTTCTTTTTTTTTTTCTCGTTCCCTGCCGGCAGCGCTGCACATTCGACACTTTGTTGAAACTTGTTAGTTGTTGGTAGAAAAATGAACCCGTTTGCTAAATCAATTTAACGCAGAGCACACGTCCATTTCGTACGATGCTCGAACTCGAACTGATTTCTTGGTGTGCTGCAGTTCATCGTTTGTGCTCGTAATCAAGAACGGCCTTTAAAATCGCTATTGAGGTGGTCGGCTTGTTTTTGTTATTGTTGTTGAAGCTATAAACAAAAGCAAACACACACACTGGGTGGTGTTTAAACAAGGGCGCCGGTTGAGTGAAATAAAATAGAATTTACCAAAGAAATGAATGGTTAAGGGAGAAAGAAATTAAAAATAAGAGAGAGAGATTGAAGGTGCAGGACACGAAAGAGAGTATGGGTGGCAGACATCTGATGAAAACATTACAAGGATAAAGAAATACTTTTTTTAAATAATACTACACATCCCTAGAATACTATTTTGTCATTTTTGCCTAGACGATTCGCCGATGTGTTTTTAATGTTTAATTCTTATATTTTGCCCAAGTTTGAATTTAATCTTAATCAAATTATCGAACATTCGTTCTACATTTGCGCTCACGGTAATAATTTTCTCAATAGCGCTGCTTTCATCGGCGTTTGTTTCTAGAACTACAACATATTTTCCATTCAACTTGGTTACGGAGGGGACAGAAATATCCTTTGAACATGAAGTACGCACTCTCCCAATGATTTTCAAGACATGTTCTCTTATTTAGTACATTTTCCTGCCACTTGATAATACAATGGCGCCTCTGTGCAGGACTTTGACTAACATTTTAATATATTCATTCAAGGAATGATAGAAAATAAGAAGAGAATAATTTAAGGAGAGAAAGGACGTGCAATTCGAAAGAGATTTTGAAAACGAGGGCAATAAGCCAGAGAGTAAAAAGTAAGAGATATTTTATACTCTATTTCGCATCCGAATGGACTAGTGTTTTTATTGTGCTATCTCCTTTTTTACCCCGCCCTCGTAAATTTATACAATTTTCATATTTTATATTTACAAAAATATCCTTAAAAAATACATTCATTAGCAAACATTTTTTAACATTTCGAAATGCATTCTCAAAACAATGTATTATTAAACAGAAAAATATGGTACATAATTGTCCCGTAAATATTCTTCAATATTAAATTAAATAATTTCATAAGAACATATTCCTTAGTTTTGCCGCTCACAACTAACGTCTTTAAAATTCATAACCCGACGCTCTTAATTTTCGATGTTACTCTTGTAACCTATTACATTCTCTCTTCTTCAAATTTTGATAGAATGAATGCGTTTTCGAAAATGTTCTCTTAATAGGCAGAACTGAAAAATCAGTGCATTTCTCTTTGAAGAAAAGGAACGCACCGTATCCAATAAACGTGCTCTCCGAAACATGAAATTCACTCAGTTGAAAATTTCTTTCATTCATTCATAAAATTTTGTTCGAAATAATAAATGCATTTTCGTTAAAGGTACAGAAATAAAACAATTCAAAAATATATTCATTCTCGTTAAAAAAATTATGGATATAAACATATAAATATAGAAAATTACACGAAAAGCACGCATCGAATTATATGTAGAATTTATCACTCCTGAATATTAACAGATATTGTACTATGTAGTCCTCTGACTACTCCCACCTTTTTTGTATTGAATTATAGGGTTTTCTTATCTTTTCATTCACATTCTTCCAATTCTCGGTCAATAATTGTGTCAAATAAAATTCAAATAAGGAGAAATTCAATGGTTAGAAGCACGCTAAAGCACGACAGAATGACGAGTTAGTCTCTCAAAAAAACAACCCAACAAATTACAAATACAATGCCAATATGCGCTTCACTGCCAATATGCCTTTCAATTTCTTTCATTAAACATTTTATGTATTAAAATTAAAGCAAAATATTAAATATTAAAATATTAAAATACGCAATACAATTATAAAACAAATACAATTTACAAATACATATAGTTAATTTTTTCTAATTCAATGCAATGGAGTATAATTGAGTAAACGCATATTTTTATAATTTGGGAGATATTGCTTTTGAAGAACTAGAAAATATAAAACTAAAAAATATATTTTGTGAATGATATTACAACGTTTTTATTTATTTCTCTTTTCATCAAACTCATGAATGCAAAAATTACAAGAAAAGAATCAGATAAATGAGGTTTGAGAAAAGTAAACAAAGAACGCAATAATAAACAAAACAGAGAAGGTGAACACAACAAAAAATACGATTGCAACTTTTTGAATGTAAACAAAAGAAACCTGTTTACACAATTCAACCAGCGACGGATACACGGATGCAATGATACAGATCAAAACCAGATACAAATACAAATACAATCAATATACTAGGAGATGCTGAGGACTGTGTATACATGAATTTTTTAGCTGTAGATTTTAGATAAAACCGCAAAGGTACGAACCAGTTCAAATGCGAGCCGGTTTCGTAGTGAGAAAAAGAAGCATTTTTTAAACATAAAAAAGGTACGAATATAAGAAAATAATTCAGAAAGGCTCATTTTGTAATAAGCGTTGCCAGATGGAAAATCAACTGAATAATTTTATTTCGAAACAACTTGGCGAAAAATTTAATTTAAGAATTTTCTCTAGAGTTGTAAATTCTTTAATCGATATTTACATAATTTCTTTTAATTAATGTGCTATATTTTTATATATTAAATAAAATCCAACTATAGTTATTGTCTTAAAAAGATATCGAAGTTGAAAACAAAAAATAATAAAAATAATAAAAACTCTGAGAAATATTACCATGAATTTATTCAGAGAATATTTAATAAGATAGTAATGAAATAAACCTAAAATTTTAACTTTCTTTAAATTTTATTACTAGAACATGTTTTGTCTTCGTTTGATATGAAGTGCCTTATAGTTTCACATTCATTCTCGAATCGCGTCTAATCGAAGTCTAGGGGTCATTACTTTTCATTCAATACAATTGAGCCCAGCGTGTTACGGATCAAATGAACAATAAGCGCTAAAATTTTCTTCTAATATCTGCAGACACTCAATCAATTTTATCAATGTTTGGAAAAAATACGCGGACTTTCTTCCATTAAGTTTTCTTTAAATGACTTTCGCTTTTCAAGTGCATTTACATTTCAAAGAAATTCAATCAACTTCTTTCCAACTCATAAAAAACTCCTCCAAAACTTCGGAAATATCTAAATTTAAAATATTTGAGATTCAAGCATATTTCCAAGCTATTTCAAACTTGTTTGTTTGAACGCTTTTTCCAAAAATTTACTCCAAAGATATTCATAGTATTTTGTGTAAAGGGGAAAAAATCCGTATTTCTGCTTATATAATATATATGTATATATATAATACATACCTAGATGTAAACGTAGCCACAATAGAACTTCTAACGGAAATGGGAAAAACAAGAAGCAAGCAAAACGACAACGAAAAACAGTTGAATTGGAAAAATTTTATAAATTCTAAACTCGTCAATACATAAAAGAATGAAACAGAAAAAAGATAAAAAAGACGGATAGATATAAATAAAGACAACAAAACCAAACAGCATTTCAGTGTCATTAGTCTACTTGTCGTTCGCCGTTTCAAGGCAGAGGTCATCTTTGCCGGTTATCGTCATTGAGTTGCAGCAACAGTAAAAGCAGCAGCAGACAAATGACTGCCGACTACCGAATGCCAGCGATCGACAATTCATAGAAACGATATCCAAAGCAACAACATTGGCAGCAACAAAAACTGACTTGTTGTTCCGTGAACGAAAACAAGAGCAATATTAGAAGAACGGAGCAATCATGCTCCGATGCCGAAGCGCGCAGCAAAAGTATCTGGATGAGCTGTTCCCTGTGTGTCTGTGTAAAATTCTGTTCTGCTTTCGTCAACTCTGCTTTATCATTCTTTGCTCTGCCTTGCTCTCATCACGTTCATTACCCACCGATGAGTCTAGAATAGCAAAATGAAGTGAAGTAGAGTGAAATTATATGAAATGGGTGATGTTGTTTAAGTTTAGGAAGTGCACCTGAAAACGACAACAAAAGCCTACAAAAGCCGCTGCTGCTGCTCAAAAAAGCATCGGCAGCGAAAGGAATGAACAAGAAAATAAAACAAATTTACATTCACCGAGCGAGGGTAGTCAAAAGATACTCGTACTCATCGTTCTAACGAAACGATAAAAAATCGAAAAGAAAGAAAAGTTTGAACCGAAACTTTCTGTAGCAGTTTTTATAGAAAAATCATTTAAAACTAAATAAGTATTAAAAAAGTAAAATAAAATAATTAATACGCTACAAAATTACGAACAAAATTTGGTTAAAAATTATTTGACTCCAAATCTGAAAGAAGGAAGATAACATTTTTCAACAAAAACATTTTATTTAATATTTAATATTTATCTAGTATTTTAACAGTGGATTTATAATATTTTTTCCACTCTTTTCTCTGTTTTATTTGGTTGCTTTTTAATGATTTATTTTTTAATCCTTAGCGATTGTTTTCTGCCTTGCCTTACCTTTCTTCAGAGTTTTCTGAAATGTTACCGTCACACACATTCTGTTTCATAAATAATATTCCATTTTTGCTTTTTTTAATAATTCGAGAAACGTGTTTGCCGGAAATAAAAACAAAAGGATTAACAAATTCTCGTGTTCAAACAAGACAGTAATAACAACAGCATATTAGCAGCAGAACAACAACAACAACAACAATAGCACCGACAAAACCGATAGAAACATTCATTTGTTTATGAGAATTTCCAGATGAGTTCTTTTTACTAACGATTCATTACTGATTGCTGACGACGCATGACCAACGGGATTATGACATTGTTGAGATGATATTATAATGTGCATTGATTATGATTGCAGTGACGATAACGATGATTATGATGATGACGAACAACTGATAATTGTTAATGATAACGATGTTAAAAGACTATAAGGACGAATGCCTATGTTGGTTGTGCTAACGATGGTGTTGGAGCCGACAATGGCGATTGTGATGGTAACGGCTCTTTTAAAACGACGTTGGAGGATCATCGTATGAAGAAATGAAACGACTTGATATGACTGAGTTAAGGAATGGAATAACGAATCGTCAGCAATCTTAAAAAAATCCATTCTACATACCCGTAGATTCGTATTCATTTAGTCCGTTTGCAACCGATGTTTTAAGTGTTCTTCCTGTTGACGTAATTTTATTGATATTGGTATGTTGCTGATATTGAGGTTGTTACCATTGTTGTAGTTGCTGTTGTTGTTGCTTGTTGCCGAGAGTTATCGTCACTTATGTGCTTGCAGTTGAAATTGCGTTAAACATAATGGCATACGATTACTATGCTCCTTCAGGTGTCCAATTTATAACAGCAACCAAACAACAACAGCAACATTGTCGATGATAGCTGCAACAACTACAACATCAACAGCCATTATAAGTATGCTGGCTCAAATCAGTAGAAACAACAACAACAATAGCAGCAACAACAACCAATGAAAACAATAAGTAGCAATTTTAATCCCCAACAGCTATCCAAAGCAAAATGCTTCTTCTTCTTTTTCTTCTTCTTTTTCACCAATTTACTCCAGACTGTCGTATTCTTAAGAATCAATTCCAGTTGCCTCTCTTTTTTCTCATACCACTTACCTCATACCTGTTTCTATTTTTCCCATATTTTTAACTCTCCGTCAGAATTTTTAATACTTTGCACCCAAAGGGAGATCCGTGTATTAAGTTTGTTCTTCCGCTTGTCACGTATCAAAGGATGCGCGGTAGTTATGGACAAGTGTACATATTCGGGCTCAGAATGATCTCCTGAGTCGATTTAGAGATGTCATTCGTCTGCCTGTCTGTCTGTCGGAGTGTAAGGATCTCATTATAGTAGAAAGAAACGAGATATTCTCACGAAATATGTCTCGCATATTCTCAATTATTGTAGTATATTCTCTTTATATATTATTATAGCATAATTTCGCGTGACACGCCCACTATTATACTACACTCTGTATGGGTATTTCTGAGAAATATTGTGTTGAAGATGAGTTTTAGATTTGAATTAAGCTAGAAAACGGAAATGTAATATTAAGAGGGCCGTGCACCGCCCACTTATCCGCCAAACCGTAAACCCATATTACGGGTGTAGGGCATATAAGCTTCGCATAGGTCGAAGTCTGCGTCCTGTATCGCTGAAATTTGTTTTAGATATCAATCAAAATCTTAGAACTTGCGTTGGAATTGATCAACCTAAGCGTTGGCCATTTATTGGTTTCTTTTTTAGCTTATCAATATTGTTTACTGTTATAAAAAACAAATCAGCTTTTTAAAAAATGGTTAACTTTATTAAAAAACCAATACATTTCAATAGAAGGGTTAAACCTCGTGCTGAGCGAAGGGTGCTTGATGGCCAGAAATAGATTTTCCAAATTTTTTAGTTTCTTTTCTAGAAAGCTTTATCAATCTAAAGTGTCATACTTGGACCACTGATAACGTTGACGGTAACTACTCTGCAGACAATTGAAGAGAGAAGATATAATAAAATGGTTTGAATTTATAAAGAATACGCCTCACGACAATCACGAAAGGCACGGAAGTCCCTTTTCTTTGGAAACGCTTAAATTAATTATTTACATAAAAATTTTAACTGAAATCTTAATGGGCAGAAAAGATACTAAGGCCGAACAAAACTGTAATAAATATAATTATAAAAACCCGAAAAGAAAACAATTAAAACAATCATTTTAGAGTAGACGGTTAGCCGTTTAAAGGGATCGCAATTTAGATAAAAACATCTACAAGGAGTATTAACTAAATATGTTCAAAAAAGGAAAACAATAAATAGAAACAAGTAAGAGCCTTAACTCCGATCTAGCCGAAGTTCATATACCCTACGCCCGTAATATAAAATTTTATGGTTTAATTTTATGGCATAAAAATGATGACGACGAGAAAGATAGGCGGGGGGGGGGGGGCAGTTCGGCAGACGACTGTCTCAGAAAGAGACTGAACGAGAATATATATACTTTTCGACATCTGCCATTCCTTCTTGAATGCGTTGCAAGCGAAGAAATCAACTTAATTTGCCTTCACCCCTCGATGTAGGGTATAGAAACCGCAGTAGCAAGCACAACAACACCAACAGCAATGAGAAACTAATTAAAAACAAAACCAAAACAAAACAAAAACCGCAACAACAACAACAATAATAGATTTGCTCCGGTTTTTTGACTGTCGAAAGTCAAACATAAAAATATCAAAACAAACGAAAAACGAACACGAAGAAACTAAACGAAACCAAAAAAAATTACCTGATCATTTCAGTGGCAGCGGAAATAATGACCATCTCACACGTACACCTCGCCTGACACTCGATTCTTGAGTTTCTGGTTGGGTGCTTTGCGCTCTTATTATTTTAGAACACGCCCGCCGCGATTGTACGTGCCGATAAAAATTATTGTGGGCAGCAAACTGCCGGACCAGCAAACGATACCTAAGCAGAAATACTCTTCTCTCTAATGGACAGATGATGAAGAAGAAGAGGAAGAAGGAAGGGGAAATACAGAGATCTTTAGATCGTCACAGTGCATTTCATTAAAGGTATTACTTTTTCAAAGGTAGTAAAATGGATTCTTCACTGATAAACCGAGGGTTGGGTCAATGGTATAGAGTTAGGGGAGGGGGAGGAAAGGGAGTGAGCAACACTATTTACTGGTTAGTGCCTGTTCCAGTCCTAAATGTTCACCCCATTTAAACGGGGTGTCATAACAAATGAATATAAAAAAGGGTTCTTGTGGCAACCGCGAATTTTCCCTTCGATGATTTCAGCTGGTTCGGCTCTATTTTTTGTTCGCTGATATTATCTGGAAAAGTCATTTTACACGCTTAAAAACATATAAAACGAACCCTTAAGGGGCTTAGAACAATTTCTTAATGATGAAAATCCAAACTATAGAAGACGAAGGATTCGAGGCTAGTTTTTTCAAATTTCTATTTTCTTACAGTGTATGAAATAGTCACTGTATTCAATTAAACAACCCATTAAGACAAGAGGGAAAAATTAAAAATAACAACAACATCAAAGTTTACACAAAACATTATGTTGCCCATCATAATTGTTTTGATCGCACAGAAGACGAAGATAAAACGCTACTCGTTTTTTAGTCATATTTGTTGTTGTTTTTTTTTCATTCGATGTAAGCTGTGGAATATTAAAAGTTTATTTATTGTGTTAATAAAGGGGTAAATGTGTGTGTTTGCCAATTGTTTTGTCTTTAGTTCATTTATAAATGTGCTTCAAGGTTTCGAGAAAAATGGTTTCGCGAGTTTTTCAATTGAAAATTTGAAATATATAAAAAATATTTTTTTTAGGAAGCTTTTAGGAACGATTTTGGAACAACTTCAGCTCAAAGAGGTGCAGATTTAGAGAATGTTTTCGAGGTAGCAGCATTAATGATATCATTATTATTACACAAATTAACCCAATATTGAGATTGGTGTAATTTTACCAAACGAGTAAATCCAAAATCAAACAGTGATTATTAGCGTTCCAATGGGCTTTCATATACTTCTCCGTAGTCTTTGGCAGTCCTTTTATTATACGTCATACAGTATTATCATAACTTGGTCGTAGATATTGATATCGCTCTCACATTTTATTCTAAATATCCTGCTAGAAAGATCTGCATTCCGGTTTTTCGAATTTAAAATATTTAAGAAAAAAGCAAAAAGCTTACCATAATCAAAAATTCATCCCTCTGTTCGTTTTCAAATATATTGAACCTTTACGAATGCAAAGGAAAACAGTATTGTCAAAATAAACGTCTTGGCTAGTCATCATCATCACTACGCATATCCTGCGGGAATAACGACTGAATGAGTTGTGAACGGAATCATTGAGTGACTGACTGAACTGACTGAATATCTGATTTAGCCTCAACAATGATTGCAATTAGTTTGCGAAAGAGCATTCAATTGTATGCCGAATGCAATGACCCTTCACCTCAAAAGGATTGCATGGTTTTTACAGTTATCGAAGGGAACAATCTGGTGAAAGGAAGAAAGAAAGATGGCGATATGAATATAGATAAGGAAGGAAGAGAAGTGGAATGGAAGGAATATGGAAATGACAAATATAACTAAATACAATCAATACCAACTACGATGTCTTACAACAAAACCGAACGACCAAAATCGAATGATATTTTAAAATACAAAATGCGTTTTGCTCAACTTGTTCTTTCTTCGAAAATCGAAAAGTGGAAGAGGAAAAAACCGTTTACAAATAAACTAAAACTGAAAAGCTAAAAGCACTTGCTCCGTTTTATTCAAAAAGGATTGTAGAAAGAAACTAACAAATATTTGTTTTAATCGCAAAAGGTACGCAATATAAATTGTCTCTTTTAACAGACGAAATCAAACCCAATTCACCGATGCCCTTTGTTGTTGTTAGTAAGTTCTTGTTGTTAGTATTGTTGTTGTTAGTGTTGCTGTTTTTGCTTGTAGTAAACTATAGAAGCGCAGCTGCATTCAATTCTTGCGCCAACAGCAGTTGTTGATTGTGTTGTTGTTGTTTTCGTTGTCGTACGAGTGTGTATTGGTTGGTAAACATAGTTAACCCGCATATCGATTTCCAGGTCTGGTCCTTGGCCCGATCAGGAGTTGCTCACGATAGAGGTGCTCGTTTTTTGTTTTGTTTTATTTCATGTTTTTTGTATGTTCCGTTTGTTGTCACATGTATGTAATATTGTCCTTTTGTTAGTTACCGAAAGTCCTTTTGACATGCGATGGGTCTGTTTCTGATGCGCGTGATTAAATTTCTAAAAAACAGATTCTATCTCTGAAAAAGTACCATAACGTCGACAACGATAGCAACAACAACAACAGCAATATCATCAAGAACAAAAGGAATTATCTGGGCAGAATAAATGCTACCAAAAGAAGTGGCATGATGCAATGCATTCGCAATGAAAACAACAACAACAACCGCAATAGGAACAACAATTTGTGGGGAAAGAACGCAATTTCGGAAAATGCAGAATAGAAGAAATTGGAATATTTCGAAAAAGGCAGACCCTTCGGCATGACCTCAAAAATATTAAGTGCGTTAGCATTTTTCAAGAACCCAGTAGGTAAAAAAGAACAAATTCCGCATACTGGTTGGGAATTTTCACAGTCATTACTAAAAATAAGTAAGAAATTTTAGGAAAACGTTTTCCCTGAAGCAAATTTTTGAGGAGATCTGCCGAAGATGTAAACGCAAATGGTAAATGTAATGGTGGAATCGCAAAGAGATGGAAAAAATATTGATTGGAAAGAGGGCAGAAAAGGCGTTTTCTTAGATCTGAATTTTCAAATAGTCATTTTTCACCGCCCATCCTCCCACCCTCTTTGATGTTGGAGGGATTTCTAAAGACTTTCTAAAGGATTTTTAAAGGATCAATTAGATCCTAAATTCGATTAAAATCCTTACGCGTTAAGGTGGGGGAAATGTAGTATTTATTAACGTCTACAGTATTGAAACGTCTTAGGTTAAAATATCAATCATATTAAATTAAACAAAACGTATTCAAAAAAAAAATTGAGATGCTCTTCATTAATTGGTTTTCTTGACCTTCCTTGCAAGTGCACCGATATTTCGTAAACCGATTATTTATGTCGTTTCCTATTGACGTGATGGACACATATGGATTAGTGTACTGTAAGAAGTACGTATTTCTTTGTGCTTGACTGGATTTGTTCCCTTACTAAACAATAAAATAGAACTATATTCCGTCCTTCTTTAGTTTCTCGTGAAAACAGCTCGTTTGTTTAATATTTTTAACTGCTTTAAAGATATTTTTCCTCTTGTGATATTTTTTATTGATAGTGAGAGTAGAAGTTAGTATTTTTTTGTTTCTTTTTTATTACTGATTGCAATTTTGTTGAAGTATCATAGAATTTCTAGTGCTAAAAACATTTCGTTTGAGTTGTGAATAATTTGAGAATACTTTTATTTTAAATTCTGACCAACCGTTCTCTACCTTATTTCCATTAAGAATCAAATTCTAGATATTGCCACCATTTTTAAATAATCCCACTTCTTCATCTCCAAAATTTGTTTCAATTTGTTTCAAAACCTTTGAAATTATGGCAGTAAAATGTTTTTCAAAAAGTTTAAAACTGTCAATTTTTCAATTTTTTTACTTACGCCATTCTGAAAAGGAGAATCTATTTGAAAGAAAATTCTTTATCCAAACAATTTGTAGTGGATTTAATCTCATTAAGTGAAAGCCAAATCGGTAAAGATGATCTAATCGATTTGTTCTAGATCAGTAGAAAATCCAGCAGATGTTTCATTAAAACTCAAAAAAATATCATTTTCCAGAAAACTATAAAAAATTCAATGCATTATTAATAGAATGATAAAAGAAGATCTAAAGAGACAGAAACAAAACCAATTGCTTTGCAAAAAGACGAAACAGCGGAATAGAAATTTGATTGGCAGGCGTTGTCAATTGTTGATCGCATTTATCGTTCAAGCGAAAATAAAACTCTTTGAGAACCGAATGAAATTTTACGAAGCAATGAGACAAGTCTTGGACAACTTTTTTCCTGAAATGCAGTCTATAATGTCTCTAATTAGGAAAAGATATTATCTAATAAAGAAACAAACAATTTCTAAAGGAAAAACGTACAGGAAACAATTTAAAAACCATTTAATTTATAATTGCATTATAATTTCTTCTAATTTATATGCTGACGCATTTTCGAAAAAATGCGATCACCCAACGAACAGCTAGGTCTTGGCTTATTCTCATGAAAGTCATGCATGTGTATGCCTATATGGGAAAGAAAGTGTGTAATAATCTGGATGTCATGACATGTCATTCACATTGTATGACGGGAAAATGGACCGTAGCTGATACTGTTTCCCCCTTTTTTTGTCAACGAGCCTATGCCTATATTCCATTGTACTTCACGTAGTTTCTCCAAAATTATTTAAGGTTCATGGTTTTTATAACAAAAGCCACGTACACGTACACACGCACATGCGTATAACAAAAACACAAAACCATCAAAAACATTAATATTCGGCTTAATCAAGCATAAAAAAACATATTTTTACGAAGGCATATGGATTGACGTATTAACGTTTTTCTTTTTTTATTCATGCGGTTTAATTCAGCGCATTTTGGCTTTTCAATAAATGTTTTCTATTTGTTGGCAGGTTTCAGTTTTACTACTTTGATCATGACGCGTGTGTTATTTTGAATTGTTTGCCATTACCATTAAAAACATCATCATCATCCGTGCATTTTGACATTTGTTTACATGAATATGTAAGAGGTCACGCAGCTGCTTTGGTCGCTTTATAAACTAATGTTAAATTATTGAAATCTTTGTTTGTGTGTGTATGATTTTTTTATGTTTTTATAGGATTTAATGTATTTGATAATTCCATATTTTTATTAAAAATAAATTCTCTTTCTCTTTTTCATACAATAATGCTTTCGACGTGTCTATTTTTCATTTCGATAGTTTTGAAAAAAATTATCTATCGTATTTGTTGCTTTTTAATATTTTTTTCGAGTATTCTGAACGACGGTAAATTTTCGGGAAAAAATTAAATTGAATGAAATTTATGGCATTTACACAAAATACAGATGTAAAAACTGTATTTCAATAGAATTTGGTAAAATAGGTGGATAATATTTGTCATTCTTACGGTTTTATTGAATGAATCTTTCTAAAAAAAAAGAATGCGGTTATGGTATTCCATCTTTTTACTTCATAAATCATAAATTCATTCATAGGAATTAATTCATTTTAATCATTTATATAATTTTTTAAAATGAATTTCTAAAACAACTTGCTCGAATTTTTACTATTGAGAATTGTATACCTCAATATGTTCTTATTAAAATTATAGACTAAAAATATATCCGGCTTTACTTTCTTCTAGTTCTTTCTTAAACTTCAAAATAGATAGCAATGTCTTAAATGTTTATACAATATTTTAATCATCAAAATCAAATACATAATTTTTATTTATTTATATAAAAAAATTCGTTATTTTAAAATATGATATGTATCAATTGATGTTGGATTTAGCAAGGATTATCTGCAGGCTCCACTTTTTTGCAGGCTCCTCTATTACGAATCCCAATAAGTATTCCAGTTTTTTTGTAAATATGCGGCTTCATGCATTCCAGCATACATCTGTTTGGATACCAATGATTGTCAGTGCTGCAGAGAGGATTGTCCAGATTTGGGCACTTTATGCTTCTACAAGTCATCCATTGTCTATCTAGCCCATAAAAAGCGGAACTAACGCTCAACAGGCACCACAAGATCAGGACTTTGAAATATTTTGTCATCATTTTCGTCATCATAACTGACATGATGGTGATAGCGCGAGAGCAGATAATCGAAAAGCAGTTTAAACAACTCAGCTAGAACTAAAGTTTAGACCGCTTTTTATACCCTTGAGCAAGCCACTAAGTTCTTGAGAGCTTCTTACAGGTATTTCGTTTGTTCACTAACAAATAAGTGTGATAATTCTATTCAGAACTAATTCTTTATCTTTTCTATTGTGTGTGTACCTCAGGGTTAATTACACTTCATTCTTATATGGAAAAATATTTACTTCTTCCGAAATTTTATCTTGCTTTTATCAAAAGCGTTATCTCGCTTTAGTAAGAAACAGAACACATACATTTTTTAACCTATCAAATTAGAGCTTTTCATTAAGTTTTAAAAACTGATAAGTACAAATTGATAACGCCTATATCATCATGACATTATCTATAGAATTGTGTAAATTCGTATGTATATCAAACAGTTAAAAAGCAACTGGAAAGAAGCGCCGAAGGAGACGTTCAGAGATATAAAATAATTACAACCGTATTTTATAAATTATAAATCGCAATTTAACTCTTAGTTAGAACTAACTCAATATCACATGGTTTAATAGATAGGAAACCTGTCTCTCACCCAATTCCCAATATGTTCAACTTAACTACGGTGTTAATGATAGCTAACCTTTTAACAAGGAGAACTGTCTGATTAAAATTATTTATTGCTGAAACTGTATTTGTTTACTCTGTTCTAAGAAAAATCTTTGAAAAATATGGAGGAATATATTTTTCTCGTGATAGTTTTGTTTAACAGATTATGACAGTTGCTGCTTATAAGGTGCATTTTACCACGCGTGGTGAAGTTTCCTTGCCGCTATTAATCTTTTTTCAGAATACCGAAATTAACTAAGCTTAACAAAGTTCTTAACAAGATCTTAAAAAAAACCTTGTTTAGTTAACACCCAAAATAGGAACGTTAATGAAGTAGTGGATTTTGTGAAAAAGCGATGATTCGTAGCAGCGATGAATCAAAATTATTCTCATCTAGAGAACATTGAGAATACAGGGTTTAGAAAGTCTCAAGAATTATTGTTTTAGAAATGTTTGCGCTTGCCTATCTCTCAAAATTGTTTCTTCAAATATTGCTCTTATTCTATTGCCAATACATAGTTACAATAACGTCGTTACAATCCATAGTAATTTTTTAGAAATTACGTCTTTATTTAGGTCGTTTTCTTTGCCTCTAGGGATACGCTCTAACTTTTAAGCTTGACGAAATGAATTTTTAATGAACGGTTGATTAACGGTTTTTACATTTGTGTCCTCCGAACTATCAATTATGATGGCGTTCAAGTGTGAAACTCTCACGTTATTTATTTTTTATAGCATTCTTACAATTTTTTTTTCTTTAAGGTGAGAACCCCTCCTTTCTTATGTTCCGAGTACATACGTTACGACTGCACCGTATACTCGTAATCACAAGGATGAAAATTTTTTTTATTGAATCTTTTGTAACCTTCCATCGATTGCGATCAAAATGTTTCATTCTAATTAATGCAATATTTGCGTAGGGAATAAATAGCGGTTAGTCAATAATCACAGGAATAACAACCTTTAGAGGCAACAATGACTACGCATACTTTTCACACTCACACCATCCTAGCTGCAGCCGCCACACGTCGAGTTGTTGGTTTTTGGTTTGAGGTCGATTTCTTTCTTTGGCACCATTATGTTCTCATCACATGTCGTCCTTAATATATATGGGCAGAATATTCACAAAAACACAGCATCTATGCATCCATTCAATACAAACAAATTGAAGGTTTGAGTAATGAATATTTTGTCAACGTTATCGACATTATTACCTGCGGTTACTTACAGCAGTTTTAGAAACACAGCTGGACACGCTGAAGATGAAGGTGCGAGGATAGGCAGACGAACGACATCGAGGAACGTCGACGACGACGCTATTGTTTAAATTTATAGTGATTGAGCTGGAGCAGCATGAGAGTTGTCTAGGCGATTCGTTTCCAGAAATCAGGAGACTGTTTAAGAAATTAATAATTACTAAACATCGGGCAGGCCGACAGCTGCATCCAAAATTTTACTCATGACGATTCTTGTAGAAGTGTAAGAGGTTGGAAGGGGGTTCGCAAAAAGTTGAATATAATTAATTTCTTGGAAAACAAACCCTATGAGATATAGCGTTTTAATGTATTTACTTACTGCAACGTAAAACATACAAATTATTTAATTTAATTAACTTAAGAGAGTTTAATGAATTTAATCCTAATCGAAATATAATTGATTTTTTTAGAAATTATTAAGTTTTGCTGATTCTATCGAAAGCAATAAACTATTGACTCTCTTGTATGAAGCAATTTTAAAAAATCTTTTTGGATTATTGAAAACATCAAATAATTTTACTAATTAATTTAATTATTTGTACCATTTCGTTCAAATCATTTCGATTAATTCATTTGTTTTAATTTATACACAATTCGCAAAACTTGCAACAATTTGCATAAACAAAAAAGGGATCAAGCCGAATACTATCCATAAAATAATCATTCATTTCTGTTTAAAAGCGTCAAATCAGTGACGGCTGACTGACCATTCAAAGCCATATTTCAAACAATGAAAAATAATGAAATAGCAAAGAATCTGAAAATCTAATAGAATAGTATTTATTGAAAATCTAATAGAAATCATTAAACGAATTACTGCTTTATTGGTTTGCGGATCGGCTCATTGAACAGTCTTAATTGGTTTTGGCATTAGCTTTTGTTGCGGTAGATTTCTAAAATTGTTGTAGCTATTTCAATTAAAAAAGAACCTCCTTTATATTTATTGTTTCATTGTTTTGTTTAGTACGAAAATACAATCTCAGTATTTACTAAAAATTCATTACAAATTTCCTAAACGATTCAAAGTTATTCCATTCAAATTAAAGTAAATCGAAGTAAAGAAATCAATAAGTTCTAAGGAAACCGTCAAAGATTGAAGTATATTGTATACTTACAGTCCCAACATTATAATGATCTCGTTCTTGTAATGCTGCCCATTAACGCAATCATCATTTCAGTATGATGATAATTTCAAAGTAATAATCATTTCAACGCAATAATCACTTCAACATAATAATCGTGCCAATGGAACAATAAATTATTCTTCCTTCATCGCACAGCACGCTTTTACGCCCTAACTCTGCAGGTATTACCATCATCACATCTTCTGATACCAAGTATTACTTTTTCTTCCTTGTAATCGCGATATAAACAGACTTAAGCAGAAAATCCAACGAATATCTTTTTGAATCAGGGCGCTATCGTGATGGCGCAAACTCTTAACACTTTTCAGTAACACTTCATTCCAAAAACAGAAAAGAAGAATTAATTCGTTGGTACGCTAAAGATCAGAACGAAGCCTGATAAAGTGGTTGGAGGAGCTGAAGAGGTGATAAAAAGGCGAGCACGCGGTATGCAATCCAGTACAAAGTTAAGATGCTGGTAATAAACCCCTTGGCCGGTGTTGATAGTGAGTGACCCGCTCACACTACGTGTGATCACGACGTACACGCTCTTCCGATAACTTCAGCACATCGCTTACTGTTGGAAGCAATATATAAAGTCAGGTTTATGTATATCCATGCTTATGGCTAAGATGGCGAAAAGCATGAGAGTAAAAAAAATTTATTTTTCCTTTCAAAATTACAAAGTATGTGCCAGGATAATCTGGTACCGGTCGCGTACATCATTGAAATTAAAGCAGAAAGAGCGGCAGTGACTCAAGGCGTTGCTACACCGAACCCAATCTACAATAAGACATACTACTCAACAAAACAACGCACTAAAGTACAGCAAACACATCAATACAACTTAATGTTGCGGCATCACCTCAAAATTGCAGAAATGAAAACCGCAAAGCAGCAGGCGCCGTAAAGCATTTGTGTGATGAAAGCAATAAAGAAATGATTCATTTTGGAAATAATTTAAGAATGTGAGGAACCTTCACGGCCACCTAGAATCATGTAAACGCTTTACTTGAACGGCACAATCGATCCATCACGAACACCATTCCCTATTTGTAAGTTAAAAAGCAACAGGCTAGGCAGGCAGAAACGCAAGTTGGCCGTATGTTGCAAAAAGGCTGGGCCATTAAGGCCACAATGCCTTCGAATGTCTACTACGAACGTAAGATTGCGGTTAAAGAGGCAACAAAAGCTTTTGAGTATTTTGTCACTCGTTGCGGTATCTATTAGTTTGGGTTTAAAACTTGCAGCCTGCTCAGTCGAGAATTCATCGCTCCCTCTACCTTCAGACTGTTGTCTCACTCACTAACTCACCTACTGACTTTCTCATTTACTATAGGCCTTAGGATATGAGTTACCCTTTGCCTTGTAGAGCTATTTTTAGAGTTCATCTATTTTGAACGAGTGCCTCACCTCACTCCGCTCCTTTTAGCCACCCACTCTTTCATTATCTTTTTTCCCTCTGCCTTTAAAAAAATTTTGCAGTCACGTTTAAAAACGAACTATTTCAAAGCTTTACGTGATCTTCATAAAGGATATGTTCGACGTACAAATCTGCTTTACGACCGACCAACCAACGTTTTGGTTGCTTTTGTTGTTATGCTGGGTGTTCTCTATAGGTGTGGCAATAATTAAACATGATTTCAATTTGTCTAAATTACCCGAGGCACCTGATTTCTTATTCTATGAGTTGCTGAATTATGCTTCACATCAGATTTTTAAAGAAAATTACATTAAAAACCAAACTCGCAAGAAAATCCTCTTCTAAAATCTCAAAAATCTTTAACATTGTTTTCAAAATAATTTAAACTTAGATTTAATAACAATAACATAAAATTTGATATTTTTTTTATACCCTACACTCGAAAGGGTGAGGCTGTGTCAACTTTGTTCTCCGTTTAAAACTCGTAAAAGGAAGCACGGCGAGTAAAGAAAAGTATATATATTTTTATAAAAGAAAAACATTTATTTTTGGCAACACAAGCTAAGAGAAGGAAAGTCTGACCAGTGTTAGAAATTATAAAACCAAGAGAAGGGTGCGTGGCATGCCCAATACTATATTCTACCACGTGTGGACATTTTTTTGAGAAAAAATGGTTTGAAGATTAGTTAGTAGATATAAATTTAACAAAGAAAAATAAATGTAATATTATTAAAGGTGTGCCCCACCCACTCTGGTTGTATTAAAACAATAAATGAATTTTATTACGGGTGAACGTATATGAGTTTCAACCAGGCTGAAATTATTGATTTTAATTGTTAAAATTTTTTTTGGATTTATTTCCTGATTTCTTTTATTTTCTTATTCTTTTCATTTAGAACCAATAGCTCACCTAAAAACCCAGCGTTCCCTCGGGTATTTAAATTGGATTTTATAGACATTAAGGTTAGTTTCCATTTAATTTTAAATTATTCACGAATAAAATATTAAATGGCAAAAAATTCTGAAGAACTAATGACTCAGTAAATCCATTATAAGTTCACATCATTAATTTGTCATGTCGTCCTCTCACCAATAAAAATACATTTGAATCGGGCATATTATTTATTGGAAATCAATCTTCAGCACAATTCCCTCACCTGCCTTCACGTCACCTGTGGAGGTCGCCCCCGATCTATTTACGTACAGATATGGCTCGCTGGGAATCACTCGACTTAGCTTAGTAAACATTTTACTAACTACTTATTTCTTCGCCATTTTAATTCAAGATTCATACAACGATGAATTTCCAGTATCGTACACTACATTCATACTTTTACCAACTTTATCTTAAATTACTCTTCTTGTACTTCCTTCCAGAGAAACACTTGTTTGTCATTGTCTTTGTTTATATAGAATATATAGAGAATATATTCTAGAATCGTCAAATTTAATGAATACTTTCCTCTTAAAGTTGAATATACTTACTTACATGCTTACGCTTAACTCTTCCACAAACAAAAACATGGTTCGTAATTCTTATCTAATCAGAATTTGTCAAGTTTTAAAAACAGATTGTGTTGTTTTTGAGGACAAAAAGATCCAAACTTCAACCTTCATATTTTAAGCGAAACCTCCAATTAAAAATTCACGGAATTCATTCCCTGAATCCGATAATTTTTTAATATTCAGTGACATTTCTTATTGGACCGACACTGAAACGAGCTGTTGTTGTTGTTATCAATGCTTCTGTAACAAATATTATTAATCAAATATGCATTTGATGATGTGATTCATCGAACAGAAGGAGGAGGAAGGAAAAGAATCGATTGGAGGTCAATGTGCTATGAATTTGAATAAAGAACAATTATAGGAATAACATTAAAGTCAACAACAACAATACGAAAATAACAATTGGACCTTAACAGGTTGGGTTAACTAGTTTTGGATTGTCCAATAAGACGTACAATCTCAAATCGAATTTCTAGATGTCCGTGAAGGTTGAAGGCATGAAAGTTTACAGATACATATATTCAATAGATTCATTATATAAAACGACGGAAGCTGAAAAATTGGGCAGTATAAACGATATTGGTAAAAAAATCGATATTGGATGAGGTTTCAACAAGTGACACACACAATGGCACCACCACCTACCATCCTTCTTTGACCATTTATTTTCTTTATCGTCGCACCTTGTGAAAAGTTATTGTTTTATCCCGATGGAAATCGATCGAAGACGAGCAGTAGGATGGATAAAGGGGTAAAGTAAAGATATTTTGATTCGATTCAGTTCGGATTTGACTCGACTCTACTTGGGTCGGATTAAAATAAAATGCTGAAACGCTTAGAGAATGATTGAATGCTTAGTGTCTTGACCCTTTCTTCGCATCAAAACAATTCATTTTCTTAGATCTTTCCTCTACTTCTCCCTTGTCTTAATCTTATCATTATTGTTCTTTTTTTTTTTTTTTTTTTTGCTTGAGTTGCTTTTGTTATTGTAGTTCTGCTTCTTATTTTATGGGCTTTATTACTTTCCTCGTCCGTTTTATTGTTGTCACTGACGTTGTTGTTCTTTTTACTTTCCATCAATCTTACACAATAATGAAAATCAAAAGTTTGTAGAAGTGTCGCTTGAGTGAAAGATGCTGCGTTGCGGCGAAGCCATTGTTTGCTGAGAGTGTTGTTGTTTCTGATTTTTTGTTTCGGTTTTACCTTATCGTGATGTTATTCTTTAAGGAATTTCCAATGTTAAAACATTTAATAAGAAGATTAGTGTTGTCGAGGAGATATTTTATTGGAGTTTTTTTTTGGCGGGAGTACACTGAGAAAAAAAGATCCTTAATGTCGGATTTTCATAAACTTTTGAAATTAGTTTTTTATTTAAAATAATTTTCCAATTGCAAAAGGATTGTAGTTTAAATTTCTAAAAAATGTCGCTTTGAAACAACGTTTCCCACAAACAAGTTTCTTTTGTTTCATTAATTCCTTTTAAATTATTTCAAATTGACTTCACTTTCCGAAACGCATTTTTTACTTTAATTTGAATAGTCATAAAATGGGTTTTTTCTTTTGTTTAAATTACTATTTTATTGCATTCAATAATCGGTTCAAATCCTCTAAAATATTATAAATTTTGTTAAATTCTATCTGTACTTTATTCTATTCTATTTAATTCGTGATTTTATTTTTGCTAAATCTTGCTGCAATAAATCATTATTAATTCTACCCTCCAAATGAAATCGAGAGTAGCCCCTCCTACAATTCAATAAAATTACTCTGCGAACCTCAATAATTTGTCAACAATATACGACTAATCGGCAAATGGGAGGAAATGGGGGAAAAGGGACAATGAACGAAAAAGGAATAAGGACCGGCATACGTTTTGAAAAGGATACATATTGTCGGGTTTGATGTATTTGATGCAGCTGCCGATACATCTAAAACCGCACATAATGAAAACGGATGTCAATGCACACATAAAACGCACACCCTTAAACGCACACGCAAACACACGAAATATATAATCTCACGATTACACATAGATACACGAGTTTAGGTAATGTTTTCCGTTAAAAATCGTGCCGGTGTCGTTGATACGTGTACGCATTGACTGAGACTGACTAACACTGACAAAACAGTGTTATATCTATGTAAACTATATTAAATTTGGGAAAAGCCAAACATTGTCATCGTATTAAATAATGTACAAATTAGAGGCCATTTTAAACGATACACAAAAAATGACAGGAATGACAGGAATAATGCTATATTTTTGAATTATATTAAAATATTTCGGGAAATATTAAAGCGACAATTAAGCGGACGAAGCATCACATTACAGTCGGTAATAGCAAATAC
The DNA here is from genome assembly GCA_963966595.1 of Physocephala rufipes. NCBI lineage: Eukaryota > Metazoa > Arthropoda > Insecta > Diptera > Conopidae > Physocephala > Physocephala rufipes. Next base: position 22,244,089 of record OZ016505.1, read on the forward strand.
AACGACTACAACAACAAGTAAACAAGAGTCATGTGTCAGTTTTCTAAACTGCAAACTCAATATTTGTTCAAAGGATATGAGAATATGTCGTTATGAAGAACAATCACGGCAAGTGATGGTTCTCGTAATGGAGAAGTACTCTTTCGTATGAATATTGACAATTGTACTATTTTGTCAATGTTGTCATATTGACATGATGTTGAGTATCGTACATGTTTATCATTGCGACTAATTTCTAGAATTTTATGATACAATAAAGCAGTGGTGTGGAAGCTTCTGTTTTTGAAATGGATTCGCCGTGAGAGAAAGTCGACTTCTATTTCTTTGTGGTAGTTGTTTTCTTTTTTGCACAATTGCACAATATTGTGTTTCCATCTCTAGAAAGAAGAAGAAGAAGTCAAGACGGATAAGAAAACAACTACCTCGAAATACGCCTCTGCTAGTATGTAGATGTTATATATTTGTCCTCTAAAAGGAAGGGGCATTCCTGCCAGTTTTGTACTACTCTCATTCCCTTTCACTCTCTCTTACTCTCTTTGTCTCTCACTGTATCTCCCTTTCTACCTCTCTTCTACAACTCTAACAATGAAAATTGAAAACATTCAGAAAGACAGATCTCGCCGCGATTTTCAATTTCAAGAGGAATTGTCACAAATGTCATCCATATTTTCACATTTCGTTCGAAGGCCGATTTTTCATTTCTTCATTTATTTCTCTTTAGCCTAATAAATAAATCTTGAAATGCCGGTATGGGTTTTTCTCTTTTCCCTTTTTCTCGCAGAGAGACGCAGCTGTTAGAACATGAAAAAAGTACATTTTTTCAATTAATTTTCTTATTCTTTATTCGATTTTGCAGTATGCAATATATATGAAAATATGTTACGTAATTTATTATAATCCATTATTAGTCTTTCCTTTAATACCAAAAGAGTGTTCAGTTTTAAGGTGCAGTTTTTTCAGCAGTAACTAATCGTACAGTCCCTTAACAGAAACTTAGTAACGCCTCAGAAAAACGTGTTGGTGATTTATTTAATCATTACTTCAATTCTGCCCCTGGCAGTGAAAGTGCATTAACATTTGTTGCTATTCTCACATAAGTATGGGTTAGCATCACTACGGACACAAAAACAACATTTCGCATCCCTTTAAAAGGATTTATAGAAAAAATTTAATAAAAAACAGGGTGGTCTGCAAAAATCAGTGAAATATGAAGAAAAAAAACAATACTAAAACGTGATGGGGCTCACAATTAAAGAGAGGGAGAGAGCTATTTGAGTACCCCGACAACATCGGCAACAACAACAATAACTCTAACAACGGCAGGCACTCTTCTATACCATTTCAGTTTTTTCTTCTTGCAAATATTTTGTGGAAAGGTCAGCCGATGACTGCTGACCCCTTACTGCCCACCCCAAAGACTGGAAAACTGGGTAGTAAGTTCGTGTTATGCCTAGCAGACATGCTGCGATACACGTTCCCTCGCCTTCACCCTTAACCTTAGTTCTTTTTTACTTTCGCTCCCTTTGTCCCCTTACCGTTAACTTAACCATTATTGTTGAACAGTAACCACTTCCTCGACTTTGGAAAAATCAACGTGATGTCGATTTATTGACGCGTCGTATAAAATGCCGTACGTCCTTTTATCAATGGGAATTAAATAGGGTCTGTTCGGGGTACGCTAACGTATTCCCGTCATTAGACTTGTTCATGTCAAATTGACGTCAAACTGATGTTTCTGAAATCTATTATTGTTATACGTGGTTTCGTTGTTGTTATTGTTGTTGTTACTGTTATTTCTCCTGCTGTAACGATTGTTGTTCGGTGACATTCAGCTTAGCCGCGGGTGGTTTTGTTTTATTTTAATAGTCACCACTTTTTGCTAAAGGACAATGAATTTATCTGATGTATCCTTCTCTTATTGATATTTTGGGTTTCCAAATTTGTCTCAGTATTCGAATAAATATTGCAAAAGTGAAAAAATTAATGGTCTTGAAATAATTTTGTTCGTTATTGTGAAGGCTATTTTAATGGTCTGACCATGTATTCAATAGGCTAAATAATCATTTATATACTGAAACTTTTAATAAATGAAATTCTTTTATGAGGCTTCGTTATCCCACAAAAGGTTGACTGCTTTTATATGGTCAGTGCTCTTTCTATATTTTCCTATAAATCAATGCTGTTTGCAGCGAAATTTTTCGACGACTAAAAACTTAATCTAATTCAGAATTGCGTATTATAAAAGGTACAACAAAAATTTACAGATATATCAAATTTTATAAAAATCTGACGTGTGGAATTTTGTTACGACTTGGATTAAACTTTGAAGTCTCACTACTATAACTTAATTATTAACAAAAATTTGAATGTGGAATAAATGGAAAAAACCAATAAACGAAATGTAATGAAGTTGTTTTTGTACAATTAAAAAACAGACAAATAAAAATACATGTGATATAACTTATGTAAAGCTGTTTGAACGATAGGCTGTGAAAAGTTATCCGTGATTACGTGATCTGTTTAAAAATTCCTCAAACATTTTTACGATGTCTTCATATTAAAAATTGTTTAATAAATAATAATTTAAAGGAATTTTACTAAAATTCTCGCTTATTTTGTATTCAAGTGTGTCCACAAGAATTCGTAGAATTGAATCATTCTACAGAGTTGAAAGATTGTTCACAACACGTATCGGTCGGAGCTTTTTGAAATCAGTTCAGTCATACTTTAAATATTTCTGAGAAAGAATTACTAAATAAGCAATCAGATTGATATTACTATAAAGCGCAAAGATGAAAATAAAAGAATAAAAATTTTAAATACTTGAAATAAATTGTATAGTTTGTATACATTTTCAGAATGCACGCACGAGCACTACCTGCAAAAGTCAGTCCATGCACTTTATATTTTGCAATATTTTTTGACCAACGCGCAAAGCAAACTTCAGAAATGAAAAGAAATTAATAAGAACTTATATTTTCGTCCTAAGCCTTTCCGCTAATTGCTTTCGTCTTTTTTTATTAATTTTCATCATACTAAACCCTTCTTGCATTTAATTACGCATTCTCCTGACTCCGACTCTAGAATTCAAATTGAAAATAAGACATAATCAGCGAAAGGAATGACATAATAAGGGGGCAGATTATCATTGTATTTATCATGATCATCTTCGTTTTGTGACTTGCATACTCACAACTTCTTTATTGCTTAGTATTCAGAAGGTTTATGTCATGCCGTCAGCGATCAACGATGGGTTCAATGATAGAACGGGAATGACTCAGAATAATTGTGACAAAGTGTATTGAAATTCTAGTGAAATGATTTTATCCCATGATTCATTCAATCACATGCAATGACATGTTTTGTTATCATAATCCGATAACATCCAATCCAATGAATGCAATCACTTTCAGAATGTCATTCTTTACGTAAGAATTGAACCTTGATCGTGGCTTTAATTTTATTTTATAATTTCTTTTTTAAAGGCAAATAATTTATTATGCTGTTGTTTGGGTTGTGATGCATCAATCAGGTTAGACCACTGATGACGTCTTTCAAACGTCGCAAGTAGCTCGATTTAAAAAGCGGCATTACGTGTTTGGAATTCTGAAAATTATTGACAACTTTCATTCAAAGTCTCATTCGCTTTTTTAGCTCCATCGATCGATCGATGTGATCGTAACGATCACGGAAAGTACAAAAGCTATTTGTGTGCTATCGAAAACATCGACGAAGCGTTCTTCTTTTATTTTAAGATTTATATAAATTTCCAATTTATAAAATTGCTTGCATTTATGACTAAGTAGAAGAATTTATATTTGTCATTAATTTATTGCAAAGAACCCTCAAGAGCCCTTTCTTCGGACGCATTTGAGTATCCGCAACAAAAAAGGCTGGCAAAGAATAAAGACTCGGATAATATTTGTCTATTGAAATGACTAACGTCAACGTAAAAAAACAATGCTGCAAACTGATTTGAAAGAGGCGAATCAGTAGAATTCACCACGAGTAAAACTTCGACGGAAATTTAATGATTGGGAGATCATTATAATGAAGGTAGTTTTGAAACTATGTTGGCAGTAAATTCATTGGAACCATAAAGTTTTGTATTCTACAAATCTCCCACCTGATTTCCTACCAGGAAATTCTCCTACCAATTACTTCATTATTCTTTCTCTCCTTCTTTGTGTTCTCCTTCATTTGTGTCTATTCAATCGGCAATTTCTCATGAACACGTTTAAAACGTTCTTTCGTTTTCCGATTGTGTGATTTTTATTGCTCTTATTGTTATTGCTCCAGTTGTTGGTGTTGTCGGGACTGCATCGACTCCATCATTGGTCGATACTAATCTTTCTTTTATTCTCTTTGATTAGAATCTCAGGATCGGTTTTTGGTTTTAGGAATATGTGGTCGATGCAACTATCGAGGTGCCGCCGAATTCATGATGATCGGATATATTTATTCGACTTATTCCACTTTTCAGTAGAATTATTTATCAAATGGAAGCAGAATTATTTTCCATTATTTCCTCCTCCCCTTCCTTCCCTTCTATCTTTAATTTTTAATAATAACAAAAACCGTAATAAAAATAAAATTATTTTTATCTTCTAAATATTTTGAATGCTAAAAAGAGACGGTTTGAAACAGAGACGATACCACTGTTTAGTGGTGGAGAAGGAGGAAGGGGAAAACAATATAAAATGGGAGAAAAACAGTAGAATAAACCGTAGCTTAATGTTAAAATATATGAAATTGCGGTTTTATTCAATTTCGAAGAAAAGTAAGAAAGATAACCTTGATATTAAAATGGAGTTACTTTTGTAATAATTGTCAAGGTTCACGATTCCATGCAAGAACGTCAAAACGGAAAAACATTGAGAAAGAAACTGAAAAGCAATTATGCCTTAATAATAGATTTAAAAGGGTCTTCCTACAAGGCGCAGGATAATTCGTCGCTCATTGAAACTAGTGGCGATATTAAAAGGAATTCGTGGCAGTCATAATGAATAATATCTGGGTATATTTGAAAGGCCGTCTGTGCTGTTAATAACGACAACATCAATAACAGAAATAACCAGTTCGAAAACAGTATGAGTGAGTATCCACTATCTTCATCCTGTTGCTAACCGTTCAGACTTTGCAGCGCCTCGAATGGCTTGCTCGACACATTGATTAGAAATTATTGTATCCCAGGAATGAGTATTGGCTACTCAATTTATTATTAATAACTAAGAATAACTATCTTAGAGAATAGTCGAAGGTTGCTGCTCAATTTTTCTTGTATCGCACGAGCACCCAGGCTGCGGCACCACCACTGACTGAGAGGCGACACCCTCACTATCATAAGCCCTGACATTATTATCACGTGTTCGCAGAAGAGTTGCCAAGAAATATGAGTAATTGCAGTCAAAGCAAAAACAAATCGAGAGGAGCAATTTAGCTTAACTACGAGTTAATAATATTTTTTCATATCGTAGTTACGAAGTATATCGACACAAATTTACGCCCTTTCGCCTCCAGACTCACGCTTGGTGACGAAGAAAAAGAGGTATTCGATGAAAAGGGTGTGTTAGTTAATATTACGTATGAGGTGAGAGCTTAAGGTGGACACGAATTTCAAGGCAGTGCTGTCAGGTATTCACGAGCATACGTGACTACAAATATATCGAAATAAATGAAAATGTATGAAAAAGGCTGCGAGCACGTAATGACTTCGAGGAATTAAATTCAAAAGCAAACGAAATGAAATAAATAATAAATTATTTCCAAAGAATCGAACTCGATCGAATCGAACTCGAATCTTGAATTATTTTAATAGATTTTTTGTGGAGTCGTTTTGTTCGATTTTTGATTTAGTTTTGTTCGATATAATCACGATCTTTATTAAATTATTGTAGTCCGAAATTTCAGAACTTCTTTTCCCTTCATTTTTATTAAAATTATATTCTATATCTGTTACTTCTAAATGTTTGGATGAGCTTGGATTTCTTACTTTGATCGATGGCGTGTTTTGGCATTCTCTACCTCTTGCCAACAGTTTCACCCTTCGATCCTTTGTTTTATTCTTCCTTTCTAATTTCTCTTCACCTAATCCTTCATCTTTCCTTACTTCCTTCCTCTCTTCGTTCCTGTTTTCCTGAGTTACCAACTTTAGTTCACTCTGCCTTCTTTTATTCTTGCTTTGATTATGTTTTCATTTTGCTCTCTTTCTACAGAAATTGTTGGAAAACACCACTAACATGCAGCTATTCTGGTAAAGCAGCAACAACAAAAATAACCACAAAATTAAAAATTTCTTAAAATTGATAAACGCAAAAGACTGGCAAGATCGCAACGACTACGAAACTGACCTTAAAAATAAAACTCTAACTGCCCGATTGTTGGAGTAGTTGGGTGAGGAAAGAGAGAGAGAGAGCGCAAGAGGAAGCTAGAAGTGAAAAAAGAACAAAACAGAAAAAGATAAAAAATAATTAACGTTCAATCAAATCAACGTCACGTTCCACTACGTGAGAATAATTTTCTACACCTCGATTCCTTTTTGGAAGACCGATTTATGGACCGCATCTCATCATCGTCATCATCATCACCATCATCACCATCATCCCTTCTAAGTACGTTTCGTAAGACGTGGCTGGTAAATGTTTTCAAATTATAACAAAAACAATAAGAACAACAACATTACCAACAACAAGAGGAACAACACAATGATGTCGGTGATAAAATTACGCGATCTTTTTGCGGTTTTCCTGTGATTCAAACCAGAATGCTCGAGCTGCTTTCGCCAGCGGTGTTTTTTGTTACCGCTGTTACTTTTCTGTTATGCTTTTGCTGTTAGCTGCTGGCTAGTTAACAAACTGATAAGAGGTATCTGTTTACGGGAATAACATCGGGCATGTATTTAGTACAAAATCGGTGCGTTTGACTGTGTTTGTACGTGCGTGTACGTGTGTGCGAACGTGTGTGTATGAATGTATTTCAATAGGGTTTCAAGCACTTGGAAGTAAGAAGATGGTGCGAGTATAAATTATGTATATAAAATTAATGATCATCGCGACAATATTTTCCAATGTTTGCTGAATTCTATGTCCTAGAAATTTTTAACATTTTTTAAAAAAATCTGAAAACAAGAGGCAACATAAAATTGCTACTTTATGAAGTTGAAATATTTGAAAAATCATCTATAGCGTTCTGACCGACCTTGGACCAATATATCAAATGAAAGCAAATGATCGCAACAATGTTGCCAACTAAGCAATTGGTGTCAAAGTGAAACCATAAAAACAGACCAAAAAATACTGGATAACTCTTAAATAATAATGGCGTTGCAATGAAAAGAAAAATAATTTCAACACATAAAGAAGTTATAGATATTTCAGTGAGTATTAAGTCAAAGCCAGCCTCAAGTACCGATCATTAAATACGGCGTTAAAAATGAAATTGGATTCCTTTTGACGGGAACGCCGGCACCAACACCACCATTGTCTGCAGATATCATTATCTTTTCCTTCCAAGTGAAAGAAAAAGCCAAGCAGGCTGATGCCGAGACGCGTTAAAATTGTATAGCGATTATATTTTTAATTAACGAACTAAACGATCGCGTTGAAGAAACCGACGGAAGGGCACTGGCACTGACACAAGCACCATTATATATTGACGAACACAGAGCATTAGTCGATCAAAAGCAATAACTAGAGACGGAAAGGCGACTGTCCGTTGTGAATGACGTGTTGTTATCACGTTGATCATCAATACATCATTACCTTTACATTACTGATCACCCCGAACTAATCAGTGACCGACAAGCCAACGTTAAAGGAATTAACCAAGTCAAGTGGCTAGGCATCCACCAGCCATCGCCAGACTAGTTTAATTTCTCCAATCATGTTTGATGGGGCCAATATGACTTAACGAGGAAAGTGAGGCAAGAGAAACAACTGGCAATTGGAAAACCTTAAACGTTTAAGGCAAAGTCTCATTATTTATACAATTAAAAGACTAATTGTTTGACGGGGAAATATAAAAGAAAGCAAAGGTAAACAGCAGACTAAACGCAAAATGAACGATTAAACAATGCAGTTACCAAACCGGCGACAAATTAGATAAATTCATCTAAATAAATCAAATTTTATTCTGAATTATTTAACGTGAATTTTGAAATTGAAACCTTAATAAAATTACATATAACTATAAACCAAAAATGTCATTAAGAAATAGGTGCAAGATTTCGGTGAAGAAAAAGAAATTTCAAGTTTAATTTATCAAACAGAAGAAAGAGTTACATCTCCCAACACGAATCAATACAATCCTTAGTAAGTTGTTAGTGGTTTACTAAGATGTTGGTGATGTTATTTTTCTAAGTGATGTTAGTGTTATTGTGGTTTTTGTTGTTGCTGTTATTGTTGCTTCCTGATTCCGTCCAGCAACAAATTGCAGTATTTCTTTTCTTAATACGAATTGATGAGATTGATTGGCCGGTTTGTTTATGAGTCTCGAGGCAATGTGTCTGCAGAACAAGAAGGATAATAGGAAGGAAAAATATTTAAGAAATGAAAGGGAATGAATTTATTGTATCAGCATTTATTGTATCTAGGCCTCCAGAACCGGTTTTTATAAGATTTCTAATAATAGTGGATGGTCGTATATGACGTAATGGTCTTATGGTCTGTATATGGTCTGCGTATGTGCTGATACAGGACAATAAAATAGTAGTACCTATGCTCTCAACAAATCCGTGAACTAATCATTGGGTGCGAAATCAACAACACATATATTATGAAGTACTACACCCAGCTTGATATAAATGAGTGTGTCAATATCCAAAATAACAATGATAAAAATAATACAATCATCCACTTTTTAGATATCATGAAATTTCAGATTCATTCTCTTCAAAAATTCATGTACTAATTCTTTCAGTTTCTTCTCAATTAGAGGTATCACACCCATTATATATAAAATTATCTTAACATTTACTGGTCGGTAAGAAATTAAGAACAAGAAGAAGAAAAACATCGAAATTGAAACCTTGAAAGGCGACAACATCTGATTAATTGGCAAACAATCTATAAATACGATAATGTCCGCGATGTGATATTTCTGAACGATTTTTTGAAATACGCCTTATTCAGTTTTGACCTTTTGTCGCGTTAATTTCATAAATATAAAATAATTGGCTTCATACAATATCATCTTCTCTGACTCGCTCTGTCTGTAGAAACGGTTGTCCTTTGTAAGTAATAATTTTTTTGTCCAAAATTCTCCATTTTGTGTTGTTGTTGTCCTTCACTACAAATCAGGTGTGAATTGCATGAAAATTTTCTACACGAAAAAGATAATTATAAAAAATATATCAAAGAAAGCAGAGGCAGCCTTATAAATAATTTATCATTCGTACCCTTTCATTTATAAAATTGTTTAGCATACATGATTATAGACGTTAAAGAAGCATCAGCATGGTGGAACAATAATTCAGAGTCAGCACGTCGCGCATGCTCACTTGAAACGTGTACATGATTATTTGCGGTCATTATCTGGTTAAGGCCTGGTTGCCAGACTCCTTTTGAGAAATTAATGAGCCTGTTGGAAGGGGTGAAGTGTGAAAGGTAGAAAATAATAGCCGAGAAAATGTTGATGTGTAAAACTTTTTGGCAGAGAGCAAGAAAAAAAATGCACTTGTATAAAAAGCATCTGCATGAAGGGATACATTAATTTGCTCGTCGTTATCGACGTTATCGCCGACGTGCTTTCTATAATTCCCGACTATAATAAATTAGTATATTTCGTGAATTTTTTCGCACACTTCAGAAACTCATGGCTTTGGGGTGGGCGGAAGGTGGGGAAGGGCAGAACTATAATGGAGAAGTAGTTAGTTTACCTTCTCTGTTGAAAGCAATTAATTTTTAACACTTTTTATAATGCAGTAATTCCTTCTGAAGGAATTCAAACAGAACGTATAATTAATTTCATTATCGAAAGTGTGCGCCATGAACAAGAAGTGTAGCTTGTTTTTCATACAAACGGTCTTCGTATTGTCTAATAAAGGAATATACACATGTTAACTTGTAGCTCTTCTAAAATCATGCTCGTTTTGATTGATTCCTTTCAAGCGTTTTTTCCTCGTACAAAACACTTTTAAATTGTTGGAACAAATAATTAGTAAAATTAATTTCTAATTATTTCAATGCTTTTTAATTAAAACGAAATTTAATAGTAATTTTTTTACCGAAAAAACTATAACTTGAAAACTATTATATCAATAAAATTTTCTCCATTATTACATTTCGTGTAACCATTAAAATAATTGATTTACATTTTTCTCTCTATAGCTTCGCTTTACTCAAAAACCAAGTAAAAGAAACCGACTAGAAGCGGTAATGCTTTTCGTTAATTAAATTTTAAATTAAAATATTTAAAATATGTGAAACAAACCCATTAAGTCGGTTAACACCAAACTGCACCTAAGCAACAATGGCAACAACAATAACAACAAGAGCAACTAAAGCCAGAATGGACCGTCAATAATATTCACCCAGTAAACAATTCTTAAGGAATTATTGATGAAATTTGTGATACCAAAAGATTTTTAGAAAAATTTATTTTAAGACAAAAAGATATGAAAACGAAAAATAATTCTTAAGTATTTATCATTCCAAACTAAATTGTCAGACCCTTGTACAAAGACATAAAATTGATTTTAATATTCTAATTATTTCCCAAATTTATAATAGATTTAAACAGTTTTCTTAATTCGATTATATATTTTTTAATTTTATTATATTAAATTTTTTATTATAGAACAAAACTGTGGATTTTATTCCTTAATTCGTATTCGTTATACAATAGAAAAACTAAATGGATCATAACCGATCCTCAATAAATAATGAAGAGCACCGATATATATTTTCTGTTATGCCCCATGATTTTGTTTGTTGGGTTAACTTCTTTTTTAAAAACCGACCTCTATGAATAATAATGGTCGTGTGGTTTTTGGGATGAATATAGAAACGCTTGCATCCTCGTATGCTCATACCAGTTCCATTACGCGATACTTCGTTCATTTGTTAATCGTTTACGTTGATCACGTTGGACTGAGTGTAATTACGAGCATTTAGGATTTTCTGATTGAAAATAATTACATGTGTTGGTATAGACAAAACCGTATACATGCTAAATACACACAAACACAAACGTAGCCTGGACGTGTGTCAACGTAAGCCATCATAATGATTGCTTTGGCCAAGCATTGACCGAAATGTAAGCGCCCCAATTCAAATATGCATACTGCCTCTCACACACAATTCCTCTCCCTGTGTACACCCCCCCCCCGAAGGAGGAATGCCTCTATTTTCCTCTAGAGGATTTAAAGTATAAAATTTGCAGGACAGTTGATGGACTCACTCACATGTATTCCAATCGTTTGCAGCTTGCCGCCTGAATCCACAGAGAGTTTCAACAACTCATAGTTGCGAGTTGGACGGGAAAATAAAAGCCACACACCCAATCAAAAAGAAGTTAATGAATGGGATTCTGGTTGACTGAATGCTAGACTCGGGCATTTTAATGAAAAACCAAAAATTAAGGCGAAATCACGCACCGCAACGCACACAAACTGCGTTGCATCATAGCTATTTGGAGAAGTAGTCGCGCCCATTCGCCCGGTGGATTAAGTTTTACTGCAAAAGTTTTCGTTAGGAATAAATAGCCACTACCGCTCACCGGGTGTAAAAATTGCTTTCAGTTTTCAACAATTTATTGAATCGTTGGAAAAATCCCAATTTTCTACTTTTCTTCATTGCCCTTCTCTCTTCCTCTTTTGTGCCTGTGGTACTTCATTTCATCTGTTCCTTGTCAATTAAGTTTCTGTAAAAATTATGAGCATGTTGTTGAAATTGAGAAAGAGCTGCCGCCGAGCTGTTCGCACCTGCTGAAGATTTCATTTCGTGATGATAAATAAAAAAGAACAATATTGAAAAGAGAACAATCTTTAATGCATACAAAATAGAATTTTAGAGACCCCATCTATGGATTTTACATAAATATGTAAATGTGTTATCAAGTATAGGTCATACGTTACGCCTGAAGTAGAATTTGATTACCTTAAAAGTGCAGCCTCTTTCAGGATTTCAAATCTCTTAAGCCAATGCAATAACCGCGAAGATTAAGCTCAAATCTGGAGAATTACTATTTGTAATTGCTATTCTTGAAATTTCCAGAATCTACAGAAAAACAATTCTGAAACTGTAATTGCATTCACACTTCTCTAGAAGTTGTTGTTGTTTTCGTGTGGTTAGTGCTCCCTTACAGCTGAACTCTTAATAGTTTCCAATGTTGAGTAATGCCTGAAGCAGCCACACACACATGAATAATAAACGTCCTGTTGCTGACAAATGGAAAATGCACAACGCACGAAAACTGAAAATAGCAAGAATCAACAAACGAAAGAGGTGTTAGAACCTGAGTGAGAAGAACATTGATGAAGAGAAGATCAAGACTGTCATGATAAATGCCTTCCCATCGTTAGAAATTATTTGTAATGCAAAAATTCAGTCAGTTTGTGTAATTATGCGTTTCTTTATGTGAATAACTATTAGTGAGTTTGTGTGGATGGGTGGCAGCATTCCACTGAATTAAATAAAGAAGAAAGAAATAAGGAAGTGGGCAAAGAATGGAGGATAGTCATTATAATATCGGAAAAGCAAAATCATAACGAACATCACAACTACCTAATGGCATTTAATTCGGGCACTTTTACCCCAAGGACACCCGTGAAAAGTGTTGTCATGTGTAGAGAAATTTTAACAACCTCAGCGTAAGAATTTCCTTGGAGCAACAAGGTACACACAATTACGCTTGGTTTCGTTATCGCCGATGTTTGGTGGCGAACTTTTCTATTACTTTCGAAGTTTTCGGACATTTTACTAAAGTAATCGATAAATTACTTATTTTAAAATTGATTTCTTATGTGTTGATACAGAACACGGGTTTTCCTCCGAGAGAAACTTTCAAAACTGTCCCAATAAATGTTCCTTACGCCCCTCCCTTAAAAATAGGCTTTAGTGCTTCTTATTTTAATTGTATTCTAATTTAAAAATTACATTCTCTGAAATTCAAAACACGTACTAACGTAAATCCTGTTTTAACAACAAAAACAACAACAAACACAATCACCTTTAAAACTTTTAAAGCAGCCCTTCAAATGATCAAGCTGTTGATAAAAATTTCAAAATATATATAAAAAGGAAATTACGCGTATAATTATATAACTGAATGACAAATATGCGCTTTATTATACAGAAAAAATTTTTAATTTTTAAGTTAATTATAGTTTACGAGAGCCAACGTTAAATGTGACCCTTCGAGAATTGGTGTGAGGTAATGCGCGCAACTGATAATTAAAAGGAATTAACAAAACTAAAAGACAAATAATTACAAAAAAAGAAATAATAATAATAAACACTAAATAATTAGTATCAATGATGATAACAAAGATGACGATTATTTTTGACAACGGGGCTACAAAACCGAATAGTCATTCAAAACGGAAATAAATATTTACTCAAATTTATATTTATCTCGTAACAAAAGCAACATATTCATAAAGATCCAGGTGCGTAGAAATAGTGGGAAGTATTAATTGTGTGTCATGCACACACATTTTCGTTCACAAATTATTGATTTTTAATAATAAAATTAATAGTTTTTAATAATAAAGTTAAGATAAAAAGGTTTTTAACAAGGCCCAAGCGTAGCTTTAACTGATTGCCTATTGGAGGTGCCCCCCTCGCTTCAGTCCCAAAATCCATCCCAAATAAAAATGTAAGAGATTTACTCACTGGATTATGTCGGGCCCTAAGAGCTCGACCCTAACTCTACACCAAGCCTTTCATATTCACCATAAAAGAGTTACGTTTCAGGAGAAACTGTCGCACTACCAGATAACAAAATGTGGTTGATGACTAAGCACAAGTTTTAAGTTGCCAAATCGTTATGTCCTTAATGAAAAACAGCACATAATGCATACAGTACTTGTATTACTTAATATAAAAAGTTAATGTCAATACATTGTGCAGAATTTCCATTTATTTGATGGTAGTTATCTACGCATATGAGTTGTCGTATTGTTGGCATGTTATTGCAGACATAACGTGCTGCAGATAGATGTGTGTCTGTCACTCACATATGAGAAAGTGATTATAAGAGGATCAGGTGTAATTTTAACATGAATTACTCACGGGTGTGCGCATGTGTGCGTGTGTGTACGTACATGTATGTATGTGTGTACGTGAGTGCGTTTGAGGGTGTATGTGCGTGTATGGGCGAGTATGTATCACACATAACGGTGCAGGATTGATGAGTTGGGAAGAAGAAGAATAGGAAAAAAGGACAGAAAGAAAAAGAGAAATCAAAAGGCGATGAAGCAAGCGATTGAAACTTACGCAAAGCCCAAAACGTGAACAAGGTTCTTCCACAAGAAATTAAACGCAATTCTTACAACCTTTTGCCTGTAATTAACCGCCTATCGATGGCGTTTATTGCTAGCTATTCTTACGGCCAGTATTTTTTTGGTTTTTGCCTCCATCTTTCGTTTGTTTCCTAAGTGGAGCAATAGCAACTAAGAGGAATGTTAGGAAATATGCTCTAGAAATATTACTTTCAATTAAACTCTCTTCGCCATTTATTTCAGAATCCACCTGTCTGTCTGCCCCTTTGCTTCGTATGTTAAAAATGCGTAACAAATCATAGGAAATGAGAACAAACGTGGGTTTAAAATCTTATTCCATAAAAATCATTTCCCAAGAAATGGAAAGCCTTTCATTAATGAACGTTCATTCATTGAAACGAGCGTTATTGATTATTTGATTGATTGCCTTACAGAAAACTCAAGGTGTAGAAAAATACAAGCCGTCACACAGTTTTCCCATACTCCTAAATCCTATAAACACTTAATTCTGCTGCGAAACTATAAATTGAATTTTAAATATTTCGATCTAGAAAAACAAAATCTAATTTGAACATCTGCCAAGGTAACAATTAACTAGATGGTATACGATAAAAATAAGTATTACTTGGCAAAGGCAAAACACAAAATCAGAAAAAATTCTAATTATTATTTCTAACGAGGTCCCAGCAATCATTCAGTGCGGGTAGAAGGAAAGTTTGGGTTGTCTGCTTTGAAGAATAATAGAAAATAATATAAAATAAACAATTGAAATATTGCAGATTTAATAATTTTTTAATCGACCTCAAAAAAAAAACGATTTAATTAACCTGATGGCTTGATAAACTCATCTAAAGGACAAATAAATGATATGAAATGTAGTAAAAATGAAAAAATTATCGATTTCTTATACGATTCAAAGAAAATCATGAAAGCCAATTCTAAAATTCATTTAGAATTTCATAAACGTTTATAAAGTGTCTGGCTGTATGATATCGACTAAAATTAGCCTCGTAATTTTTAACATATGTTTTACAAAAATTCCTTGCTTTTCAGTTTTCCCCTTCCTCCCTAACACGGATTCGGTTATTGTATAAACCATCCTTTCCTTCTCTAAATCTCATTATAATAGTTTCCATATTTTTTCACTCAAGCCACATGAAAATCCTTGAAAGTATAATCCTTCATAAAATATGAGCTAAAGGGAGTGTGATATAATCTTTCAGTGAAGAGACTATATATCATATACCCAAACTACTCACACATAAGCATTTCTAAAGTACTTGAAAAGTTTGTTCTGAATTTCTCAAAACAATAAATAATCAACAAAAGTATTTTAAGAGGCATAAAACGAAGAACCGATTTTATTCTACAGAGACTCCTATCAGATGTCCTGTTCACTTGAGTCTCCCCTTGCAGAGTCAAAAGGGTCGATTTCCGTTATGCTGATTCGAAGAAATAATTTCTATTCGAATAATTAGAAAAACTATTTAATGAACTGTTTAAGGCGTATCTGTTTAATATTTATGTATGTGTGACGCTAAACGAGGAGGTTCTTAAGATCTTCCAAGCAGTGTACAATTTTTCAGATAATAGTTCACGGCTCTTTAAGTCGTAAAACGTGTTACGTTTCTGTAAACAATTTTATTTTTTTAATGTGAAACTGGTTTGTTATTTTTATATATAAGAGAATATATGCGAAATGTTGTGTCGAAAAGGTTCTCCCATAAATCAAAAAAAAAATTTTCATTAATTAGAACAAAAATGTATTGTAACCGGGTTTTTTGGTGATCGGTATTTTTCGACGTCAAATAAAACCACTAGTCATGGTTTAATTTATTTCAAACTTTTCAATTAAAAATTTTATTAAATCGGTCCCGTTTATTTTTTAAATTAGTTGCAAGGATTTCTAATAAAATACGTGATAAATTATTTAATTGATAATTTAATTAAATTTATTTAGGTTTATTTGAAAATTCCAAGACGTACCTTGAAATTGGTACGTTTTTAAACGACTCGTAGACGTACAAGACGTACGAAACGACTCTTTTGGCATAAACGGTTATTCCCAATGAGTCGTTATGGAAATCCAAAGTACCAAACATCGATATCATTTAGTTACAGGAAGTTTTTGATTCATTTAAAAATTGTCTCGTACCAATTGATTGCGGATTTGTCAAATTTTGTTTTTATCACATCCTGTTCGTCATATTTTATCTATAATTTATTGATATGAACTGATTTGGGAATCAATATTATGAAATCATTGGCAAATTTGTCCCGAAATAACATTAAGTGGAAGTTATTTAAACTTCAAAACAAATCTCTAAATGTTATCGAGACGGAGTAGCATTAATTATTCTTCAATTTAATCTCAAATCTAAGACTAAAGTCACGAAATATTAATGTTGGTGGCTGAGGATGCGGTCGTTGTTCGATTCTTATCAAACTTAGCTTCGAATCAAATAAATACTGAATATACTTTATGAATCACGCACAGGCCACCATCGGGCCAATTTATTAAAGTATTAAATCTGATATTCTCATCCTCTTATACATCTGATTAAACTTTTTGTTCTCTCAATATAAATAAAGTCTTTGATTAAAAGCAGGCCGCTTCAGCCTCTGCCCTTTTGGCCCTTTGGGATAGCATTACCCAATTTCGCGCGTTAGAATAGAAAAAAATTGCTGAACTCAACCCACGCCCTAAAGTGATGCTTCCTCACCCTTATCATGATCAGCACTTCCTTCCATTACATTTGGGTTAGAATTGTTTGCAGGATATTCGCGACCAACCACCAGTCGCAATTTCATTACGCCAATATTTTTCCGATGTCCTACGACAGTCCTTCAGTTTTCTGGGAATTTTTTATTCGTTTCATTTAGAATGGCCCAAGACCGCAACTTCAATGAACAGCGTTGCCGGTTTGCCGCAAACGTGCCACAGCTGAGAAAATGAACTTGAACTAATCGGCGCACAACGACACTGATTTCCATCAAAGTTTTTTCGATATCCTTTACTTTTTAATAGTTTTGCTATTTATTCTGGTTGAACGCAAGGGTACCATCGCCACCAATATCCACCACCGTCGCAAAAAGCACCCACCACCAGTGGCGCAGCTGGCGGCAATAAAACATATTTAAATTTAAAGTTTCAAGGCGTGTGGCTATTTCTCCCTTTAAGGGCGTTTAAGGCTTACTGTGCTCCTGATGATAGGAGTGTGCCTGAGCAAAAGGACGTGGGTACAAAGCATTATTGCGTTATGAGTAAATTTATGATATAATGAGAATAATGTGATAATATTGCAATAAAAGATTTATTTGAGAAAATCTTTATATCTTTTATCTGTTTAACCCTTGTGTGAGATTTTATCTTTATTGTCACGGACAATGACGTTCAAAACGGGAATAGGAGAAGTAGAAACATTGAGCTACACATTTTGTATAGTAGGAACCATCATTATTAATCGTCGTTAAACAAGGACCATATTCAAGAATAAACTGTCTAACCGGAAGGGAACTTTCCTTAAAAGATTGAGCGACTGAAAACTATTTGAGATAGAGTTTACAGACTTTAGGAAATTTGATTGAAAAAATATGCAAACTTTAAAAGCAGTAATCAAAATTGTTCTAAGTGTAAAAATCCTTAAAATAATATTCTTTCAAAATCTTTTCGATTTTAAGTAATTTCTTTAAGAAATTTTGTGTGATGCTAAAGTGGTCAATTAATTCTCTTTCCCACCTTTAGATTTCTTCTCAATGCGAACGAACTTTGGAACATAATCAGAGGTTTGTATCTTGCCATTATGGCTTTTTAGTTTTTTTTTAATTTACTGATATTTCTAATTTCAAGATTTTCAACATAAAAGTAATCTAAAATTATTGCTAATTTTTCATCCTTTTGTTGTCCTTTTTTAATTTTCTTTTAGTAATTCATTTGAGCAAAATATTTTGCTTCATTATCCGTATTATCCTTTTCATTTTAATCATAATGCCCACCCAGTGCTCCCAGCGTGTGTGGATTAGCAAACAGTTCTGTACAATTTCCAGGCACTAAAGCACAATTAATTTTCGTCACTACCCGCAAGGCGTTTAAGCACTAATTGAGAAGGTATCAGTATTTTTTTTCTTAGCAAAAGAGAAACATTTACAAAAAACAAAGAAAAGAAAATTGTATTGAAAAATTACTCCAAAATATTTTGCATGAAATCGGCTTGAAATAATAATCTACACGAACAAAAAAACGAAGTAAAGCTAAATTAAGAAAAGCCCGCAGACAATTCACGATATTACCAAAAAATCATAACCGGTATTCCGCAACACTAAAGCGTATTGCACCAAGCAAATCCCCCGATGATATATATGCGAAAATTGTTGGTTCTTTCAAACCCGCTTGAATTCCTCTTCCTTACACTGAACAAAAAAATGAAAAATTGTGGTGAAAAAAACACAGCTTAAATGAAATGTGCGTCCACCGAGGGCGGCTGGGACACGTGACTTTTTGAGCTCAAGGGATTATTTTTACAGATTTCGAATTTCGGTTTGTTTTCAAATAGCTGTTGCTGTCATTGTTGTTGTTGTTGCTTTTTTCTTATGACGAAAATACGAAAACAAAGGCGACCAATGTGCGACGAGACAACAAATGAGAATTTTTGGGATACAATTGGATTTCACGATACGTCGTGACGCAGCCTTTGCAACGCTTTATTTTCATTAATTTCTACAAATTTGAAAGGATTAGAAGTTGTCGTTCGTCCTTACTAGCTTACTGAGTGCAATACTGTCCTTGGAAATCCTTCGAAATCTTACTCACCCCCGAGGTTGATTGGGGTTGGCATTTTGCGGCCAAAATAATTTGTATAAATGTTTTTTTCTTTTGAATCGCTCGAGCAGCAACATTTTTCCGAATTTATTCCAATTGTGACAGCTTGACATCAGGTGGGTTGGTGAGGGTGGTGAGGGTGGTGGGGGTTGACGTATTACTTTGAAAGTAGTGGTAGTAATGGTGACGTTAAATACTTAGCACGAAGAATTTACTTTTATGGTAATTAAAAATATGTTTATGCTGCAACTACATTAAGAACCGTCAATATTCAATTTTTTTTTTCTTTTCCTGTCTTTCTAGACTTAGTTTTAAATTTACAAACTAGTATAACGAATTTTTTTAGTGGTTAAGATTTTGTCAATGAGGCTGATTGAAAATATAATCAAGCTGAATGACAGCCTTTCGATTAAAGAAGTTGTGGTTTTTAAGTCAGGAATTTTGTTTTACTCCGATATTATCGATACCGGTTCCCGAGAAACTTGCTGATTTAAGTCGCTAATGCCATCATGCGATAATTTTAATAAGAGAAAAATGTTTAAATCTATCAGTTTAAATTAGGTCCTATTAAAGGAATAAACCCATAGAGATGCGCCATAGAAGAGTTTGTAAGAAACAGTAAAAGATGTAAAAGAGGTAAAAGATGTTTCACATATTTAACTAAGGTCGTAAGGCACGTATGTATTTGGTATATAATTTTTGAAGGCTATTATAAATTTCAAATAAAACCGGAATTCTGAATTTCAAGCAATGATTTCTGAATCAGAATTAATGTTTTCTGAATATCGCGGATATTACTAGATCATCCGATGCTAAACAAATAACTTATTAGTTTTACTGGAACACAATAAAATGTGAGTCACTATCGCGAACGATAGTGTTAGTTAAGACATATTTACTATTAAAAGCTGACATTTTTTAATCATTGCATACCAACAAAACCCAGACAAACCAAGAAACAATGAATGATCAGTTTCTCCACATGAATTACTTTCCAACAATGAAGTCCTATGCCTGAAAAGGTCCATAAACACCAGCGAGATAAACAAAATTATTTCACCTCATTACCTTCATACCAATCATCTGCCAGCTGTTTGTGATTACCTACCATAAGTGATTATAACTTTCGGTCAAAGATAAATGTATGGGAGGGAGGGACTTAATTTATCCTTCTCCTGCTTGAAAATACATACTTTGCCTTTAAACAGGAGTTGAGTACCTTAAAGTGTTGCCGATGTTGATTTTCCTGAAAGTAGTTTATATATTCACTTGTCGTTGTTTTTGGTAGTCGTGTTGTTGTTGGTGATGCTTCTCTCAAACAGCGTATGGTGATGATATTTATTTAGTACATATTTGCTACAGAGTGAAATATTTAATCCTACCAGCGCGTGCCACGGAATACGTTAACAAATTTTGTTGAAGACTTTGTGGTTGCAATATATCACTGATCGTATATAGTAATCGGACTTATGGTCCCAATTTCCTCTTCCTATTTTCCACTTATTTTTAGTGTCATCATCATAAATTCGATTTTAATGCTTAATATAATCGATTGTGTTTAAGATATTTTAGATATTTAAGGTATAATTAAATCTTTTGTCGTCACGTGGAATTAATGCGTCGCTAGTGATAAGACGTGAGAAGAAACCGTATTGTAAAATTAAATAAAATTGACTTGATTAAGTGTTAGTTATTAAGCATTCAATACGTTTGCATAAGTTTTCCTCAAAGTCAAAAATCATTCTCATCATCGCTATTATCATCATTATCATTATCATCATCATTATTAGCAAAGCGATAAAGAGAAAGAAACGGATAGAGCGGGAGAGAGGATAGAGAGGAAGAGAAAGTAATAAAAATTGTACTTCGCCGATATTCGCCGTTGCCTCAACCGATAAAACGCGACCAGAACCGCGACATGAACTGCCGACGATTAAGTAACGCAGTAAAAACTAAAAAATAATAAAAATATACGATTACAAAAATAAATAGAGAATAAAAAAGACAGATAGAGGGAGAGAGAGAGGGAAATAATAGATAAAAAATAAATGCGACTCAGTAGAATAAATTGGTAAAAGTAATTAAGCCAGAAATTTTACAGTTGATTTAGATAATATTGTTCATGAGCAAATACGCCCCTTTCAGGCTAAACCTATTCGGGTCGATTACCTATTCCCCTCACAGAATTTTCCCTTTTAAAGGATTTTTAAAACTAAAAATGCTCTGTTGGAACATCGACAAGATATACGCATTAAAGCCATTAGAGTAACCCCGATGTGTTTTGCATTCAGCGCAATTAAAGGTCCGAGGCTTTTAGAAAAAACCACTCGAACGATCTGCTCTCTGTTTTCTTTCGCATTTTCTTTATTAGCTGGATGACATTTGAAAGAACTAGAAAAGTGTCATAATTTGATGCTGTTGTCGATTGGATTAATGGCGATCCATTAGCCATCTTTCACATAAACACACCATGACTCATCCCTTCAGTCAACCCTTGGTATTCCCTCGTGGCATTGATTCAAGCTTTCGCATTACTCGGTAGATTGGTTTTATTAGAGAAATTTACACTTGAAAGGATTTGATATTTCTCCATTGCTTAACAAAAATTATACGAATTCCCATCGTTCTCCGAGAACCCTGTCTATCAACGCATTAGTAGTCAGTCAGTCGGGCGTGTATAGGCGATCGAATTCGCAAAGGCTATCTGTCAAATTGTCAAATGTCGTATCGTGTGACAAAAAAGAAGCGGCACTTCATTTCCATCGAATCCTTCTTCGTTTTTATTGTTACTTTTTCTGTTCTGCCATTTCATTGTATTCGTTCGTCGTTTTTGTGGGGTAACATGATTTTTACCCTCTCTTTCACTTTCCCCTTTCTGATTTTTTTATTGCGTTTACATTTTGATTGGCATACAATTGACGAAGATAAAAAACATTCTAAAATTATTAGTATTAGAGAAAATTATGATTAATAATGTTCACCGTAAGTATAATTGCAATTATTATTTGGTTCACTGAGAAGGAGAACACACTTCAAAATGGGCGCACTCTAAAAACGTTATTAAACGATATTTTCGATAACATTTCCATCGAGATCCTGAATGGCTTTATAAAATACTCTATGTATTTGATTTTTGCCGAATTATTTATAATATTCTTCGCCTTCTTGCTTTTATTTTATTTTTGTTGTTCGTTCTCTTCACAAACAAAGAATTCAATGCAAAATAAATTGAAGCCCAAAGACCAAACAAACCACACCAAAGCCTTCAAGAGAAATCGATAATAAAGAAATGCATGCTATGCAAAAAAGAAATAATCAACTTCTTCTTCTCCTTTGTTCATTTCCTCTTTGTACTCTGCTGCTTGGCTCATAAATTAAATGTAAATCGTGGAAAACGAAAAAAGGGTTTCTTAATTTTGACAGTAGTCAGCAATAAGACAGACGTGCGAATACGAACAAGCGCCATATCATGCACCGAAACAACTCTTAGTCCTTTTGACCGAAGAAATAATGACGAGGAACTATTGTTTTTGTGAATGGCAGCAACGTCAACGGCTGTGACGGCGGTGGATGAAACACGAACGCTCGCTATGTAACGCACTTGTCATTAATAGTCCATCATTCGTAGCTTTTTTTAAAGTCAAAGTGGAAGAAAGTAGTAATGAGATATTTTTATGCAAAACAGCAGAAAAGGGTTTACTGACTACTACTAAATATATAGCGCAAATATAGGGGGTGATGTTGGTTGGTGGTTGATTAATGAATATGGTGGTTGGTGCAAACTGAAGCACACTGACACACTCCCCCAGCATTCAATCACTTATCGAAGAAACAAGAAACCGAGAAATGAATTCGATGCAATTTTCAGGATTCAATTTGTCCTTGCGAATTTCTATTCCTTCCTTTAAATATTTTATGGATTATATTTACGACACAGCGGGAGATTTTCATCGGAGGATCGATAAAGAAGGAAAGCAAGAAATAAAGAAACGGAGTGCAGGGAGCAAGCAAGTGTTTGTGTGATTGAATAACAATAACAACAACAAGAGCATTGAATATCACGAATTCCTTTATTTAACATTCACTTCAGAATTCACGTTTTTACTAATCGAAATGTCCACAAAGGAAATCGTCCTTTAATCGGCGTTGCAGGAATCTATTTTTGGAATTCATTTGTTTCGTCCATGTGCTCGTATTTATTTCGATTAAATGCTTCGTGGTCATGTTGCCGCAATGATTGGTTTCGTTGGTAGTCACGTTGTTGTTGTTATTGTAGTTGCTGGTTGGTAAGGAGGCTGCGGTGATGATAGTGGTGATGATGTCGGAAAGAGAAGGCTGACGATGAAGGAGGTTTAATGATTCACAATTAATAATATTTCGACATTAAAGGGATTAGTTATAATAAGTTTTGTTTGGAATCTAGTCATTTCATTGTTATATTTTATATAAGTGGTATTGGTGATCAAATGTCACAGACGGTATTTAACCTTGTAAAAGTTAAACCTTTTGAAATACTATTCCTGATTTTTTCATATATCTCTCGTTGTATTTTGTAGGTCAAACACTCAGTCTCGTTATTTACAAGAAATTCTACTCGCCACTCTTCTTTTATAAATATATTTTTTCAACTATTTATCCTTTAAATATCAAACCGTTTGGAGCAGGAAAAAAATTGAAAAATATAACGCAAAATTAACTTCTCGATATTTATTTCATATTTCACATTTTCGCTTACTTCAATTTTGCCCTTACCATACTATCCCATCAAGCCGCCACACCCATACTCCGAGGGTATGAAAATAACAGAAAAGCTTCGGGTCGTTACCCTTCGTCACGGTAGTTTTTTGTCGCGTCACCCTAACCGATATTTTAAAGCTTTAGATTTTATATGTTTCTCCCTTTTGCTTTTACCTTCCTTTCTCTTTTTTTTCCTCTATTCTTGCAATTTGACGCCTGCTCGTAAAATCTTCTTTTCTTGTTTCTTGAATTTTTGCTTGTTTTCACCTCACCTTCATCTACTTCATGACGACCATATTCATATCATTTTGATACCCTTATCCTTTTTTCTCCCCCAGACCTCCCCCGTCCCCCTTCTTATTTATCGCAATATCGTGCGAAGTCAAATTGCAAGTAGTTTCTCAAGTTACACGATGGTGTCTCCCCCTATACCCTATCATTTCCATTAAAGCCATCAACCACACCCTCAAATGTACATACATACGCACGTATTCCTTACTGGGTGCCCTTCCTGGTAGCCTTTACATACATACCATACACTCAACATTTCCTTTAAATGGCTGAGCCTAAGGATAAGCACAGTCTTACCTTCAGGCTGTCAGCTTTAATAATTCGTAACGTTGTCGTTGGAGATTGTCGTCAATGTTTCTTCTTGTTTTAAGAAAATAGGTTAACTAGATATATCAATGCAGTTACTCCCTGCTTCAACTTACCTCTCATCCCTTCCATGACATCGCTTTCATGTTGTCTAACCTTTGGCTCCCTCTCGGTCTCTGTGCAAGATGTTGAATATAATAATTTCTTCACGAGATTTTTTCATTTTTTTTTTCTTTTGCATTTTATATGGGGTGACTTTGGGGAATCTATAGATGCGTATGCGTGAGGGATCGAAAGAAGATGGATAAAGGCACTTAAAGTCTTCTTACTCATAGGAGTTGCTCTATCGATGATCATAACAATTTTTTAGCTCGAGACATGTTTTGTTCATTTTGAAACATCCCTTCATTACCTTCATCCTAACGAAAGGAGTAGTATTTATAATAGACTGGTTAATGTTATTTTAAAACCGCAAGAAACGGATTTCTGTTCCCCCGATTTCATTCAAATTTACTTTAATTGTGTTAATTCGTATAAATGTTTCTTTTAAAAAAACGATATCCTTAAAGGACTGAACGAAATTATTTGCCAACCCTAAGGCAAAGGCAAACTTTACCGTTTTGTTGAAAATTATAAAACTAATATTCAACGTTCTCCAGGAGAGTTTTTTAAATTTTCTTGTCACTGAAAGTCGAAGCAAAAAATTCCTTAGATCTTTCAGTTTATTTTAGTTCGCCAAAAGCTATTGCGAAACAAAAAAAAAAACTGATATAATTAAATATTAACTTCTCCATCCTTGACAGCCCTCCAACGTTCCCTCTTTTGATTGTAAGGCAGATATGTGTTTTTTAGAGGATAGATGTTTAGAAATGAATTAGAGCGCTATGGGATACGTTTTAACGAATTCAATTAGTTCAAATGAGTAGATTTGCATAGAGTAAAGAAATGAGACTCAACATCAATTTAATACATGTTTAATAATTTTAGAGTCCACACTTGTTCATCGCTGCCAATCAATTAAGCAGAGTCTTAGGTGTGAGATAATTTTCAAATACCATCATCAACATCATGGTCATCATACTTATCACGACTACAGATGTCATCGATATTGTTTAAAATAAGCGAGAGTGCTCGATTATCATTCTACCAAAGAGCTATCTGTCGTTGGTTTTAAAAAAAGGAAAGGACAAATTAGCAACAAGGGAAAAGAAATAGTGACTTTTTTTAATTCAAAGGATACCAACTGTAGCATTCCTTTCCAAAATCCTGCTCCTGCTTGCCCTTTTCTTTTCAACCACAACGAATTCTTTATGTTGTTCTTTTTTGTAATCAATTCAAAGGCAATAGATGTAGTTTTGTGTGCGTTTTAGACGAAATTGAAAAATACCAGGAAAAGAAAATTTCATTATTTCTGTTTTAGTTCGAACCCCTACTCCTCCTCCTTCTTTCTTTAGTATTTTTAGATTCTGCAACTGTAAATAGCTTTCTCTTTTGTTTTGTAGATTCTAAAAGGAAGAGAATAGTATTGCTTTATCAGTTAATCGCTCGCGTGGTTGTTGTTGGTGTTGTTTTTACGATTTTTCTGGCTGATTTTGTTGCAGTACTTAACAATTTTTCATTTCGAATTCCGGTGGCAAGTCAAACGGAAAACTTTTACTTAAACCTTTTTTCTTCTACATTTTTCCCATTCGTTATTCTTTTTACTCGTTCTCGCACTTCGAATGTTTCCCTCGTTACCCTTTTCGACCATTTGAAAAAAAAAATCCTTACTTTGTGACAAGTTTCTGCAAATTATCGAGTAAATGAAGCAAACAATTACACGTTATTGAGCCAATGCTTCTTCTGAGGTGACGGCCGATGTTGATGGAGCGGTAGCAGCGACAATGCTGAGAATGATGACGATATTGACGATGGCAATAGATGGCAATAGATGAGAATGGTGGAAATAATTATTGTCATTCATCATTACGTTGCCAATGAAAACGTTTTGAAAGCATGACTTGGGTTTAATTTCAGTTCAAAGAAAATTTTACTGTACTGAAAAATATTTTTATTTACTTCTTTGTGAGGCGAACGATAGATCATTATGTGAAATATTTATTGCTTCAGGTTGAGTGTTCTGGTGGTAAGGACAAACATTTTTCAATTGAAATAAATCAAAGGAAGGGAAGAAAACTGTTCTTCTTTAATTATCTCCAGAATTATTTCAATATTTTGCTTAAATTTTAGGCAATCCAAAGCTATATAGAGCTTGACTGTCTCTACCGGTTCTCCATGGCATTATTCTGCAACAATTTATCCTAAATTTAGTCAGAAATAAACACCTACTTCTGATTTTTCAAAATTTTTTCGAAGTATCGCCAATCTCTGGTTAATAATTTTCGAGGAAGCTAAAATAACATTTTTAAATTTCTAACATTCTGAACATTTTAAACAATCACCTTAATAATAACAATCACCTACAATTTTTTATAAAAGGAGTATTTTATTTTTCTTAATATATTAAGAGTTTAATTTTATCGTAAAAGAATTTTAATTTCACGTAAATTCGATCAAAAGCCAATACTTTCCGCATATTACACATAGTTCAATCGAGTAGACATGCATTCATTCGCTCATCCAATCGCATCCAAAATATTGCCTGTCTAGGGAGAAGTTATTTTAGTTCATTTCTAATTAATCGTGCAAATTTAATGTCATTCATTTGGCGGTGTCATTCACGGTGACGATGGCGATGACGATGACGGTAACGGTGACGGTGATTGTGTTGCTTGACATTTATGAACTCGAGGAAACTTTGTCGTCGTCGTAAATCATTTCATATTGAGCGCAAATTATATTTAGCGTAGACTAAGCGGAAAACAAAAACAACGGCGGCGAAAAATGCATGCATGGAGAGAATGAATTAAAATGTAATGAAATGCAAGGAATTCGTAGGCCGGGACATGCGGCCAAAGAGCTGAAACGGAAAATTGCCAAATATGACTACCGCGCGCATAAACCCTGCGAAATACGTATCGGTGCCGACGCGGAGCTCTGTGGATTTTCACAGGAATAATTATCGTTGTAGTTGTCGTCGTCTGTTTAGCTGGTAGAGTTTTTGCCATGGTTTTCTTTATTGTGTCACCGTCGTCATCGTTGCCGCTTCCTTTGGAAGCTATGCGTGTCTTTAATAACGCACGCGTTATGATTTGATGCAATAATAATTTCTTCATCCAGAATCTCTCTCCTTGAGATGCTTTGCTTGAGGCAAAAGGCGAATAATGTAAAAATAAGAAACAAAGAATAATAAAAAATGTGTTGCGCTTGGTTACTCGCAATCGTCGAAATTTATTTGTTCGAAAGCTATTTCATTTGGTTTTATGGTTTATTATTTCATACCCCGACCATTTAAATCTACCGCGTCACAAGTTCGCGATATTTTCTTTCTACAAATTCAGCACACCCAGACCGTACACACCATCAATGATATTATCCGTCATGCTTTAATAATTTTGAATCTTAGTTTATGTTTCATCATTTTTAATTTCTTTCAGTGTAAATATAATTCAATAATTTTGGTCCATGTTTGGAAAAGTAACATCTTTTTCAAAAGAAACCACAAAATTGGATCCAATAATCACAGTCGACTTAATTCCACCTACATGCATACATTTATAAACACGTACACATACAAATTATACATCATTGTGAGCTCTCGTCGTACGCCGCGATTTATCACGATAATTGACAACTATAAGAGTGTTCTTATAAAATTTCCTTTATTAATTGCCTTTATATTTTACATTCTCTATTTCAATCAATTCTCCCTGTTCCCGCAAATATTTACCCTCCTCCTTCCCCGCCCACCGACACAATTTTCCATATTTGGTTTTTGTGTCAAAGGATGCAGTAAAAGTCCAAATAAAATTCTTGCCACATAATTTATGAGGCCAAACAGGTGTGTACATCATCAATGTTGTTGTTTCTGTGGCTGCTCGAACGCTCGAAGTGGCAACATTCACTCTTTTTATGGCATTTGCTTAGCTTGCATTTAGAGTTTAACGTTTAACGACACTATTTTTGTTGTTCTCGTTGCTGTTTTGATGTTCTTATTGTTGTCATTGTTATTGTTGTTGCAAATAAACTGCTTTGTTTACTTAATGTTAGCTCGTTAAATCGATTGCGTCACGATTGTGTGGACCAAAAAAGGAATAAGAAT
This sequence comes from Physocephala rufipes, assembly GCA_963966595.1. Classification (NCBI taxonomy): domain Eukaryota; kingdom Metazoa; phylum Arthropoda; class Insecta; order Diptera; family Conopidae; genus Physocephala; species Physocephala rufipes. The sequence goes on from OZ016505.1 coordinate 22,272,883, forward strand.
TCGCGTTGTCACTTTGGCAACGCAAAGGTAAAGGAAAGCATCGCCATCATCATCATCATCATCAACAACAACAACAACAACAATTATTTCGCGCGACAGGCTAGAAAAACAACAACTTTCTTTGCTTCGGCTAGAATTCGCCGGGAATGTTGAAGCTGTGAATTAAAGGAGTGAACAGGTATGGCAGCGACAGCAACAACAAAAGCAACGCCAAGAACAACAGAATCAATAAGGTGGCTGGATATATTGGATTTTTTAAGTACAAAAATTTGTTTCTTCCTTGTCGAAAGGAGAATGAAAGAAATAGTATAATCAGGTTTTGCCTTACAAAGGATTTTTCTGTAAAGGGTGCTTACCACAAGAAGATGGGTGATGGTTGGCGGCGGGGGGATGGGTTACGGGTACCCTTTCCCAGTATAGCTTTTGTACTTAACACACTCTAGGAGTATTGATTTTATTAGTTACGTTTGGGCACATTTTCAAGAGGTATATTCTAGAAGGCTTCTTCACGTCCATGTCGTGATAGTTATTTTCGTTTTGATATTGATAGTTGACGAAACCGCGCAATATTTTAATTTGCCATTACTGACTAAAAAACAGGGAACATGTTGCACAGGCGCAAAGGGTACCGAAGTTGATGGGTCCCAATTGCATGACTAGAACAGGATTTCTGCTGCACAGAATCGCCGTTTTCCTTGGAAAATATTTGATGTCATTGTTGTTGTTGTTGTAGGTAAAAACAAGAGCATGGCTTTTGTCGCTCTTGCCAGAGTTCTGGGGAATACGTCCTTAAAATTTATATATTTTCGCCTATATCTCATAAACTATGAGAAACAACTCCATAACTGATCCACCAAAAGGAATCCAATAATAAAATCTTTCATTTACGTAAATAAGACTTTTCATGAAAATGTATATTTTTCAAGAAAAATCTTTCCTCTGTAAAAAAAATGTTTCCTTTTTAAAATCTGTAAATAACTTAAGAATAAATTTCAATTACTAGAAAGAAGGTTCCCCGTCTTACTGATCATATATCCTCGATCGAAATCCATGCAGTAGTTCAAGAAAAAACACATTTTAAACTCACAACTACTTACGTATAAGTACTTCCTTCTAGTGGACAACATTGTCCATGATTTAATTTTTTCACATGGCAACACTGGCAACTATGTAAATTTGAAAGGGTTTACGGCGCTGATATGAATATTTTTTCCGATGCGAAAAACATTTATCTACACGTTATTTAATTCGCAGCAAATAACTTAACCCTTGTCTCGTAGAACACTTAGGTGTTTATTAGAATATTAATGAAAATTACTGTAAACAACCACGGGTTTTAAATGCGAAAAATTCATGAAAAACTTATCTGAAGGGGAAGAACGAATGTATGAACGCAACCATGTTAGCATAAATAACAATTTAGAAAATGAATGAAATTGGAAGGCGTTAAATTTCAAAATAGGACGTTATCTTGGAAATTGGACGTTATTCATAGAAATTTTGAAAATGAATTTCCTCGTAAATTCATACATAAATTTTCGTGAAAAAATCACGTATAGAATTCTAAGAATGTACTCTTTAGAAATATGAACACAATTAGGTTGGCTATTTATATATTATTTGGATAAAAAAATTAATGAATAGAACACAAAATAGTACTAAAAATAAAATAAAAGTTTTCTCGAAAAATTGAAGTTTTTGGAAAAAATTCAGATGTACAGAATTAAAAGGCATTATAATTGTTATAACGTTATATACTTTATGAAATATCGTTGTGTAGTTAAAGAGGTATAGGCAATTTTTTTAATTGAAACATCTGTAATTCCTAAACTAAACGTAAAGGACAAAATGGTTTATATGGAGAATTTATTTGGTTTTTTGTGGTTTTTATGGTAAATAATTCTTCCACATAAAATACCCATAAACGTTTGAAATTATTTTTGAAGATTTTGTGCGGAGATATTGTGCTGAAAAAATATTTATTTGCGATAAAATCGCTGAGCAGCTGAAACTCTAAATATTGTATGCATTTGATAAGAAGGTGTAACACCCAACTACCAAAATTTTCCGAAATTCTGAGAGAATTATGGTATAAGACGAAATAATGATCTATTAAATGCAAAGAAAGAAAGAGAGAAAATATCAAAAGAAAATGTTTGAATGTAAGAGAGAAATATATCTAAAAGCTGACGGCGGTAACATTAAAATTTGGTGAGTCACAAAGAAAAGAGAAAACTCATGCTGAACAAATGGAAATGACAGCATGTTTCTGCATTTTTTATAGTTTTCTTCTTTTTTTTTTTCTGTACGGCAAAACCTAAAAAAACTAAAATGAAAAACGTGTAACGTATGTCGAAGAAGCCCCTCGATTTTATTAAAAGCTCTTTTTTTTTGTTTCTTTGTGTGAGCATAAGAAACTACAAGCAAAATGTTTTCCTTTTATACAAAATTAACTCTCACTCTTTTTCTTATACTAAAGGGATATCTGGAAGGGCGCCACCACCCCAATGCTGATGAGATATGAATATCAGGCAAAAAGGTTGAAGAAAAAACCGAGGTAAGTGGTAGGAAAGTGGGCAATACTAATAAATTTACCGACATGTGATTCATAGATGTGAGAGCTCCCTGCAAATACATCTGGGTAGAAGACCATATATATTTCGGTTCTGCAATTGGGGAGTGTTATTCCCGCACTTTGAGTTATTGCAAAACTTTGAAAAGAAAACGTGATTGAACCCTCTTGGTTCATTTCGTTCTTCTCAACACAACGAAGCCGCAACCAAAAGGGATAGGAGGTGGTTTCTCCTTTTTGAGTTGTGATAAAAATCCCCGTCATTTAATATGTTTTAATAGAGTTTTCTGTAAAGGAGTAAATCCTTTGATAAATTACAAAAAATGACCTTAGCATGTGTTGGTCAGGCCTGCAATATCTCGATCTGTAAGGCTACTCCTGTTGATCAAGGATAAGGGAAATCTTTACAATCCCTAAATATTTAAATCTGTTAATTAAATGCAAAAAAAATTATAAAAATAATATAAAATACGTGTATCATTACTGTTTCTAAATATTTAATGAAATACACTTTTATTTTAAAAAAATTCATTTATAACAATTGCATGTATTCCAAATGGAGATTCGTTAAGAATCCCTTAGGCTTCATCATTGTTTTCTTCCTTAAAGCCAGTGTACAAACAATGCGCGACTTGGAAAGCAGTTTCACATGGATCTTCAGCTTTAATATTAGCGCACTTATCGAGTTTATCTTCCGGCATGCTATTGCTGAGATGGCTTTTAATCACTTCTGGTACCGGTTCTCCTGTCTCTGCATTTATGCTTCCACGCTTCTCCATAGCACATTTAATGGCGCATTTAAAATTCTGGGTTGCATCTTCCGGCTTGATTTTACCATTTTTCATATCCTTCATATACTCTTGAGTTACTCCATTTTCTTCCATACATTCATTAAAGCCGGCCTTAAACTCACTTGTCATTTCATCATAATCTTCAGCCTGCAAATACAAAGAAATAAGAGAAATAGAAGCGAGTGCTCTTTGATAACGAGTGAAAAATTACCATCGAAATTAGACCACAGAAGGTCAAAATTACTGTCAGAGTTAAAAGTAATTTCATTTTAGAAAAGTACTTTTTTCGGAAATGTCGAAAAAATTATGAATTTTTTGAAACAAACACTTTCGCCTTCCAATCGACAAATGATGACCTCTGCCTACTTTCGAACTACATTTATAGACAATTTTTATGACGCGCTTAATTATTTGCTTTTATGAAAAAATTGCTTTACTTTTTTTAGTGTAAACTTTTATTATCTAGCCTTGATCAAAAATATAAAATTAATTATTTATGAATTATTAAAATTTTGATTTATAATCGAGCAGACGTTGACAATATGACTCTTTTGCAAATACAAAGGCAAGTAAAAGTATTAATTTTGGCTTGGGCGAAACCTGTGTACTCTACACCGGCAAGAAAAAATGGAAATACACTTGTTCGAATAATTAGTACTAAATAAAGTATAAAGTTTACTCCATACGGGGCTATATTTGAATGATTAAGATAAATTATTGAAGTTGCTTTGGGCAAAAATATATCTACAAATTTTAGTAGATTATTATGCTAGAAATTTGATAAATAGTCAATCATATTGAGTGTGGGACTAGTGTAGTAGAAGAGTAATAGTATTTCTCAAGGATCTAGTATACTATAACTGTAGGCGTAGCACGCCATCCATTTGGCAGAGCAAAATGCGGCTTTACAGCAGTATTTCATTTCAAATACAACCAAAAACAGCCCATAACCACAAAGAAAATCGGTGCCAAAATTAATCTCGATATCTTTTTCCATTCAGCTTTAATCGCGATGTCCACAAACAGACAGACAAGCACACAGACAAACAGACGAACGGATATGGCTAAATCAATTCAAGATTCTGATTTAATGATTCTGAATAAGACTACATATACTTTCCTTTACTTACCACACTACTTTCAAAGAAGTAAATGAATACGGACCAACACTTCGAATGTAGAGTATAAAAATTCTATCGGCATCAACCCGTAGCTCCGTTAGTTGCTCAATTAAACAAATTCTAATTTCCGTCTGATACAATTTATTATAATTGAGGTAATTAAATTTGTATTTAATACTAGTGTCGGAGTGTAAATTTGCGTGACTACCAGAAACGAAATTACATCATTTTTAACACTCAAAGCGATTTGGTAAAAACATTTTGAACTTTTCAGTTTATTTATCATTTTAAAAAAATACACAAAAATCACAACATTTTCCGTAATTATTTGAATTTCCTTTTTCCAATTTGAATAAATGGAAAATAGGGAAAGATTTAATCAGATTGATAGCTTTTTTCAAAATTATAGAAAAAATAGTACGAGGAAATATATCGTAAAAATATATAATATTAATATTATTTTTCAAGAAATGTTTCTGGAAATTTTCAAATTGATATCAATTAGTCCAGAAGACTAATTTCAAAAGTATTTTAATATAATTGAAGAAATTTTCATTGAAGGAAACAATTAAATATTTTCTCCAATTTTGTTAGTCCTTTCGTTAAAATTATAAACCCTTTATTAAACTCATTTCCTCTCTTGTCGGCGGGAGACCCAAATTCTTAACCCCGTACTATTTTTCCCAGCCCTACGCCCTACTTTTTGCGTCATAGCGAAACATACTGTAAAATAAAATTAATTATTATTTTTTTCCGTTTTATTTCATCAGATTTCAGAATTCATCTCAGCCTCTTGACAAATATTGACAATGATTTCCGCAAGTTCCGCAGCAACATTGCACCATTTTAAATAATTGAAATCCTGCAAAGCGAGTCAAAGATTTATATAATGTTATATAATGCGCATATATAGATATATCTTGTGATTTCATTAACACTTTTCTTATAAATTAAAAATTAAATCAGTAGAGTGAAAGAGATAGATAAGGGTGATGGGGAGAAAGAGTGAAGGAGCGCATGAGGAACCATTTATCAAAAAATAAAAGACAAAAAATACCCATACACACTCTCGCTCTCTCTCTCTCCATCATTGCGTTCTGAGGGCATGAAAATCACAACTAGTGGTTGCTACTCAGTCAAAAGAATGCTGCATAAATTTTTCTTATAGTAAACCGCAATGTGGCTTGGAAGGAGCCTAAGGAGCAAGGATAAAAAATTTATAGCAAAAAGAAAAATTCATAAAAAGAAAACCAACAAACGAACGAACGAGCCAACAACAAATAAATATTCATACAAAGGAAAATACCATGGAAGTCAATGTACGCATATTAAAATGCACTGAAAGAAAACAGAAAAAATGAAATTTGCCTGCAAAGCAAATTGAATGAAATCGACTCGTTAAAAAATAAATAAGGTCGACGAAGGCAGAAAATGAAGATGATGAAAAGGGAAGAAGATGATGCACAAGTAGAGGAAGAAGTACGAACAGGAAGTCAAATGAAGTCGAACGGATTGAATGGATGACTGATAACGGACAGAAGGAGAGTGAAATTAACGAAGGCGCGTCGGACCAATGGATGTGGAAAGGACACTCAAAACGAGAAGACTGCCTGCCAATCGACCGACCGACAAGACAAAAAGTAATAATGAGGAAAACAACAAAGGTTGAGACAAACAACAAAAATTGACAATAATATTGCAAATAGAAAAATGCTCCGACAAACGGAATTTATATACAAAACAACAACAAAACAACTGAAACACAACAATTCTGACTTGGCAGCAATGAGGAAGCATGGTCATACTAGTGCACGTCGGAGAAAACTTCAATTCAAGTGACTTCTTATAATAGAATTAATAGCAGGATCTTCCTCCTCTAGGGTCTCGGGGGGCACGAGGGGCGATAAAAAATGAAAGGGACACTGAATAAAACGAAGACGAATAAAAGCTGCAAGGACACAGAATAAAAAGAAATCAAATCAAGTCAAAGCAAGTAAACAATGGAGAAAGTAGCAAAATCATAAAAAGGAAAATATAACGAAAGCAGGAATAAAACGAAGAACAAAACACGGAAGGACTTAAATCCATGAGCGGTGCAATAGCAGTAGCGGCAACAATCAACCAGTCAGCCATCCTTTCTATATTCATATACAGTCAGTCACCGCTTCCAGGTTTCGCATTGATGAACTCTAGCAAATTCCATTCATTCATTCGATTGTTGCTCGGAAAAGCGTCCGCAAGGATATCCTTTGGGGGATAATACTAACCAAAGAAGCAGAATCATATTACAGACGGTCATAATGCCTTTCACCTCAGCCATTTCTACACATCAGGTTACCAACATTGCCACCGGTTATGAATCTATAAAAGTTATATCGTAGGCAATTCAGTATATTCGTTTTTTGTATTTCACACGATCTTTGTTTTTATCTTTGCCTAACAACATTGTTGACTAACTGACTGACTTTAGTAACCAAGTCAGTGAATGGACTGGGCTGGGCTGGTAGAGGTGCTATGCGTTCACAATTGCGCCACCGGTTACTTCGTCTCTACGTTTTTTATGAATCTACTTCTTATCCCACTTTTAGTTTCTTTTGTACTTCTTTGCATCTATGGCAACGGTGGCATCCCTAACACCAAGAGATGGGTTATGATTATGAACGGAAAAATGAAAGCGGAAGTTTGTTAAGGACTCAACATCGGCAGGTTGTGATAATACGAATGAATAAAGAAGAAAAAAACTGGTATGCATCAACGACAGGACCATTTAGTCTGATTGTTCGTTGGATGGTTGATTCCACACATACACGCACACACAAACATCCACACTTTCATAAATTCGTACTAGTTACCGCCCTCCCCTCCCTTTCATCGAACGCACATATTTGCAACACAATGGAAGCGTATTAATGAGAATCAACAGAAGTGTCAGCAAATAATAATAATAATAATAATATTTAAAGATTTGGTGTTGACTAGCAAGTATACAATTATGAACTCACAAGGAATTTTTGAAAATAAATATGGGTTTGTTAAAAAAGACTCGTACAATTTTTGCAATATTTTTAGTTTTGTAAAAGACTTTTAGAATAAATATAGCAGTAATCTTTTTAGTAAAGTCTTAGTCCCTCAGTTTTCTATTTCATTATGAATTTTGTAATTTCGCCATGTAAGTGCCAGATATTTTATCCAGCTTCCTTTGAGTGTTAATGTATTGGACAAGTTTGCTTCTGCATGGTATTGAATTCGATGTGGCGTCATTTTTAAAACGGGGTCATTTGGTGTATATTTTTTAAATTTCAAAAACAAATCGAAATCACATAAAATTTTTTTATAAGCTAATATAGTAAAATGACGATAATTTGAAATTGAAATAATTCTCAAAAACGCTTTGAAAACGTTGACCAACACTGATTTCAATTTCAGTAATTCTTCGCTTGCGTTTTATCACCAACATTTTTTTCCGTATTTGTTTATTATTTTCATCGTTTTTACAATTTGCAAAAACTGCAACGCTTCGCTGTCTTTGTTGTTGTCGTTGTTCTGGGTGTTGTTGTTGTTGTCATTTCTGCTGTTATGACTTTTGAGCAGAGACTCGATTTGTCACCTCAGTATCGTTTGTCGATATTTATCGCTAAGATTCACCAAACACACACACTTTCCTGTCTCGCTCACGTACACACGCTCACACACACACATTCACACTCAATTAAAGCATTCGAATAGGTTGACTGTTTTTTCAATTTTCTGCTCACGTGATTGTTGCTGCCGCTGTGACTACTTTTATTGGAGTAACCACGAGCGCTTTATAAATTTCAAAATCAAGTGGAAATAAACATTTATCCCGTTAACATATACGAACGGAAATACGGTACCCTACTGCATCAGCCGCCCCCTTACGAACAATGAAGAAGGCACCTCAGGTGCTCAGCAATATCCTTCGAACAACAGCAAAACCAGCAAAATCCTTTGGTCTACGCGAGATATAAAGCACGCGCCGTAGTCTGACACGACGTGGCGTCCCCACACATCCATCGCCAGACGGTTGTCCTTTCTGTCTTGGCCTGCCCGATGGTGCAACGACTTTCGCTTGTTTCCCTGCTTTCCCTCCTTCTAACAAAAAAAAAAAAAAAAAAAAAAAAAAAAAAAAAAAAACACCGATAACGCATTTTTTTGCGTCGTTTCTGAAGTTTTTATTTACTTTGCATTAAAATTGTTTTTCTCTTTATTGTGTCCATTGCAATTTTTGTTTTTGCTATTGTCGTTCTTTTGTTATTGTTTGTGTTTTTACTTTTTACAGCTGCGCAGCTTCAATACCATTTTCCAAGTGTTTGGTTTATGCTTTTTGACTTCGATTTCTCCTCCTCCTTCTTCCCGATAACTCCCTTTAGACAAAAGCAATGTCAATGCTTTTTACAGTCTGCCGTCATGAATTCCTTTGCATAACTGTAGGCGCATTGAAAAATACTCTCGTTTCAGACGCTCCTTCGCATAATTTTACTACCCCATGAAAAGTTCGCATCGATTTGGTTTCAACTCATTGCTTGGGTTGTTGGAGATTCACCGGAGGATCAAGCGATCAACGTAGTAACCAACGGACCTCAAAACCCCCAACTCCCCCCCAGCCCGGTGACGTTCAATTGCATCCAATGACATCGTTATCGTTCTGGTCGTTCAGGTCGTTCTCGCTTTCCATCGGTTTGATGTTTCATTAAAATTGTTTGAATTGTTGTTTGTTCAACATGAACTCATGCCAATGGATGATGCTGGATGATGCTGACTTTTGTTGTTTTCCATTCCTATTAGTGCAGAGAAGGGAAGGAATAAATAAATTCGCAATTTCTCCCTTCTACACGCCCCTTCACACATGAGTCACAAGCGAACACACACATACGAAACCACATCTGAATTAATAGGGAGGCGAACCTACGAGTATAAGAAAATATTTTATTTGTTGAGTCGCCACAACGCATAAGGATTGTTTGTAAAGTATATATCTATTTGTCAATACAAATGCATAAAAGCCATTGAGAGTATTTACACATATTTTCAATACAAAATATTCAATATCGTTTTAGTCAACTTCAATTTTAGGGCAAAAATCATATCAGTTTATCAATTAAATATTAAAATTAAAATTCCTCAAGTTTTCACTTTTCACTTTCAAGGAACGCTCTATGGAAATAGCTATGAAAAAATTATAAAATAAATAAATAGATAAATTAAGTTGGTTTATTCGGAAAACACTAATGAAGCTCGTCAGACCTCCAAAAACAAAATAAATTTAGAAGGAGATAAGATTCTGTTCATTTCTTTTATACGTTTATCCTATTCGCGAACATTCTAGTTAATACCTTTGCCTATCTGACTATATCTATGTAATCGTAATTAAAACCTCTCCAATCTCACCATACTCTCCTCTCCTACTACTTTGTCCGTAAGGACCACCTGTCACCTCATCCACGCCTACAACAATAATTAATTACTTAATTCAAATAAAATCCTTTACAGATTTAAAAGGATCTCTAGTAGTCCTAGCCGGAGGCTCAAATGAATAAAAGCATCCGTTATCATTCGGTGGAAGTTCTCTGGATGTGGTTAAATTTGCGGCTTTCGTAAAAATTCAATGAAACTGACGAACGAACGACTGACGCGTAGCACATGCAACGCACTCAAACGAAAAAAGAATCCATTTTATTAATTTCACTCATTTCACAGATTTAATTTCTTATATTCCATTTAATACGATATATATTTCATTTATATTCATTACCTGCAGGCTGTCTGGGGCAACTCTATTCAAGTGGCAATGACTGAAACTCAATGGAAGCCAGACGCTACGAAAATGTTCAACGGAGCTTTATCTTGATTAGTTTTAAATTCAAAAATAGCAAGCAAGTGCGCTAACTCCAGCCTGTCCGAACTTTATATACCCTACGTCTATAACAGAAATTTATAGTTTGATTTTAATAACCGGTAGGCGGTACAAACTCATTTCTTAGGGTTAACATCTTCATAGACTGTATATTTTTTACTAAAATTTTAGCTCCATGTTTACTTTGCGAACAGAGAAAATGAGCTGTAGCCACAGATGAACCTACATCGTCTTTATGATGTCGCCGCGCAGGCATACAAACAGGTGGGTAGGCAGACAAATAGACAGACAGACAGACATGAATAAATGGACTTAGTCTTCAGAATATATTCTTTACTATACCGACAGCATGTCTCTAATGCATTACAAATGGCGGAATAAAGTGAATATACCTTGCTGCTTTAGGGTGTAGGGTACAAAAATGAAAAAAGGAAGATAGATGTGAAATAAAGAGGATTAAGCATTTTTAAAAAAACCTTAAAAAGTTAAAGCTTTAAAAAATCGTAAAGCGTTAAAGCTTTGATTGATTTTTACTTTAATAAATTTGTTTAAAAAGAAATTCATAACACGCAATAAAGTCACACGAATTTGAATTCATTTGCTAGATAGAATTTTCTCATCTTGTAAATAATTACATTTAATTTCGCTTCAAAGAATTGAAAATAATTATATTGGACTTTCCAATAGAGACATAACAATTTAATCTATTAATGCTTGCGCACTTCTGAAAACCTGTTCGTATTTCGATAAAGCTACATTTTCACCGGTTATGCCCCAAAGCGTGTGAGGTTTTGAAATTATTAACATTTCGTATGCCAAGACTAATTTGCAGTGCAACGTTGTGGTGCATCGAGTTGATCCGAGTGTATTTTCTTTAAATTATATTAAGTCGTTATTCGAAAACCTCTATCACTATTCCTTTAATCTTAAACAATTTTTGGTGTATTTCCATAAAATCTGTTTCCTTTTTGCTTTATTGTTTTGTATTATTTTTTAACGATTGCCGATTTATTCGAGCGTGAAAACTTTTCTTTTAGCAATTGATGAATGATGACGTCCGGGAAGCAGGACATTCACCATCATTCATTCATTCATTCACTCATTCATTTTAATTCACTTGTGCTGCTTCTCATTTTTTCCTTTTTCTATTTCTTTTGCAAAGAAACTTTTGTGGGTTTGATATTTCAAGATGGTGTCATAGAGCGTGGCATAGTCGAATGATTTATTATTGACGTCAAATTGCGCGTGAATATTTAACAAAAGAAAAGAAGAAGACGACGAAAGGAAGAAAAACATACAAACAAACAAATTTTTGGCAAACAGAAACCGAACTACAAGATGTGAGAAAATTGAAGACTCAATTTTTTTTGATTTTGTGAAAGAATCCTCCTAAGAAAAATATAGAGGGTGTCACGAAAGAAGGTAAGAATTTTCAGATTAAATTGAAGAATATTTAAATAAATTCGAATAAAATTCTTTGAAAAAACTTTGACTGGATTATTATCCTTAATCCTTTAGCTTTCAAAAATTTCTGCAATTTGCGAATACTTCGTCTCTAGCATCCTTCCACCGTCAGGCGCCAGAGTAATTTTGACAGAACAGCCAACAAGCACTCGAGTCATTAGTTCGCGATGTCACCACTTAAAGTAACCGTCAACTGTCAACCATCAAGCATCAGCAAACGGCAGGCAATCGACTCGATCCTTGTGTCAACGACCAGATATTACACCCATCTTTTCTCGCCCGCCGTCTCCTAACTTAAAACTAATAGCAGATACCGCAAATAGATTTTAACATTACAAATTTCTCTGATGCTGCCGCTGCCGCTGCTTCTGCTGCTGCTGAGACAGCTAAGACTACATTATATTTTACAAGAGATACATTAGTCTTGAAATTTTCTAAGATCGGGAAGTGAAAACTTTTTAATACTTTGTAGGGTATGATGATAGTCTCAGAATGGATGCAGGATGGAAGAGAAAAGCAAAATTTATACGAGTTCTTCTCACGTGCGACAATGAGCGACAATGTCAAGCGTAAGCCAGCGACCGACCACGACCGCAGCGACTGAGATTAGATAATGTAAACTTTTGAAAAATGTAACGAAAATCCCCGTCGTTCGACTAAAGAATGAAATGAATACAACGGTAATGGCATTCGCAAACACGATGAAAACGACGGCGACGAGGAGAAATATTATCGCAGTGAAAAAGAAAAGGAAAAAGTAAGGAAAGAAGAAAGTTTTGTTGGACCAAATTGATAAATAGTGCGGATCAGAGATACCTTTGCAGGAGCAACTAGCTACTTAATGTGGATTCTACAGTGCAGAAAACAAGTTGGCAACACTACTACCATCACCCACTGCGTGATATGACACCAAACGCGACGGGACATGACACCTCTTCATCAATTTGGAACCAACAGCGCGGCAATGGTTAAATACAAATAAATGTCGTTCTGTTTTCTTTTTGGAAAAAACTTTGAAATCAAATGGAATTTCTTGAGAGTCTTTTATCAGCTCAAGCAGCAGACTTTCATTCATTTCATTCACTAGTAGAGCGATCTTATTCTTTCGATTAGACTAAATCCCAAAAGATAATTTTAAGCCGAGGCAAAAACCAAAATGGGTATGAAAATTTCTTTTGCACTCTGGGATAGAATTTTCGCTCACAATCATCTGAATCTCGCCCAAATCACACAAAATGTCTGGCTAGGACAGAATTTCTGACGGTTCTCCAAGGAATTATAGAGGAATAGTCATTTAATTATTTTGAAAATTTGTCCTCCAACTCAGATTTTGCGTCACTAATTGCCTGAATAAATCTCATGGATTCGTCCGCAGCACACGTTTGACTTCCTAGTAAACCACTGGAGCTCAGAAAGTTCAGAATAGTTTCATCCGAGCTGAATTGTGGATCACTCTTCCGCATTTCCAAGGTGTATGAAAATTATTTTGTAAGAAAAGGTTATTGATGGCGATTTCTTAATGACAGATTCCAGGAAAACATTTATGATTACCACGAAATTATGATGATAATCATAAAAAGATATGCCAACACTGAGTCTGCCCCAGTACCAGTCACATACTTACAAATTTCATGGTCACTTATCGTAGGTTAAGAAATCAAAATAAATTATCACTATTGGTGTTTAATAATCAATCACGGTTTGCTGTTAAACGAATGAAAAAAATGAATATGATTGGAGAAATTATACCTAACAAAAAAATCCAAAGAAGTTAAAAACATAAAAACTATTTCAATTTCAAATAATTCCAAAGTCAATTATATTGAAATAATTTTATTAACCCGAATAACGAGTAAGAAATAACGGATATTCATCTCTATTACATCGATTCCATAATTCTCTTCATAAGGAATTGCAGAATATGAAAGATTGACAAAGCATGATCATGTGTGTGTGAGTGGGAGAGAGATACAGGCAGGAAAAGCAAAAATTGTATAGCAAAAAAACGTTAACTATAATGAATGGTATGGGTCGATAATTTTAGCCGCCTTTGCTTTTGAGTTTCCAGTAAGAAATTTATTGGCATTTGGGTTTGCAGGCAAAGCAACTTTTATTGTTGCTGCTGGTGGTGTTGGTGGTGGTGCTGCCACCTGTATTGGCAAGATCACTTCATACGTAAGAAAACAATCTCAAGTCGGTTGTTGTAAGTTCGTCTGCTTACGTCAATTGAAATCACTAGAAAGCATCTATCTTTATGTTTCCCTCCTTCTTCGGTCACCTTTTTTCCTTAATTCTTTTCGTTTTTTTTATCTTAAGGCACAACAATGTTGATGGATAACCATGGTGTTTATGATGATTACTTCGTCTGTACATCGCTTGCAAACCACGTTGGCGTTTTCGTCCAAAATCATCATCTTGTTAGGAAATTTCGAGAAAACTACTAGAGAGCAAGGAGAGAGGCGGTGATAAAAATTGGAGCATAAATAATTTTAAAGTGCGCAATTTGATCGATCCAAATAAATGCCGCTCCTGCGTCTTAACACGAACGATCTAGCCAACACAGCCAGATCAAGTTAGAAATGTTCTGTCTGGCAGAATAGACTCAACAGAATCAAGTCGAGTCGTCTCAAAGGAGTTTTTTATGATTCCACCTAAAGGAAGTGAATGCCTGATGGAATGCGGTTATTAAGCAAGTCTTCATAACTCAATTATAATAAACAATCGAGTTCTTTGGCCAAGATTTTCACTGTCAGGCAATAAATTCTTTTAACCCAAGCGCAAAAAATTTCACAAAATTAATTGAAATCAGAAAAATTAAAATGATTATTAATTAAAAATTATTAAACGAAAAACTTCAAATTTCGGTAAGTACGAATTCAAATTATTAACAATATTGTTTATCAAGAGCATAATCCAGATGGCTAAATTAAAAACGAGCTAATAGAAATAATTAAAGTGAATACGACTCATTTAATTCGTTTTCAGTTATTTCATAATTTCATTGAAAATGCAATCTAAATTTGTAGAATTGTTTTGAGTGATTTGAAAAAATGATGTGTGACATGAAAATAATCATAATAATGACTAAAAACGAAACTATTTTCGTTAAAATTATTGAAATTTATAGTAATAGTCGTGGAAGAAGCCGATGAAAGGCTTTATTCCAAAAGCTACTAAATGCATATCAATATTATCATACAACAACAACAACAAAGGGTAGGATAAATCGAAAATAGCAAAATATTTAACATGATGATACACTTTATGAAAATCAAAATGTTAATTAAAATTTTAAACAAATTAAAATGAATATTTGATATCGAAAGGATAAAGCATAGTTTGGTGAGAAAATAATCACATTAAAAATGAGAGGAGGGGTGAGAACGTGTCACTGCCGCGACATATCACATGTTTTGCCCTATAAAATATTCATTTAATACGAGAATAATTGTAAAATTTTGATACTGTAAAATCTCATTGTTTATTAGAATTTTTCTGTTTTATTCAATATTTAAGCTTTGTGATTTGTTGGAATTTATTGGAGATATAAAGGTTTAATTTTGTGATAGAACAATAAACGAAATTTCTATTGGGATTATTTGACAATTATTTATTTTAATCGAGAATAGCATGAAATATTTTAACAAATAGTTCTCATATAGTATTTCCCTTTTCACCCTGGAAAGTCCTAAAAGCATTCGTAATCCTTTGACGAGCTGCATACGAAGCAATATGCACGCATTCACGCACACACATATACATACAAACTTTAGAGATTTTAATTACAATCGTGCGTTAGTGCACAAATATCATTGATAAAAGCATTCATATATCGCAATAACAACAAAAACAACACTAGCATTTCGAACAAACCAATGGGGGGAAAACGACCGATTGAAAAGGATTGTCAATAATTTAACATAAATTCCTTCACTTTGCCAATTTATCTATTATTTGCATTGGAATTTGAGTTTGAAATGAAATTGGTATTTAAATTCAAACAACAGGAATGACAACAACAAGAACAACAAGTGGTAGGGGATGGTGATAATACTTTGCCTTGTTGTTTGTCGAATTCAAATTCTTCTGTTAGTTGTTTGTCAGTGAGTAGAATATTATGTAGTATAGACAACTGCTCATGACAGTAATAAACTAGTGAGCAAACACACGTCAGTAACGACAACACCACCAACAACAACAACAACACCCCAACGGCAATCGCAACGACTGAGGAGTAAAAAGAACGAGAACGAACGAACGAACCTGATGTAAAAACTAAAAATATTGAAAATTATTGAGAAAGTTGAAATTAGTTTACCTTCGTAGCCATTATTGTTGTTGCTTCTGTTGCCATTACTGTTGTTGCAATAATTGTTGTTGCGTTTGTTCAAATTATATGCACAATCAGAGCCATTAGTTTATCCTTGACTTGACTAATATTGTTTTGTTTTTGTGTTTTGTAAATATCGTCATCATCGTCATCATTACTATCATCATTTCTATCATCATCATCTTTATCCCTATATTCACCATAATATCTATGGCAATTGTTGTTGTTGCCAGCGTGGTTGACTATCTTTTTATCTCTGTCATTGTTCTTATTCTTGTTCTTGCATTTTGCAAACACTCTTTATATTTGTTGTTGGTTTTTATGTTCGTAACTGCCTCTCACATTTGTATAAAACTGTATATATTTATATATAACTGTTTTAAGCCGTCACTTTTGTTGCCATTGCTACTTGTTGTTATTGTTTCTTAGCTATCTCGTTTTCTTGGTGGCAATGATGGATATGGTGATAACGGTGATGATGGTTATAGTGATGATGTTGTCGGTTATGGTGATAATGATGATGTTGTTGGTTATGGTGATAATGATGTTGTTGTTGTTTATGTTGTCTCTATTACAATTTGCATTTAATATCCTTGCGCGAAGAATTTACAAATGCAATAAACGTAAGAGAAGATCACACGACAAGGGGACCAACAAAAGCAACAGCCACAACCCAGCAACAACAGTAACAACAACAACAACTACAACATCAATGACGAAAGTGCCAAAACAGGACTCGAGAATAAAAGAGAATACAAGAATGCACATGAATCCAAGCGAGAATACACGCTCTCGATGCTTGAGATGCGTTAAGGACATTACCATCTGTTTGCATCTTGACATTCTTTGTAATACGATATAATTTGAATTGTGAGGGGTGGGGGTGGAAGGAGCAGCAAAAGTGTCCTGGAGTGGAAGGAAAATAATAGAAGAGAATCACAAGTTTGGGCATGGCAAGGCATGGATGGAGTACTTTGATAGAAGTCAACAAAATTATAGGATTGGGCCGAGACAAATGAATGGAATGAATAAAATTGAAAGATGTGTGAGAGAGAGAAATAAATAGATACAGTCGAGAATGTGCTTACATATTCAAGATATTGGTAGGTGAAAACAAAACAAAAGCCCATTTTTCTCTCTTCCGGGATGCTTTTTTCTTGCGAACAAACTTCTACCAGAGAACCATTAGTGTTAACAGTATTTTCAGCAAACGTCCGGGCCGAGAAATGAAAAGAAGTAATGAAATGAGAAGTATTCAAGGATAAAGTTTCTCTGTAAGCATAGAATAATGAAAATACTTTAAAAACGACATCAAAGATGCCACGAATGTGATAAACCCAGGAGTGTATCCCAAGTAACATCTCGCAAATATAACAAATTTTAGTTGAGTCTTGAACTTCTTCATGACTACTATTCATATCTCGATGACTGAATGGACTGAATAGACTGTTCTACAAAAATTCTCATCCTGATTTTCTTCAGAATTATTTCAAGCAGTTTTCTTTTATATCTTATCTCATTTTCATCATCATTACGATCCTTGTCTCCATTATAATGACCACTATCGATGCCCATGACCGGCATTATTTGATATTAGACAACATTTTTATCGTTATTGAAAATTATTGACCTTCACATTAATTTTTCATCCATGGTCGCTGAAGCAGCGTGCAGTTATTTGTTGTATTTGTGAGATAGCCGTAAAATATATTAAGAATAAAATTGAAAAAGACTTCATTTTAATCAACTTAAAAACTGATTAATGACGGTTTCCTTCTTCTTCTCTTATATTTATGGCATTTTCACCCGCATTCACATCTTGAATTTTTCTTCAACGTAGGAGAAAAATCGATCCTCAATTAAATTTAACTACCCCTAACCAAACTACAAAGATGCATTTATTGCTATGAAGGAAATATCCTTGCACAACCAGCATAATGCTCTGACATCACTGAAAGCAACAGAAATAAACCGGAGATTATTTAAAGTCATTTATTATTCATTTATTATCAATAGAAAACCACGACATAATTAGAGGAAAAATAAAAACAACGCCATAAAAGAAAATGCAATAAAGAGAACTATTCACAAATTTATGACATCTATATTTTTTATATATCATACATTTATTCTTCTATGCATAAATGAAGACAAGATTTCATAAAAATCTTTTCTTCATTTCTTAATGGAAAGTTTTTCGTTTATTTCATTCAAAATTTTAACTCAATACGAAATATTGATTGAAAGCATTTAATTTTACTTAAAATAACTTGAGAATATTTTGGAAAATATTAAATAAATATTATATAAATATATAAATTATTGATATTTTATTTTTGTCTGGCAAGAAGCTTCATTTTATTACAAAAAATAAAGATCCTTAATACGCATTTAAAATGTTTATCTGTTTTGTGTGATAAACAACAATAATATAAAAGCAAAATTTATAATGAAAACAACAATAAAACACTTTTCCATGATAAATTTTTAAACTAACTTCTAATGAATGAAACTGTTAATGAAGAAGAACAAGAAGAAAATATGGAAAGCAAAGAATTTCAACAAATACCGTTTCTGATAAAAACGAATACTAGTAAGTATTTATTTTTATTTGAAAAATATTTTAAATCCTTTCTCTTTTAAAACATAATCGTTCTCTACTAAATATTATTAATACAATAATAAAGTGTAAGACAATATATTTCAGCCTGGCCGGAGTTCAAACACCCTACACTCGTAATATAAATGTATGGTTTAAATCCAATAACCAATAATATTGAAACCAATATCATTTCAATCAATTTAAGTCCAATTACCAGTAATCTAATAAGCAGTAATGGGCGGATCATGCCCATTTTTGTGTATCTAATTATGGCTCTAATGGTGAGCTCTGGTAGAAGCTGAGATATTTAGTTACTGCCAGAGACAAATGCGTAACAACTTTAAACATTTATGTATTAAACAATTTGTAGTAACGGTGATTGTTTGTGCTACATTTTATGTTATCTTTATAATTATTGTTGGGTGGATTCATTTTTTGCAAAAGGAATCAATAATCCGTGTACAAACATTAAACTTCGAACATAGATATATTTATATGGGGTGCCATAGGTGGGTGTGGTTCTTATCCCCTTGCCCCGATCTTAACTAACAAACAGTATATAATACTTTCGTGAGAATAACTCTTCTTGTTCTCCCATAATCGCGGTTTCTCGAGACGGACAAACAGACAAACAGGCTGACTGACAGTCAGATAGACGGACGGACAGGGCTAAAACGTCTCGATGAGGTGAATCTTAGCCAGAATATGTATAATTTTCCATAACTACGACGCCTCCTTTAACATGCTACAAGCGGATAGATAAACTTAATATATCCTTCTTCATTTGAGTGTAGGGTATAAACATTTTGTGATTATTATACAAATGAAATGTAATAAATTATGGAATTAGTAAACGATGAAGTTTTTGAAATTCCGTAAAAACAAAATTGAATGAAATTGAATGAAAAGTAACAATAAAATAAATTCTTCCTCGCAAATCACTTAAGTGATTCTTCTGCTCAAGTATTTCGAGTCAAAACTAGGAGTGAAAGAATTGAGATGAAAATCGAAAGAGAAATAGAAAAGATTTCTACATAAGATGAGACGAAAAAATCAATAGAAGGTTCCCTTTTACAGGTTTTACATTAAATATTTAATTACTTTAAATCTGTATTCAGTTTTGAAATTGTTATCACTTTTAAAATAAAATCGCCTTAATCCCTTTAAGTGTTGGACATTTTCATTAATTATGACAGAAATTAGAAAAAAGTTAAAGAAGAAATCACTTTTAGTAAAAAGAAAACAAAAGTATCTCAACACAAAACGTTAATTATAAAATAATTGCGAGCAAACATAATATTAAATAATTTTGGCAACAAAAGATAAGCCCCAGACAGACAGACAACCGCTACTTCAAAATTCATTGTGTATAAAACTGAAATTATTTTACGAAACAATTTGCGTACGCGGACGCAACCTTCTCTCAAATTGCCAAAGAATTATCTCAAAAATGTCAAAGAAAATTATACCAAAAATAAAAACATCATAATTTTTTGAAATTATGTCTAGGAATTCTTTGTCTGGCTGATAAGAATGCATTGATGTGTTGCCAACCTCTTGCATATTTTATGGAACATAAATCTCGAAGGACGCCGAAAATTGTTTTCGTGTCATAAAGCGGTTGAAAATAGTCGAGCTTTTGACGAACGAAATTAACGTTTTAATGGCAATAACGGTAGTCAAAACAGCAGTAACAAAATATAAAACACTCCAAAATAAAACCATTCCCTCAGACAAATATTTGTGGCCAATTATTCTCGTCCCGATTCCACGAGTGCCATCCAAACAAAAGATAACAAAAAAAATATACAAAATAAAATTAAATAAGAAATAATCTATAAAAAATAACTAAAATATAAATAATAACTTGATAATAAATAATCTAATGTATCTATTACATGTAGTAAATATTTAAAAAATATATAAAACTAAATCACACAGTAAGAAATTAGAGATGAGTTAATAAAAAAACAACAAAACAGTTTAACAAAAAAATATATATTAACTATAAAATAAAAATATTAAAAATATTCAAAACATTAAAATTTCTAATAAAAACAGACTGATGAAAGTAACAAAAGAAGTAAAACAATCATAAAAAAGCATAAGCATACTTTCTTCATAACACATGTTCGTTAGCTCATCCACTCCTTCGCTCCTTCGCTCGTTTCTTTTTTTCCTTGCCCGTGACACTACACAAAGACTTGAAAAGGTAAAGACTTCTTCGCGATCTCGTGGCAACCTTGGCGAGGCAAGCAAATAACGGCTTACATGAACTCGTAAACGCAAAATAAGAACGGAGAGGGTGTTTATCACTAAGACAACCAGCCCTTAAATCCTTCACGAATTCCGTCGTCGTGCACATCAAAGTCGAAGGTACAAAAAGTCAACGAAACAATGAGTGAAGGAATAGGAATACAAAGGATGTGCCCGTACATACCGATAAGTGCTTGCGAACATGAGAACGGAAGGATTAAAAGATGTAGCGATGGAGGAAATACCAAAACAACAAAAAATACCAAATATGGGATCATAGTAAGAAGAAGAGGAAGAATGAACAGAAGGAGGAGAAAAGAAGG
Organism: Physocephala rufipes; assembly: GCA_963966595.1. Lineage (NCBI taxonomy): Eukaryota > Metazoa > Arthropoda > Insecta > Diptera > Conopidae > Physocephala > Physocephala rufipes. The sequence goes on from OZ016505.1 coordinate 22,294,217, forward strand.
ATCAAGACAGTCTTATTATGATACTTTCAAGGTGTATGAAATATAACATTATGGCGGTTATTATTTTGATATGATTGCAATCATTCTTGTCGCTGTCGTTCTATTTAATATCATTCATAATGTCGTACAATGTTTTCTACTTCGCGATATGACACTCTATTTTTTGCAAGGACTTATGATTTTGTTTTCTCCTACTTCTTACGGTTTGTCGTATTGTGTTTGAGCAGAAAACGATATATTCAATTTAAGGAACATCACCACGAACAAGGATACCCCATCATTTTAAATATATACTCCGTTAACAATTTCGATTGAAATTATATTAAGGCAGACTAAAAGCGAATTAGCAATAAAAACTTTAGAGAAAATAAAGATAGAAAATAAAATGTTTAAAGATATTTCTTTGTATGTTCGGTATTGTTTTTTCTAGAAGAATGAAAAAACTCGTATTACAAATTTTATATTTAATTACCGGAATTAGATTTTAATTATTGGGCTCATAGGTAAGCCATTTAAACCTTGTAAAATTGTTAAGAAATTTCAGTTACCTCTGATTAAATTTTGCTTTAGAAAAATTTATCAGAAGTGTTATGACAAAATCGGCTTTAAGAGATTTAAAAGAAATCATTAATTTCAATACATGAACAAATGTATTGTGTGTTAACCAAGACGCATCCTCTACGGGGAGAATTTTTATTAAGAAAAGAAATGCTTTTATAAAAGCAAGCCTCTTTTTATAATAAATGATGTGCTCGTGACAATAATATAAAGAAGATAAATTATGTTGTCGACTTGTTTAATAGCAGCCTGCTTGTGCACTGTGGACCCACTACTAATTTTGAATTTTATACAGTACCTAAAAGTATTCAGTAATACGTCGCCATCAACAACCTTTTCAAGGACTTTCGCGAGGAAACAATTCTCACGAGGACGTAAGCGTCTGTTCTATACCTATACCGAGAATACATTAAACAAACCTTAAGTATTCTCAATCTTACAATTTCACATACGAGATGCTAAGTATTAAATTCAATTACATAGATGTATCTGTGAAATCATTTTACTACGAAACTTTAATATATTATATTAATAAAATATCTTTAATAATATACCAATTTCAGCAATAATATAATGTTTACAACGGATTTTCTCTAGCTTCTAAATCTACCATCATTTCATCGACGGATCGGAATAATCAAAGATTACCAAGTAAAGAATTTTCTATCAAGAAATCATCGAATCACTTTCAATCATTAAAAAAATCTTCATTCTGTTCACTCATCTTTCCATCCTAACTACCAGTCCAATAAGCAGCATATTCTCGTAATAACACGTTTCCTTAATGTCATCGTTTCCTTCACGTTTTTATAATATACTAATGCTTTCTTCCACTTAACTTTATTTTTATATAATACTAGTATTGAGAAGAAATATTCATATCATTATTTTTAATCTTATCTTAAAGAAAATTGAAGAATATTTTTTCCTTTTTCAATCTCAGGAAAATCTCAAAAGTAAGAATATATTCGATTTATATAACGCAAAAATTTAATACAAATATACACTAATACTATTGTTGGGAAGGTTTTTGTATCTGATACGAACGCAAACAAATTGAAAGCTTCTTGAAAATAATCTTTTGATAGCTTCGATACTTTTTTTAACGGTGACTAAAGATTTTGGAATACATGCATGATCTACGAAACGCATGCGCACACACATAAAGAGCACACATATCCTTTTACCCTAATCGTAGTAGTCACGGCCAACAACAAAAACAACAACAACGACAACAATAACAAAATGAAAAATGAAAGAAATCAGGATACGTAACAAATTCAAAAGATTTTCAATTCGGGTGCATTAAAATATCAATTTTCATGGAAATCTGCTTTTTTCATGAGCTGTTTTCTTATTCTTGAAAGCTCGTAATGCTAACGAGTAGCCTTCCGCCTTCAAAGTGCTCTTATTAGTGTAATAAAGAGTTCATTAACCAAAAATGAAAACCGTTAGTATAGTTTGATGCGCTTACTAGACTAGAAAATGTTTGCGTCCGGTAATAAATGTATAAATATATTAAACGCATAACATAAAAATTTCAGGAAAAAGTTAATTTTAGAAACGAAAGTGTGGAAAGAAGGAAAAAGTGAAAAATAAAAGAGAAAAAGTTGAATAAGTAGATGGGTAAAGATTGGTCGGACACTAAGTGAAGCTAAAGTTTGAAAAATTGGCTTTGTCCATCGATGCTTCGTTTCAACGTATTTCTGAAGCTCACTCCAATTATTACTACGATAACTATTTCCAAGATATTTAGAACATGAAATTGATTTAAAGAGAGAGAAATGTTTGAACAAGTGCGTGTTTAGAAACGTTTTTTAAACAATTTTTAACTTACATCAAAAAACTAATACTTTCTCCTTCTTTTCCAAAGTATCACTCAAATTGAATAATTTTAAAATATGAATCTATATTCACTTTTTACTAACATTTTGGATCGAGTGTGAGAACGAATTTTTCAGATATTGAAATATTTTATAACAACCAATTTGCGTTCGAGCTGCGTTTTAAGTATATTTTTCCACATAAATACTTTTCGTTTACAGATGAATGGCGCCCCACCCATTTTCGGTATAATCGAATGAAAGTCAAAGCAATACAATACGATGCGATGTAATGCAATTTTATACTAAAGCACGAATTGGAGACCGAGTAGGTGAAATGGCGAGACGGGCGAAGGGTGGAGCTAACCGGTTCGATTGATGCATTATGGTAGAAATTCCAAAATACGCACACGGCTACCAATCCAAATAAATCCTTCTACACGCACACACATCCATGCATACGCACACGTTCACACACGCTCACACCCACTTACCCAAAAACAAATGGCTGCTTTTCAGGCAGTCAAGAAAATGAACAAGCGGGAGTCGGTAAATGCTAGCGGGGGTGGGTGGTAAATGCTACTTAATGGTATTAAATTTCATTTGGTGCGAACGAGTTGAACTTACGCGAATTGGTCTTACACTAAAATCATTATTTTGCATATTGTTGCCTTTCTTCATCCCCCTCCCCCCACCCTCCCCCAACACATGACGACAACAAAGACAACACGAGATCGCTTTTTATGGTTGAATAATTCGCCATTACCGTTACCGTTGCCGTCTTTGGTTATTTCCTTTGCCGTTGCAGCCACCATTGCCTTTGCTTTTGCCATGCCCTTATCACTTCCTTTGCAGCTGATTTTGCTGTTGCCTTCGCTGCTGCCGCATTATTTGCGTTTTGTATGCAATTTGCATTCGCATTCAATGCGAACGAACCATCTTTGATTATTCATCTGGTGAAGATGTTTCACATTGGATCACGCTTCAATGAACGAACGGATGGAGCAGCGGCAGCATTAACTTTTGGCATTCAGTGGCTTCAATCTTGCAACATTCGCTTTTCCTTTGATACGATGCAACGATATTAAGCGATTTCCATGCTAAAATATTTAGAATATAAACGCATAAAAATAATTTCGTTGCGAAAATGATTTCTTTACAAAATTTTAAATGAATAAAATTAAAATTTTATTGCAGATTTCTTTTAGAATGAAATTTTGTGGGAATGGTGCGAAGGGTGATGCAGGAGTTTAAGAGAAAGTACATGGAGCAAAACCGAAATTTTTAAATTGTTCGGCAATGTTTATATTTATTGGTTACTTAAGGGCCGTTAGTTTTCTGCGTGGAAGTGATATCGCTTTTATGTATTTAATGCTTAACGTGCCCAAGGATGTGCTTAAACTGCTTCGAACTTTAAATATTTAATTTTGTAGCAGAGATAAAAGTAAAAGTCCTTCTTGTTCACAAAACTACAGTTTTATCCCGCAGCGACTTTTTTAAAAACGCTAGGATAAAACGGAGAAAAAATGTATGTTTGATGAAATAATTTATCCTAAGTATTAATGTATTAGCGCAAATAGCCCCGCCGATAACTAAACCCGGTTCGTCTATTCCCATAACTCACTTTTCAACGAAACCTCGAAATAAATCAGAGCAATTTCTTTATGCCCTTTCTAAGTATTCTTGGCAGTCAATTTCTCTCACTCTCATGAATAAAATAAGGCAGTATATCCTTTTCGTATAATTTCAAAAAAACCAAAAAAGCCACACATAAAAATATTTCACACTTAATTGTCCACAAATTAGTGGAAATGGCATGGAAAGCACTAATAGTTACAAAAAAACGGCCAAAAGAGAAACGAAAACCTTACCGATATTCCAACAACAACAATAATGCTGTGAATAAAACGTCATAATATAAAAAGACCTCTTAGGCTAAGGAAGGAGGTAATAAAGGAAAGAAGAAAAGCAGAAAGGAATTAAGGAATACACGGAAGAAGGAGGAAGGCAGCAGAGGAAGAGGTTCTATTAAAGATAAAATGAATAAAACTTTCAAAAAAGTAATAAAAGCAAACTCGCATACGGAACAAAAAACTGCTCAACAGCTTCCAAGGACAATATAATTTGTTATCCTGATTTACGACGTCGAGAAACCAAAGCAAAGCAAAAGAAACAAAAGAAAACTACTACACAAACGACACAAGAGTAAATCCGAAGCCTAAATACGGTGAAGGGAGTAGATGGGGGAGATTTTTACAGGAATAAAAGATACCACCAGAATACGTCAAAACACTGAAAGAAATTACGATAAAGTAATATTGAGAAATTTCTAAAATTGTTTAAGTAAACCTGCTTTTCGGAATTTCTGGTCTCCGGTTTAACATTTTGCTAAACCAGGAATAAATATTTAATTTTTATTTTAAAAATAAATTCAAATTAATATAATTTAAAGTTCGGTGTCTTTGAATTACGTTCGAAACTTCATTTTCCAAAGTCAAAAAGGAACGAAAAAATCTGAAGATGAATACAGAATAGATAACTAATATGGATAGCGAGGAAGATTTTTGTAACGAGTTGCTGCGGGTACAGAAAAAATTGGACAGACTGTGCCGAGAACCCGTACGAAGGTATAAATAGAAGAATTAAAAGGTAGAGAAAACGTTACAACGGCATCGAAGCAGGAGAAGAAGAAACAGATAGTAATAGTGTTTGGTCTAAAAAATGCATTCGAAATGCCAACAAAACAACAATTTCCGTTTCCTTAACAATTTTTAATTTAGATCCTTTTAAAACTTGTTCTCTTGGTTTACATCCATTTCATCTAAACACTCTGTTCTATTGCTCAAAGATAGCTAGACCATGATTCCTGACTCTTTCAGTTCCTCCCTCTTCATATCTGTCTCCTTCAAAAAACGCAGACCCCTGACTGGCATTTATTTCGGCTTAAAAAATATTTTCTGGCTGGTTTTATCTTTTTTTATTTAAAACAAAGCCTAAAACAAAAACACAAACGCCATTTTGTTTCTGCAGTAAAGCCAAAAAAAAACAATTAATTTTGCTCTTTGCAAGTCTCCTCAATGCACTATCATAGATTTTATATGATCCCGAAAATTGTTCTCCTTCTAAAGAAAGGAGAACTAATCCGGACTTCTTCTCCTCCCATTTCTCTACCCTCCCTTTGGCTAACTAACTGGCCCTTATCGATGGTCTCTGAAATTGATATTTGAAAACTAAGTGGTCGTATCCCGATGGTCCCGCTGGATGTCATCACGTTATCGACTTATCAAAGAATCATACCAACAAAGTAAAAGAATAAAAAAATTACTTGAGTGGAATAGTCTAAATATTTGGCATTCAATTGGCGCTCCCCAGAAAAAATTTAAGATTCCCTTTGAAAGGATTTTGTCATTTTTTAGTACTTTGGCGATCGTTACACCCACCAAGGATCTGTTTCCATGCAAAATGAATACTTTAATTTCTAACATTTTGCGAAATTATTGCAATTCAGTTTCATCTGACATTATTACAAACCTAAAAGCGTGCAGCGTGAGCGTGCAGCTCAAGAGTTTTGAGATTGCTCGAAAATTACTTGCAATTATTGAACTTTTCTAAAGTTTTGTTTTATTGAAAGCAGAAAGAGATACTAAGAACTTTAAAAAATACAGCAATAAGCAAGGAAACATTAAAAACAACAACAACAATATCAATATTAATAATAACAATAATAGTAGAGAAAAAACAACAAAAAATAACAAAAATAACACAAATGATTTTATCAGAAACAAACCAACCAAATATCAAGAGGTACGACTGCCTTTCTTTTGATTTTAAGTACTTCATACTTCTTTTCCTTCTAGATTTTCTTACTTTCATAAATATTATTCTTTTTGCGCTTTTGTTATTCTGCTGTTACCAACATTAATGGATATTGCATGTTGAGATTTTTGTTCCTTTTCGTTCTTCTGCCACACTTCTTAACTTGGATTGAGTCGAGTTCAAATTCCCAAAAGTCAAAAATGCATTTTCTTGAAAAAGAATTATATGAACAAGTCAAAACTGCTGAAATGGAAACTTCACATAGACAATAACAATAGTAATAAAAACAATAATAATGATAACAATAATAATAATAATAATAATAATAATAATAATAATAATAATAATAAAAACTTTAAGAAGCAAACATCGAAAAACGCTAACACAAAAACTAGTAACCAACAGGCTTCTAAGAGGCAAGGAAATTTAATATTCATAAGACTACAACTAAAACCGCTTTTAACTTAGATAAGTTGTATCGCCGTAGATATATGCTACTGTAATTTGTGTAGGAGTTTTCAATATATCTTGAGAACATATTCCTTTAAATTACAAATTTAGACAAAACAAAAATTTGGACAAAATCGTCAATATTCATTCGATTTTCAGCTTCCATTATTCATTAAATAACATCATTCAAATTTGGCTCCAACGCTCAATTCACGCACGTCACAAAAACGCTGCTAAAGCGTCTTTCTAAGTGTTAGTTTTATGAATACAATGTCAAACCCGATTTACGTCAGAGGTATTCTAATTTGGAATTGTCGTGGCTACAAAAAACAAAATCAGATCCAATAAAGGAATTGTCATGCAATGTTCGTTGAAGATTTCTTAAAGAAGCGAACTAAAAGCATCCTTTGCTATCATTCTGAAGCAACAGAAACTCTTCTCTCTCAGGTTTGTGCTGCTCCTGAAGTTGCTGGATTTTCTTTTATTTGTTGATTTTGTTTGCGTTAATGTTGGTGCTCCTCATAACCGTCGGTTCAGAACTGCTTTGTTCAAATTCTTTGCCATTGTTGTTGGGTAGAACTGTTGTTGTTGCTGATTTTGTTATTGTTATTACTGTTATTTCACTTGTCGTTTTTGTTGTGGTTGTAATTGCGGTTTAATTAAGAAAATTGATAATTAGTTTTGACAGTTAATGAATTATGTTACGAACTACTTGTGTATATATATGTGTGCGTGTGTGTGTCCTCCGTTAACTTCTTTACACATAAGTTTGAACAAACTCTTTGTGAGTTTTCGCATTCGTATTCATTCATTCGAGTTCAACTTTATTTTCGTATTTCGCGAATAGCGCCTTGGCTTTTGGTCCTTTCGTCGTTTGTGTCTATGTGCGGTATTGTGTGGTATGTGCGTGTGCATTTGAGCGTAGCTTCGTTCAACTTTCTGAAAAATATTACCAGGTTAATATTTTTAGAAACGTGAGACAATTTTTTCGTGATATTGTGGGGTGCAGTCAAAAGTTCAACATCAAAGTAAATAGTTTCAACATCAGATTTATTATAATTTTCTTCTTTAATTTTAACCTTAAAAATTTAAATATTTTCAAAACCTTACAAAAATCCACGGTAGAAATTTAATATCTATAATTTTGTGATTAAATAAAATCGAATAATTAATCAATATTTTTTTAAAAATTATTTTACATGCTAATTAGTATGTTAAAATTGTTTTGTTCGCAGTCAAATTTCGAGTTCGGGATCTTTTTGCAACACTTTTAAAATAGTTTTTAACAGAAAATATTATAAAAATGCCCAATCAATATTTTTAATAAAAACTTCTATTAACGAGTTCATCATCATTGTCATCGTTGTTAAACGTAATTATCAAACTTAACTTTCCATCCATCATTATTACCAACACATAATCTAAAACTAGTTTGAAGTGCTTGAAAAAAATAAGATAAATAAACATCTAAAAGTTTTTCCCCAATTCTCTGAAGTGATTTGTTTTGAAATATTTCCTCTAAAAAATATTCCAAAATCCCGGCAAGCTTTAAGAGTTCACAACAATTTAGGTGGTGAATATTTTGTGGTTACTGTGGGACCATTTACTCCTCCCTCTCGTAATGTCATATCATTTACCGCAACACCGAGCAAGTTTGAAAAACTTACGGACCCTCCTCATTCAATTCAACATCCCCTTAAAAAGAAAAAGAAGAATAAGGATAATTTTGTTAATGATGAATACTTACTCCTTCCTAGATTTTACTCTATTATTTCTTTAAATAAAATTCTTAACTATATAAAACAATCTTTTTACTTAATTCATCGTTTAATATCGTCGGCATTAATTATTTTTAAGGACGATGAAATATCATTAGGGATTCGTTTGTATTTCGTTTAAGTTTTGAACCGCAGGCAGCGGCGCTAGAAGTAGAAAAACCAACACAAAATACTGAATGAATTACTCTAGATTTAAAATATTTATACGCAGATTTATGATACGAATTGCATTTCATGTTTTTCCAGCAACTCCCTCCAGCTAAATATTTATTAATTGACTTAATTTTGCGCTTTCGCTTTTAGTTGTGTTTGCGATTTAAACGCTTATAAAGCGTTACAGATCAACGAATTGAAAGGATTTTCCCGATTGAAAACAAATTTGCATAAAAATCAATTAAAAAGAATTAAGTATTGAATGAATGTAAATACTTTTCAGATCAAAAAATTCGTTTTTATGTCAGTTTATTGTCTTGTTTTTGATTTTTTTTTATCAAACAATAATGTAATACTAAATTGGTTTAATAAATATTTCGATTAACCCAATTGAGAAATTTATCGTACAGAATAAAACAAAACCACTTAAATGGAAATTGTTATGCAATAAATTTAAGGAATTATATTTTAAATATTTCTGCTTGAGCAACAAAAAATGTTTTCAACTGAAATTAAATTAAATAATTTTATTAAAGTTTTTCAACTATTTTCACACGAAATGTTTTTTTGGGCTTTGTTTTGTGCCTTTTTCATTTAAGGATACCGTCAAAATTTTGCCACGATTGCTTCCAAAACGAAGAAGCGTGGGGAGAAGCAGCCTTTCATTGACAAAGAGAAACAACATTTTCGAAGTCTAATACTTTCCAAATTTATCTCATGACATCGCCTCTAGAAAAACTTTCCAATACCCATTTCCTTTCTTATACCCAGTCCTTTTACCCTTGTGTTAGACAACTCTACCTTTCTTTGTCTTTTACTATTTCTATCTGTTTGTTTATTCTGTTATTGCCTGCTCATGTTTTTTGTTATGTTTCGAAAATATCAGTTTTCAACTTTATAAAATCATTAATACTGAATAAATTTAGAAAAGTTCCTTTTTGTTGGTGTTGCCATCGGTAGTTGCTTTTATTGCTATAGTTACAGTTGTTGGAAATTAGTTTTGTTCTGGCATTTATAATGTCGTTAAAATTAAGTTTCAAACATTTTCGCTATTTATTTTAAATTTAATATTTATAAAGTATTATTTTTTTTAAAAAAAAAGTTTTTCTTAAGGTGTTTTATTATATCTTTTTATTTTATTAGAAGATAAGTGAAGAGCTTTAAATATTATATTTTAACCTAAACAATTATTTAAACCTGAGCAAAATAGGTTTTATATATTTTGGTTTTTATCCTCGTTTTTTAAAAACCTGTTGTGGTTGTTGGGCGCAAAATACTGCGTCATCGTGGTATCGTGATCTCCATGAGCTATAAATTTTTTAATAATACTGAATTTTACCACATCTCACTGATTCCTATTCAGCGGTGCAAACTAACGATTAAAAAGAAATTTTCGATTGGAGAAAGAAAATATACAAATTTTGGCAAACCTTCTCTTAAGTTCTTTAAAAAGCATTTTATGAAAGCCCGTACAAGGATAAGAAGCTTTTCAAACGCAGAATTCAACAAATTTTAATACACATTCTTGTATTTTAATGATCAAGTAAGGTTTGCTGAAATTCTCGCCCTCTAGTTTAAAAAAGCCGCAACACCAAAGGTAAACGAAAACCTAAGCACTTACCATTTAAATACTCAAAAACAAAGCTAATCTATATAAAAATTTAGCGCGTACAACAACTAAACTGATCATAAATTAGTGATCATTATGAGTTTTACATATGACTGCAGTGGTGAGTTACATATACGAATATCACTTTATTTAGACGGTAGGTAATTGAAAACCGGTGTTCGAATAACGGTTTCGTATGACTCCCATATGGTCTAGTGGCTAGGATATCTGGCTTTCACCCAGAAGGCCCGGGTTCGATTCCCGGTATGGGAAAATTTTTTCAATGTTTTATAATGAATTTCTTCTTTATAAATATTTCTTATGCAATGATATAATGACTTTTTAAACTAATTTAAAATCTTTCGAATGGTTATATGCCAGAGATAGCAATACTTATAGGCGAAGGCCATAAACTAGCTCAAATAAAACCTTCATTTCTTCAATTTATTTGTGTGATTATTTTCAAAATTGAATGGATTTCCAACATGTGTGTTCATTAATTGTTCATTAATAAGTTTATTTAGTTCATTATTAAGTTCATTAATTGTCAATTGTAAATTATGGGATATTTTCACAAAACTATTTACTGTTTATTGTATGAGTGCTCGAGAGTTTTCAACGAAAAAGACGCTTTATGCGAAAAATCTAACCAATTAAAAACCTTCTATTTAGTCGAATTTTACCAAAGTTCTGACTTGTTTCCTCCCTTTTCTCATGTTTGTTTATCATTTACCTTGCCATAATAGTAGCATGTTTGTTGTTTTTTCTTTGCATTGTGTAGCCCCTCCTCTCTTCTCCTTTATTCAGTTCAAAATGTATTCAACCGTAATAATTGGCAAAAGGGTCATTTTCGCGGTAACACAAGTAAATTCATAAAAAAGGAACGCGACTTAAAAAGCATATTTTCAAGGATACTCGGGAATGTTTTCAAATGAAGATTGGGCAAAAATGAAAAAAGACTTAACACGCGGAAAGGATCAACAGCGCTTAGATCCCAAACCTAGAAACGTTTATTCACGGAATAGCAGGATGTTCACGGAATATCCACCACTAATAATATTCATACGATGGCCTGGCGGCAATCGATTCCTCATTGTGTATGATGTTTGTGGTTCAATATTTTCCATTATTTTCTACGTGATTTGATCTGTTTATTTGTTATATGTGTGTTTGGTTTTCAAGTTCATTTAAGATACTTATTCACATTAAAAGCCATAGGAATAATAGGACGTTAGTCGAAGTAAGCATAAATGCGACATATACTCTTTTAATCTCCCACGCCATTCTGTAACCCATAACATTACCTTTCTTATAAATATCCTTCAAAAATTTAAATTCATATTTCTCTGATCTTGAATGATGAAGGGCATGAAAATCATACAAAAAATTCCGATAACGACAATCAACATCTACGACCAAAATCAGAAACTGCAAGACATTCGATATAGCAGAGACTGAGAGCTGAGACAAATTAACAAAATCCAAACAAATAACGAACAGAAAACAAGACAAAAAAGCATCCTTATGATACCGCACTGTACGTATTGCATTCCGATTGATTCTAAATTCTATCGATTTCGATGTCAAAGGCAATCTCAAGTGAATACAAAGAAATGCATTAAAGATTCAGATAAATCGAATATTTGATTAATTTAGTGAGGGGAGTCTCCTCGATATCGAGTGTCTTTCAAATTCAGTATAAATTATTTTATATACTCATTACTCTCATGGTTCAGGAAGTCAATTTGTTTTCAAAATATAAGAATTTATGTATTTGCAACTATGCTTGGATCCTGTATATTCATTTCTCTCTAAACTTCCAAACTTTCCTGCATGAATGTTCTGTAATGTGAAAATGTTAGCAACTTCAAACTAATATACTCTTTTTCAGTGAAGCTATACATCAATCAGTGGGTTGTTTGTGGTAACGATGTACATAGTGGTGGTGGTTTCAGTATCACCGCCTAAAGTACGGGCTTACGGAATTGTACACAATGCAAGTTTTTCATGTAGAGTGAATTGAATATCGTTGTTTTTGTATTCCCGCGAGAGTTAATATTACTTAACCGAATGTCAAATTATTTAAAAGCGCAGCAAGAGAAATTATAATTTATTACTTTTGGGTCGTAAAAAAATACTGAAGCTATGTATCTAAATATGAATATATTAGTCTATATAACAAAACTACGCTAAAAATTGAGGGAAGCATGAGGAACGATTACACAAATGAATTGAAGGAAATGTTATTTGTTGCGGGGCTTAATTTATAGAAGCAAATGCCGATTTTGAAGATTCTACCAATAAAGTATGACACGTTTTTGCATGGGTATACCAGTCCTTGAGGGTGCTAAAGTAGCGTCTTTTGGAATTTAAAAAAATAAACAAATGAAGAAGGGAGAATCTGAAGATAAAAAATATAATCCCTCGTAAAAATATAATAAAATATCTTATATATTATATACTTCCAACCAAAGAAATGGAATACAAAGAAAAGCTTCAATGATGGTGATGAGTCTTAGATTCTTTGCAGCAGAGAAGAGTAATGGCTTTATGAGTAGAAGCATACTTTAGGACTCAAGAGTAAGGGAGAGGTAAGGTATTTAATAGATTTATGCAAATTGTAAAAATATCACAAAAGCATGATAACAGACGATAATGAAAGACAGAATGAGAGAAAGAAAGAAAGAGGAAAAAGGAAAAATTAACGAAAAAAGAAGCGATATTGAGCGCTGCCCTGAGCCACAGAAATGTGGTTAATTCGTAACAGGTCCTCTGGGAAACACCATGATTGGGTATTTCTCTACAGGAAAAGGGACGAGGGCGAAATTTGTATTACTTATAATTCTTCGGTTATGCAAAGAACTTCTTCCCGCTTTGTACCTCATCGAAACCAACGGCCATTGCTTCTATGAATCAATGAAATGTAGCGGTATTGAAAACTTCGTTCAACCCTTGATAGTAGCATCATTTGCTAACCCTCCCATCTCATTCTGTGATTACTCTCCTTAGCATAAGCCGCTCCTGACCTTATGACACCCTGCACTCGTGTGCACAAATGCATTAGAACGGATTTTACCACACGTTCCTAGGGGTGGCTGGTAGTGCTTTTATTAGTGTTAGCAATAAATATTTTGAAAAATTCTTTTTCATTTCCCAATTATTGTTGTTTTTGTCCCTCTTCATGGTTCTTTATCAAATTATAAGTTGTACGCGTGTGATACATGTGACACTTTGCGGACTTTTTTGTGCGGGCTTAGCTTCGACTTTTTCGATTTCTAAACTTTCACATAAACCTAGCCCCTTTTTTATCTGTTCTACGTATCGATCGAAGACGTCCCTTTTTTCAACGCACAGGGGACGAATAGATCCTTTGCATTCTGTTCGTCATGCAATTTAATGTTTTTATTCTTTTCGAAAGTATTATTTTTATTATTAATTGAACTTATTTATATATTCCCTTCATTCCGTTTCTGCTTTTTCATATTCGTCAAGCTGCCAAAATTCTGTTTTTGTTTAGTTTTGCAGAATTGCCATATTTAGCAAAAGCAGCAGATGTCGCAAATAGCCTCGTGGTGGATTGATTAATTTCATTGTTGTTCAACTGGTTCCGCATGTGGTTATTTTACATTAGAGACATTTATGTTTAGACATTCATTAATTTTATTACATTTTAGATTATTATAATTGTCAATATATGTTGTGATTTAATGGCAAGTGGCAGGAAATCGTCTTGTGTCAGAAAATTTGTGAGTAAAAGAGATGATCTTATGTCAGAAGACTTGTCCTAATGAAATTTTCAGAGTTTTTAGAAAATCATAAAATACTAAAAATATTTAAAAAATGAAAAAAGCACTTCCCATACCGGGAATCGAACCCGGGCCTCCCGGGTGAGAGCCGGGTATCCTAACCACTAGACTATATGGGATGCCGTACGAATTTGTAGAACTGTCGTTTATTACAATTCCGTCGACTATGATCCTAAACCAATTTGAAACAAAAATATTTATTGAATAATTTATAAAGTTCAATTCGATTTTAATTTAATTTGAACCAACATTCATTCTCGTCCATAAATTTAGCGGCATGAAGTGCATTTAACTTACCGAAACATTCGTGGTTTACAATTTAAATGCGCTAGTTATTTGTCTTTTGGCACGTCCCCACCCGCCACAATTTTTCTCTGTTAATGCCTTTGACTGCAGTGTTTATTCCTTCCACAAGCACCGTTCGTATTAATGGAAGCTGTGGAAAAAGTCACAGTTCTTGCAGCTGGCTTATGTTATGCTATTAAATCACATTTAAGCTATTACCGCCGGCTTCCGCTAATTGTCTGCGCACCATCACAAAATATAACCGCAAAACAATTCATTTTAATTTGTCTCGATAATGCATTCCAGTGTGCCGGGTGAGTCGGTTTGATGATAAACTGTTTGTAATTAATTTGCATATTTTGTACGTAACTAATTCTGAATATATGCATGTATAAGATATTCATGCATACAAACATTCATGGATACAATTCATACAAACGTGCATACAAACAAACATACATGTAAATAAATGAGAGACACATACTACCCTTTTTAACGGCTTGTACGTGTTCATTTATAAATTATTCTGCTGTCGGCTTAAATTGTGATTCTATATTTTATCCAAACATTTTATAATTATCATTAATTAAAATTTGCTTAATTTATCATTGATTATTTATGTCTTAAGTAAATTTATTACAATTTTCAATATGCCCTTTGCCCTTAAGTTCGCTTGACAATGATATCTGCTCAACAAAATCAAAAGCCTGAAATATTTCATATTTTTTATGTTTTAAGTAATAATTTAAATAAAATTAACTGTTTATAGAAAATGCAGAAATGGTGCAAAACAATTCTTGGAAGTAAATTTCTTCTGAAATATTTTGTTTTTAATATGTAAACATTGAAAACGGTAACAACAACAATAACTCATACAACAACAACAATTACAAGTACTACAATTGCTCAGTAGCTCAAAAGAAAGGAAGGGACTAAATATTTTTGCTTCTTGTTTAAATAAATCTCTTCTCTCTCTCTCCTTTTTTGTCAGATTTCTTGTCAATTTTATGATATTTGTCCTATTCCATGTAATTGTATTCTACTTTTTGTTGTGATTCAATGGCTTCGCTTGTTTTGTCTGGCAATATTGCCGGAAGGGCACACGTGAACAAAATTTCTGGACGCTGTTTCGTATGATTAATCTTTGATGGAATGATTTCTGTTCCTTTTTTTACATCACATCATTGCGTATTATTGTTGTTGTTGGGATTTTTCCAACAATATTACCATTTCGGTTTTCATCGCCGCTATGGCGTTCTTGTTATTTACAATATTTTTTAAGAAATTTCCAAAGAAATGCTTGTAAAAAAACACCGAATGAGATTTTTAAAAAATCGGGTTTAAATAATGAGGAATTAATGTATCGGCGATTGACAGTTTGAACGCAAGTACGAACAAAAGAACAAACTTGGAACAAAATACAACAAACAAGTGCTGCGTTATCCACCGCTTTAGCGTACGCGACGTTGTCACCACTTTTTTCTCTTCGGCATTTACTCCTTTTCTGCCTTAAGCGACTAATACTGAAAACCTCTTCCTACGGGATTTATCCTCTTAGAACAAAATGCTATGAATTCTACAAATGCGCGTTATTCCTTCCCAAAAACTAAATCTTAATTAATACAACTAATTAATTTGCGAAGAGAATAAAAAAGGTCGAAAATAAGCGAAAGATAAACAAAAAGACAGTTAGACCCAACAAATGGGAAGCGCAGACAAATGAATGATATTAACAAAAACATTATCTCGTAAGAATGGCATAACAATTTCCGGCACCACGGAAGTTCTCACACAATCACATTATCCTGTTACATATGTAAGAGAAGTGTGCTTATAATTATACCCACATATACTAAACATACACCCTTCAACTCACAACACCCACACACTCGCAGACACAATCGTTTCTGACAAATCGTGTATGAATCGCTGACGAAAACCTTGAGACAAAATACATGTATCTTTGATCACCGATTCATTCACGATTTGTCATCTTTTATGAATTTAACAAACTGCTGAGAAATTACGATTGTAAAAACTTGGAATCAGTTTTTTTTATTTTGTTTTACGATATTGTGTAAATATAGTTCTGCCCCGAAGACCATCAGTGACATACGTATATGTTTTGTGTGTTTGCTTGATTTCCTTTTGTTTTGTTGTTTGTTTTGTTGTTCGAATAATTTTATTTTTTCTGCCCAAAGTTTTCCGTTACGTTACGTTTGTTTTGAAATGGCTGAGGCGTGACTCGTTACTCACACCCAAGCAGACATTCATGCCCATTTATTTAATTCCACTTCAGTTCTAATGGAAGGACTGACAACGTCTGCAATGTCTATGGGCATTAGGACCGACTATTTTGCATGGATCCTTTCAGTAAACAGCATGAAATGCGGTAAATGAATGCTTAAGTTGAAGTTGAAGAAGAAGGAGAAGAGGAAGTAGTAGAGGCAGTCGAGAAAACAAAGAAGTTAGAACGGATTTGAAATGTCCAATTCAGGCGAATTAATTAAATTTCTTTTTCATTTAATTTTACTTTTTTTGTGTTATTTTATTATATTTTATTTTCTCTCAACGGATACAGATACTTATTTAAGAAATAAAAGAGCAACGGAATTCTAAATAATATTATTCTCTTGTTTATTTTTTTTTATTTATTTATTTTTTTAACTTCTAGGTTTAAATTCGAACTTAATGTAAGAAGAAGTCGATAACTATAGCAAAAAATTATCTAAAACCGGCTTTAAATAAAATT
Organism: Physocephala rufipes; assembly: GCA_963966595.1. Lineage (NCBI taxonomy): Eukaryota > Metazoa > Arthropoda > Insecta > Diptera > Conopidae > Physocephala > Physocephala rufipes. The sequence goes on from OZ016505.1 coordinate 22,311,247, forward strand.
AAAATTATAATAATTTCGCAGTAATAAATTGCATATAGTTATTTCTCTTTTGTTCGGTTTTCATGGAAATTAAATTATATAAAAAACTTAATTCAATTTTCTACGAACTTTCTGAAAACTTTTATTATTTCTTAATGTGTTTAATAATAAATAATTTAACTTGATAACGTTTATACCAATCACCTTTCCTGCAAAATAGACCAACCAAAATAAGTTGAATAAACCGCGAAGAAAACAAAACAGACAAAGTCAATTATAAAAGAAAAGACCACAGAGAAGGAAACAAAGTAGCCGCCGCAAGATATTGTTTAATGGTCGCTAGAATGCGGAAAACCGATCTACAAATCGTGCTCCCTTGGGACGTATCCATACCTTTCTTTCTTCAACAAGACCATGAAACGACGCCACATAAAGAACTCATAAGCTGACTTGACTGGTGGTGGCGATGCAAGAAGGTAAGATTATCACAGTCTGTGTAATATAGTCTAGTGTTTCGTACCCTCACTTGACAATTTTTAGCAGGGATCAAACAAGGCAATTTCCCACTAACTAATAATAATGATATAACAATCCACACCACTTCACCACCAAAGAAGGAAAACGAAAACCAAGCGAGAAATTCAAGAAATCAGGAAAGGATACAACCATTGTTGAGGCTGACGTCAATTTTCCAAGGGTATGCGTTCAAAGATAAAGAAGATAACCACAAACTACGCCGCTTATAATGTGACTCTCGCTACTTCGGTTGGCCCTTTTTTACAAGGTGCCTTGGGACTTCATTTAGCATCGAAGATTTAATGTTTCTACGGTGTTGTTGTTGAATATTCGTGAGAGAATGATCCAATACACGCACAAATACAGTTCCTGTTTTTTGGTAAATGCTGAAGAGTTGCAACCTTTTACAAAATTATCTCTCCCTTCTGCTGCTACGACCAATCGATTTATACACTCATATGCACGCAGCCAGACGCTCGTAAGCCGCGGGCTATCAAAATTCTTTTTATCATTTTATTACCTTCGACTTCGTCTGGGTTGTCTAGTCCTCTTTCGATTCTTTCGGGTTTGATAAAAAAGAATGAGGAAGACTTTTCTCTTAACGGTTATTTTTAATACCAGTTAATGTAAGACGGAAAAACATAATGGATGAATGATAAGAAATAGAGAAACGCCTTCTGGGCTTTCGTACACTTTCGTATGGAGAAGCCCGGAAGCTCGGAAGGCAAATTAATACATAGAAGAATTTAATAAAAAACAGTCTCTAAAGTATTTATTCGGTATAGCATACAGGATCGTTTTTTGAACAGTGGTTGAAGAATTGATTTTGGTATGCTGAGTTTATTTTAATTTTCAAAGGTTTTGCCAATTTTTTTTTAAAAAAATGCATTTAAGTCGATTTCTAGAACCGTTTTGATTTCGGTATCATGTAGACTATCGATAGAGATGCCTTAATATCGCGCACAATGACAAGGTTCGAATATCGTTGGATATGCCTTTTTTCCCATCGACTTTCATTTTAATATGCTTTTTGAGCAGAGGCTAATGAATTTTATTAATAAATATCTTCTAAAAAATCTAAAAAACGTTGATCAAGTTTTGTAAAAGAATTCCATTATTTCACGAGTTTCACTAGTTGTTAGGTTGCTAAAAATAGTGCATATAATTACCAACCCGTTTAGACAGAAAAATTTAGACATCAGTTTATGCATGCCTAGGCGTGAGAGAGTGAAGTTTGGATTCGCAACTCCAATGAAAGCTCGAAATACTTGATCTATTCTTTTGCAAAATGAATTCTTTTATTTGAAAGAAATAATGGAAAAATTATTTGACATATTTATCCGTCATTTATGTTCGGTATAGTTGGTGGAATTCATAAACGTGAAATAAGTGAAACTTTTTGTTAAGCTATCTTTATACATAAGCTTGCACATGCCGAGCTTAGTTAGGTCTTAACTGTATTGAGTGATAAGCATAATTGATAATGATCCTCACCGAAAAACCTTAGCAACAGTCAATGTTATCTTCATTTTGGACTGCTCTATACTTCACAATCGGTTTACGCAAATTCAATTTTAAGGCGCCTTCTGTGACTTTTACTATTTGTCATTTAGTAGTGGTTGACTGACGTTCTACCCTATTAAAAGGTCAAATGATGTTCTGGGATGATGATTCTTTGTGATTAGAATCACACCCACGTTCCCGATGGGGTTGCTCTTGTCTGGGAATGGTGGAGGAACTGATGATCTATGACCGTTTAAAAGATCGAAATTAACTACGAATTTTTCATAGCCTTTATATGCTTTGTAGTCTTTGGTCCACTGATTTTTGTGACTTAAGTCAATGATACAGCGACAACTTTGCACAGTTGTTTCAATAATACATTCAGAATTTGTGGGCATTGATTTTCCAAGATAATTTGAGCTTTTTAGTTAGATTTCGTTAATTGTCACATTGTCATTACTTTAATCATAGATAGGGATAGAACACTCGCACTTATCCATTCTCATTTTTGGCATACGTTTACAAAAATGTACAAGTTTCTTAGGAAATTGGTCTGGTCAGGAAATTTTTTCAATGACCTAAGCGTGAAAGGTGATAGAAAATTTATATGTATTGAACATGAAAAATATAATTTATCATTTTTTTAATCATTTAATAAATAAACTAATATGATTCAGTAAACAAAAACCCAAAATTAATATAGTTAGCATTTATTTGATTATAATAAACGAGAAATAGAACTACAAATTATTTTTCCGGTATAAAACAATGCCCGGGTAATTGTGTTTCACTATAATAAATTTATCTTGATATTAAAAACCGATAATACGAATCTATAACTTCCTTTAAGATTTAAGGAATTATTCCACATTGATGTGGAAGAACGTTCCATCTTCGCAGTTCCCCCCCCCCTGATTCTCTTAAAATAAAGCCTACCAGAATTGTATACGTTTAATGAAAATTATATAGAAATAGAAGCTGGGCAAATTGTTATCAGCACGCTCGATGACAACTATGGCGTTATATTCGTTAGCAAATGCGCAGTAACCAAGAACAAAATCGGACGAGTTTTCACATATTGTGTCCGTGAATTCAACCATAGAGTAAGAAATAACTAGAGTAAGTTATTTCTTACTCTATGAATCAACAGACTATCAAAAATGGCCATTATAACGAATTTTTGACAGCAAAATTCGTTATAATGGCCACTTTCTCGTTATAATGGCCACTTTCTCGTTATAATGGCCACTTTCTCGTTATAATGGCCACTTTCTCGTTATAATGGCCACTTTCTCGTTATAATGGCCATTCATATCTCCTTATCTCTGATAATTTCCACCAAACTTAAATAATAGTGGTAGGCTTTATTTTAAGAAAATCAATAGGGAGTTACGGAGATGGACGATCCCCCAAATAAATGCGAAATATATAATTCTTAAAATTTTTAAAAAAAATTATGGATATGTATAATTAATTTTTAACATCAAGGCACCACCAAATGTATTACAGTAAAACACAATTATTCGAGCATCGCAATGAAATAAATTCCAACTATATTAATTCTCAATAATTATTTACCAAGTCCTAATATTTTATTTATCAAATGATTACAAAAATATGAAATAATAATTTTTATGTTCATTGAATTCAAAAAATATCTTTCGTTTTCCTGCTAGAACGCCCCTTAGAATCGATGCCCATGCAAAAACGCAAATACGAGTCAAGTTGACGTGGCTAGACATTCCTTAGGCCGCACTCACACAGGGGACATTTGTCGCGAGACATGGAATTATTAATTTATTTGTCCCCGATACCGCCCACACAGGGGGAAAATTAGAATGTAGGTTGTATCCCCACGTATGGTTTTTCAATAAGACTTATTACTACGTTTTGCTACCTTTTAATACTTTTTTGCTAAATGGTAGCGTTTTGACTACTTTCGAACATTATTTGATTTTATTTCATTTTGTGGTGCGCGCTAATTTGAATATGGAAAATACTGAACAAATTAAAATTGCGTTAATTTCTATGGCGATCGATTTTCTGGATGCATTATTCATCATTCGGGATGGAGATGGTTAGCAGAACTCGTCGGAGCAGCTGCTGGATCAGAAACTGGCGAAAAAAATCTCAAATGGAGCCTTCGAAGTTCTGACAAATAGCATCCAAATGTGCGATAAATATTCGTACCGGAATTATTTGCGAATGTCAGAGAAGAAGTTTGCTGAATTGCTAAATACGGTCCAACCCGATTTGCAGAAGGCTGAAACGCATATGCGAAAAACTGTGCCACCGGATGAGCCGCTGGCCGTAACCTTGCGATATTTGGCCACCGGAGAATCCTACAAAAGCTTGGAATACCAAACGAACTTATTTGGAAGAACCTGAAGGATACATATTTGAAAGTGAGTAAACAAATATGCTACACATTTCAGGCGTTTTATTCATGAATCTTATAGACATATATCTATATCTCATCTCATAAAAATAAAAAAAAATGGAAAGAAGTGCTGGAAAAAATATACTCAAATCTGAAGATAAAAGGACAAGATAAAGTCGTCAAAGAAATTTATATATTGTTTAATGTTGGGGTTGTCTTCGAATTTGATGGACTGTTCGATTCCTTACCTAAAAAATGCACTGAAAGTGCAAACATTTGTGAACACAGTATTTTAATACACAAGGCACCGAAATTTGCAAAATAATATGGACGAATGAATGGCTCTAATATATATAAAATATAAAAAATCTTGACCACGATCTGGGGTCAAAAATTTGTTCTTTGCCTTACCAAAACTGAAAGTTGTCTTAGGGCTATTAACAAAATATGTTTAAGTTAAGGATGGAAAAAGAAACATTTATAAATTTTCTATAACGCACGTATAGAACAATTTCGCTTATAAATTTAATGTTTAGTATTTATCAAACGCTTGGAAAATATAAGATAATACCTCTATCTGTAAAACAACGAGGAAATAAAGTCCGTAATACAGGTAAATGTATACAAATAATATATTAATATCAACACCCAAAACAATTTTATAAAACCAAAAACCAAATTTTTGTTTCGTACTAGTGAGAATGTTTGTAAAATTTATAAACTATTACGAAACTTTTCAGTAATCTGTTTTCATTCCATAGGGTTTCACATGCCGGGCTTAGTCGGGCCTTAACTGCGGATATTGTGATATGATTTTCTAGTAAAATTCGTAAAATCTTATCGAGTTATTGAATATTTTTGATGTTCTATTTTAATAATAAAAACTTTTAAAGAGTGTGAGCTTAAATACACCTTTTTGGAACCCGGTAATCAATCCCATATAGTCTAGTGGTTAGGATACCCGGCTCTCACCCGGGAGGCCCGGGTTCGATTCCCGGTATGGGAAGTTACATTTTTGTATAATTTACTTTTCACATTCAATTTTTACAGCTACTACAACTTAACCAAAAGAGAAGAAAATTAATTCAGTTTCCGAAGTCTTAAACAATCATTCAATCTAATGTAGCTTTTTTATACAATTTTTAATAAACTGTGGCAAAGACCACAAATTATATTTTAAGACAAAATTGATATTTTTCAATTTGCCACCTAACTACCATTGAGAGTACATTTAATACGAAGCAAAAACAAGCAAATATAAATCACAAAAACCCTTGAAGTAATTGAAACTAAAATAAACATGAAAACACACTTTTCCGGAATGAACGGTGGTCTCGATAGGGATAAAATAAATAATAAATGTGGTAAAAATACAACAACAATAGCAGTATGAAATTCGGCATACTTAGTATGACTTAGTAGGGCAATAGTGTAAGCAATATGTATGATAACAAAAGTATGTAGCGTATGTATAAAGGGCAGAAATTTGATGTATGCTTCAATAAGCATACAACAAGCTTTGACTATAAAGTGTTTCTGGTCATTTAATCCTAGAGTTTCTTTATTACATGCCGGTAAACGAACGACGTATAATCAATGTGTTATGATTTCATACCTACCAATTTCAGAGAATACGCAAGGAGGCAATAACCGAGAAACCAATTGTCATGGATGGGTCCATTCAAATTTGCAACGGCAATATAAAATTATAATTTTATAATTTTAGATTTTGTGCCTAGATTACTCAAAGACTACTCGTGAATAAATTTCGACATTGCGGTGGTTTTGAAAGCTATTCTCGTGCTCGTCCTCAAAACTGCTGCTTCTTTATTAAGTTCTACATTTCTAGCGCCTCCCTACTGCGCTATTTCTTTGTGCAATAAAATGATTGTATGCGTTTTCGGTCATCGAAGTGGGTCATGTTTTTTATGGCAACATGCTGATATATCGTCATTGCCAAACATACTTCCACCATTGGGTAACGTTCGGCATTAAAATAGAAACAAACACAACGAAAGCAAACAAATTCGGGCAAAGATTCAGGCGTCACGAAGGCACTGTTTGCGTTTTAAAATCGCTTAGCTTTAAATTATAAGTAGTAACCAGTTTTAGGGGTGATAAGACGTAGACGGTTTGGTGGGTGTAGTTGACTGCAATATTTATTTTGTGGATAAAGATATTTACATTCACGTGCACGCACGCAAACCTCGTCGTCATCGTTGTTGTTATTGTTGTCGTTATTGTATTCTAAATCGCAACTTTTAACAAAATTGAAATCTGTTGCACAATTTTTTTGTTGACACATTTTCTACATTACACAAGCGTATTAGAAGCAATGCATTAGCGACGATAACAACAGCTAGAACTTAGACAACAGCAGCAACCTCTAGCAATTACATTGCATGTTCCGGTTTATTTTGCGCCACAGTGCTGCCAGATGTGTATTTTGAAGTTGGTCTGCTGGAAGTTGGTGAGGGCGATAAAATAATTACAAAATAAACAGAACTTTGTAAAAAGCAATTCACGTGCTATTCGTGTGCTTGTTAAAATATCGTTGATTTGGGGGAGAAGGAAATGTAAGTGAAGGGGTGTAACACGCTTTGCTTTTCTCTTTTGATCCAAAACAATCAATAAACACATATAAGGGTAAGGAAATGATTATTAACTCAATCCAACAGCAACAACACCAACAAGGAATTAAACAATTCTTCAAGAACATCAGGAGTATCTCAGAAACCTAAGTATTGCTATTTTCTCAAAAATATAATTTCTTTATTGACGAAAACCCGGAAGTTCACACTTCCCAGATGAAGCACTTGGTTTGTCAATAAACAGATGAGACGATATAACGACTTGGTCCTCCCTGGAAATCAGGTTTGTCCATTCATGACGCTCTATGTGTTTTCCATTTCCACAAATTACCAGAATATTTTCAGGGAACGTTGAATGAAAGTTCGCGTCATCGCCAGATGTTTGAGTAACTGAACTATTAAAAACAAAATTAAGGATATCGGTGAATCCGTGGTTTTGGACCGCAGGAGATGATTAGATTCAAATAAGATACGAAAGGGAGCTGAAGCTTTCATGTATAAATGACAGCAATGTAGACGGTCGCAAAATTACTAGAAATTTCAGATTGAGTTTAAGTTATTCTACTGAGGTCATTGCTCGTTGAGCCCCCAGACTACGGATAAATGATATAATAGCACCAACATAAAATCTACACCTTCTTCCCTGCAAGGCATATGGCCAAGCCGATGATGAGTCCAATACTATTGAAGGACTGCCGAGTTATTTGGCTAGGAATAATACTAAACATCTACGTGTACCATCGGTCCATTCGTTTATTTATTCTATGTCTCCCGTATTTGGAGTTCGTACTCAATTAGGACTCATATCAATTGGTCAATATTGACTTAAAATTTCCATTTTATCAAAAAAAAAAACACATGAAATTTACCTCTTAAAATTGCAATTGAATGGATGAAAACTGTGAATAAAATGATCCCACTCCATCGCAGTCACAGCCTGTCCACTCCAGCCTGTCAACCACTCACTTCTTTCTTCTCATTTGCTCCCTCTATCGGTGGTATCACCGATATCATCAAATTAAGCACCGACCACAACTAGACGGGGATTCTAAACAAACAGACTAAACCGCATTTATTAACAAACAGGAGTTGGCCATTTTTATCATACCGCGTTAATTTGCAACATCAATAAATATGGACGAATGTCGATTTATAGTCGAGTAATAGTCTCGACTATACAGATGTTTGTGTATGATTTGAGAAAACAAACCTATAAACCGTGAAAATTTGAACAGGAATGATATGAATGCATAGAAGAAATGGATAAATAAAGACAACGGGAGAGAGAGAGGCTAAGAAATGGGCAAACAAACTAAATTATCGACCAATGGACGCAAGAATTGCAGGCAGGTAGCATAGATACCAAAAGATGGATGGTTGAATAAACTGTTAAAATCCACTGTGGGCAGTCAATCTGTATAAAGGGGTGGGGTAAAGGAGGAAAAGGAAATATAGAAACTGTGAACATATGTAGATGTCTAGTCGTTTTATAACATGAGGCTATTGGGGCGCCGGGTAAATGGAATTAAATTGTAGTATTTGTATTGCAATAGAAAGAATAAATAGATAGAGGCCTAGGGAATGTTTAAGCTGCGTGGTCAAATAACACTGTTTTGGGGGATGAATGAGTGGAGTTAAAGGAAATATGTATGTTGCACCGGCACCGGTACCTCTACATGCATTTGATAGACCATAAGAGACGATGATTCTGCCCATAGATGCAGAATCCCCCAAACATGCTGTAAATTGTAGCCAGAGAATAAGAGGAAAGAGGTAAAAACAAGGAGATGTTGCAACCCACAGTTCGAGATTGAAGAGAAAATCTTGCAATTAAATTACAAAGGGAATGAGTGTCAAGAGAAGGATAGGAGAAGAGAGAGAGAGAGAGAGAGGAGAAATTGTTTAACAAGAAATATAACGAAGTAATAGAAATCTATTGATGGCATTTATCGATGCTGACAAATTTTTGCATCGACCGGACTCCTCCTTGCGAAGCAGAAGGATATTTATACAGAGGCGGAAGGGATAGTGGCAGAGATCCCTATCGAATTTACCGAACTCCTACTCAATCAATGATGAGTTTGTCAGCTTGTCATTCGCCCGCATATGTCTGGATTTTGGATGATTTTAATCAATTCCGAGTCATGATTATCGATTATTTTGCACTCCTATCCAACCTCCCGAATCAATTCATTTTAACATTACCACTACTGGGACATTGCACATATCTCATCGGACAAATATTCGTTCATTATGCTTATGCTTGTGTCTAACCCGACACGTTTGCAGCTTGATGAATTGTTAATAAATTGTCTATACGATGGAGTGCTTCTATTTGATCTCATGCCACAGGATATTAAAACTTTTGTTTGTTTTAAGATCCGTCTTAAATTTTTATAGTCAACAAAATCATAATAGTATTCTGCTAGATTTTGAAATTATAACGATATTTATTCTTTGAAAATATAAGACAAAAAAATCAAAATTGTTTTATAAATGATTTTGTTTGGTAAAAGATCCTAAACCGTATCGTAAAATCAAACCAACAATTTAAAAATCCTTTAATTTATAAACAAAAATAAGAGAAGGCGAATACTAAAAGAATTACTTTTTTTCTTTTGACTTCACCTCGTAAAACCTAATATTTATTGTCTGAACTCTTTTTCCGGTCATTTTCAATTTATGTTACGTCTGATTCAGCTTTTTTTCTCTCTTTATTAATTTTGCTGCTCTTATCGTTGTTGTTGTTTCCACAACAATAGTTGCAAGAGGAAATCGCCATCCATTAAAAATAAAATGACAACTGTATCTCCTGCAATTGAGACGTCTGAAAACTTTGTACCTTAAGCTTTCGATAAACTTTGACCAAAAAATTCCTGTAATAAAACAACAACAATTGGCAAGATGACAAACAACTAGTAGGGCTGCAGCGGAAGACTGAAATCAGCGGCGGTTTAAAAAAACGAAACCAGAAAATCGTCTGATACTGGGGGAAAGAGCGAGAGAGAGAACCATAAAGCGTAAAGTGCATTCAAGGATTTATATCGAGGACAACAAAATGGCTTCACATGTATGCAACAGCATCGCTTTGAAATATGATATATTTTCATATGATGAAATATAAATGAAAATATAGGGTGATAATACCCTTAGGAACTTATTCCAAAATTGAGGTTTAAATCAGTAAAAAAGGATAAAATAAAATTAATTGAAATGGATCATAACATTTACTTTCCTCACGTAATATTTTGTCCCGATGAACTTTTTTTCTTATCACAAATCAAACTAACGATCTTTGCTTTTTGTTGCATTTTATGCAAAACACCCTGTGCACTCCATTGCAACAGTACTGCCGCAGATGTTTTTTTCCTAACGTCTTAAGTGTTTGATATCAAAACGAGCTTTGGTTAAGTGTTTTTATCTTTTCAAACATTTGAAGTTCTTTAGAGAACTTTTTGACGTGGAAATGTGTGCGTATGTGTATGTGTATCGTTTTTGTATGTGTTTAACTTCTGTTTGAAGGATTATAATTTCATCAGTTTTGACGTTCCATTTCGTGGTCAGAAGCAAACATCATGGAAGCATTATCAATGTCATTAGTGCGAAACTTTTAATGGTTTTCAAATTTCTGTTCCGTCGTACGGAGACCGTTGTAACGTGCCATCGATGGTGCTCTGCAGCCGTTAACTAACTGAGCAGCCAACCTTACTAGTAATCTATTCCTTACGAATTGCCATTACGATTACGAATTCACAAATTATAGTACAATCAAGTCAGAAAGGTTGCCACGGGGTTACCTAAAAATTACGAATACGTAAACATAATCTTTTAGAAGCTTTCATGGGACTTTGCAAGAATATGTGCCATTTTCGACAGACCCTTAACTTATCGCATTTAATCCTTCCATATTTCTGTTTTCTATCCTTCAAATATTTATTCGAGAACTTATATATTTTCATCATTCATTCTGTCGCGGTATCAAACAGAAACCAATTACAACCTCATTAAACATTAAACATCTTCGACAATTGAGCAAAACATCTGCAGACAGACGTGCACGTAGCCAGCCAGGCACACGAACACATTCATAAAAGTAAATAATATATTTTTATTTTTATATTGAAAATAAGTTCAAATCTCTTTTCAATATATTTAATGCATACTTAAACTTTCACCCTTGACATTGCAAAAGTTGCCATAACGTACTTTTTCTCATTCTCTATGGCCTCTCTTGCGATTTGTGAAGCCAGTCAATCAATCGGTCTCTACAGGCTTTATATCGTTGAATATTTAAATCAACGAGTAGCTAGGCATATGTTGAAGAGGATGGATCAGGGGACGAAAATGCAAAGGAATAGGAACGGATAGTCAGTCTCAGCCATGCGATTGACGTATACGGAATTGTATTCTTTGAATAGAGTAAATGGTTTTCTCTATGTAGCCACCCGGTAATGTCCGGGATGTTAGATTATTATCTTGCAATTTTCATTTGTAGATACGAATAGAGAAAGCGGGATAGAGAGATGATTATTAGGATGAAGAGGTCAAAGAGATGGGAGGGAGGGACTAAATTCAGTAACGCATTAGAGTAGTTTTTCACTTGAGAACTGCTCGTTTTCGTTAAGGTTCAACAACATATTGATTGATTACCGGTAAAATTACGTTTGTGTATCGAAATGTATTCACATATTCATCATTTTAAAGCATCATCAATTTTAATCATAAGGAAATTTACAAAATTTCCAATCAGCCGATTTCTCATCCCAAAAGTTCAAGCTGGATTAATATCAGACTTCAGTTCATGAAAGACTTATTATCAATTATTTTTCGATTATTGACAAAATACATTATTAATAGACTTTTCAAATGTGGAAGAGTTTCCTAACCTTTCCGATCATTTGCCTTTTTCCAGTGTTGAAGAAGATTAACTATCCAAACCTTTCGTGATTCCTTCAATAATATCTTTCCTAACGATTTTCTACTCTGCAGAAAATAGTTTTTCATTTGAAAAGGTTTTACTTAAATGCAATAGGAATTAAATCATATTAATAACACACAAATTTAATATTTAATTAAATTTTGTAAAGTAAATAAAACCATTCAAACTGTCGATGGTCGACCCTATTCATCAAATAAAATATTACCGATTATTGCCGGATGCATTTTAAATAATTAAAACTCGAGTCTATGACACTCGAGCAAGTGACTCACACAATCTCTTTATTGTGTTACCGCTTCTGATGCTGCTCATATTCGTACGTGCTTGCATCGCAATACTTGCAACATTCCAATTGCTAATTGCAAAAAAATTGTAAATGCGTTCGAACTGATTGAGTGGCAGTGAATAGATTGCAACAACAATCGACGAACGATGTGAACGACAACTACGACCGATTGACGCCGGGTGATGTTGCTGCCGTTTCCGGTACTTCCGTTTCCGTTTTGACCGACCAGGACTACAATACACGGGCAGGCGGTGAATCGAAATGTAGTCAAATCATCTACAAAATCATCAGGTTTGGTCTGCTAGTTCGGCTAGCTAATTTGCAAGATGAAAGGAGTGATAGCTTCATCGTGTTTTATGTTGATTCGTGATGGCGTACAGGAATTAACTATTGTTTTTGTTGTTGCTATAGCGATTATTTCGGCCATGTGTGTTGGAATTGGCCGCGCACGATGTCATTGCTGATTCCAGATGTAAGCTATGATGCTGGTCGCTAATTGGAAATTTTATATATACACACACTTATAACTGCTTTATTTAAATGAGTGGCCAATCGGTCGGTACCAAAGTCGTTGCAGGACCAATCGATAGCGTGTTAGTCTTTTGGCGAACCTTCAGGCACTTGTGATGTGATGTTTGACTTTAATGAGTGACGTGGCGTTGGCAAACCAATAAAAAGGCAAAAACTTGTGGTGCGAATACCGGTTCTTTCATTTAATTTTTAAGGACACACTATCCTTATCACCATTCTGATCGTTCTCGTCGCGGTCAACATCAACGTTGCCGTGTCAATTCTACCACCGCCACAACCATCATAATCAACACACTTACTGTTTGATATGAAAAATAGCAAATGATACGAGCCATCGCACAAGCAGGCAAGTAGATGATAACTCGTATCGCAGTAGTCTGTATTGCTACATTTTGTGTACGACCTTTACTGCTACTTCTGTGATAGACAATAACTACAACAACTTATGAGAAGGTGGGATCCTCTTGAAAGATTCAATCAAATTAAACCTTGTTGATATTTTACCATCGTCGAAAGTATCACTTGAACTGCTGCCCGGTTAAGTTTTCGCCTCTTACAGTCGTTATTTAGTCGATTTTTTTTTGGTTCAATCAAATTAAATTGAATTTTGTAATTATAATAAAATATTCGATTGCTCTTAAAAGCTTCGATATTTTTTTATTTAATTCATCGCTTGTTCAATGAAACTCAGTTTATTAATCCATTTTTGAGGAACGAAATATTCACAAAAAAATTTACTTCAAATTATAGGATTAAATTTACTGGATAAATATTTTACACTTTTTAGGATTGTATGATTTTGTATATATATATATATATATATATATATATATATATATATATATATATATATATATATATATATATATATATATATATATATATATATATATATATATATATATATATATATATATATATATATATATATATATATATATATATATATATATATATATATATATATATATATATATATATATATATATATATATATATATATATATATATATATATATATATATATATATATATATATATATATATATATATATATATATATATATATATATATATATATATATATATATATATATATATATATATATATATATATATATATATATATATATATATATATATATATATATATATATATATATATATATATATATATATATATATATATATATATATATATATATATATATATATATATATATATATATATATATATATATATATATATATATATATATATATATATATATATATATATATATATATATATATATATATATATATATATATATATATATATATATATATATATATATATATATATATCAGACGTGCGGTAGTGTCATCTGTATCATTGATTACTGAAAGCAACAACCAATTATGAAACGAGGGAAAATCTTGTAGGGCTATTTTTTCTAGTAGATATCGTGTGTCCTTTTTTTAAATCGTTTGTTCTTTTATGACGGTACTCCAGTACTAAAAGCACTCCTCCTACGGGTGTAGCATACCGTCTCCTAACGATTCTAAAGATATAGTGTCCAGCACTTTGGTATAAACTTATGACGGACTTAAGAGACAAACTTTCGTTCATAACTTTGATGAAACATTTACTGTAAAACTTAAAAGTGTTTGCATACTTGTGGCAACAAAACCCAAAGGTAGTCAATCAAGAGTAAATTTAAAGGATTGTTACTTGTGTCAGATTTTTATTTACGGGCTAAGAACACATAGTTTTAATTCCACTAATAGTTAGAACTAGATAAATGCTCATAAATAAATTAATCAAACACATTTTTAAACAATTATATTATTATGCAGGTGTTACGCTAAAGTGGCAACACGTAAATTGAATGTAATTTAGTTAAAAATAATGAAATAAATGCTATATAATGATAAATGATTTAGCGCAACAAAGCGTCGTCACTGCAGAATCGAAGCAATCTACTAGTATAGTAAACGAGTATAAGGTACGGAAACATATACAAAACCTAAAAACGTAATGCGGTGACCGAGCTAACTGATAGCACAGGCATCGTTTTATATACGGAATGCGTATATACGATAGCGTTTTGTATAAATTCTTACTGCGATCTTAAGGACGGCAATGTCGCCGTCATAAAAAGATGCATCCAGCTAATTTTTAGAGCAGAAACTTCATTTGCAAACAAATTTTTTGTTTTTTCTATTAGACTATTAGCGTGAAAGCTTCAGCTTCAATTTTAATACCAATTAATGAATATTTAAATGACGTGTGTGTGTGCTTATGGGTGTTAGTACGTTGGTATACCCGTGAGTACAATTTTGTTAGATTTCTTATCGAAATTCTCTTCAAAATTAAAGCATTTTCTTGTTCTTCTACTGCATTTTCTACTACTTCCTTTCTATTTTATGCAAATTTGTACCTCTTGAATCGCTTGATTCTTGTTCGTTATCATCCTTCGCGTTTGCGTTTATCGTTATTATCATCATCAAGTCACGGTAATCGTTATCGTCATCGTCGTTGCCTTTCGTATCGTTTAGGTATAGACGACAACGATAGTATTCCCGTCGATATTGAAGCTGTTTGTCACAACTCAAGTGTGACATTAAGTATGCCATTAAAAGCATCTCTCGCTCATTTAAAAGACACTTTCAAAGCTCTTGCCATTTAGAAGCTGTTTTGCTTTTTGCAGATTTTCATTTTTAGTTTTTTCTTTGGAAATATTCGCTCTCGGATTGAGTTACCAAAATTACAAAAAATAATGTTTAATTAAAAAATATCTTTATTGATCTGTTTATATAGCCCGTTTTATTCCGATATTATAGCTCAAAGACACCACTTAAGACAAAATTGGAGCAGTCTTCCCTTAGGAAATTTTAAAAATTTGGATTGAAACAGATTTTTTTGTTTGATCAAACATTATTTGAAAAGGCTTTTAAAGTTAAAAAAATAAAATTGAAAAAGAATAGTCATGATTAAAGATGCTTAGATAAACTGAATATGATTTCTCCTTCATTGCACAATTTTCCTTAGGGAATTTATTATGTTCGAAAAATTTTTAGATTTGATATTAAGTTCCTTAAGCAGCTGATATTGAATAACTGCGGCAAAAACTTCTATTTTTATAAATGTTTTCGTACATTAAACTTCTTCCATATCTTGAAATTTGGGGGAGGGGAGCATAGAGGTCACTCAAGTTGTTCCCTTTAATACGTTTTAATGGCTTCTGCATATATTTATACTCTATACTAATAATATTTCCCATTAACAGAATTTGTATAGTTTCCGTCTCGTAGAATGTAATTAATTAAGCCTTATTAATAATTCGAAATCAAAGCAATTAACTTATGACAACTGTCAAGAAATTACATTAGGTCTGTAAATTAAATGCGTGAACTCAAATGTAAGCCCACAGAATATGATAAGAATAAGATAAATTCTTATACGGGTATCACCGCTAGCACTCAGAATTGGAAGGGGCAAGGCGAAGGAGAGTTTAAAAATGCAGGACAGGTTTAAAAGTGCTTTGAATGGAATTCTTCTAAATGTTTAACAATTGGGATATTTTACTCGAATTTTACTCGTGTTAAAAAGTCTGTCCTTCGATTTTTTTTTTTTGGAAAATTCAACTGCCATCTTCCGCCCATCTTTAGAAGTATTGGAAAAATGGAAACCTCTTCCCAGATGCTAAGTGATAAACAGTGGTCCATATATCGTATTTTGAATCCGATTCCAAATAACAATTTAGATCTCTAACACCAAATACATTAAAAAATGGTCGCTGTTTGAAGGAAAAGTAGCTGCCTCCGATTTTAATCGGTAAGGTCCAAGAAAGTGGTAGAAATTTTTGAAATACATTTCAATTAATTTTTACTAAATTTTATATTTTATATGGCGAGCAAATTAATTCCACCCATGGTTTTATGTCCTTTTCAAACTGGAAATGTTCCTTTATGGAAACGATCAAATTGCTGCGGCAGAAAAAGCAGTAATTTGTTTTATAAGTCAAAGAACAATAGCATGCGGAGTCGTAACGACCATCAAGTTACGAAATATTCGAATAGTTAGAGGCGTAATGGGAGGCGTATGATAAAATTGACCCCTAACGTCCACCCCTCGAATACAATCGTCGTTAAAAATTCAAGCATTTGTGCATGTTTTTCTCTCTGCGATCTGCCATCTTGTCTGATAGTTTAATATCGAAAGGAAAACAAACCGTAAAGGACAATTAATTAATTGGTTTGAAGGACATGCGAAGCAAAGCATTAGGGTTGGTGAAGATTGTGGATAAATTAAATACGTTGTAAATTGCTAACGCTACCACTGCTTACGGAAACTTGTTAACAAATGTATATTTCTCTAATTTGTTAATAGAGCAAGGACAAATGCAAGGATAATGAATCAGTTGCTTTGAGCGATACTTGACAAAAGGTCGAAAGAAATGAACGAACTCGAAGGAAATCGAAAAGAAAGTTACACAAACCTCATTACAGCCATTGAGCGAAGGTCCTTTCATGCAATGAATAAAAACTTAAAGAAAGCAACTGTCGTCAGGGTTTCTCATTAAAAAAGGAATAGTTGGATCAACAGCTACTTCAGAGTGTCCTTGTTTGGCCGCACTTGCAAAATCAACACAAATTTACTAACTGACACCCAAACACACACATATTTATATACACAAACACACACATACACACCTATTTTACAAAAAATCAACCCTAGCTCAATCACCGCCGCTGTTCAAAGCGCGTCACTTCTCTCACCGTGGCAAGGTCGTTAATTTCATCTATAACTAACGCGTAAAAGCACCTTCATCAACATCTTGACTAAGGATTGTTTAAGATTGCATCCTTGCAGCAGTGCCCTCTAGCGTAATGACACCTTAATGACGAATGACATTTCTACAGTGTATGTGTTGAAATAAAGTAATCGCTTGCTCCGACATGGCTTGAAAAGTGCATATCTAGCAGCAACTCCCCTCCCCTTCCTTATACCCCATATTCTCTCATTTCTTGTTGTTTTTTTACTTCTATTTTATGGGCTTTTCTTATTGAGCACCGCACACAAATAAAAAGAAATTTCAACTTTTGAAGAAAAAAAGAATAGAGAGAGAAATGAGATAAAAATGGTAACAAAAATATAAGGGAAAGTTTTATAAAGTCTTCAGTTTCCGACTTCTAATTTTATTTTGCCTTTGTTTCCGTCTCTCGCTCTTTGATTCTAAGAGTTCTGTTATAAATCTATAATTCCTTGACATTCCTTGACATTCTGAGCAATATTTTTCTTACTAAAAAATTCCTAGTAATAATTGATCAGAGATCTATCTAGCTCACATATATATTCCTACAATACGGATAACACTTTTGGTATTGTGGTTTAGTTTAGACACTTTTTGTCTTCTCTCCTTTCATTACTACTCCTCCTTCCTCTTCTTCTTCGTTCCCCCACTCCACCTTTATTAGTTGTTAGTACTTTTTTCTGGAACCTTTCGGTAAAAGTTTATTCTTTCAAGGCTGCGGTTAAGGAATTCAAGTCATTGTCTCGTTTTTTTATTACTTTTTATCTGGAAAAACTTGAAATAAATGCATGGAATGAGAAGTTTCTAAGGTAACAACTTGTTGATTTGATGAAATTAGAGGATTGTGGTCATGCAACTGAAACACAAAAAGAAAAATTTTGCAGACAGGAAGAAAAGGCAGGTAGAAAAGAAATAAATTTCAGAAATTTTTTGTAGAAAAGACTTTAATTCGAAAGAACCGTTTATCAAGGAAATTAATTTCGATTTCTCGTGTCTCCACGAAATTTCCACTTTTTTATAAAACTTAATCATCACCCTCTTCCGCCCGCCACCCCCCCCCCTCCATCCCTATCGCGCTGATTTTATTTCCTCGTAACGTTGAATACGATATTCAGTAAAATGGCAAACGCATTTTCGCTTCAGCCTGCCTCTCATTAATTTTGAATTCTAACAGAAAAAATCAGGGACAATTAAATGAAAGTGTTATCTTGCGTATTCGTCGTAAATTTAACCCAGATTTTCGCTCTAGATTTGCAGTCAACGGTGTTTTGTACTCGTTGTCTGTCAGCATTGTCTGTGTATTCATATCACGATATAATTTTTTAAAGTTTAGATTTCCTCCGCCAGTTTCGTTGTCGGTGCTAGGAAAAGTGTGTAAAAAGGGGGAGAAATTAAGAG
The DNA here is from genome assembly GCA_963966595.1 of Physocephala rufipes. Classification (NCBI taxonomy): domain Eukaryota; kingdom Metazoa; phylum Arthropoda; class Insecta; order Diptera; family Conopidae; genus Physocephala; species Physocephala rufipes. The sequence goes on from OZ016505.1 coordinate 22,330,169, forward strand.
AAGGAAATTCGAAAGAAATGTTAGTGGGAAGAGTATAGAAAAAATCGCTGTGCAAAAGAGGGAAATGTTGCGGATGAAACATGGAAAAATAATTTTCCTCTTGCGACATTTCCACTCAGTCATTTGAATTTGTTTTAAATATTTTTTATAATGAACTCTTTAGTTTTCTGCTTTTTAACACTTATCATTTTACCGCCTGCAATTAACAAGATTGGGGACGGGACGAAGGATGCAGAGAGAGGGAATGGTAGTCCCACTAACTTTTTAAATATGAAATTTGATTTTAATGTAAATGACTAAAAAGAAAACGCTTTTAGTTATTACTAAAAAATTGTTTGAGAACATTTTGTGCTCTAATTGTTAAAAGAGAGAAATATTTAAATATTGCGGTCGACTTCACGGTTCACAAGTCCGTTAGCATCAAATAGTTCAAACATATTAAGAGTAAGAAGAGGAAGCTGTAATCCTTTTACAATAACTTAAATCAACGTTTCCAACGTCAAATGAACGTTTCTGTAAAATAAATTTTAAAGGTCCAACCGACCCAACAATATTGTGTCTGCCACTTCTAAAAATTTCCCCTACAACTCGGATCATAGAGGTGGGGGTGAGTGACAGGAGACATTTAATTCTAATGGGCTTTTCTAAAAGTAATAATTCAATATACTAATAAATAACGCACTTCATAATGCCTTTCAATTTGACGGCCTCTAAATTTCTATTCATTTCGTTGGTCCTGATTAAATCCTCGAAATCCTTCAAATCCACTAATATCACGAGCTTAACGTCGTCCAGTGAAAGGTTATACCAAAAGAGCTTCTTATAAACGCATACGATGCAGTGCTCCGTAATGACCTTTGATGGCCTCTAAAATTGTTCTCCGTTTTGTAATTGTCTCCAGTTGGTTCTAATCTAATCTCCGAAATCTTTGAAATCCTGTTAATCTCATGTTTATATGACGCACGTATCGTGACAATAACAGCAATTTAACACTTGCTGCCCAAAGGGTGACAATTTATATTCATGCATCCTACATCTGTAATGATATAGGATGACCCTATCTTATCTCTCAGTCTCCCTCCCACCCCTTTCCACCGCGTTCTGGGAAAAGGATGATCTTTTTGTTCTCCAGTCGAGATCTGGTCAGACGAGGGTTGTTATGCGTATTTAATCTCAATGAATACCAGAAGAACACATGTCTCAAAATCTTTCAATCGAAAAGCATCACAATAAAATCATCTAATTGTATCGAACGACCGACGAGTTATGGGGTAGCGTCCTTTCGTCCTTTTGCTGGTAAGGAACGAGTACATCCTTCGAAAACTGTGATCAGCACGTTTTGTTATGATTGATTTTATTATTTTTATTCTTATTGTTATTGTTATTATTATTATTTTCCACACACCCCCAGCCAACCAGCTTGCATTTAATTCGGTTGGTTCGATTGGACAATTACGTATGGAGAGGGATGATGCAGTAAATCATTGCATTTGGTGAATCAAGGAAGAATGAAGGATGGTTCCAACAACTCCCGTCAAACAATTGATAATGGTTTTGATGAAGTTAAAACTCGGATTAATGAATGGATTGAGTCTGTGGGTTGAGAATCGTGATATTTTAAAGGAGTTGCTTATACAAAAATGAATATTTTTTATTAAGCTTTGTCGAATTGTTTTCAATTTTATGGTGCATTATTGTATTTTATGAATGCTTCAAGAAACGAAACTGCCCTTAAAGGCATTTACTATATTTTTTACATTACATATTTTTTAATTTTTGTTATCATAATTCTTATAAGAATAAGAATGACCCAACTTAGTCAACTATTTAAAATTATTTAGTGAATTAGTCAACTTAGTAAATTATTTAAAATTTGTAAAAAGAATTTTAAAAAATTTAAGTGGAATTCTTTCTTTATTTCTGACATTTCCCCCCTTCCTTTCATCTATATCTTTACTAGATATTTAGGTAAGCTAAAAATTTAATTACTTTTGACCGACTCTGAGTTCTAAAATTTGTTCAGAATTGTTTATAAATATCAAGCATTTGCTAGAACAATTTATTGGCAAAATGTGATTATATTTGTTCTCTATTTGAGCAATTAAAATCCGTCCGCCATGCATTTTAATTTATTAAACAAATATGAGTTTGCATTTTGTGATACTCTGCTAACGCAAATGTCATCAAAAACATGCGTTTATGTTTACTCTCGCCCATCATCAAAAGAGACCAACACACGCACACAAACGCAGGCACCCTTCTGAAGGATGTCTCCATAAACAAATTTCATTTTATTTTGCTCGCGTCGTTCAATTCTTTTTGCTAACTTTTCTTTTTGCTAACAGATGCACAACGAGCTGCTCGTGCTGATGCTTCAACATTTGCAGCTGTTGCTGACGCCTTTCCTAGTTGGTGCCTTAATACAAACAAAATGAATGAAAGTATTTATCAGGGAAGGAAACCGGGAACCCAACCGGGATTGAGGTTTTCAATTGTAGCCCACACACACACGCCAAATACCAAAAGTAAATTGCACCCATGCCTCGAACAACATTTTTGGTCTGCGTATTGGTGTTGACTCTGATGAAATTAAAAACGAAGGGAAGGGTAGTCGAGGATGTCCTGCTACACAACTTACATCAATTTGTTGCGGTATTTAAGGGATAATTCGGTTAATTTTGTTAGAAATCAAAAATTGATGAATGGGTGTACGAATGAACGGGTAGGGCGAACGCTTTAGACAAATGCAATGGGAGTCACTTTGATTTCATCCCTAAGAGTTTTTCTATCTAATTCTTCGACGAATGAATAGGAAACAAACATATTCTTTATCATTATCTCTACTTTTCCAACCGAAATTTTTTGGATTGTTTGGAAATTGTTTGAATTGTTATCTGCGTAGTTCATTCATTAAAACGCCCTCGCAAAACTTACTGCAGCGTTCCCACATCTGCCCCTTCCGATACCCAACTTCATCAGATTGTTCCGAACTATTCCCGAATCAGTGGAGAAGTTTCAGCACGACTTCATCATTACTTTCCTGATGGGGCTTCTAATTTCTCAAAGCATCGAGCCCTATTAATGCATCGTACGCATCCTACAAAGTATTCCTGAAAGAGTAATCTTTCTTGAGGCATTTTTAGTCTTCACGTAGACCTCTTCTACATCTGTTTTCTTGAAACTTTTTAATTATCAGATAAATCTTGTTTATTAGATCTTGCAGTAATTTATTAAAAATCAAAATTACACTGAAATTATTCTTAACCATAATATGATGAAAATATGGCAAAGCTTCACTAACTTTAATCAGCGGTACGTGCGTCTCTTTACAAAACTTTAAATCGAAAAACTTTACTGATTGACAGAGTAATAATTTGCGCTCGCGTTTGTAAGTTTGATCTAATGTAAACTCAGTTAAAAACTTTAGTTGATCGAAGAGAAACAGCGTAATAATAAAGTGATGATGCGGTTCAAATGAAATAGACAGAAATAGTGGGGATTACTCGGTTGATGAATGCTGAAAGAGATAAATAGATGATCTGATGGACAGTAAATTAAGGGATAAAGAAGACGGAGAGAGAGAGGGGGAGAGAAAGGAGACTATACCATAATAATTGATCATATTTTTAAAAAAATTTTTTTAATTAACTGAAAGGCTAAGGTAAATAATGGTAAAGGGTTAGAAATAGTAAATTTGAGACGTTTACCAATCAATGAGGCAAAAAATAATAATTCCATTTTAAAATAAATTAATACGGCTCATTTGTCAGTAAAAACATTGAAAAGCTACAAAAATGTTTTACTTTTGGGATTTCCGTCAGTAAAGTTTCATCCTACTTCCAAAGCCACTGCCTCAGAGTGAAAAAGTGACTTATGGAAGTCAAAACCCCACTCCCGTGTTACATCTATATAGGGGTCATAAAAATGCACCCGTCTTTAATTTTCAGCAACAATTCAGCTGGAAATTCTAGTACGCATTTTCACCACAGAAAGAAAGGTATGAAACAAACCCATTCCTGCGATATTCCAACGATATTTGCATAACATGATATACAGAATGTATTGAACTCCCTTCGTTACTACAAACAATACCTATTTGTAAAAAAGATTAATTCCACTCTATTATTTTTACAAAACCTTTGACAAGGGCCATTTCTACTTTCCTCTAGCCAAGCAATAATTAAGAATCAGTGAACACAAGTGATGCTTTGGTGACCGTATGAGAATAATTTTTTACTTGAAATGTGTCACGATATTAAATCATATCATGTATATGTGATTATAGGAAATGCAATTAAGAGTACGTGCAGTGACATAAGCGGTATATGCAAAAGTGCAAGAGAGTCAGAACTTTCGTCTGTTTGACACCATTACTAACACAAACACCATCGTGTTTGGTAATGCCAACCAGAAATAGAATAATCATATCTTTCCATATTACCAAGGACACCATCTTCAAAATCATCAATTACTCTCAAGATCAACATCATCATCATCAAACACACCGATGTCAGCAAATTCGACGACCGACAAGAATTTAGAGAATGAAGACATGTTTCCTCTTTTGTGGTAACTTTAAAGGCATTATACTAAATAAATTTTATTATATATAATTTTGTTTCAAACAACCAACATATGGTTGGTTTTCCTTGGTTTGACTGCTGATGATATTTCAAAAAAACAACAAAATGCGAACATATTACATAATAAAATAAGATTTTTGTTATCAAATTTTCTTTGTCACTTTCATGACGAGCATTTCTGTGCAAAACAAGCAAAAAGAATCAAGGCACGCAAGAAAAAAAATAAAATCACATGGAGTCAGATACTACGAATGAGCGTGTGTTTGTGTGTGTTTGTGTGTGTACGTATGGGCATGTCAAAAGATTTGAAAAGGACAAAGTTTTTTAATACGCTTTTCTTAATCAAAATTAGTTTGTAGTTTTCCTTTTCAACTTCAGTCTGTAATCATATTTGATAAAGAGCAATATTGAATCATGCATGAAATTTCAACTTCAGGCCATGTTGGTAAAAAGGGAATCAGGAAAAAATTTGCCAGTTATTCTTTTATTAAATTCTTAAAACTCGGCAGATTACTGGAATATTCTCGTATAATGGCTCTCAAATGATCTAAAATCGAATCCAATCAACAGCTATTTCATACGTCTTGAAATCATAATTTCCGAAGAATTAATTACAAAAATTCCAAAAATATTAAAGCACCAAATCTCCGCTCTAATAAAAGCCTCTACAACCTCCACACCTAGAGGGAAAAATAATAGAACAGACAAGAAGGGACTCTTTTCAAGATCAGCTCAAAGGAAACCAAGAAAGTTAAACAAACCGAAAGGATTATAAAAAGACGAAAGAAAGTGCATTACGGTACGTGCTCTAATAGCTCCAACACCAATAAAGCTTTATTCGCTCAAAATTCCATTCCTGAAAATACCCAAAGTAAGATAAATGATGCTTGAAATAACTTGAAAATGACTAGAAATAACAATGAAAGTGTTAAGAGATAGAGAGGAGAAAATTAGGAGAAAGTTGAGGAGGAGGATTTAGAGCTAGCAACATTTCTAAGAAAATTCAATTACAGTCAAAATGATTGAAATTATGACAAGTCTCTAGAAGTGCTAAGCGTTGAAATGATGCGCGTCGACGCAACGTTAAGAAACGTCAAATTGAATAAATGAAAATTGACTTCGAGGATTTGTTAGTCTACCTGTTTGTCAGTCTGTCAGACTCTTTGGCACCTCATTTATAACGTCAATCTGTTGTTATTTACGTAGAAGGGAAGATGCATTTTCTCCTTCTTCTGCAATTCGAACGTTTCATTCTTATAGAATGTACGAATTCTTATAGAATATACGAGTAAATGAGCTCGATTATTCCAAAGGTACGAATTCTGGGATTACGTCTGATATTGTAAAAAATAGATTTATATTTTATCATATTTATCTTTAAATTTCAGAAAAATTTATTATTTAAAAAACGGCTATGGTTTCCTATTCTAAAGTCTTAATATCTTTATTGATTCTACCCTTTAAATTTAGATTTCTTTTTTTAAAGAATAATATTTAAATTTTGAGTACATTTTTGGAAAAAGGCGTGATAATTAATTAAAGCTACGCCACCATATTGCCTTGTCACCATCGACTTTCCTCTTACGTTTTTCCCTCCCCATCTTTCTGTGCTTAAGCCAATGGAGCTTAGTACGTCTTTTCGTCTCTCAATTTCATCACCTTTTCCATTCCTTCGTTCTTTCACCAGTGTGTTGTTATTAAGTCTCAATCATTCTACTCGCATCTGATTATTTACTCAAACTGACAAGGAAGTAAAAACTTCAACAACAAAGTCATCATTGTGCACAAAAGGTTACGTCATCATCACCATCATCATTATTATTATTATCATGATGATCGATGTTGTTAGAAACTAAACTGTTGCTGTTGTAAATATTACGAAATGGTTATGTTGCTGATGTTAATGCCAATGCTGTTGCTGTTGCTGTTACAGACACGGCAGTAGCTGAAATTGAAGTAAGAAGCGAATATATATCGCGTATAAAGACATTGAATGTGAAACTGTAAGGATGATTCATCGCAACAAATGCGAAAGATGTAGATGAGAAATGGTCCTTGTAAGAATTTCTATTTACAGTTACGTCATGAAGTGATCACTTCTTCGACAAGAAACGGATAGTGTGGTGCCTGTCATAATCCCGATGTTGTAACGACTTGTAGTTGTTTCAGTTATTGAAGCCTGTTATTACCACTCTTCCCGCGCTACGCTTCAAAAACTGAATGAAAAATTGCTACTCGGTTGGTACGAGTGAATGACTGAATGAATGATTGTTTGAATGATGAGTTTTGAAGTAGTAGATGATTTGAGGCAATAGCGGCAAACAATGACTAACTATTCTAGCTGTTGAACAAAAACAAAAGCTACTTGCTTTCCAACTCACCGTCATTATTATCATCTTCATCATCATCATTGACTTGAAATGTTCTCAAGCTGGGAAAGTATTTAGACGGAGGGAAAGTATTGTTCCAGTGATTGCTCTATGCTCATAAACTGCTCCTCTCATTGTTTTTGCCATTATTGTGTTGTTATTATTATTGTTGTTGTTCTAGCGTATTTCAATTATTATTGATGATAGAAAGGACTAAGTTTGTAACAATTATCTGTTTACACTTTAATATTTCAGGAACAATTTCAATTTATTTTGCAGTTGTTTCGTGTTCTCTAAGAAGAACATAACTAATGTCCCCTTTGTCACAATGATACTCTTGAAATTGTTTAATGATCCAACAACGTTGTAATGACGTTGCAAAATTTACAATTTCTTGAAGGCAGAAATCATCTTCATCAATGGGGTTAGCTTTTGGCTTCGCCATCAATAAAACCTACATCATTGGGTAAACCAATAAAAATTTCCTTTAATAAGATTCAGAAGCGCAAAAGGTTATGACAGTACCGAGGTCACAATGGACGTAACTGAAATAAAACCCCGCCCATATGATAGGTAAAATAGGTAGGTCATCCCATCCATCTTATATTTTATCTTGATTTAAAATTGTTATATCCTTATTGGAAAGCCGCAAATTAAGATCTTTTCAACTAATTTTATCTTACTGGAGAGGAAGATAGAGAAGAGGTTATAGAGATGTTCATTATTTAAACTCTACATACACACGAGTTGTAATCTGTATCATCATTACGAGCATAATTCAATCTTTCATCAATTTCGTAATACAAACTAAGTATCTAAGAATTTCCAATAATTTGAAAATCTTTGCATAATTGCCATCGCATTCCATTCATGTTTTGGAAGTTGTTTACGTTTTCGTTTCTTGTTGTTATTCCTGATGATGATGATGATGTGATGGTATTAGGATATGTATGTTGTTTCAACACAAGGCAAATGGAAACATGTTTATTGGACAAGACTCTCCTTCGACGCAAACAAATATAATTACATTGCACTGCAGACTAGTGAGTGTTTTTTGAAAGGATTTTGATATGACCAGTAAAAAGGATGAACCAGAAGGATAGTTGAGAATATGAAAGAGATTCAGATGGATAAGGAAGATGGAGAAGGATGGAGAAGGAGATAACGAAAGAGAGATTAACGCATATAAAGTTACGTTTGCAAAAGGCGAGTAAATTCCGAAATAACAAGCGTACTGAACTCTACAAGATATATTTAGTAAGCTTCTAAAATATATTCGTACAATTTTTCTTTCAACAGCAAATTGATATACATACAGTCATATTCAAGACTACTAAATTACAACAACATCACTGGTCGAGCAGACTCTCGTATTATCTTCAATTAATATGTTTATTTTGAATGTCCAAGATAACTTCAACATATCTTGTGCAGCTCCACACGATGAGCGGATTTGTGCTTATTCCATAGGATTTACAGAAATCGGACTTCACAGAATCAAAAGAATCATTCTCACGTCCCTTTCAAAATGCAGACGCACACATGCATTCGCATGTATATTCAAACAGTAAATTGCGCGAGTAGCAAAACACAAAGCAAATTATAGTGAAGATGATGATGATGATGCGTGCCTTTTTTAAGTTGAAACAGTCCGTTTGAGCTTTAATATGACGTCCAGAGAAAGGAAAATGCTATAGCAGTTTCAGTGATTGCATTTGAATTACCAAAAACATGGAACACAAACAGCACCATCAACAACAAACAACAACAACAGACAATAATTATTTTCTACACTAAGAGGAATAAGAGACACTATGTTTAAGGAAATAGCTTAGCTAGAAATTAATTTAAATGAAGACAACTAATTAATTTAACAGAAATGTAAAATTATCTTCAAGATTTTAAATATTTCAAACATTTCTGACAATCAAATTTCTTTCATTTTATTTCCAGTGTAAGCCAATTTATGCTATTTATTTTTGCTTTGTCTGCAATCACAAAATTCGTCCAATTTTCAGTGTAATCAAATTAAACCAGATTAAAGAGTTTTTGTGTGAATATCGTTGTTTACATTTCTGAATTTGTCTACATATTTTTTGAAGTACGTATGAGTGCCGGCGTGTGTCTGTGTCTGACGGCAAAGTCACGTGAGGCATGAAGTCATTTCCAACATTTTCCCTCTGTCAAAAGTACTCAAGCAGAATAGATTCATTGTTCCGTTATTTGCCGGTGAATTCTTTTTCGATTTTGTTCATTTCACAATTTTATTCTCCGACAGAATGGTTGTGTCTGTGGCTGCGAATATGTTGTTTTTATTATCTATTGTTGTTGTTGTTGTTGCTGCTGCTGTTTCTGTATTTGTTTGGGTCTTTCTGGTCAGAAAAAATGGTTTTGTGAGTTATTTTTGTTTTCTATGATTATTTTGGTACGAGCAACATTGTGTTCATTGTTGCTCGTTCTTTCATTCGTTTATTTTATTCGCTCAATTCACAAAATTTAGTCAATTTTATTTTCGAATAAAACTTTTTAAAATCATTTTTTCAAAACGGGTTTTTCCAAGTAAACTGTTTTGGGGGAATGAAAATTTAGAAAGAATCCAATCCGGCCATTTTGGATAATCATTGTTTGTTTGAATGAATTTTGGGCCACCATTTTTTCAATAAAACGATTGATAATTTTGATGATAATGATAATTTTTCGATGGTTTGGAGGTATTAAACTTCTTTTAGGAAAACCCTTTCAAAAAATGTACGAAAGTTACCCACCCACATACTCCGACTTAGTGGTAACTCTCTCCGCTCTAGAGAAACATATTTCCGACAATTGCATTGCAGATTTATTTACTTGCAAGCCCAAAATCTCCAAAATTGTGGTTGAGATATATCTACGAAATACTTACGCGCAATATCCTGATAATCAATTCTTACTATTAGTGGGTAAAATTATTAAAACCAACCTTCTGTGCTCAATTAAAGCAAGTCTAAAGCTACCACAAAAGCCAACACAATAACTCCTAACAATAAACAAAACACCAACAACAAAATCAACAATATCTTCGGTGAGTACCGAAGATTTGTTCTGAAAGGAACAAGGATATGCTAGGCGCATAAAACGATAAATTCTGTCATAACCTCAACGTCTTAATTACGTAATTTGGTGAATACCAGTGCTCGGTTTAATGATTGTTGTCGTTGTTATTGTTGTTTCTCAGTAAGGGCTGGCGATTGCTGTCGATGTTTGTGTCGTTGGAATTGTTAGCGCATGTTATTGAATACAAGTTTGAAGTTGGTCATGTCCGTCCATCTGCCCTAATACATAAAACAAAAAACAACGATTTAATACCGAAAGCTAAGCCAATCGACAAGAAACCAAGCAAGATGCCAGTTAACCACCAACAGCAGTCAGTAATTACCACGTGAATCACAAGAAATACCACAACATTTTACAGCAGATTACAAACTACAAAAACAACAACTACCGAAAGGAGCAACAACTATTTGCATGGAAAATTACATGACAACAAAATGAAATTTGTCTGACACAAATTGTTGTAATTCAGGAATTTCTTTGCCATAAATTGCCAATAAATTATTAAGTTCTGCCGGTATAATGTATTTTGGGTATGCGAGTAACCGCAAATACACGCACGCACATGCATCAATCGATACCTAAATACCTAAAGGTATATCAACGATCTTAACCCTTTTTGAGATTTTAATTTCAAAGGATTTTCTTTTTTATTTTTCGTTTTTAAAGATTTTTAAGTTGAATTTATTTTGTTTTGGTTTAATCGATGATTGTTTAGTTCCGCTGCAATAAAGCCTAAAAGTTGGAAAATTCTACAATTTTAGGAAATGTAGAATTACATTTTCACGCTCTTACCTTAACGACGATTTACGACTACGAGTGCTTGAAGCTCAATTTCTCAAATTGTAAACTAAATTTGTAACTAAAATTGCATTTGAAAATGTACAGTCCCAGAAGATGTTCATTCTATAAAATGGGCGTGTAGCCATTATTGTAATTAGTAGTAGTGTTGGGAACTATTGACTGTTTTCAACTATCGATAGTTAGTTACTGAATGATTTAAACTATCGAATGAATTTTTTCATTCACTCATTCATTCATTCGACCTATTCGAGCTCAACTTATGCGATTACAACATAATCAACCAACTCGTTGCTCTTTGTGGGTTAATTGAATAACGGCGTTTACTTACTGAAAGATTCCTGAATTACTTTCTAATTAGTTTCTAGTAATTACCAACGCTAGGAAGCAGATTCACTCGTTGAATGATCTCTGAGTAATTAAAAAAAACTATCAAATAACTCGATAGTTTTTATTCGATATGTCCCAGCACTAACAATTAGTGATTACTTGTTTTTACAGTACTTTTAATTCCGTGATTTTAGCAAATTTCCTTAACCGCGACCTAAACTACTGGCATTTCTCTATAAAGCTTGTTCAATTATTAACGCGAGTTAATATGAGTGTCTGTTTAAACCCACGCATTTTTATTAGTTTCCATTTAGTATGCTCATTATTACTGCCATTTTCATTACTGACTTCATTGCTGATTTCATTGGTGTTTTTGTTGTTGTTACTCCTTATCAATGTTCACATTTTCTAGTCACCCGAAATCTAATTGCGCATATGACATCGATATCCTGGAATAGATTTCGGTAACAGCATTAGTCGTACTATTCTAAACGCACGACCTCAAGAACAACAACAACAGCGCCAACGACAACCGGAGTAATCTAATTTAAAACTTTATTATTGGCATTTAACGAACTCTGGGAATTATACTAATTCATGTCCACACATACACGAACAAATAAGCAAACATGCGCCCAAATCCACTTTCGCAATTTCACTATCATGACATAATCGATAACAATGCAAATAGACAATAAGTAAATGATACGGGCAACAATTGGTCCTACGCACTAGCTTGCCTCCTTGTATAGTGTTGTAGAAGACGGTTTTGTTGTTGGCGCGTTAGTTATACTCCGACGTATTAATATTGAATTACGTGCAAATGTACTAAACTCTACATAAAATTTAATTGGAAAATATCCAAACAAATGCGTGAATACGACTTCATAAAGCGTTCGCACACACAAAAATAGAGAGAACGAGATAGTTGCTATTACAGAGCTACACAAGAGATCTTGAATACTGTCTAAAGACGAAAAATTCATATATGAAATCGTTATTCCCTAAGACGTTGATGAAAAAAACGACACGTATTAATTAATATAAATTGCTTGGAAATGTCATTGTCATCGATCATATCACAACGATTGTCGTACGATGAAGAAATATCAAGCATCGTTTCTCAAGATTTTCTTAAGGATCATTTTCCCATTGGTTTTGTGATTGCTAAAAGTACAATATCGAATATCGAGCAATTTCACTAGATTCAAATAAAATGCAATACAAATGCAATAATGCGGCAACACTGATATTCATCAACTAACATCGAGTCGATACCGATAAATTAATGCGTTAACTAGAGAATGTATTTCAGACCCATTTGTACCTAAAATCTGAATATTTTGAATGAGCAAACAAATAATACCAATGTACTCTTTGTTATAACTATTGTTGTTATTGTTGCTTTTGTTGAAACTGAGATAATGAACTGATAGTCTCTGTCTAAGTGTGCCCTATGTGTCTATATGTGTATGTGGGTGTGGTTTGTGTGGAATTAAATTCATACAATTGCAGAATTGACACTCCAATTGGAAATCTCCCAAGCCGATATACTAATCTCTAAACAACAAGAAGAAGTTAAGGAGAAAAGGAAGAAGTGAAGACAAAGCTATAATAGTTTATTGATAATTTGCTTGGTATGCAGTAATTTATTGTCATTAATACCAAAACAATGCAGACAGGTATTAAAGATATTGATAAAGTTCTTAATTAAAAGTCTGAAGAAGACTCAATATCTGTTGAACAATTTCAACATAAATGTTTATTCTTTGCATAGGCACGAACGTTAATTGTTTAATTCAATATCGTTGGTAACCCTCTAACTCTAATATCTGCATGATTTCATCGTCATCGAAGAAGGACGCAAATATTTCATAAAGGATTTTTTCTGGTCTTTCCATTATTAATGAAAACTAAACAGAAACTGAACGCATGCAAACATGTCAATAATCGACTGTCATATAACTGACAGGTCAATCTCTACATGCGTGGAATAACAAAAGCTTTCAGCAAAATGTCAATCAAAAATCCTTGCGAAAAATCGTGGCCAGCATCTATTCCATCCATTGTTTCCAAATGAAGTGGAACGAGTTTTAGTGAAAGGGGAAATAAGAAAAGGAAAAAATACTGAAAAAACCTAAGATATTGACAATTTCAATTTAGTCCATTTCGAAAAAGTTCTGTAATCCATTAACCGGATTTACAAATCAGTAGTACGTCCGCTCTCCTACAAAAATGTGAAACGAACGACGTAGGCAGTTCAGAAAAGATAGTGGATAAAGTAAAAGAAAGAGGGGGAAAAGATTTTTCAGAGTATGCCGGAATTCGTTTTGAAAAATGAGGAATTCAATTTAATTTCATTTAAGCTATTCGTGCCACCGACTTTTTTAAATTCCCGCCAGAGGCGACTCCAATTCGGGTATATTTTCTGATGCCCCTTGAAATTATTTTCAACATAAAATCTTTCGATTGATTCTGCTTTAAGTCAGGAGACCCCACCCAACATCGCCACAGCAGGATAAAAAAAGCCTACTGGGGTAAGAAACTCTCTGTCGAGGTAACGAAAGCTTAAATTTATTTGGAAATGAAATTGAAAGAAATAGCAAAGAACCCTTTGCAAAGAATGGTCTTGTGGACGAAGGAGAAGCATTATCAATATAATGTCAGAAACATAAAATTTTGGAATAAAACCCCCAACATTTTATTCTTCATAAAAGATTTAATCTTGATTCGAGTATCGGCGACCTCAACTCATTAAACGGATACATCTTCATGTTAATCTTGGCAAACCGTCAGACATCATCATGCCCGAGATCGGCTTGGACTTTCAATTTAAGCCACTAAATCTTTGAAAATAGTTTTTAACGTTGCCTCGCCGTTGCCGCTTTAGCTCTCCATTATTTCCATTACTACTGCTGTCTGGCAAGCGGTCTAAATGCGCTCCAAGGAAGAAACGAAAACGTCTGTCTCCATTGATAATCGCACTTATCTTGATTCCATTTCTTTAATTTCTTTTGTTTGCTTAGGTCGTATGGTTTTTCTTTTGATGAGAGGAGGATTCTATTTGCTAATCTTACTGCTAATCGACACGTTCTTCCCCCTCATGCAGATTTTAACGTATTTCATGAATCTTAATTGCTCTTGGAGGAAAATCATTGGGGCATCGTCAAAAGTTATCGACAGGCTCTTACTCTTATTTGGTTTTTATATTGATGAGTTGAAGCCACTCGATAAGAAGCATTTTCCATAATCTGATTATTTGCAAGCTTTTGTTAGTTTTGGCAGTTATTAAATTAAATCGATAGATTTACTTCACTAACATTAGAAGAAGCTTATTTGCTTCAACGGAAGAACGAGCAGGAAATGCGGGAAGAAAATCAAAGTATTTCGCAAAACGACAGAAGTTTGCGCGAGGAAAAATGGATTCTTCTTATTTTAGAAAAAACAAGGAAAAACATATGAATTTAATATTAAAGAATACAGAGTATCAAAAAAGTTCTAAATATGCCGCTGCGACGCTAAAGTCAAGAATACCCGAATAGTTCTTGAAATTTTTTATGAATACGTATGTGTTTATGAATTATTTATTTATAAATTGCGGAAACTTTTAAAGTGTTTAATAGAAAATATATCCATTTAATTTTAAAATAAAAAGTGTAGAGAAAAAGTGTGTTTCCCATACCGGGAATCGAACCCGGGCCTTCTGGGTGAAAGCCAGATATCCTAGCCACTAGACCATATGGGATACTTGTTGAAACTGCTGTTATACCGCATGCTATGATTTTATTCTTTTTAAAATATATATTTATAGTATCATTTCTTAGCACACATCAATCTATAGTAAAAGTTTTTCATAATAATTTCCCCTCCTAGCGACTCAACGTTTCTTCAACTGTGACCTAATAATGTCGTTTCAGATTATTTCACAATCAAAAAATTTCAATAAAATTGAAAATTCTGATAAGGCAAAGACTAATTTCATAACCGAGTTAACCCCACTTAATCAAACCTAACACTTATTGCTTCCCGTTTTCACAATCTCCACTTCTCACTCTTTTACACTCATCTCGGTTTTCCATTCTTCTTCTTGTTTTATGTGCGCTCTTTAGATTGGGGAAAAATTCAAAACCCAACATTTTTGCGAATAATTTCGCATACCAGAATGATAATGTCATATAGGATCTTGTTCTTTTTCACCATCGCTCTTCATCATGTTCTTCTGAATGAGATGATGGCTTCATTATTTTAATATTTTAATATTTATGGGCGCCACAACAGAGTCCCACGAAGTGAAATATGTGATGATGATGATAATGATAATAACGATACCCGTATACATATTCTTTCTTTCTCTTTCAAGCGTCATCAAATCAACAATTTTTTAATGCATATTAAATGCATAAACGCGGGCTGTGGGAATGCTCCCAATTTGGGATGTGCTGATTTTCTTCATTTTTAATACGCACGTAATAAATATATCATTAGAGTGTATATGAGAGATATATATGTATATGTATGTATGTGGATGTATTGCTACATTCCTAAGCTATAATGTATTATCCATTCTATTCAGTCTCATAAATATTTTGTCATAAAATTTCTTAAGCTTCTGCTTGTGATCAGAATTTTAAATACGAAGATTTTCGTTTGATTTTTTGAATAATATATTTTTTTATATTTGCGAATATTTGCAAAGATGTTGAATGATTAATAATTTAACAATCTGTTTGAGTTCATTATTCGACATCTCACGTATTCGTGCATGATGTCATACCAAGATTCTTGATTTACAACGTTCGATAATTGCAAATTAAAAGCAAAAGTAATGTCAGAACCAAATGGTCGGATTGGTAGCAATTAAAAATTTATGACTGAAATATTATAATTTCATAATTATAGATTTACTGAACGATTTATTTCTACACCAAAAATGCAATTTTAAGTGTTGAATAACAGGATAAAATTATTCGTGAAACTATGGTTATAAAATCTGAACCATTTCATATTTTCGTTTGTTCTACCTTGATGGTCTTAAATGGAAGGCACTACTGACTCCGACTAACTTCAAATGACACAAACACATTCAAATGTATATTTAATAATAAATATTTAATAAACGAATTTCATTTCCTGAAAAAGAGAAACGCCTTGCTTCGTGATATTTTGGATCACAATAAACGATTGTAAACTATACTTTTTTGTATCTAATTGCTATCTCAACTTTTTTACTGGATTTAAAACGTAAAAAAGATCCTATCACGTTTATGGAACAAAACAACGCAGTTATAATCGTATCAGCTGTCATTAACGTTGATTCGGCCATCCCAAGCATCTCCATTGCACACACCGGAATATATCGATGTCTGCATTAAAATTCTATTTGCAAAATATATTGTCGTTATTAGCATATTTGCACATTCGACATTTACGTAGATGCCACCTCCAACACGCCGGCTGGTATTCCCAGTTGCCACTCGGTCACTACCCTTTTTAAACTATGGCATCCCCCTAGGACTCACCATCATTCCTTTCTCTTGTCGACCTTCGATTTCAAATAGTAAGAGCGCTGAGCCCAATATGGGATCGACGGCTGTTAATGCCACAGCACAAAAACATCATAAATCACTTATTTTCGGTAACTCTGTATGTTATAAATCCTTTTGCGGTTAGGTCGACCACGTTTCGGATCTTAAATATTGTCTGTTTGTGTTAGAAGGGAAGAGGGAATGAGCGGGGGGAAATACTGGTTGGTTATGGCTTTGCATATTTGTTCTGCTTTGTCTATGTGTGCGCGATTATGTGTGGTTGTGTGTGTGCATGTGAAAGTGCGCGCGTGTTTCTGTGCGTATATGTGCATGTGGGTTTGTATTCACGGTTAACCCAAAGATATTTAAAATGTTCTTTCTCACTTTTGATAACGACTTTTTCTCTGTTTGACATCAATGTAGTTAAGTTCACTCTCGACGTTTTCTTCTCGGTTTCCGTTTCGGTCACCATCTCAATTTTTCTCTCCAGTGCGATTCTTGTTTCGGTCTGCATTTACAGATTCCAGATATACGCATTCCCAGAATCTGCTTTACGGTTTTCATCTTTAAGTTACGTCTATTGTTTACTTATTTCCAACTGTTGTTGGTGTTGTTACAAAGAGAATAAATATCGTTTTTATCTTTTGGTACAGAAGGGCGGAAGCAGAACTCTAAAGCAATAGAGGACCCATTGGAAAGTTTAGCGGTTGAGCGAAGTCATAGCCATCACCGGCTGGTATTCCGCAATTGTGGTTAAAATCACAAACGATTTTCAACGACAAGAATTTGTTTGATATTAATTTTCTTATGCCGTCCGGCAGGCATTGCATTGACAAAATCCAAACACGTAGAGCCGCGACACACACGAAGAACTTGTCTAGAATTAATAAATTCGTATTCGCAAAGGAAATGGTTTCCTTGGTAAATTTTACACCAAAATTTAGGCATTTTGTTTAGGTACTGCTTCAGCTACGTTTGTTGACTGTTGTCTGTTGTCTGGCGTTACGTAAAATAAACTCGCAGCAGGCAAATGTTATTTACCAAATTGTCTGAAATATTGCTGAAGTGAGGTAAAGTATTCGCTTGTGAGAAAATACTTCGATTTGCGTGAATGCTAGAAGACCAAGGAATTTACAAACTCTTCATCTCAATGCAGATATATTTTTGCTTTAGAAAAAGCTGATTTTTTTTTGTAAAGGAATAATCTTTTGGGATTTTTGTAATACGGTCGAACATTGATTTCATAGAAAGTCCTTTATTTTGATCCAAGGGGGAGGGGACAGGAGGGTATATCAGTATCTTAGCTCTCCTTCATTTCACATATAATAATCAATAGTAGTCTATGTGCGCGTAGGATTTTTTTAGTTTCCAAAACACTGAACTAAATGTCGATTGACTATATTAAACCATGTTGGTCAAGATGATTTGACAAAACTCTGCAAACGAATTCGAAAGTTTAATCTAAAATGTACACTAGTTTCTTCATAATCAGTACAAAATACTAAAATACATTCACATCGCAGCAATTTTGTGGCCAACAAATTTTAATTACATGCCCCGTGGTGACTATGGCCACGTTTTTATGCTTCAGTATTGCCTTAATTTTCTCCAATTTTCAATAATATTGCCATTAATTTTTTATGACACTATTAGTATCTTATCACAACTATAAAAACGATCGTTAGGCAAAAGGTGTGAAAGCAGTCGATATAAATATGATCCAATATAATACCCAAGACACGTCAGACTAACCCTGATATTTTAGTCTCTTTATAATTGATTTGTGGCTAAGACGTTCACGGTCTTTAAACGTTATCCCAAAATGGCAATAGCTTCGGAAGTGCTAATAATTCTTTTATGCACAATTTTAGTAATTGAAATCGGACACACTGCCATCGCTAAAAGTGTTTACAAACGTGATGATGATAACGATAATCGCAGCAATCACGTTGCTACACCGAAATTTCTGACTTTGGCAACACATCATAGAAGCAAGCGTATTATAGGCGGTACGGATACCGACATCCTAAGACATCCATATCAGATAAGTATGCGCCTTATGACTGACAGTTGCCCCTTCTGCTATGACGCGCATGTCTGCAGTGGCAGCATATTAACGGCTTCGATTATCGTTACTGCAGCGCATTGCGTCATCGGAAAACTACCCAAGCACTATCGTATTATTGCGGGCACAAGTGTACTTCATGGCAGCGATGGAGTAATCGTTCCGGTTGAAAAGATAATTATCCACGAGCATTTCATTTTGAAGAACTATACGAATGATATAGCACTTCTCTACTTGCAATATCCCTTGGAGCTAAACAACCAAACAATCAAAGCGATTCAACTGTATGAAAATATTGTTAAGGAAGGTACTATGGTCACTGTCAGCGGTTGGGGTAAGACTGGAAAAGGTTTAGCCAGTATTTTACAGGAAATTCACGTGCCAGTTGTTAATGACAAATTATGCACTAACGACTTTAAACCCGAAAATGAATCCATCGATGAAGGCATGATGTGTGCGGGCTTACAAAGTGTTGGTGGTAGAGACGCCTGTCACGGTGACTCCGGCGGCCCATTAGTGATTAATAATAAGTTAGCTGGTATTATATCTTGGGGTCTATATTGTGCCGATCCCCGGTTTCCGGGGGTGTATACAAGAATTTCATATTTCTTGCCATGGCTAAGGGAGAAAATGGCAAATTATAAAGAGAATGACCAAATTATTGGTAAAAAGCAGTGATAAATGTGATCAAATTATTGGAAAAAGCAGATAAGAAACTAAAGTAAAAAAAAACACAGTTACGAATTATTGTTATTAGTTATTATTTTACGATCTGCACACTTAGAGAAATATTTCTAAAAACCTTTATAAAAAAGTGTTATATAATATTTGTGTCCAAAATCGATAACAAATAAACACATTTCCATTGCAATATCTACAATGGACCTTATCGCAAGAAATTATCTTTAATTGTATTTGAAAGAAAATATATTACTTATAAGGCGAACGAAATTTATCAGAATCGCTTTGGCTTTTATTATTTCCTCACTCAATTTTTTTTAAACAAATATCGAATACTTTATCTTTCTCCCTTTAAAAATTGGTCATTCAGAAATACCTTTTAAAGTCAATAATAAAGTACGGCTATTTGTCTTTAGTGTTAACGTTAATTTTATGGTCTTAAGTAGTATTTAAATTGCCATATATCTAAACAAAAATGCTAGACGATTTTGGGATTAGTAATTTCATTTAGATTTTGAAAAATTATTAGAAATTTTGTCACTCGAGAAAATATGTCATTATTAATGAACATCCTTTCAATCAAGTTTTGTCTTCAACCCGACCAAAAGCATTAAAATTATTAATATATTTAACATAATGGATTCAATATTTAACATTATTAACAGAACTGAATTAATGAGCTAAATTAACTCTTAAATTACGAAAGTCATTCCAAGCCCAAAAACCCCTAAAGGTTATTTTCATTTACTTCCATAACCATAACCAAAAATTAAGCACAAAATTCTTTAGTAGATGGACAATAATATCTTTCGAAGTTCTTTCTTCATTTTGATAACATTCATACAAAATATGAATGAATAAGGTATGGAAAACCTTGCTTACATTCATGAATAGATGGCTTAATGTTTAGTGAATGAATATAAATTTTGTAGCAATATTAGTTTTCTTTTAATCCAACAATGTTAAGCATCTAATATTTCTAGCACGTTTTTACCGCAATACTGTGAAAACTTATGTGGTTTTCAAACTTAAATCAACGCGGAAAATTCGAGCTTAAAGCATACTCTGACTGAATTCTCTTAATAAACGATC
The DNA here is from genome assembly GCA_963966595.1 of Physocephala rufipes. Taxonomy (NCBI): domain Eukaryota; kingdom Metazoa; phylum Arthropoda; class Insecta; order Diptera; family Conopidae; genus Physocephala; species Physocephala rufipes. The sequence goes on from OZ016505.1 coordinate 22,350,702, forward strand.
CATCCACAAATTTACCGCAAACTTTGAGTAAAAATGAGCGAATGAATGAGCGAATGAATGAGAGGATACATGATGATGGTCATAAATAAATGATGGCCGTTGCTACTTTTTGTCATTCTTGGTATTTATTATTATTTAAATAAATTAAATTTCATAGTCCGCAAAAACCTGTACAAAACCACTTTCAATTCATTTGTACCCATATGCATTACACGCACACACACATGAACACTACCCACACAATTGTGGCCACACTTAATTCACACAAACAGACACATAGATACACATTCACACGCATGCACATGAAACAATTGATAATTTTATGTATTTAAATATAAAATGAAATTGCAAATAAGATCATATTCGAACAAACGCCATTGGGCAAAATAAAATTTAAAGGAAATAAGTTAAAACCGAAAAACAAAGCAATAAAAGAATCGGATGGTAATAATTGTTGAAAATAATATCACAATATTTATTTATGATTTATTATATAAAGATAACTGCAAAAAGACATTAAGGGAAAACCTAAAAAAATATTGAAGTAAACGATTAAAAGAATCGAAGCATAAACCAAATCGTGTTTAATTTTATATAATCAAAAATTGAATTCTTTAATTGAATTTTACAAAGAATTGAATTTTTAGAAAAAAGAGCTGTTTTCAAAATAATTAATAACCAACATAAAAAATTTGACAGATATTTTTTGAATACTTTTTTAAGGAAATATAGATATATCAAAGCATATAATATTGCTTGCTTTATTTCACCACCATTTCACCACCACAGGTCTAGTAAAGAATTCACCGGGCAAAAATCTCGAATTTTTGAATGAAAATGAATTATTTGATGCCACAATAAATATTTAAAATAAAGTTTAAAATATTTGTCACTTCTTTGTTTCGTTTTTGATCCTCACCTAATTTTGTTGTTTTTTGTTTTCTTGAAGAATATATAAAAAATAAACTTTGTGAAGTGTAGAAAACTTTAAAGAGTTCTAATATTGACTTTGGTAATAATAAAACTAAAATAAAATCATATAATTACTCAGCCTTACATAATTGCCACGCGATGATGTAGACTGGCCACATCTATTAATTCGATAAAATGTTGAAATTGTTATCAGTTTCTTTCAGTGTAAACCCATTCGAGAGAAACCTTTTGTTGCGGCAACATTAAAAACTATATCAAGTTTTTAATGAAAAAATAAGCAAAATTATGTAAGTCTGGTCGTTAAAAAATTGTAACGCCATGTAAGCCTTTATTCCATTCTGCTGATAATTGCCCTTCTCTCCATCGACATCAAATCGGCATCGGTTCGGTCATCAATAATAATTTTCTGTTTCGTTTTCGTTTTTTAATGATTCTCCCCCATGGCATTTTTTTGGGAAATATGCCTGGAGGAAGCACCAAAACATGATAAAATAATATCCATATCAAGAAAGATATCAGTTTATTTATTACTTCAATAAGAAAATGCAATAAAATATATTTCTGATTTTTTTCCGAGATTCAAAAATTCTGCTACTGCTTCCGTCGCATGAAGAAGCATCAGATGATACAAATGGTCCGGAAGGGACTAGGAAGTGCGGGAGGGGGATTGTTACAGATTTCACGACTGTCAAATTTTTGTTATTTCGTTTGGATTTTGTTATGGATTACGTTATACAGAAATTTGATTGGATATTCTTTTTTTTTTGCTTCTCTGTAACAAACTAATAATATTTTCGATGATACAATTTGCCCTTCGCCAATCTTTACCATCCCCTATTGTTTTCTGTGCAACATATTTTTCGAGTTATGAAACGAGAATACTCGTAACAAGAGAAGTAACAAATAAAACAAGAAATATTTTTCGATTCTAAAAATCGGTAGATGCGTGTTGTTTAATTCATTTCGATTTATCGATTTTTAACTTCTGACTTACATTCAGAGGGTGAAAGATATAGAGAGGGGAGAAAGGACGAGAAAGAGGTAGACGAGAAAAAAAAGAGAGAGGAAGAAAATAAGAAGACAAGGATATTTATAAAACTTACGAAAATTACGTACGTTATTCGTACGGTTTATTAATATTATATAGAAAGCATAAAGGAATTCTAATTCGCAAATTCCAAATAGCTTTCACTTGAATTCCATTCAAGAATAGTTTTAAATAAATATTAAAGACCGAGGCATTTTAAGATGGTATTCCTTCATGTACCGATTACAAAGATTCTAAATATGTTTATGGAGTCCAGTCGGCATTATCGTAATCATCACAAGGATAACCACAATTTATTAGGATTATTTGCCCGAAATTCAGAAAGCACTTGTACTTTCAAACAAATATTAGTCAAATGCTTAAAACGCAAGTAATAGAAAACCACGAGCAAAGCTCATTGCCTCCAATCTGTCAATTTAATTTTGCAACAACAAACATATCACCTCTCAAAGAATATGATGTTTCTATATATTTATCTACTAAATTAAGCTAATTCATAGGAGTACTTTATGATTTGTAATATGCAATATCAATTAGGAATAATTTAGTATAAATTATACATATAATTTAAAATTCTTTGCTTTGTTGCAATGCTAGAAACTGACAAATCACAAGTAGGATAAATTCAGTTAAAACATTCACGAGCATTACTTAACGGTTCAGGCGAATGATAAGTATCTCTTACTTTGTGAAGTTGGCATCCTGGCATGTTGAGCAAATGAACAGAAGTCTGTTAAAATCAGTGTCAGCGAATACGTTGTTAGCAGATGTTTAACAGAGGCTGAATATATGTAGGGAATAAAGAGCGCTTGTTTAGGATAAATATATTAATGCGATTGTACCCAATATACAATTTGAAATTCTTTACTCTCTCATTATTTTACTTCGAATAATTAGTATAAATATTAGAATAATTTCCCCGTAAATGGGCAAAAGGGATGACCAATAAATTCTGACCAATAAATTTTTATGGCACCAATCGACCGAGGATACGTCAAAACGAACATGAGACTTGTTGGAAGGTGAGCGTGGATCCAGTAAATAGGCAAAAGGGGCGATCTGACGAAAAATGTTTTGAAACTGTTTTGAAAATTTCTATCGACTGGTGTGCCACACATCGACAGAAAAACGAGTGTATATGAATCATTTACTAGTTACATGGCAAATGTATTTTCGCCCCAAATGCTGAGATGGCGAATATGCATCGCTAACCTCACACCAGCAGTAGCTCTGCAAAAGTTCAAATGAAGAAGTTCGTACCCCCTTGTTATACGCTAAGGAACATAACATAAAGTCAAACACGTTCTAACAAATAATAACTCCTAACTTTACAAAGTAGCAGGTTCATTATAAAAATTTCCTTAAGCATAAGAATCCTGTAATGTATAGGGAAGTGCTATATATAGGTGCTATATGTAGGAAAGGAAAATTTATGAGTAAAAGTATAGACTAATAAGATATTATTCTGACCGATGGATCCAATGAAGATTGCGCAGAGAAAAGAGTAGGAACTGCTTCCGCATAGATTAAATTTTAGAAATATATTTGCTAAATCTTGTACACCAACATGTGGAAGCATACTTTTGAATTAGCTGCACCAGGATGGTAGATAAAACCTTTCAAATATAGGGAGCACTGAATTCCTTTGCCCATCGTTTAATAATGTTGGTAAATCATCACTGAACACGAGGAACAACAAAAATCCAAGTTACTTCCTTGAAGGACCCGTGAAGTTATAAGAAATTCACAATATTTCATATTCTTGAACAGAACATTCTGGGTCTGATTATTAAGATAAGATATAATTAATTGTATTAAATTGAAAGGAGAACCCAAAAGTTCGAGCTTTTTTATCAATAGATAATGGTTGACAACGTTAAATATCTTGCCGAAATCGATGTAATTTGCGCCAGTTTGCAAACCATCCTTAATATTTTGTTGTTAGTGTTGTTAGTCAGTGGTTGTTGATTTTACACTACAAAAACCACGCTGAACTGGAGAAATATTATATGCGGTGGGTCTAATTTTGAGACGGAATTTGGACACCCATTTTGGCAAAATGTTGCTTGGGTTTATTAAGATTCAAAATGAAAGTCTGCACCACAGTCTATATCCCTCCAAGAGTAGGGTGTAGTTGAGAAGAACAAAAACAATGGCAGACATTGCTCGAATTTGTTAAATGTCTTGTTTTGGTGTCTTTTTGTTTTTGTTGATTGAATGGGTGATTTATTTTTAGCAATGGTGCGAACCGGAAACTCTAATTAACCTCAAAAGAATGCTATAATACTGCATGTACATAGTCACACACACACACACACTGGAGTAAACCCGCTAGCATGTACATACATCCACATACAAGCATATCGGATACTTTCGTCGAGACAAATCCACAGCCAGACGACATAAAAAGACAAAGGACAAAGGAGTACAAGCCAAGAAACATGCGTTCAAGTGTGTAAATTAGCGTTGTCATTATTATTGTTATTGTTGTAGTTGTTGTTGCTTTGTTCTGTTCATTTTTGTCGTCCCTCCCGTGTTAATTCTTCGCTGTCGTGTGGCTACTCGTTTTTGTAGCTCCACCGCCACCAGCACGAACATCAAGAGAATCAACACCATCACCATCGCACAATGGGAAAATTATCAAGGAGTCGAAGGAAATGAATACAGACGATGTAATGTTTGCAATTTTATGTCGGTGACACTTTCCAAGACCAACGAGGTAATTAAACACGCATATAAATGCAACATAAAATACACACACATACACACACATACAGAAAAAACAAATTTAAACCGTTCTAGACTTCAGAGAACGCGACGATTTTCGCCATTTTCGCAGTCAATTTTCTTGGTCTTTATTTAAGCAGCTGTTTCGGGAGAGTGTGATGAAAATGAATAGGAATAAAAAAAGAACAACAATTAAACAAACTAAAATTTCTGGGACCGGATCCAAATAACTTTATTTGCTTAAAATATGCTTGTCGTGAAGTGAACAATACTTTAGCAGTTAAAAAATACACACGATTCGTGCATGACATTCGTAATCATAATTAAGTAAAATCTTCAGCCGCAAGACATTTACTCAGTAATTCAGGAATAACTTCCCGACAATGAATTTCAATACATGTGAATACATATGAATATGTATAGTATGCATGTTTATAAGTATGTAATGTATATGTGTGCACGTATGTGTACCACGGTGATACTGCCTAATAAATACTAAATGAGTGAAAATTCCTGACTACGAAATTACGGACAGACGACATGAGCCGTTCAGCCATAAAACCTGACAGAAATTAAATCGGGAAAGATGAAAAACGGGATCATATTCAATAGAAAAAAGAGAGGAAAAGGAGAGAAGAAAAATGTCATATAATTACTCCGTTCTTACTTTCATACGAATTAATTTTAAATTGTTGGTGTCTGCGACCTAGCCAGACTAATTAAAATTGTAATAAATTTTTTATGTTTAAATACTGGAAAATTTTCATTGTTTAATTTGAAACTTCCGTTTGGTTTCAACTATCGAGATCATTTGATGATTACACCAAAATTAAATGATATTTTTCGTTTTTCAAATTTTGAATAAATGTTTTTGTGTGTTTTGTTTTGTCTGATTCAATTAATTCGTTGTCACTTGTTATCTCTTCGTGCTTTCGTTTCTCGTCCTCAAAGTGGGAAAAATTACAGAGAATTTTTAACGGTTGATTTATGTGTTAATACACAATAAAATTATGTGACCTCAAGCTTACTCACAAAATAGGAAAGAAATACGAAAAGGAACAAAAAGACGGTAAAGAAATGATACTTGCCGGAAGTCAGTCATAGGGAGATATTTTCGTTTTTCGAATGATCCGAAAGAAACCGAAAAATATTAATTACCCACGATAGTCGAGAAATCTGTTCAAAGTCAATTATACATTATGAGAAATCTTTACAGCCGGAAACTTTTGTTACAACAATCTTTGCGTGTCTGAGGAAATATGTTTAATTCCATTCCTCTTTACGTGACGGTAAACTTGCCCATTTATTGATAATCATAGATTATGAAAAACTGCAATCAATAAAAAATCTAATACCACGAGGGTGAACTAAACAAGAACAAGAGGGTTGTGTACGCTATTTATAAAGGGGCAGTATATTTTATTATTATAAGCACTACAAAGCTTTCTATTAAGTATTGCTTATATGAAAAAGAGTGTAATTTTTAAAACTATAGACACTTTTATCGATTTTATGAAATAACAAATAGAAATAATTTTCAATTCGAATTCAATTTATCAGTTTATATTGAAAACTTTGAATCGAAAGTAAAATTCTTATAAATCTTACATAAATGTTTACATAAACTTTTCTATCTTGCCCACATTTTTGTTGGAAGGGAATGTTTGAGAAAAAGAAGAAACCAGAAAAGTTCATGCGATGAAGTGAGAATCAAATTAAATTTCAGAATATAATTTTAAAGTTAAAGAAATGAAACTTTAACTGTCGTAACTGACTTAATAAAGAATTTGTAATTAAAACAAAATTGTTTCGATGTTACAAGTCACATTTCGCAACTACATCAACAACAACAGCAATAACAATGGCAGTAACAAAAGCATTTATATGGCGCCAACACCGTATACGAAATTTGAAAATGTGCAATCAGGAAGACACAAAGAACAAACGAACACTTTTGTTGTAAAACTCTAGAAGAACTTAAGGAAAAGAGCTTAAAATTTGTTTTATACTAAATGCTGTAAATAAAAAATTCGGTATACTGCGATTGCTAACGAGTATAATGCCATTATATTGCCATATCATTCATGTTAAAAATATTTTTCTCACCACCCGTTTCCATGTAATATTCACCACACGTGAACAATAGTTTGTGGGTTTTATTTTAACCAAACCAGTCAGTCGCTACGGGGATGGAAATCCCCAAATTTGAAATATTGAATCCTTAAAATAACCAAGATATTTATATAGTTATGTAAAATCAAGCATTCACACTAAGGTACCACCAATTAGAGTGTAATTAGAGTTTCGTTTTATGCCAGAATATTAACACGGTTATCTTTATTATGATGAAATAAGTTTTTATTTACTGCATCATTATCTTTTATTTATCAAATGATTAAAAAATAATATATAATAATTTTCACACTCAATAAATTGAAATAATTATATTTGCGAGGCTCAACTAGTGGTCCCTTTAAAATCGATACCAATAGCTAAAAACGTAAGTAAAAGTGGCGTCAACGTCGGCAGTTTTGATCTACAGAAATTTACCCAATCTTGTGAGTGTATGCCAAAAATACGCTTTTTATCTCTGAGATGACCAAACATAAGGTCAGAAGATTTAATTTTAATAAACTCAAGAATTCATTGAGAAGAGTTTTTAAAGATTAAAAACCCTTCCCAACGCACGGACAAAGTCAAATCAAAAAGAGACAAATACGGAGTAATATGGGTTAATACTTTTGCAGGTAATCTCTTGATACTTCCAAAATTTATAACGTTTATTCAACCTTGTCATTCATCATCAATCAATTTCGGAACGTTTATTCATTCGCATTCCTTCTCCCATCTTCATCACCTTTTCCACTACATCTGCCCTCATTCATCCCAAATCATCCATTTTATTAGTCTTTCGTATCTTCTGCACAAAAACAGCCGGCCATTCGACCACAAATACTATGGATTATCGCCCTTTTTTGCTTCGTTTAGCTCTTATGAGTCTTTTATATTCAACTTTTCACCCTTTTTTCCTTCCCTTTTCAATTACTACTGTCTTATTCTTAATCTCAAAAACATTTTTGTTTCCCAAAAAATATACATCGGAGTAAATTTTTGAAGATATCAAAAGTAAATTTTAGCTTTTATTAAATTTCTTAAATGTCTTCTTTTTTTCTGCAATTGGTTTATGTTCAGAAATTCACAATTCACAATATTTTTTCGCCTTCGATTCCAACCTTTTCTTCTTTTTCCTCTTATTCCTCCTTATCTTTCCTTATCTTTCCTTTTCCTTTCTCCCACTTTTTCTTTTCCTTAATCTTGTTTTCGTCATCGCAGTTTTTATTCTGCTTTTGTGTATCAAACACTACAACGTATTGCCGAGGGAGGGGAGAGACCCTGATTTCGATGTCTTGAGCGATTCCGTTAATGAAATTCGATCCGGAAAATTATTTCAATTTGATTACATTACCACAAATCAATTCTATTATTTATCTCCAACAGACTTATTGGACATTTCTTGATGCTTTTAATACGATTGACTGGCGAAAGTGAGAGAAAAAGAGAGAGCGGGAAAGAGAAAAAGGGAGGTGAAAGTCAAAGTAATGGTAAATGAAAATAACAATATCAAGATTTCATTAAATGGCATATCATTGAAATTTCAGAAAGGAATTTTCCAATCACTTGTCATGGACTCCCTAAGCAGTCAGACCTTATTGGCGTTATAACGCTAACCTCTAGCTATGTGCACAGTAACATGTGTCTAATACAGGGTCCTAACATTTATAAAAGCAATATTTTAAATTACCTTTACGGATTTTTAATTCAAATTAATGAATTTTTTAAATTATAAATATGCAAAATTTGAACAATTTACTAAAACTTATTTAAATTCGAGAATCACTCAAATGCTTTCTAGATCATGAGTTTTTTTCGAAATTTAAAAAAAAAACAGTACTTAACCAATAAAAAATTATTTGTTTAAAGAAAACTTCGCTAAAAACCGTACCACGTGATTGAGAAAGGTATCTTTGCATAACTCTCATTACCCAAGTGACAAAACTAAGATCAAGAGGGATGATATCAAACATCAAAACAACCTTCTCAGTGACCACGATGATGACGCCACTAATATCTTTAATGCCACAAATTGCAGATAATAAAATTAATGAGATGCATTTTTAAAAAAGGGGTTGCCATAGAATGTCAGTCCAGATGGCTTTTATAATGTTCGCACTTCATACAATCAGGAATCTTAATGCACACGCCAGAACCAAGACCACACCCTTCCGATTAAACCCACCGAGGTAAAGGCAAAGGTAATCAACGGAATAATGAGTAAAGTGGCTGCGCGTTGAAAGTTCGAACGCGTTTCCCTTCCAGTTCACGAATAACTCGTACAAAGTTGGTTTTCTTTTTTTTTTTTTTTGGTGACAGCCTTGGATTTACGTGACAAGGGGCAATGGTTATGTCGTGCGGCTTTAACTTTTATAGATACTTTTATAGATATTTTCAACAATTTCCTTGATGTTATTGCTGGTAATGTTTCTTGTTTTGTTGTTGTCGTTATTCATTATCATCAGATAGAATACGCTTTCGTTTTCTGAAAAATTATTGGCATTTTTTTGTTACCGTTTACGAACTAACGCTTTACTTTTTCTCTCCTTTCTTTTTAAATGCGTTTAGTTGTCGTTTTTGCGTTCGCTTTTTTTTGTGCCTTTCATTACAATTATCACCATTTTTCCATTCTACCTCACATTTATTATTCCTACAACACATTTTCATCCCTCTTCGTTCGGTTCTTAAGTTGTTTTAGTTAATTTATTGTTTTGATTAGTTGTTGTTGTTGTTGTTGTTGTTATGGCTATGACAGCGATGAGTGTCACCGAAATATTATTTCCATTACTAATTGTTTGGCTTTTAGTTTTATATGGTTTTGAAAGCGATTAAAGAGTGGAAAAGGGGGGAGGAAGTTGTCAATAAAGGGTGTCTCTCTATAAGTGACGATATATTTGTTTTTATAAAAAATAATTTTACGACAATATGCAAATTACCAAATTTTGAGCTCAATAATTTCCAATGCGATTAGAGTCCTGTCTCAAAGCTGCAAAAGAAGATTGACATCAAGGAACGAAGTACCAAAGCAAAAAAATTTTAAGAATTTTTAATTTGCGACAAATGTTATCAAACGTCATAATTAAAACAAAATTAAATTGGTCACGTTACCCGATTTTACGACATGGTTCTGAGAGAAATTAATTCAAAATTTGACCAACTCCGGGTTAATTGTGAGATAAACAACTGACGTGTTTGAGCACTTCAATACGAAAAAATAAATTACTTTAATATCTCCTAAACGGCGACGCTGCGATACGTTAAAAAATTAAAAGGAGTAAGAGAAAACAATTAAAGCCTATTTTATGCTTAATTTAGTCAAAAACAAAAGCGATCTCATTAAATAATCGTTATCAAACTAATTTACAGCTATAAAGCTGTCATAAATAACGATAAAAATCTAAAGAGGAATAAACTGCGAGGGTGGAAAAATATACGAAACACACACAAGTATTAATAAAAGGATCCCTAATAAACCCTTTTCTACCGCATACACCCTTCCCATTGACTTTTAATGCATTTTGTATTGCTTAACAATAATTAAAAAGCCATAACACGTTGGCAATGATGCTAATGACCAAAGGAAGCGATATCCAAGAAAAGGAAATTGTCACTAATTTTAACAGAAACGCTAAAATGGGCGTAACAAACACAAATCAAGTGCAAAATGATATCCTGTTATGGCACAATTCGCCTCTCCTCCACTGATTGGAAGTGAGAAATTCCTATTGGAAACACTTTCTTTATAATTATTTTCAAACGTAAACGGAATAAGAAGAAATAATGTCAATATCACGGAATATAATCCGGTTTAAAATATATATAAATATGTGTTAGCTATTATCTTTGACCTTCAGATAAAATGTATATCGATATAATGTGATCGCATAAGTATTTTTAATCGAAAATGTACGCAGACTTAATTTCCTAAGGACGAAATACGACCATAAAAATAAACCATATTATTGGTATCACGAAGACTTAAGGTTTGGATGTAGCTTGTATACTTCTCTATCGTATAAAAATTATCTCCAAATACCTAAATTACACCATCTTTGAAAGTAACTCACATTTGTAAATGTTTGCAATAAACGTTGGCTTGAACTATCATCCAATGATGTCAAAATTAGCTCTATTTTCAAGGCAATAATTTCATTTTATAGAAAATGCTTTTGCGCTTTAAAAAACGAATAAGAAGATGAGCGTATGAAAACAATATTTTTTTCTGTTATGAATAGAATTTGCAGCAGCAACAGCAATACCGTTGATTCTGTTGATCTAACGCGTACGTGTGCGTATTTTGTTTTACTGATGCACGTGCATGGAACTTTCTACAGTTCCATTTGCCTTCTTTCCCCTTCCCCGCTTACCTTTACCGGGTCGTCGTCTCTTGTCCATGAACGCGTCTTTTTATCATTTATTTTAAAAATATTTAGCAATAAAATTGCTACGCCTCAGAACTAACGAGTACGTGCGTTGCGTACGTGAAAATTTCTTTTATACATACCAATCGTATACGTATGCGTATGAGCGAATGAACAACTGAACAAATGTGTGAATGAATCAATGAACGAATGTATGAATCATGTGCATGCCAAGCTTCCGTTTTCCCCATTTTTTTGTTGTTGAACTTCTTTTGTTTGTTTGCATCATTGGACGTACGTACATCCGGTTAAGGACGTGCGGCATTTGTTGCTATTATTGCTCTTACTATAGATTATGCCATTGTTGTTGGTATTGTTGTTATTGTTGTGTGATGGTGATGGCTGTTGGTAGCTATAGTAGCGTTCCCCATTGTGCCGCGTGGCAACTATGAAAGTGTCTGTTGCTGACACAACTCAATAGTTGACCGGAAGAATAGGTGCTGATGGCAGAGAAAGAACAAGAAAAATGGTACAAAGATGAGAACAATTAAAAAAAAGGAAAGCTTCCGCAGGGAGGAAAGGATTATCACCAATACTAAACACCAAAAAGGATCACTTCGAGGCGTAGACACCACCATTACCATTGTTACCACCACCATCATCATCACGACGGCAATACCATATCCATCGTTGTGACAATAGGCAAAACTGTCGACTGCAATTGACTGATTTTTGTTGCAGCAGCTGCAAAAACAGCACCAACGAAAACGACAAATGCAATAACAATTATCATTGCTCGTATTACTTGTATTGTTGTAAAAGCAGCAGCTGGTGCTTAACGACAATTGTGCAAATTAACCATTTATACCACTTATGCCCTCACCCCATTGCTTGCCGATACAACGGCTATTTCATCACTTTTTCAAGCATTACGTGTGCCTCGATTATCGATTACTTAATTTTTAAATGGATTCGAATATATTCGATTCTGCATAAAATAGCATTCAGTGCGTTCAATGCCTTGGCACTCAATGCTTTTCAAAACATTTTATATCACTTGATTAAATTCAGCGATTATTTAATGAACAATGTATTGCACAACATATGTGACCAATTTGGCCGGGTGAAGAATGTAATCCGTATATGCAATATATCATTTTTGACGACCCTAAATGTAGGCTAACGAAAAATTAAAGATTTGCCAATTTAGTTTGAATTTAAATTCGATATATGTTTTATATTTCGTATCACGCCTGTATTCTCTACTATCTAAATTACTTAAAATAAAAACTTTTAAAATATAAGACATAAAAACAAACTAATTATTTAAAATTAACATTGACAAACTACTATTCTTCTATATAAAAGCTATTAAATTAATATTAAATCAAATTATATTTTTTGTGGTTTTTGTGGCTTTGGGTTTCCTTTCTCTATCATAATTCTTTTAGATTCGTTCATCTCAATCATCGCTTTGGCTTCACTTACAGACGAGCACCGCGTTGGTAAACATGCCAAAATATCCTGCAAATGGCATTTTAATAAAAATATTATTTTCACATTTTCCAAGACCAAAACAAACAGTTTCATTTCTCTAGAAGAGACAGAATACGACATAAAGAGTAAGATATAAAAAATCTGTGACCGTCTTTTTATTTGTACTTCATCATCTTTCGTTAAGTTTTGCCAACGAAAATTGTCCCATAACTCGATCGTAGGAAATTTTTCACATCACCACCATCCATCCATTCGCCCACCCCTAGATCATTACCATCCAACAAACTTATCGCGAAGAAGCATTGACTAAAGTCAACAACTGAATTGTTGACAAAAAAATTTCTTCATTATTATATTCATTCATGGTCGAACCATTTCCATTCAGATGCGTTGAGGAACGATGAACTGATGTCCGAAGATTGATTGTGAGGATGGGAAGGAAGATGGAGGAAAGAAGAGTTTTGGCAAATATTTATCTTTATATCAAACAAATCTCTGTGAAGGGTAATATGTGTACATTTGTACAGCTGAAAATATGTTTATTTTTGATAAGCAACTGCTACCAGCTACGTCTGTTATCGAATAAACCTCCTCTTGAATTGTCCTTTACTTTTTCCAAATATGTATGCAATGTCAACAAATAGTTCAATCAGTATGCCGGTAACTCTGAAGGAAAGCAAAAAAAGACAAATTACATTGAAAACCTAAACTAATGATACTTTGATTATTTACATTACTAATTCTTGAAATTTTTACTAAATTGGTAACTCTAAGGTAAAAGTGTCCAATTTGCATTTGAAAGATTTTTCGTAGTATACGTTCAGGGATGAAATGAATTGCCGTAAATGAAATTTGTATGCATATCCGAACTTGAACCCTTTCAAGGGTCGAAGATTTTTTAAACGGATATTGTTTGATTGTGTAGGTTCATATAAATGCGGTTCAACATCCTACGTGCGCATTTTAAAGTCAATGAACTTCAGTTTATATAAGGACCTTCGGCACTCATTTCTATATTGTTTCAGAAAAAGTAACCAAGAAAAAGTCGAAATAACAATAAGCGCATAATAATAAAAAGTCGTCAATTTAATGGTGTTTTGACAAATTATTATGACTTTTACATGGAACAATTCTGAAGCAATATTCTGTTGTAATATGGGTCTGTTTGGTTCGGTTAGGTTCGGTTTGAATGAAACGGGTTCGCTTTAAAAAATAATATATGTTTGTGGTTGGGTGTTTATGTGCCAGTGTGAGTTGTGCCAGTTTATTTGTATGCATGTGCGCATGTGTGTCCAAATATGGGCACGTATGTATATACCATGTTTAAGGCTTTGGGCTTTTATTTATTATATCTGTTGGGTAAACGCGAATGACCGCGATTATTCTTTCTTGTTTTATTTGGGTTTTGCGGTTATTGCATAATTTTATTGTGTGCTTTACAGGAAGTCATTTTATGTTGCGGTTGACACCGAATATGATATAAGTTTACGGTTTCGTGAAATATTTAATATGACGCCGGTTGGTTTCAACCGTTTTATATTTGTCGAAGATTTTTTAAAAAGCATTGTTTCTAATTAAAAGTTTTCCAAAATTGTCGCAATATATCTCGGTATTTGATTCCCTTTAATTCCTACATTTTTCATTATGTTTATTCCTCAAAGATATTCCTCAAAAGCAATCTCAACGATATAAACCTATAAAAACTTTTACAAAAAATGACAAAAAGATAAAAATATAAGAAAAAATTATCCATTTATATTTAAATTAAGTTGGACGTAAAAGAAAATAAGCATTAAAAGACATTCAAACTACTTAAGTTCTTACCAACGACAGATGAATAGTCGGCGATTTGTAAGGGGGGTAAGGGGAGGTAAGGGGGTGGGGTGCTGTCGCAGACGAGGGTCAAATGAAAGGGTATCGCTACAGTGACAAAAAAAATTAAATGAGTAACGAATGGCAACGGAAAGGAAACCGAAAAACGCTTTCATTTAAAATAACAAGCAAAACGTAAAACAGCAAAAAATAGAAACAACACTAACAACACCAACAACGAAGACAATAGGAAAAACAACAATAAATATAAACCCGCTGCAATTGGGTTTGCGAAACAAACTGGACCCAAAATATGTATCCAGCGGATGAACTCAGACGACACGAATGCCAATTAAGATTTATGAAGTGGAACGAAATGAAAATAAGAACAACAACAACAACAACAAGTAATAACAATAACAAAAACATTCCAAGAATAACCCAAACCACCTTTGTCCACTCCAGCCCCAATAAAACAAGAAAAACGGCGATAACATGGTGCAACATGATTACTGCGGATCCGTGAAATTGAAAGCGTAAAATTTCCAACCAGAAGAATGAAAAAGGAAGATCAATAAAGAGACTGATGATAAAGGAAAAAATACTGCCGACTATGGAATATTTAGACACACACACCCATACACACACTAGCAGGTTCAAATTAAGGGAAGGGCAAACAAGCAGGAGAAATAGTAGGCGTAATAAAATATCAACGATTTGGAACAAGAGTCAATAAAAGCTGTGAAATGACGGGGGGTGAGGGGAGGGGGCTGGAATGAGATCTAACGAAAAAGAATAGAAATTACTTTAGTCTGCGTGAATAATTGAAAACCGCATTTACTTAAATACGCATAAAAGACAAACATACTTAAGCTCTTGACACTAAAAACTGAAAAACTTTTTATATGAATAGAATTTCGAAAAATACCCGAAATTAGGAAAGGAAAACAATTTTCAAATAAATATCATTTTGATATTTTGGATTCTTTGAATTTTCTTAAGTTCATAATTTTTCTTATCTAAATTAAACCAGACAATATTCCGGTATACTTATAAGCTTTGATTTTTTACAAATTTTCAAAGAAAAAAAAACTACGAAGCGAGTTGATTTTTCTTTACCAAAGAACTTCTTTTTATTTATCTTTTTTCCAAAGAAAATTTATTTCCCATCACAAAAAGTTATCAGAAAAAAGAACCGGCTCCCAATTACGATAATTAGTAACGGCAATGGCATTTGCAGATGATAAAAACCAATTTTTTGGCAATGAAATTATGTATGCCTCATGAATACTAGAGTATACCCCATTGCCATCAAAGCGTGGAGGGGGGGTCAATTTGAATGATTTTGTGGTAGAAAATAAATAGATAGAACCCGCAAAGATACAGTCAAAGCGAGAAAACCGACAAGAAAATATAATCACCAAGAGGAGTAGAAAAACCATTCAGTCCGTTAAAACAAACAATAATAATCAAAACCTATACCATCCCATACACCAAACGGTCTAGTATTTACAAATTAAACATAACATTCAACAACAACAACAACAACGAAACTCTGAGGAACCGAAAGTTGTAGATTTTAATTATTCAAGCCTCGTGCTTAATGGTCTACATGCAAGTCCGCCTCTTACAATTTCCCCTTGGATGCCAAAACAACTGAACAGAGTTCAATCCTTACTCTACCGCCAAAATTAAAGGATCTACATTTTTAATGAAATTGCTGAATGTTTGAAATGTTGCTCGAAAATGATGCCCGTTTCGATTCGATTTCAACAGGTTTAAACGATATAACATTACCGTTACAAACACATTATAATAAATTAAATAAATTTTTAAAAAACTTTTGGGAGTCCCTGTCCATGGACATTTGTTTTCAACGACTCAGTTTAGAAGCAGTTTCTAATTCTGAAGACAGCCTAAAACTATGCAATGATATTGTCATGAGTGAATATTAAAATCTGCTGGTTTTTGTCTCTGCCATGAAAAACCAACAGTCATCCTCGTATTTGGTTCAGGCGTTAGAGCTAGAGTTAGAGTTAGAAGACCTCCCAAAAAGTAGCGCTTCCTTTCTTCCTTCGTTCCTTACTTTTTCCGCACTGCAACATTCACCCTTTCTCGATCACCTTCGATGATGCAGCAGGTGTGCCATCCACACATCATTTTTTATATCCGGCATCAATGCAAATTCCAGTTTGGTACGTGCATGTACGTGCATTCCAAGTTATTGTCGATGCCGTTGTTTTCAACAGAAATTATTATTATTATTATTATTACTCCTGTTCTTATTATCGTTATTGTTATTGGTTTACGCACATGCAATATTATGTGACACATGTCACATGGTGTCATGCATGTCAAAATAGCTTTCACATAAACAAAACTCATACTCATACCATAAAAAAGTATGACAGGACATTTCAAAAAGTCGAATGTGTGAGTTCGGATGTAAGTCTTTGGATGTAAAAATTAAAGTTATAAACACTTTAATATATTCAAAATATTATTAATTTATGAGTTTACTTTAAAATGCAATTTAAGAGGCTTTAAAGAAGAATCAGTAAAAGAATTTATGAAATTATAACAGTTGAAGCTGTCAAAGAAGATAGGAAGACATAAAAATCCCAAGTTTTAATATTTAAAAACTTTTTCAATAAGAGCACAACACAGTAGTATTAGGTAAAATTATCACGAGGCTTTAGTTCTGCTTGACTTTACTCGACCTATCCAATTATTTTATTGTTAAAATTCGGCCCAATGCTGTCTGTTTGGTACGATGAGTTTTACATAGATCCAAAACTTGAAAGTTAAAGCCGCGACCACCAATTTAGAGTTACAATAATGACCTTTAATAGCTTCCAAAAGCTGCCGGGGCTATGACTAACATATTGCCACACATTGCCTAATATTTTGCCGTTCTGAGATCTTAAAAACCATCGAAATGTGTACTCGTGTTCAATAATTAGACTGTTTTGTGTCAGTTCGAAAACCACTATAATACAAAATATATAAAATAATAATTATAATCATGAATAGATAGCAAAGAATATTTTTTCATTAAACCCTCAGAGGCCTCGCACCAAAAAGAAATTTAAAAGAAAGGAAAAGCAGAAGGAGACGTGCCCAAACAATTAAGATAAGCCTATAAGTGCATTGATTTTAAATGCAGTTGTTTTCATTTCTACGTTGAACAAAAACCGACTAATAAGAAAAAATAAATTAAGTCTTTGCTTTTGAAATGTACGCATCATGATCATGATCATGATGCGCTGCAGCGCGCATATGATGCAAATGCATTTAAAACCTTCGCTTTAAGTAAACCGTTATTAATAAACCATTACAGCTATTTTAAGAACAAGGTGATGCTTCATTTTAGCTTTAATTAATTAAAAAATTTCCATTAAAATTACCCTCCTTTCGTCGTCTTCTTGTGGTCTTGTGTTTCCTCCTGAATCAAAAAAAAACATACAAAAGACCGCAATCTCCTGAAGAAATATTTTCCACGGACGTTACAACGTCAGTTGTTGACCGTTGCTGACCATTACTCCTCTTACTTTTTTCACATCGCTCCAATTCGTGTTCTTCTCCTTTTTGATGTGACCTCTCCGTTGGGAGCTACTGCTGCTGCTTTTGTTGCTTACGTTCAGCATAATTTTTTAATGCTACCTCAAGGATTTCCGAGGAGCACTCAGGATATGTTGTAAGCGTTTCTGCTTACTCTTCACTTTTTCCTTTAAATACTTAATGCCTAAAAAAACATTTTCGCGGCACAAAAACAATGAACCAGGTTAACGAAATGCTGCTGGTACTTCTGATGGTAATGCTGGTTGGTTCTGGTGCCGAATTCATTCAAATTGAAAAATTCAGATGATGCCGAAATGAAATTAAGATTTACGTAGAGCAAATATCATAATGCTACAAGCGAAATGAAGTTAAACAAAATTGAAAACAATTACACTGAAAAAATATTTGTACTAACAATTTCCGAAATATTCAGATAATGGCCAATAAGGTAGTTTTTTTATAAAGAATCAGACCGTCAACACCATATTATTTTCCTTAAACTCTTTACATTCCTTTGAAGGCTATAATTTTTATCATGTACTCTTTGGGATGTAGTCTTAAAATTTGTCTTCGGAATGCGTTACAATAAAAGTTCGCCGTTTTTTAAAAACTCAAATAATTTTTGTAAATATAAATATATATAAACATGTGTGTGCGAGCGTGTATGTTTGTACGTAAAAAGTATACCACATTCATATTCTGATGGGAAATATTTAAAGATGGTAAAAGAATAAGAAGAAGAAGAAGAAGAATCGTATACATCATTGCAAAGGATGTTGTTTGAGTTTCATTAAACACAAAAAAATCTGAAAATAAATGAATGCAGTAAGTGGAAACTAAACGAGCGAAGAAAGACTCAATCGGCAAACAGTTCAAAAGAAGCAAACAAAAGTTATGAATGTGCAAATAGATTAATAAAGCGTAAGCTGATAAGAGTAATAGAATAAAAAGATTAAGCCCCAAAACAAATTGAAAACGGGGATTCATATTGTGTGGTCACCTTAATTTTCCTCTCTTCTAACAAAACAAATACAAATATTTTAAACTGAAAAGTCGTATAAAGATAACTTAAATAGAAGACGAGAAATATAAAACTCTGTAACAATCATTAAAGGTTTAAAGGCGTACAGTACAGTAAATAGACGTACAGTATATTTTCAGTAGTAAGAGCCTTTCAAACCCTCTGAGGTAAAGCGTAGGTTCCAAATGTGTCCCTGAAACTAAGCAGTGATTCATGCTGAAGCACACGAATAGTATTCAATCCTCCCAAACAATTCAAAGTCATACCCTTGGTCATGGTCACGTAGATCTTGGCACATAAAAGAGATTTTGTTGAAGGATTTAGTATGATGGTCGTATAAACGCTAGAGTCCGACCAAGTCTTTCAAGTGCTGATTGCATCTAAAGCTAAGTTAAAAGGATAAGACAGAGACAATTAATCCCACCTGAGGTACCAAGTTATCGTATAAGACTTTCATTTCATGTTGGCCTTACATTACCTAAGCCTAAACTTTCAACTAGATGCGTCTGACAAAAACACTAAATACCAAAATCGAATTATTAATATATTTCAAGCTGTCAAGTAGATCTGAATGTGCTTAAACTGTAGGTCATACCAGCTTTTATTGATTTCTACCTATCGAACCTTGTTATCGGAGTGTAGTTATATTTTATAATTACTAATTAATTATTGTTAATGTTATAATTACTAATTAGTTTTTTTAATTCTTTTATTCTATAACGCCGTAACGACTAGATTCACACACTAACAAATTCATGACATGTATAAGTACAATGAACACATTCACACATACAAACACATTCCTAACGGAAGACATTCATAAAATGTTAATTCGCAAAAAAATGTTATCGTTTAATGACCTTTTACGCGCGGTAAACAATTAACTTCATGAGAGCACGTCAGGAATATAAAGATAAGCTTCGCTCTACCAGCCAGATCATTAATGGCTTACAAAAACAAAATGTGAATAAAAATGTTTGAGCGAAAAAAAAACGTGTAGGTAATTATAATTATTCACTTGAATTTTTGTTGGGCATAAAAATAAAAGAACAATAATAACAAACAAACAAACTTCACTAACACAAACAACAACAATAATAATTAAAACAATATTAAAAGCTAACACGAAATACATGAGCTACTCATTAGTAAAAATGAAGCCACCCCCTTCCCCTCTTCAATGCAACGGAAAGGGAATTTGGGAAGCTGTAGAAATAAAATTAAAGTGCAAGAAATTAAAACATTTCAGGTGTGCCAGAAAGACTTTTATTGAATTCCGGAACGACAAATTTTAGGGAAAGGAAAATTACAATGGCCAAAATAAAATTTATAGAGGAATCCTTTTACTTTCGGTCAGATATTTTTTATAAAAAATTTTTTATTTAAAAATCTGACATTTAAGGAAATAGAGTTGAATTTTTGGAAAAGCAATACGAAAAGTCTAAAACATCTTAAGGAAACCTAAATCCGAGGACTCAATTATTTAATACCTGAAAGAGTATTAAAGGAGTTCGTATTAAGTATTTTTTCCTAACAACAATTTTTAAATACTTTAAATTTTACAACAAAATTTTTAAATTTTATAAAAATGCACATGATAAGTTTTTTTAGATAAAACGTTTTTTACCAAGCATTTTTATTTATATCAAACTCTCTGACTCACCTACGGAAAAATTGAATAAAGAGAAAAATTCTTGTTGTTAGAAATTTAGCCATTATTCACATATTCGCCTCATTACTGTTAAATGATATCAAACTAAAAGCCATTTATTCTGTTAAATATATAATGACGTTCTCAAAGCCAACCAAAAACACAAGCACTCACACAAACACACACACACGCATACATATACTTACATAATGCCATTAAATTTACATTGTTATCTAAATTGCAGGTAATTTTTAATGAAACAAAAGAATAAAATGGAACAATAGACAAATGGTGAAAACAGAAGTATCGTAAAGTAATACACACAATGTTAACAGTTCCCTTTCGTACGTAATCGTTTTCTCTCTTTAACAGATCCACACAATTTTTTCTCTATTTTATTTCACTTTGCCAAAAGGTCCCAACGCGAGTGTTTACTGATAAATAAAGCATTAAGATAGAGAGCATGAAAAAGAAGGGGTTGTTGGGGGAGGGAGCAGGTTTTTAAGGAGTGTAGGTTGATGAAAAGTTGAAAGGTATAAACATCTGCCTATTAGTCATCATATAATTCAGCAATAAACTTTTATGAAATAAAAATAAACGCATTCGTAGAACGCATACATAAAACTCTAACATATAACTTAATTTTAAATATATTTCAAATTTTCCAGAGACTCAAGGACAAAACGAAAGGACATCAATAACCTTTTAACGCTAACGTTAAAGTTTCCTATGGAAATAGTTTAGTGTTTTCAAGTTTTTTTCTTATTACTCTACTACTACTACACTTTTTGTGACTCTTGTGTTGTTAAAGCTTTGTAATTCTGGTGCAAGACTAAACACTTTGAGCTCCTGAATTTCAACGAAAGAAACAATTTATTGACATTATAAATATGCAAATCAAAACAATATTACCTTTCCAGATAGTCGTATCTATAGAAGTCATAAGACGCTATCAAAGAGATAAAAACAGTACTTAATCCGACCTTCATTACCTTCGAGTGCCGAATGAGTTTTCTCATACACGTCCGTGTGTGTGTGAGAGAGTTTTCTCATATTCGTCTGTGTGTGTGTGAGTTTTCCCATACCCGTGTAATTTTCCAAAATTTAACCCTCTTTCCGCCTCCCCCCTCTAGGCAACTTGTATTTGTTTCGCTTTCATTTCTTTCTTCCTTTCTCTTGTTATTTTTTATTTCGTCCTCAATATTTCTCCATAAAAAGCTCATTTACATAAAAATCATTCAGCATAAATTTGTTTTCGCTTTTCAACAATCTTATAAAATAATAAAAATGTCACATTTGAAATTTATTTTTTATGAAGATTTGATACATTTGTTTATTTGCAATAAAAAAAGGAAGCATTATCCATAAAGGAAAAATAAATTCACACCTTATTTGGCAATAGCCCGGAATATATCGATGATAACACTTCAAATATTTCAGGAAGAGAAGAAGAAGATTATGGATTTTTTATTGTTTTTAAAAAAACCCAAAAGACCTTTAAAATGAATTTGCACTTTTGGCATTATATGGATTGGTTTTGTGAGGCAATAATGGATAAATAGAAGAAAGATATAAAGAAAATTATAAATAAATAAAGAAAACCCTAAGGATATTTTTTGCACCGAGTACCATATGTAGCCTCTTCAATTTTTACAACGTGTTATAATAAATTTTCCAAAAAATTATTAAGCAATATTTATAATAAAAGGATTAAAAGAAATATAATAATAAAAAATAAACAAAATAATAAGTAATTTTGAAGAAGATGGTAATTGATTGATAAGCGATAACGGCTTTTTCTACACCATCCTTAGCTTCATGATATCCTTTAAAAAAACTGAAAAGGATAAGCATATCAAATTGCTTTGTCTGTGCAATGAATAAAGAGAAATCAATATGAAAAACATTTAACTTAAAAACATTTAATTTAAAACGCTTTATGAATTTCCATTTTCAAATCTTTAGAAAGGTTTCACGACCTACGAATTATTATTCTATATTATGTTCTGTATTATCTTTTAAGAACGAAAACCTATTCATTCATTGATCATGTGAAGTAAACAACTTTATTTAGTTTCAAAAATATTCTTTATTTTTCTTAAGAGATTTCCCTGACTTTCAAAAACTCCATGCTATTCGTTTAAGTTTTAAGAATCGCGCTCCTTTAGTTTTATAATTTTAAGGTAGTCATAACTTCTCTCTAAAGATTTGTTGTTTGCGTCAATATTTCAATACTGACAATAGTATATTTAACTTTCATGCGTTTCCTCCTTAAGTTTTGCTTCATCACCACACATCGTTTTTATTTGAAATTTCTCATTTATTTTACTATCGTTAGCAAATAATTTTACGGTGAACAATGAGAAGTTACATCGTTCGAGAAATAATTTACCAAATTATTATATTCTGGACCATCGAAATAAATTCAAAACAGAAAATTGACAAATAGTCAAAGAGACTAATCATAGATTTTCACAAAATTTTATACCAGAATCGGAAATCCTTTTAAACAGCAAACTGAAATGCATTGCAGGCGAACAAAGAAATTGACAGAAAGATAGACCGTCAAATAGACTGACGCTTAAACAAATACACTATTAAACTAGCCCTAAGGGGACACTTTAGCTCAACTTGTACTCGTTTAATGCTTGGACCCGTTTGTCTATAATTTATGCATTACTTGCGACTGGGATCCTTCCAGGATTTTCTGTTTAGTAGAAGTAAACAATGTTAAGATAGGAAAGAAAATAAGCGTCGAGGGACAAAGTAGGAGGAAAAGAGGGAGTACAAAAGAGTTCGAACCTCATATCAATGTTAAAGTTTCTTTAGCATAGTATAAGACAAACAAACACTCAAGAAAATATCAAATGTGTTGGAACTATTGCATACTTTCAAACTTTTGTGCAACTGCATATTTATTTTTTAATTTTGGTTTTTAGATTTTAACAATTACATCTTGATAAAAACATAAAAACCAACAATATAAAATTTGCAGAAATATGCGATTGTAAATTAAAAACTCAAGAAATTTTCGAAATTTTTAAAAAATATTTTAATCTGTAATTCCTTTTTATTTTTCTATTTAATTTCAATCTAATTTCTTTCAAAAAAATCCGATTCTTTAGAAATTTTGATCAAATTTGTGTTCAAATAAATACCGTTAAGCGAGCACACAACGATTTCCTTCAGTGTATACGAATACTCACCACCATGCATTCTTTTATAGCCTTAACTTGTTTGATTTACCTTTGATTTTTTCCCCACCAATTTTTTTGACGCCCTACACAAGCGAAGACGCCTATTCCGTCTTACGTATTATAAATAAGTGATGACAATTGTTAGAATTCATTTATTGAAGTTAACATTGTCATATGAATTACATTTAAGAGCAAAAAAAAAAAAATGGTTTTTAAATAATAATTAAGCGAGCCGAGCGAACGAATGAATTATGCTGAAACACGCCGAGTGACAGGTGAAAGAGGTAAAGGGTTGCCATCATGAAAAGTCGGGAACACGCATATTTTTAACACCCCCACTTGTTGTCGACGTTATTCGCATTTTTGCCAAACATCTTGAAATTGTTATCCGATTTAGTGGCTTTGTGAGTAAATCTGCAACCTGCATCTCCGATGGCACATACGTGACATTAACATTACCAGCCTCTTGTTCCTGCCGAATTCTGTGATAACGCACTCCAATGTGCTTGGTTCTTCTGTGAAACTCCGGATTCTTGGACATTGCAATAGCAGCTTGATTGTCGACCTTCAATTCAGTTGCTCTTGCCATTTCATAACCAAAAGATTCTATTAATGGTCGTAGCCAAAGGAGTTCCTTCAACGCTTCCGAAATCGACATGTATTCTGCTTCTGATGATGAAAGTGCCGTAACTCGCTGTAGACTTGATGACCAAGCAATCGGTCCACCGTAAAACAAAAAAACATATCCAGACGTTGATTTCCGATGTTCTAGTTCACCAGCGTAGTCAGAATCACAATATCCAATCAAATCATTCGAAGACTCTTTACTGAAGCATAATGATAAAGCTATCGTTCCCTTAAGATACTTCATGACACGTTTTACTGCTTTCCAGTGAAGGTACTGTGGATTATTTGCATACCGTGCAAGTACATTCACGGCAAAAGAAATATCTGGTCTTGATATTACAGCGACATAATTCAAACACCCAACTGCTTCACGGTATGGAAACCGTTTTTCCATTGTTTTTTCTTCTTTAAGTGCTTCTGTTAATTTTACGGATGGATCCATTGGAGATTTTGCTGATTTACAGTCTTCCATTCCAAAACGATGCAGCATTCGAGAAATGTAACCTTGTTGATTGATGTTGAGTATTTTTCTTTCACGATTACGAGCTATCTCCACACCTACGTAACACGATGGTTCATGATATGTAATTTCAAATTGGGACTTCAATGATGAAATAAATGATTGCAATAAATCCTTTTGTTTGCAAGCTATAAGCCCATCGTCCACATACAAACACAAAATGATGCAATCTTGCGTGCCAGCTCCTTTTATAAAAATACACGGATCTGATTGCGATTGCAGAAAACCATAAGAGACTACAAATTTATTGAATCTGTCATTCCAATTCCTGGATGCCTGTTTGAGCCCATAAATACATTTCTTCAGTCGACAAACACGACCGGATCCATCATCATATCCTTGTGGTTGCTGCATGTAAATCTCTTCTTCAAGTGGACTATTAAGAAAGGCTGTCTTTACGTCAAATTGCACCAGTTCTAAGTCTTGTTTGGCGACTATAGCCAAAACAGTTCTTACCGATTCATAGCGTACTACAGGCGAAAAAGTCTCAAAATAATCTATACCTTGAGTTTGACTAAATCCTCGAGCCACCAATCGTGCCTTATAACGTTCGATCGTACCATTCGATTGTAATTTAGTCTTGTAGACCCACCGACACGAGACAATAGGTTGACTATTTTGCACTAATTCAAGTTCCCATGTTTTGTTTTTGACATGTGATGCCATTTCATCATCCATCGCTCTTTTCCATGACTCGGAATCCTCTCGTACAATTGCATCTTCAAACGATGTGGGCTCTAAGGAAACCTTCATTGCAGTTATACGTGCGGTTTTATCTCGTAACACGCGATCCGTTGGGCAGCTTTCATTTTGATATGACTTCGATCCAATCGGTCGACCCCTTTTTCTTTGTGGTTCAATTTGCACTGCAATAGTATCATCATTCACAATGGCATCCTCAAACTGATCATCAGAATCTGCGGAATCTGTAGAAAAATCTTTGGTTCTCGGCTCCTCAAACTCATTTTCTGGTTCTTCAACTGGTACGGGAAAAAGAACTTGATCCATTGCATTATCTATGTCTTCGATTTCAACGTCAGCAACTCTTTCGACAACTTTCTTTTCAGGATTGAACACTCTGTACACCTTATTAGTATAGTCATCATATCCAACAAAAAACGCTTTTCTTGCTTTTGGATCCATTTTATGTCTCATCGAATCAGGAATATGCACAAAAGCCTTTGCTCCGAAAATTCGAAGATGAGAAATATCCGGCTTGATTCCATGCCATTCACTATATGGCGTCGTATTATTATCTCCTCGATTTGGAACACGATTCCGAAGATATGCTGCCGTTCCAACAGCTTCTGTCCAAAGTAAAAGACGATCTGTTTTTGAAAAATCTGCATTAAACAACATGGATCTTGCTGAATCACAAAGAGTACGATTCTCTCGTTCTGCCATACCATTACACTGCTTTACATTTGGTGGTGACAATTCATGAATAATGTTCATTGATGTGAGAAGATCCTTTATGTTGCTATTGACATATTCCGTACCATTATCTGTTCTTAAAGAAATTGCTTTTCTTCCTGTCTCTTTTTCAGCCACTAAGAAAAACTGCTTGAGAATATTTGGTACTTCAGTTTTTGATTTCATGAAGTAGACTTTTCGATATCCAGATGCCTCATCCTTTATTGTCAAGAAATATATGCATTTATTCCAGGAGGTAACGCCAACATGACAAACATCTGAGTGAAAACGTTGGCCAGGTAAACATTTGCGTTTTTCTCGAGTTGGATGAGAACTGATAGTCTGCTTTCCAAGGTGACAAGAATCGCAATCGTCTCTCTTCGTCAAAATAACGTCTAAGCCATCAACCAGATTTCTTCTCACCATTGCTTTTATCACGTTGTCGCTCACATGACCCAGACGCTGATGCCAAAGTCCAATTGATTTAGCAGCCATTACAGAGGCTGACTGCGCTTTCACGCGAATGTATGGTACATACTGGTTGTCGATTCTTTTACCGCCAAGTATCGTCTTCTTCCCGTCCATCAGTCGCATGATTCCGTTACCATGATAAAAACCATAACCTTTAGTTCTTTCCATAAACGTAGTTGAGAAAAGTGACTCGGAACTCATATTTTCGCAATAATACACAGACTCCCAAGTTCGTTTCTCCCAAGTAGTACCATTGACTGACTTTTCGATTTCAATGTCGCCAATATGAGTTGCCTTCAATGTTTTACCATCGGCTATGTTTAACGAAAGTGGAGAGACAAGTTTCCGCAGTGAGGAAAACCATTCAATATTGCTAGTAAGATGAACACTTGCTCCAGAATCTGCAATAATATAACCATTAGTACTTGACTTAAAAACTGATACTGACAGTCCATTATCATTCATTGCTTTGCTTTTGTCTTTTGTCCCTTTCCACGATTCAGACTTTTCAAATTTCTGCCAACAATCACGTTTCATGTGGCCTGCTTTCCCACACTTATGACATTTCCCTTTAAACGTTTTCTTCTTGCTGCCAGATCCTGCTGAGTAACCATCCGCTGGCTTTGATTGTGATTTGAATACATCGGCCAGAACTTCAACCGGCCGCTCGGTAATATTTCCTTCAGCATTATTCAATTTTTCAATGAAAGAATCCAGTGACATCTCATCAGACAAAAGAGACCAACTTGTCACAAAACTATCATAGTCTTTTGGCAAACATCCGAGAACTTTTGCCATAACCAATTTTTCGTTAAACTTGTTACCGAAATCTGTAGACTCCAGAGCTTCAATTTTCCGCACAATCACTTTTAGCCCTGCCACAAAGGTTCCAACTGTGTCCGTGGATTTCCAGCAATAGGTGAAGAACTCACGTAATAATTCTAATAAAGCACTTAATGTTTTCGGCTCATAAAAGGTTTTGATCCTTTTTATTATTTCTGCTGACGTCTCGCAGTCGCAGACCTGATCAAACGCAGTGCAATCTAAAGTTGACCTTATAATTGACCGAGCTTTGCTGTCCTTAGCTTTCCAATCATCTATGTCTTTTGCGTTTGTTACAGCTCCAGCCTCACTCTTGATTTCCTTTGGTTTCTCTGCCGTTCCGGCCGCAATCTCCCAAATCCGATAACTTTCTAGGACATCTCTTATTTCGATTTTCCATCGAGCGTAAGTGGGTTTCGTCAACTTGCTCACACGAACATCTCTTAAGACTCCTTCGTCAGTCATCCTTCTATAACCTCAATTTTTTTTTCGCACGTGTTTTCTCATATAAATTAGACCAGCGCTTTAAGTCTCATAATCTGTTAGAATTCATTTATTGAAGTTAACATTGTCATATGAATTACATTTAAGAGCAAAAGAAAAAAATGGTTTTTAAATAATAATTAAGCGAGCCGAGCGAACGAATGAATTATGCTGAAACACGCCGAGTGACAGGTGAAAGAGGTAAAGGGTTGCCATCATGAAAAGTCGGGAACACGCATATTTTTAAAAACATAAAAACCAACAATATAAAATTTGCAGAAATATGCGATTGTAAATTAAAAACTCAAGAAATTTTCGAAATTTTTAAAAAATATTTTAATCTGTAATTCCTTTTTATTTTTCTATTTAATTTCAATCTAATTTCTTTCAAAAAAATCCGATTCTTTAGAAATTTTGATCAAATTTGTGTTCAAATAAATACCGTTAAGCGAGCACACAACGATTTCCTTCAGTGTATACGAATACTCACCACCATGCATTCTTTTATAGCCTTAACTTGTTTGATTTACCTTTGATTTTTTCCCCACCAATTTTTTTGACGCCCTACACAAGCGAAGACGCCTATTCCGTCTTACGTATTATAAATAAGTGATGACAATAATTTAAAATTAATTGTTTTATCATAATTAGTTTAATATTTTATAGTATTTTTTCGAAATTTTTTTGTTACGACAAATTATTCTTTGTTACTGCAAAGGCACACAGAAAGACGTAAATTATTCATAAGCTCGATTCATAATTTCAGTTCATAAAATATCACAATATCTCCAAAACAAATTCTCTAGAATATAATCGCTAATTTCAAAATAGTAGAATACAATATTTTTAAGAGGAAACCTAGAAAAAATTCGAGAATCGAAATATTAAGAATAAAGCGTATATTTTCAAGTTTACAATTTGAAATGTGCAATTTTTTGAATACAAGATCTTGCTGAAAAACGACATTTGTCCGAGAGCTTTATTAAATCTTCTTGGCAACCTAAATCCGTTCTTATATGGAAAATTTCCTTTCATAGATTGTTTCCTCTTGGAGTTCAATGGCCGAGATTACAGTCTCAACAAAAGCTCAACAAAATGTCTGTTAAGTTCTACAGGAAAATACAGAAATTATTACATTGACAGTTTTAGTCTGTATATTTTTAAAAGCTTGAGGTAGTGGAGATGCACTAAGGAGATTTTTCATGTGGCACAAATTGGTATCGTAGGGACTACTTTGAATATGATAGAGACTTAGTCTTAGCAAAGTCCATTTACATCTAGCCCGATTAAAAATGTGAAAACGATAGAGAAAACCTTAGGAAACGAGAAGAAAGGGCGAAGTCGAGCAGAAATATTCGTATGTGGGCAACACTCAGTTCGCAGTCGTTTCTGACCAATTATAATTTCATTGATTTAAAAAGCAGCCTTTTTTTCAGTTGCTTTCTATTGCCATTTGTTGTTGTTACAAATACAATTTTTGTTATTATTGCTTTTATTATTATTGTTATACTAGGTTTCCTGCATAAAGTGCGAAGTGAATGCGGAAATAAAAAGTAAAGCAGTCATGCAACTCTTAAAAAACGACTTGACACGCCATGAAGTTCAAACATGAATGTGATGGTAGAATGATATTGACTGACGTCTAAAGAAACAACCACCTCCAATTTCGTGTAAACAAACACCTTGCATCAACAACAACCACAACAACTGCTACTACTACTACCACTACTACTTCTGCAGCTATTCCGCTGACATTGATGGCAAGATGTCGTGTGCTGCAAATGCTAACCTTCCATTAGATTGTTCCAAGCGTAAGACATAAAAACCGGCAACAAGCTCTACTTACAAGTCCGTAGAGGGTCAAAAAGGGAATTCCTACCACACCTCCCCAACCCCCTTTTCGACATTCTCAAGATAAAAAGAACAGAACGCAATTAGAACATTTGCCAGTGCGACATCCAAAGTGAAAATTTTATCGTATTTAAGAAATTTAGTAACGCCCTATCGCTTGGGAATGCATCGCTTCGACACCCGCATGCCCGTATGCGCTAAGCGTTAAAACGGAACGTTCATTTCCTGAAACGTTGGCAGCCTGACAGCTCGCAACCAAAACGACAAACGCTGCAGAAGACTCTGCCAACTGGATTGTGTGAATACTTAATAATCGCTGCTGGGGAAATGCGAAAGAGGGTGCGAAGGTGAAGAAGAAGAGAAAATGGGAAGGCAGGAAGTAACGAAGAAAGCAGGGTGAAAAAGAGAATGAAAAAGGCCCAATGCAAAACAAGTAAATAGTGGCAACACCGGAAATGGGAATTCCGCATAAGAAAGCAGCTCAAAGTGAATGAATGACGTCGCGTTTTCGGTCTGCGAATACCGCAAGGGAGTGATAATCATAAAAAGAACGAAACAGCAATGAAGTCTCTTACCCCGTCGGTAACGGTTTAAAAGTTCTTCTGGCCAAATCCCACGCATGCCAGAGAAGCAATAAGAAGCACAACAAAAACAACAGTGGCAAAAAACAACAACGACTACGTCTACGCCAATAAAACTGATAACGTCACTGATGACAACGTCATCTACGCCTTCGGTAAATTTATTCGCCCGCTTGGTTCTAAGGATATAATTTTTGGTATTATGCTTGAACGCTGTTGATTAAGTCTTAAATTTTTGTGAGTACGTAATATTCGTGAAGATTGGCGATAAATTCATAAGAGAGAGAAATAATTTTTCAAATTTCAGGTTGTGGCAAATGCCAAAAAAAATTTGATAATAATTTTACTCAACCAAATCCTAGAAAATCCTACAAAATTTTCAAAAAGCTTTTTAAAAAAATGTTTACTGAAAATTATTAAAGGCTTTGACAAGTTATTAGGAAAGATATTGCCGGAGCCAATCAAAATACTGTCTTAGTATAAGAGGCTAACAGATTATTTTCACTTTGACGAAGATATAAAAAAGTTTCATAAACGTTTAAATTTTACTCATTCAGGAAAGTAATCAAATTATTGAAGTTTTTCCAAGCACGATAAAATAGCTGTTTATGAATAGGCGTTTATGGGAAGGTAATTCTCTTGATCAAGATTAAACATTTATACTAAACCACTTTAAGTTATTAAAAGAAAAACTTAGCCAAAGAATGACTTATTCTTCTCAATTTATGACATTGTAGCTATTTTTTATGTTCCATTTTTCCCACCTAAACACCTCCCCCACCCACCTAAGAAGAACGAATAATAAGTAGAAAATGATAAAAGTTTTTAACCGCCAATTCTCAATCATCGAAACTTTATCACAAACACAAAAGTATTACCAAAAAAAAGACATCCAGACAATGCCGTTAAATAACGAGCTCAATTGCTGACAACGGACAAAAAGTTCGTAAAGTCGTCAGCCACAAAAATGCTATTTTCTATCATAAACTCATAGGAAAAGCACAAAAAGAAAATATACAAATGCACACAGAAATTCACGCATGTACGCATACGTTTACACACGCACACACAGCCAAACGCATTACATCTTTTCACATTCGTGCAAATTTCACAAAAGCGATATAAGCAAAAAAAGTATTCGTTCCTGGGTGAAGTCTTGTACTAGAAGTTCGCGAGGTGTAAAAGAATAAAAAAACATGAAAACACAATACCGTCTTTCACGAAATTGGGAGGTAGAGGGCAGGAATCACCTTAAGAAAAGGCGTCTTATCGTTATTTACTCACCAGTTGCTAACTCTGGCGCCAACAACACGTAACCAATTGTCGCTAAAGTTAAAATAAATATTACGAAAAGATAAAGAGGAGAAGATAAGGGTAACGGTAAAAATAAGAATGAATGATGAAAATTTTTCGAAAACACGAAAATCCACTCGAAAGAATGTTTCAAAAAAATACATATAATTTTATGAGACCAATCAAAATAAAAGGAAATGAAAAAGAACGCAATTTATTGAAATTTTATGCGTAAATAAATAAATTCATAAAGGAAACGTGCATGAGGATCACACGCTCATTGAACTTAAAGGGGTTTTAAAGCACTCCAAATATTAACATAAATATCTGTCAGCGTTTAGATTTCTATACCCTCGTTTTTTTAAGACTAATTGTTGGCGAAAAATCGAACTGAATTTCGAACGGTACCTGTGACATATTCCGCAAGAAGGGGGAAAATTGTAATTACTTAAAAAATATAATATATTGTAAAAAAATAACAAAAAAGGAGTAAATAGATAAACTAAATAAACTTTTAAAAAACTCTACTTGTTAAAATATATAATGCAATAAAATAATAAAATTAATAAAATTAATAAAATTAATAAAATTAATAAAGTTAACAAAATTAACAAAACTAAAAAATTAATAAACTTAAGAAAATTAAGAAAATTAATAAAATTAATAAAATTAATAAAATTAATAAAATTAATAAATTTAATAAAATTAATAAAATTAATAAAATTAATAAAATAATAAAATTAATAAAATCAATAAAATTAATAAAAGTAATAAAATTAATAAAATTAATAAAATTAATAAAATTAATAAAATTAATAAAATTAATAAAATTAATAAAATTAATAAAATTAATAAAATTAATAAAATTAATCAAATCAATAAAATTAATAAAATTAATACAATTAATAAAATTAATAAAATTAATAAAATTAATAAAATTAATAAAATTAATAAAATTAATAAAATTAATAAAATTAATAAAATTAATAAAATTAATAAAATTAATAACATTAATAAAATTAATAAAATTAATAAAATTAATAAAATTAGTAAAATTAATAAAATAAATAAAAGAAATAAAATAAATAGAATAAATAAAATAAACAAACTAAACAAATATATAAAGTAAATACAATAAATGAAATAAATAAAATAAATAAAGGAGTAAAAAAATAATATAAGTGAATTAAATAAATTCACTCTACGTAAGGAAATTATTTCGGTTGACTTCATTGGTTGCGTGATTCGAACGTGAGTTGATAATGATTAGGATTTGAATAAAATATATTAAATACAAACACATATATTCATATTCGCCTTCTTTTTAAGAAACTGATTATTTTTGACACAATTTTTAAATAAATAAAACCGCAAAATCGCGGTTTACGCGGTGTACGTAATACTGTACATCACGCAATCATCAAAGCAGCATGGGCGTAGATGGATAAAGGATTAAAGGATAAAACAGATAGAAAAAGATAAAGGATAAGGTGTCCAAGGAAACGAAATAAAAATTAAAGATTTTCAATTGGACACTCATTCATTTCATATCAATAATTAAAATTATTATTATTAAAACATTTTTTTTAATTTTCAATTCATATCTAGAGAGTCCATATCGTTTCTCACGTCTCACTTCATCCATTAATCATTCCATTCTATGACTCAATCAAAAGGAGCAGTAGTCGACAAATTATTTAAAATTCATTCTATTTTGATGACTATTAAAGAAGGATAATCCTTCCGAGCCGGAACAAAGCGGAACTAGTAAATGAGGACGCAACCCTTCAAAGCCACGCAATGAAATCGTTGAACGCAACCGACCATACCATACGACACTTAAGCCCACTTAACAGTAATTGGATTGAATAAAGCTGCATTATTCGATGAAGAGAAAAAAGAAATAGGAAAAGGAAGAGGAAGTGACCAACCCATGCTTCCCACTTCGGAACGAGTAAAATTCACAATCACTGACTGTTAAAATCGCGTTAGCTCGCACGCGATTTCAACGCGACTATAAATTTTGGCTTATAATAAATTTGAATTATGAAATCACAAAATCACCGAATTTTTTTTATGGCACGACGGTGTTTGGTGTTGTTGCTTCTACTCTTTTGGTTATTATTACTGGTACTACTCGTGTTGTTGTTGTTGTTGATATTAAACGTTGCAGTTGGTTTCTGTATCGAAGGTTTCTCTGCAAAGAAAATCTCTTCAGCGGTTGCAAAACCTTTTCAGCGGTTATTGTTGTTGTTTTTGGTTCTGCTTCTGTTCTAATTTTTTAACAAAAGCGTGAAAAGTATCAGTAAATCACCAAAATTCTAGTTCGTTTCTAACGGAATTGCCTGCAATGGATTAAGCTCCACAAAGTATAATCTGAGGAATTTCCATTTGGTTTATTATTTATGCAGAGTTAAGTGAACCGCATTATCGGTTCGACCATTTGCTCACTCGCATGCATTTGAATTCTGTTTGGAAATCAGAACGATAACATCCTCTCGTGCGGTAATGGTTTATATCGCCAACATACAGAAATCTGTTACGACCATATAAAATAATGTGTCGCATATTGTCACTCAGGTGTGAAGGAAGGGACTAAAAATAATGCAGCAACCGCAAACTGTTGTAAATTCACTGCGTTGCGTTTTAGAAATTTCAATAGTTTTTGATATTCAATTTCGTTTATATTTATTCTCGATTTTTAATGAATCCTTTCGCAAAAAAGTGTCATTAATTGGATCAAGATTATTATTAAATTAATAAAGCGTAAATAGAAAATTAGTGAATAAAAAATATATACGATTCACAACCTTAAGTCAGATTGACCTAAAAATGAATCGTGTTGTCAAAGAGAAAAAATTACGTTAAAAGCGAATAAAATCAAAAGAAATAAAATAAAATAAAACACCAAAGCTTTGTCAACAACTTTTAAATCCGTTCAAAGTTTAAACTAAGCCTGATTAACATTTAAATGCGTAGTAGCGGGACTTAACGTTAGCAGCACTTTTGAACTAATCGTACGGTATGGTAGTCACCACGCTGCGCTGCAGCATCTGGCCACTATAATTTCCCTTTGAGAATCTCTTCTCTCTCGACCTCCCCCTCCTCATTTTGCTAGCCTTTCGTTTCGAATGAGACTCATCGCATCGCTTACGGCCGGTTTCTTTGTATGAAAAATGCCTTTGAGTTACTTTGACGCTGTCGTAAAAGCGGCAGCAAACAAACGCGACACAAGCCTCTTCTTCTGCCAAAGGCCTTTTTGAAATTATACTATTCGTACTAGTGAAAAGTATTCGCTTGAACAAATGAATATGCCTTGGTAACTTACTCATGGACCAAACAGCAATGACAACTTTAGCCGTAACAACAATGAATGAAAATCAAAGAAACACTTAAAAATTTCGTTTTATGTGTTAGAGGTTTCAATAAATTTTGAATAACAACAAATTAATGAAAACTAAATTTGGGAAAGATATTTTGAATGATTTCCTGTCATTGCTTGTTAATTTTGGTTTGTAGGAAAACGGTGGAGATCCATGAGAAATTTCGATAATTTAAATCCACGAGAAAAATGTGAAATAATCTTTTAAAAATACTTCATTGGAATTCCCGTCTTATCTGACATCTTCTTCTACACCTATAAATACATCAAGCTATAATTACAGTGCTATCCGCTCGGTAGGAAAAATTTAAGAAAATTTAAGATAAAGTTAAAACCCGTCGTTAGTCATCATTTTAATAGGACAAGTTAATAGCAAGCTTTCGCGGATACTTAAAAGAAGCTCTTCTAAATTATCCTGTACGAGTACAGGTCCCGGATTAACAAAAACAGTCGCAACAACAACGACAGGAACAGGAATAAGCAACAACAACAACATGGTTGTGTTAACAGAAAAACAAAACAACAGCAACAACAACAATCGCTGCCATAATTTTTTTAAAGAAACTCATTATTTATCTTGTCAGGATAAGATTTTTTTAAATACTCGTATATTCGTAAAGCCAAAACCGGAAGGAAAAAGACATCAACATAAAGTTAAAATAAGAAAGAGATAATAGAGAAGACGAAGTAAGGAAGGAAGTACAAAAAATGGATAGCAAAATAAACAAATACAAAGAAGAAATGTTTGAACGGGAGAGCAAAAAGATGAATCTAAATTTAACAAGAATGGCGTACAAGAAATTCAAAAGAACAACAATAATGCTAATGATGTTATGAGCGTGGTGATAATGAATGTCACTACGAGTATAACGATTATAATAATTATAATGATTGTAATGATGATATTAATGGCGAATGTGTTTATGTTAACACGAAGACTTGCTTTCGAAATCGAGAAATTTCACCTAGAAAACAATAAGTTTAACCTTCTCACATTTAACGTCACCCATTCAGACGTATAGTATCTCATCTCATCAAACGGCGCTTGTGAGACGTTTTACTTATCAAAAAAGGAAGGAACTTTTGGCGGAAGAATAGGATTGGAAAAAATCAACTATATCCACGGTTAGTCTCAGCACCTGAGAGTAAAATACTCGTAATTCTAGAAAATTAAAAAACCTACAAAATAAATGTCAAACAACAATGACAAAGTGCGGAAATGTGATTTAATTGATTTTTAGTTTAATTTTCATTAAAAAATTAAACTAAAAATTTAACTAAAAAAACTTTCAAATCTCCCAAAAAAATTTAGCTTTCGAAACGGGTTTTTTCTATTTCTATCGCTGCGGCCGAAAATATCTTAAAAATTTTAAAAAAATTAGATTTTTTAAATGAATCATTTTAATAACTTTTAACACGACTTTCCCTAAGTGTACCCAACGTACACCCACCCTCACTCACTGAGCCGCTTCAACACGAACATAAACTTCATGACTGTTTTGATGACAACGGCAATGATGACGACAGCGACGATGATGATAATGATGACGGCGATAATGGTATTTATTCATGGACTCTGAGGAAAAAAGGAAATGAGTAACGTGAGAAAGTGGCTTAATTAAAGTTTAATTAGGAAGCTATTCGAGAGCAGAGGAGAATGTATTCTGCCAACAGCAAAACGCGAGTGTTGCCAACAAGGATTAAATTCTTTTTTTTATTTTGTCGTTTTATTTATTCGCAACAGTTCTAACGCTGTTGCTTCTCTTAAACCTCCTCATCCTTTTGCATATCCTTAATGGCTACATGTTTCACAAAGTGTCGCGTAATTCGTGCGTGGTTTGGCAGCAGTAGCAAAAATTGTTCCAAATACGTAGCAGATGTTGCTGCCGCCCAAACTGCTGCTATTGCCACTACCTCTGCCACCACTACTTCCTGAACTACCGGCACTCCTTAAGTCTAATTTTGTTTTCTATACGAGCTGTTTTGTTGAAGAAGTTCTTCTGGGTTTTGTTTTGGGTGTTGTATTACATTGCTGCTTTTGTTGTTGTTGGTGATGTATTATTTGTTTGATTTGTAGTTCTGTACATTGTTATATATACCGAAGATGACTCCAGGGATTAAAAAAAGCAATTTCGTGTTTCTTTGCAACAAATTATTATATAGAGTCCATAATGTTCGTAATTTTGGCAACAGGATGATAAATAGAATAAAAACTAATCTCACATTATTCCTTTCGAAAAAAGATGAATATATTCTTTGCTGTTGGGCGTTTTCAGTTATCTTTAAGAGGTTATTTTTCTGAATGATATAATTCTCTTCTTCGGAACTTCTTTAATGCCTGTTTTAGAAAATACTCAACATAAAATCATTTAAAAGGCTGATAGAATAAAAGAATATCACTTTAACCTAACAGTCAAACGTAATGGGTCCAACAACGAAACCTCCTTAGAGTAATATTAAAAAGGAAATCGTAAAGGACTAACAACTTCCTCATTTCTCCGTGCTTTAAAGGCTAAAAGGCAGAGAAAAAGAAATTTCAAGGAGAACATATATTACCTAATTTTTTATATCACTTTCTATCCTTCCTTTCATCGCATATTAGTTTTTCTCACCACTCTCATTGTTTCCTTTTTTTATTCTATTAAGTTAAAATTTGATTTTAAAAAATTTAAAAGAACTTTTCGAAAAACAGTATAAAAAAGGAATAGTTACTACGATACGTTTAACGAAGCAATAAAAAAGGAAGGAGTGAGAAAAGGAGTTGTAGCATGCGCAGGATTAAAACTTGTATTCCTCTCAAAGTTCTCGTAAAAGTGCTGCCAAGCTTTCCTGCCACGGAAAATGTTGGAACTAATATGAGAGTGAAAACTAAGGAGAGAGAGATAAAATATATGTGAAAGAGTAAAGCATTTGATATTAAGCGTTTTCCTTTCTCGCAAGACTGAAAGTTATTCACATTACTTTTTAAGAGTACACTGTGCTCTCTTTTTAAGAGAACACTCTAGTTTATAAAGAGCACGTATGAAAATTTAAAGTTCTCTCGTGGAGAAAAAGGAAAACCCGATAATTAGTATCTCATAAATTTTTCAGTGCTATCATAGATAAAACCTTCTTCCTTCGTCCCAAATGACAAAATCAAGCGAGAAAATTTAGTATTTCGAAGGACGTTTTAGCGCTTAGGTTAAAATTTTGTGTTTGCGATGGTGAAGAGCTCTTACTCGTAGTTGTCATTTTGCTTGTTTTTATTACGACTAGATTTTCCTAATTTTTTAGAGCATTCTTTAATTTTAACTGAAATTGCTTTTATGTAGGCATAAATAAATTACTACTAGTAGTGAACAATATTATTTAAACCAACTTATTTTACAGTTTCAAGCAAATTGCTAAACAAAATTCTTAAGGACTTTCAAAGTGTTCTGAAAGCAGTTTAATGTTCTTCAACTATTGAAAAGAAATTTTCAACTTCATTGAAATAACTTCCTTCTTGATCCCTTTTTGTCTTTATTATGTTTGCTTTGTATTGCTGTTCGTGTTTTGAAGGTCGGTCGATCATTTTTCTTGAACGTTTGAGAGATGAGTAAAATGTCGGCATAACTCGAATATCATTAATCATACACAGATGACCGCAAAATTAATTTATTTGGTTTAACTCCACACAATTTGATACTCTTCACACACTTGCTTTTTACACATACACATATATGTGCGTCTGTATGCGCGTGCGATGGAATGCATGCGTTGGTTCGTGTGTTTGTTCAGTTGAGTACATGAATTTCCGGCTGTTTTTCATTTCAATAGAGTTTATTTGTAAAATGTATGAATATGCTTAATGCGTTTTTCCTACTTTGTGTATTTGCGTTGTTTTCGCTGTTATTGTTTTTATTTCATCGCCTTTTTGTGTTGCTATTCTTATTTTCGTCTTTTGTTGATTTGCGGTAATGTTTCATGTTGCTTTTCAGTGCTGTTTACAAACCAAGTTCCATCCATTCGCTTTTTATTTAAAACAAAAACAGAATCTGCTTCTAGTTTTTACTTCTTTTCTTTGTCAGGTTATTATCCTTTGAACCACTTTTTGACAATATACTTTTTTCTAATAAAATCCCTTGACACAACATCGAAGTCATTGCTTTCATTGTATGTGCAAGCTTGCTTGAAGCTCTTCTTTTCTTTAAGACAAAAGCTTTTTACATAAGCCGTAGAAGAATCATCCATGAATTTTGCATGAATCTTATGTTACCGAAGAAGATGTCGTTCAATTAATTGGAAAGGAATCACCAATTGAAAAAGATCACCAATTGAAATCAGCAAAATTGTGATGAATATTATTTATATATTTTTCTCTAAGAAGTTTTACAATTTTGTAAATATTTTTTCGTTATGTTCTCCCTTCCGCCTTTCTACTTGCCTCTCTACTCTTACCGCGATTCTCTGTTTCCTACTGTCTTGCCCCCACATATCCTTTCAAAACCGATAACTTTTGTATCCGTTGTGAATTTTTTTATTATTTCAATATTGTTACGATTTCTTAGTCAAATATTACATTCATTTCTCTTATCAATGTCCTATTCGTCATCAATCGATAACGTTCCATTCCACATTCATAAATAATATTCACATCGATATTCCGCTTTCAGAAATGAATTTTGTCTTTCTTTGGGCTTGAATTAAGATACTACTGGAGAATAACAGAGTCATAGCAAAATCTTAAAGAAAACTCATATCTACTATTTCTTCATAACTCCTGGATTAGTGCGAAACATTTTTAAGCTGACGTTGAAATGTCAGTTACAATCAAATTCAATTCAATTGGGAGAATGATAGAAAGAGGGGGAGATAGATTTCTATATGAGATATAAATATGCGAACTAGAGTAAATCGTAGAAGATTTCAAGTATTTCAACGAATAATGAAATAATAAAATTTTCACTTTTTTATATTATATGCTTTATATAAATGTTATAATTTCCACTTCCCTCTTTCTGCTCATAAATGAAAAATCACAAATGTGACATCTCTTCCCTCGCTCTCCCTCTCTGTCTATCGCTCTTTGTGGTATATATATTCCTATTAGTGTATATAATTTAATTTTTTCGTGGGAATGTCAGCACCTGTAATAGTCGTATGTTCGTATTTGTGTGAATGTGTCTAGGTATGTGTATGTGTGTGTATGTGTGCGTGTGTGTGCGCATGTTTATGTATATGTGTGCATGCGCGTATGCGTGCCCGTGCGTGCGTCTTTGTGTGTCGGTAGATGCATGTGTATATGTGTATTTGCTAGAACAAAGATTTATTGAAACAGTTCCATGTAGTTAATAACGCTAAGAAAAGTTAAGTGACTCATACGAGATATTTCACTCTCGCGTATTAATTGTACTACATCAGTCCTCATAAAGTTTTCGGGATATCCTCCCGAACAAATTAGAAAAATAAGAAGTCATAAAAACATACAAAAACGACTGATAATTCCTAAGCTTCGCCATAGAAATTTGAAGTATTTTCGAAGATTGATTGGAGTCTTATATAAACCATTCGTTAGGAAAATTTAGCAATTCTGCGTTGAAAAATTGTCAGTGGCAATTTTGTTCCACAATTCGATACAACCAGCCCAAACACTAGAGGTAACAAACACTAATACAATAAAACATGCATGCAAACAACAACGAAAAAATCTATTCTGCCGCTGCTTCGTGATGAGTTCAACGGCAGTAACGATGACGATGACGATGATGATGAGCGTGATGATGATACTAATGATAAGAAACCATTTGTATCAATGATTTCATATCGTTCCGTCCTTCGTTTAGAAACGACGAGCATTTCATTTCATTGATTAATGAGTAGACTACAGAAGAATCTCTTGAAGATGTCTTGAATGGAATGGATACACTTCAATATTGTCGATGCCATAAAATTTGCTACTCGAAAGAAACAAATCTGTTCGTCCTGATTATGATGGGTAGTTTTTATTACTGCGCCTTATTTTATTTATTTTATTTATTTGTTTGTTTATTTGGTTGTTGTTTTGTTTTGCTGTTGTTGTTGTCAATAAAATGTAATCGATATTGTATCGATAACATACTTATTGAATGATAGAAGTGACTGACAATCAAATGTCTAATTTTCAGAGTGATAATTATGAAATACAATAGTTGTGAGTAAGTAAGATATAAATTTCACTTTGACGGAACATAATCGATAAAAATGTAATTATTAATTGATGCACGCAGGCAGGTGAAAGAAGAAAATCAAGCGACGATGAAAATAAAACCTATCACAAATGATAGTTACGACAACAATATAGACAACATATTTATAGAAAACACACACGTACTGGAATATTGAATTTATAAATAAATTCAATTTTTTCATACTTTTTTAAATTTTTTTAAGAATATCACATTTTTTGCGCGCTACAAAAAATGAAAGCACATTTATATAAATTACCAAATCCAACTACTTGAAAATTCAATACTTGTTTATTCAAAACACTGACGGTTCCCCTTCTTTAAATTAATCTTTTTGAGGTATGATAAAGAAAATTTTTAAGCTGTCAAATTTATTTTTGTTTTACAATCCTCTTTTAATTATTTACTTCTGGTTTTTTTATTGAATTTTTGTATTTCAATCTTTACTGCCTTTCCCGCTATTTTCATTTTATTATCCGTTAAATCTTTGATATCCTTTTGATAAATAATTTTAACAACTTTTTCATTTCGATTTTCGCGGTTTAATCCGTCACGATGTGAAATAAAAGCAGTCATAAAAAATATATATAAAAGATGTAAAAACATAATTCTTTTTTTTTTGACTAAATGCAGAGACCGAAATGCGTTGAAGTGTCAACGCTGCCACTCCTGCTGCTGCCGTTCCCACTCCTATCACTTCGGCTGAGAAAACTGTCGTCGCTTGAAACAAGTTATAAGGCGGTAGATGTGGCAATGTCGCTCGGGTCGTTCTATTCTTCTTTGTTCTTTTTTGTTTTTTTTTCTATATTTTTCGACAGATTCTGTCAATTTCCTCTTCTGTCGAAGTAACGTTAGTTTCGGGGGTTGCGTAAAATTTGTCGGAGGAAGAATAAGGTTGGAAGGACGGCGTTAGTCGTTGTGTCATGAATGTGACACATAATCAGCCATCTTGAATAGTTGTCAAACGTCAGCGAAGATTTTCGTTTGATTTGTCTTCTTCTTAAATAATATTCTGAAGCTTAATCCGACACCGGCCGATCGTTCGATTGGTGGTTGGGTCGGACGGTTTGGTCGGTCATGACGGTTATAAGGACATGAGTGCTATATTCTCTGCATTCTTCCTCTTCTTTCTCGAAATAATCTCGAGATTGCTTTTATCAGCTTATTTGCTTCAATGAATTCTTCAATTCTTTCTCTGACTTTCAATGTCAATGAGATTCAATTCAATTTCGTAGAATCAATCTAATTAAAATTCTCTCCTTAGAAATTTCCTAAAGCCGTAACAGATGTTTTCCGTGACTGTCAGAGGAGGAATGAGAGACAGAGATAGAGAAAGAGAAAATTCGTTTAAATTTCGATTAAAAAGTGAGGTATTTTCTGTTTAACCAACGATTTATTAATATGTATTATTAATAATATAAGTATGATTTATTAATAGTGTAAGTATGACCTCTACTTTAATACTTCTTACAATTTTAATCCTGAGAATTAATTGGGCTGCGATATGAATTTCCGCTTCAATCCGATATTGACTTCCGCTTTTAAGTTATCAATAATTACTATCATTAATTCAGTTCCTCTATTCCTCTCTTAATGTATTTTATGTGTTATTAATCGATATTCTTTTTTCCTTTCGTATATCGTACAAATTTTTAATGCGTTTGCAAATTAAATACAAATCAAGATTACGAAAGGGCAAATAATATGCTC
Source organism: Physocephala rufipes (assembly GCA_963966595.1). Taxonomy (NCBI): domain Eukaryota; kingdom Metazoa; phylum Arthropoda; class Insecta; order Diptera; family Conopidae; genus Physocephala; species Physocephala rufipes. The sequence continues at coordinate 22,393,960 of OZ016505.1, forward strand.
TTAAATCACATTAAATGAGAATAAAGTATGAATAAGGAATGCGAAGGAATAAAAGAAAATTTATCATTTTAATATAAAAGAGCGAGAGGGGTAGAGATAAGGAAGAAGAGAGGACAGGAAATGAATCAACGAAGTGGAGAAAAGATAGTTAAGGAATCTTAATAGGGTGTATCGGTTGTGTCTGAATGTAAAGGAGTCTGTCAGAGTGTGCCCTAGTAAGTCAGAGGGAATATATTTTATTAGTGTGTGTATGTGTGTGTGTTTTATATGCGCATAAATTGCATTAAAAACTTAAGTAAAATGAATTTCCCCTCTCCCGCTTTACACAAACACAATCGGGCAAATATATATTCATTCGCATATATTAACCCATGCAGAATCTCCAAAGACGCAGTTGTGTGCTTTTCTTTCTTATACAAATTTACAGACTTAACGAGATTTTGATGATGATGATGATGGTGCCACTACCACTCTGCTGCTTCTGCTTTCGTAAAGAATGAAATTAAGCATGAAAATGTATGGAACCCGATTGCTCTGGTTGTTTTTGTTTCCGTTTATATGTTATTGTCGTTTGGGTCTGTTGGATAGTATAATGAACAAAAACAAATTATACTTTAAAAGATATAAAAAAGGAATATTATATACAAACAAATAAGGGATAATACCTACAAATATATTCCTAAGGTTCAACGATAAAGAAAAGTATAGGAAAAAAAGAGCAATAAAGGCTAACCGTATCGTAGCAAAGGTTTAAAGAGAAAAAATTATGCAAAAAATCAAAATCATAAAAAAAACAACAATATCCTTATCATTTTAGTCCTTGCTCGCCTTGTTCGTCTCGCCGTGCCTGCTGATGCTGTTATTGCTCTGCAAGCACAACTGTTGCATGCTTTCAAAGACTCCCAGATTCCGAAGTGAAAGAGAAAGCGGGACAAAAGAAAGTCAGGAATATATGGAGATAAATAGAGAAAGAAAGAGGGAGAGAGATAGACTCAATACTATCTCTACGTTCTTTTTTTTCTATGTCAATTGATTGTGTTACTTTTTACGCTCGCACTCAAGCAATTATCCTCCCGGAAGAAAAAATACCGCCAACCGACCAGGATCATATAAAAAAGCTGTGTGCATGGGTACACATGGGTATGTTGAAGTGTGTATGTGTGTCCGTATGTCCTGTTAAGTTTTCCAGTATAATGCAACAATATGCTCAACTTATTTCAATTTATTCTCCTTCTCTCTTCTCCTCCTTCGGCCCTCTTCAACGCCTTTCTCTGTGTCTTCGTAGAGGACTGCTTTGATGGCATCCACTGCTAATAAGGTTTTGTTTGCTGTTGCTTGCGTTATTATAACTCTTGATGTTATTCTTCTTCTTTCGAAGTTCTTCTTATTGCATATTTTTTTTTAATTATTTTTTCTGAACTTTTTTTAAATGGAATATGATGCTCTTCTTGGGCAATATATTGTCATTTTGTGTGACATAATTGCTGAAAATTGCTTCCAGCAGTTAAAATATAAGAAAATTATTCTACACAGAATTAATAATGAATTTTTCTTTGGACTTAAAATAGTCTGGAAATTTTTAAAGAGTTTATATATTTAATCTCTTATTGCTTAATCTCAAATGTTGCTTAATTAATTAAAACTACATAAACTAATTCCCATTTAAATTACTTTAAACATGTTTTTTATTAATTAATTCTTTAAGGTTCTTCCTTTAAGGGTTTCGAGCTGATCCAAAGAAAACTAAACCACACTCCCATTTTCTGATGAAATACAAAACATTAATTAAATTCAAAAGAAAGTTTAATGGTAATCAAGGAATTATTTCCAAAACATTAAATTACTTTTATATTCTTTCAGAAAGAAATTAAGAAATCCTTAAATACTTAAAATCCAAATAATAAAACACCAATAGAAAATGAAATAAAATTGATACGCTGATGATAAATAAAAGGCATTAAAAAAGGAATAACAATCAATGAGAAATGGTGGAGACAGCACTGTAAAAACAGCAAATACATAATCTACAAAATAAGGAAGGAATAAGAAAGAATCAAACAAACGAATTTCGAAAGAGAAAAAAAATTGTTGAAATGACAATGAAACATGGTAAGAATACCTTTCGTTTTCGTTGTTGCTTTATTTCTTTTAATTTTATCAAATTAAACCACGAATCCTTGCTGGAAAAATTTCATCCCTTTTCTCTAGAAAGGAATGAAATTAAGAGGAAATTGATGAAATTTTTATAATTAAATTGCTTTTGCAAAAAGACGAGAAAGTAACAGTTTTCTATGGATAGCATTTCCAGTCTATAAATGAAAAAATTGATGATAACGACTGATACCAACCAGCATTGAGACGATTTAATTTTCAAGGAGGATATGAAACTCTCAATACTTCCGACAACACCATCACCACTCTGTCCTCAGGCGGTTTTACCAAATATCCTTTCGTGAAGATATTCAAATTCAATAGCACTTTCTATATAAAACGCGTTAATGATCTGTCGTTAACCAACACTTATATACTCAAAATGTCATCTTTAGTTAGTTAGTTTGCAATAAACCTTTTAAGAGAACAGGAGGCCGTGGATTTTTATTCTCTTCACTATTCCTAGCATAACTGTATAATTATAATGAAATCAATGTAAAATAAACACAATAAGTAAAATAAATGTAGGAGAGGAGATCATAACCGACTAAAGACATTATGACCTACTAACTACAACACTGACTAATATTCACTTGTTTAAATAAAATATAAAATAAAATAGTTATCTTTGTTTTATATAAAAATGTAGAATAGAAAATATGGAAAAATCATAAATAATTTGAACTTCGAATTGTAAAACGTTATTTTTCAATAAAATATAAAAACTTACTTTTTGGATTACAATTATTAATCAACGAGGAGAACCTGAACCTTCTCACCATCAAGTGAGACAAAGGATCATCCTACATATATTAAGTAAATTAAATAAATAAAATAATTAAAATAAATAAAGTAAACAAAATAAATAAAGTAGATAAATTAAATAGAATAAATAATAGAAATAAAAAATTAAATAAATTAAATAAATTAAATAAATTAAATAAATTAAATAAATTAAACAAATTAAATAAATTAAATAAATTAAATAAATTAATAAAATTAAATAAATTAAATAAATTAAATAAAATAAATAAATTAAATAAATTAAATAAATTAAATAAATTAAATAAATTAAATAAATTCAATAAATTCAATAAATTAAATAAATTAAATAAATTAAATAAATTATATAAATTAAATAAATTAAATAAATTAAATAAATTAAATACATTAAATAAATTAAATAAATTAAATAAATTAAATAAATTAAATAAATTAAATAAATTAAATAAATTAAATCATTTAAATCAATTAAATCAACTAAATCAATTAAATTAATTAAATCAATTAAATCAATTAAATCAATTAAATCAATTAAATCAATTAAATCAATTAAATCAATTAAATCAATTAAATCAATTAAATCAATTAAATCAATTAAATCAATTAAATCAATTAAATCAATTAAATCAATTAAATCAATTAAATCAATTAAATCAATTAAATCAATTAAATCAATTAAATCAATTAAATCAATTAAATCAATTAAATCAATTAAATCAATTAAATCAATTAAATCAATTAAATCAATTAAATCAATTAAATCAATTAAATCAATTAAATCAATTAAATCAATTAAATCAATTAAATCAATTAAATCAATTAAATCAATTAAATCAATTAAATCAATTAAATCAATTAAATCAATTAAATCAATTAAATCAATTAAATCAATTAAATCAATTAAATCAATTAAATCAATTAAATCAATTAAATCAATTAAATCAATTAAATCAATTAAATCAATTAAATCAATTAAATCAATTAAATCAATTAAATCAATTAAATCAATTAAATCAATTAAATCAATTAAATCAATTAAATCAATTAAATCAATCAAATCAATTAAATCAGTTAAATCAATTAAATCAATTGAATCAATTTAATCAATTAAATAAATTAAATAAATTAAATACAATAAATAAATTAAATAATTTAAATAAATTAAATAAATTAAATAAATTAAATAAATTAAATAAATTAAATAAATTAAATAAATTAAATAAATTAAATAAATTAAATAAATTAAATAAATTAAATAAATTAAATAAATTAAATAAATTAAATAAATTAAATAAATTAAATAAATTAAATAAATTAACTAAATTAAATAAATTAAATAAATTAAATAAATTAAATAAATTAAATAAATTAAATAAATTAAATAAATTAAATAAATTAAATAAATTAAATAAATTAAATAAATTAAATAAATTAAATAAATTAAATAATTTAAATAAATTAAATAAATTAAATAAATTAAATAAATTAAATAAATTAAATCAATTAAATAAATTAAATAAATTAAATCAATTAAATCAATTAAATCAATTAAATCAATTAAATCAATTAAATCAATTAAATCAATTAAATCAATTAAATCAATTAAATCAATTAAATCAATTAAATCAATTAAATCAATTAAATCAATTAAATCAATTAAATCAATTAAATCAATTAAATCAATTAAATCAATTAAATCAATTAAATCAATTAAATCAATTAAATCAATTAAATCAATTAAATCAATTAAATCAATTAAATCAATTAAATCAATTAAATCAATTAAATCAATTAAATCAATTAAATCAATTAAATCAATTAAATCAATTAAATCAATTAAGTCAATTAAATCAATTAAATCAATTAAATCAATTAAATCAATTAAATCAATTAAATCAATTAAATCAATTAAATCAATTGAATCAATTAAATCAATTAAATCAATTAAATCAATTAAATCAATAAAATCAATTAAATCAATTAAATCAATTAAATCAATTAAATCAATTAAATCAATTAAATCAATTAAATCAGTTAAATCAATTAAATCAATTGAATCAATTTAATCAATTAAATACATTAAATAAATTAAATACAATAAATAAATTAAATAATTTAAATAAATTAAATAAATTAAATAAATTAAATAAATTAAATAAATTAAATAAATTAAATAAATTAAATAAATTAAATAAATTAAATAAATTAAATAAATTAAATAAATTAACTAAATTAAATAAATTAAATAAATTAAATAAATTAAATAAATTAAATAAATTAAATAAATTAAATAAATTAAATAAATTAAATAAATTAAATAAATTAAATAAATTAAATAAATTAAATAAATTAAATAAATTAAATAAATTAAATAAATTAAATAAATTAAATAAATTAAATAAATTAAATAAATTAAATAAATTAAATAAATTAAATAAATTAAATAATTTAAATAAATTAAATAAATTAAATAAATTAAATAAATTAAATAAATTAAATAAATTAAATAAATTAAATAAATTAAATAAATTAAATAAATTAAATAAATTAAATAAATTAAATAAATTAAATAAATTAAATAAATTAAATAAATTAAATAAATTAAATAAATTAAATAAATTAAATAAATTAAATAAATTAAATAAATTAATAAAATTAAATAAATTAAATAAATTAAATAAATTAAATAAATTAAATAAATTAAATAAATAAAATAAATTCAATAAATTCAATAAATTAAATAAATTATATAAATTAAATAAATTAAATAAATTAAATAAATTAAATAATTTAAATAAATTAAATAAATTAAATAAATTAAATAAATTAAATAAATTAAATAAATTAAATAAATTAAATAAGTTAAATAAATAAAATAAATAAAACAAACAAAATAAATAAAATAAATAAAATAAATTAAATAAACTAAGTAAATAAAGTAAATAAAATAAATAAAGGAATTAGAATTATTAAAGGAAACAATAATTAATGTAAAACAAGTAATACAAAGTAAATGAAATAAACACGTCGTGTCATCGTTGAGTTACATCAATTTAGGATCGATAGCCTGTGTCGATAGCATTTTTGATCAAGGACAAAAGCTGCCACAGAGCACATTATTTATGATGAAATTTTGGTGCTTCGTCTCACAAATTATTTGTTTTTATTATTTTATAAATTATTTAATATTTTGAAAAAAATATGTAAAGTTTACATATTCTATTCAAAATATTAAATAATTTATAAAATTTACATTGTAAACAAAAAGAACTACATACATTCATTCAGTCATACTTTGCATAATTATATTTTGAATGTATTTAATCATTTTTATATTATTACTGTATACATGTGTTTTTGCCGTTGTTATTATTGTTATTTGTGGTAGAAGGGATGTGTGTGTATACAAACTTCCCTCGTATTCCCTTCTTCCATCATATATTTCAATATAAATTATATGCAAACTTTCGAATGTTAAAAACTTGTTCTAATACTTGTTCAACACTTCACATTTAATATCAAATAGAAACAAATTGTACTGTTTACTTCTATCAATTGCCGGGAAATTTTTTCATTCATTGCTTTTGTTGAATTCGTTTCGATTGTACGAGAAATATTTGTATTTCCAAATAAATATTCTTTGTAGTTTTGTAATGGTGTGAGTCTTTTCTTCAACTTTGATCTCTATATTTCTAACATCGAAAAGGATAAACTGAATATAAATACAGCATTGTTTTCTCTTACATTTTTAAATTCAATTCTTTTAAACTAGCATTTTCTTATTAATAATTTTTTAAATCGCGTTTTGTCTTCTCAAGTTTTGTGCTTGCTTAATGTGTTTGTTAATTTTGTTTAATTCCTTCTTTGTTGAAATATAATGGACTTGGTAAAGCATTTTCCATTTCAAAGATTTCTGCTCAACAATTTTCACATTTTTTATTGTTTACTTTTAGTATTTGCTTTTAATATTAAAACAGTTGAAAATTCAAAACCATTAGAATAATTGCATAAAAATGTTCCCAAAGGAATTTTACCATAAACATTTTTTTATAAAAACTTGAATATTATTCACTAAATACTTGTTTTTTTTTTTGTAAAAGCTTCTGGAATTTACCTTTATATAATTACAAAAAAGTTTTTCCAATTTTTACGTTAGTGAATTGTACATAGTGAGAGTATCCTGCCGTTATGGCTCTCGTTGTTTGTAATCAAAATTACATTTAAATAATTACATAAACAACCGCATTATCAACAAAAATGTTGAGTAAAACACTGCGACGTTACCATTAGTTTTAATTATACAATCGTAAAACATGGATTTTGAATTCCTTGTGGACAACAATAACAACAACAGCAACAATGATAGAGGCAACAAAAACACACAAACTTAATCACCAAACAAATCCAAATCAAGATAATTTCATCAGTGTGTTATTTTTTTAGAAAAAAAAGATGAGAGAATTTTTAAGCCCGAACCCGACGTGTCCCCTTCTGCTTGATTGAGAATTTTTTAACAGTGGCAACATCGTTTTATATTTTTTTTGCATTATTTAAGTTTCCTCGCTTCATTTAGTATTCGCAAACGCGGAGCATTGCCTTTGTAATGGCAAAAAGACGCGAGTACCACGCTATTCACGAATGTCTTTTTTATCGATAAACAAAGAGGAATAGGATTGCGGAGGTTACTGAAATTATCAAGCGGGTTTAAGAGGGCGGTCGTGTAAGAGAAACAAGGACACATAAATTATCAAAGTTGTCCTGCGGTGACACGGACAGTTGACAACTGCGGTAATACTCGTAGCAGCAACAATCATGGCAAACAAACAAAAGCAACAGTAATGGCACGATAAAATGTAAATTCCATCATACACGCACATGGGCACACACAAAAACAGCTATACCCAGAAAAATCACTACACAATGAAAAATTGAATTAAAAATATTTTCGAAAAAATTTACAATAACAATTTCTATTACAAAAACAATAAGCCATCCATACTGACAGCTCCTAAGCAATACTGCAAATGCTTTGGAAACACGCAATGGCAGATAATAAACAACGAAGGCAAAACACAAAATACCGAAAGGAAGAAAAAGGACAAAAAAGCAAGGAATTAAAAAATTACATTCAGTTGAGTTTAATGACTCTGTTGGATGTTTTCAAATTGTACGACAATGATAATCACTCGATTTGTATAAACCACCCCAAACACGCCCATTTTTCACATCACAGCGAACAGTGTTGGATTAATCTTAATTTGTCCATTTACGATTCAGAAAAAGACCAAGCATTTTCCTTAATTTCCTTTTACCTCTCTAGCCATTTTTCGTGTTTTTCACGCGTTGGTTTCCGTCTACGCTCGTCCTTGAAATTATCCTTCTACGATAACATTTCACACTCCGTTACTCTCAATTTCATCAAATAAAACCCATAGATCGCTAAAAAAGACATTCTAAAATTTGAAAAAAGAATAATTTTAACAGATTCTTTGCACATCGTTATTCTTGGAATGATTAATGACTTGAAAAATAATTTCTTCATCTTAGCTTACTTTATAAAGCCGTCTTTTAGAAAATATTTAAAAAGATTTTCAGAGTTTTTTAACGAAAGGCAGATTAGAAAAAATTGAAATATGCTCCAGTTTGTCGTAAAACTCAGGCGGTGATAGCGCTTCCGATCGAGGACAGAACTCATAAATTCGTCTACGATAGCTTGTCAAGATTTGACTATTGCACGGGACAGAAGTCGGTTACACTCAATAGGGTGAAGTCCCCATAGGAGCATTATTATAATTATCTCGACTATAAATATATCTTGTTCCTCTTCCCCCACTGACTCTCTCCCTCACTATTTTTCCTCTGTGTTTATTCGAGAAATATTGCTTTTATTTATTTCTATTATAAATAATACATTTTCTTCTACTGCCTCTAACTCTCCTTTTCTTATTCTTCTTGATTCCTGTACCCTTTTACTATAACGCATTTTGAAAATTGAAATGCAATCCAATCATATATTTTAAGATTTTTTTAGAATTTTCTGTTATTCATCATCGATATAAAGCGTTCATTTTCCGAATGAACGTAAGGAATAAATTGTCGCCTTGGGATTTCAGACGCCACTATAAATAAAAATATAAATGTAAATGTAAAAATATATGAATCAATGAATGGTTTTTGTTCGCCATTTATTTTCAGTAAATTCCTACGCCCCCTTCCAGTCCCATCACACGCTCTTATTTCTGAACCTGTTGGGATATGTTGGCACTCCTTGCTTTCTTCTTGCAATCTCAATCATTTACTCACCACCCATTCATCCACCCCACCAAGCCTGATCAGCATATCACTTCCTCGCTCAAGTGATGGAAGCAAAGATTGTGAGGAAACCTTACTTTGACCCTAAATCACCCTTCCTCACATCCCGTTCACCTTACTCTTCACCACTTTAATACGAATTCAATAACTATAAAATTTTACTGAATACCATCAAAATACAATTTGTATTGAAAGCAATTTTTGAGATTTGCAGAAAAATAAAGCGAACCGTAGGATGGATAATCGTGTGTAATCGAGAGGGAACTACAGTCAGCATCACAAATCGGATTCATATAATAATGAGGGCACACATGCACATATAGAGACATACATACCCATCACAACATATACTTTCATATGAATAAAGCCATTTGGATACGCTTGCCAAATTCGAAAACGTCTGCCAAATTTGAATAAAAGCAAAATCATTCAATACACTCCAAAACCTCGAAATCCTTAAAATCGCGTTTTTACGTAGACACACACACAAACAATTCTTCAAAGATTTTTGGCTTCTTTCCATTTAGTTGAGTTGAGAATCCTTGGGCTGCACCGCAAGTTTTTCCCGTGCCAAAGGATTCAAACTTGAGACACGAATATATTTTATGATTTGGTTTTTGTTACGGACAGTTGAAACAATATAATCAATTCTTTTTAGGTGATCCTTCAGCAATTTTGTCATTATCCTTGAAATATTATGATAAAATTTTGCAAAAAATACCACGATCATAACTAATTATTCCACACGAAGGCAACGAAACTTGAATAATTATAAAATTATTTAATATATGCTATAATTCCGGATGGCACGTGAAGTATATGTTACTAAATACTTCAATAATTTGCCAACAACAGCTGCGATTATTCTCCGACTATGCAAGTGGGCTCACCTACACTCAGAAGATGGCCATGATCAAAATACGTACCAACAAAAGTTTTTGTTAAAAACGCCGTAATGATCTCGACCAATCATACAGATAAATTTCATATAGAGATATATTAACAAAGATTTTTTTTAGATGTAACGAACTCATAATTGATTCTCTTCAGCCGCAGCGACAGTAGCTCATCACCGGTAAGGTTTCCCTCGCGCGTTTTGACTTCGAAGTTTTTCAAATATTTCATTTGGGCGGGTATTTTCTCAAATATTTTTTCTGCAACGATTTTTATTCTCTCCGTCGTAATACTTTAACCGTAAGGGAGTAGAACAAAATACAGCATCCGAGTTCGTCTAGACATCATTTTTCAATTTGCCAAGTGTTTACACGGCATTTCCTATGCAACACTAGTTGTTACACAGACGTATGTTTTACAAACATATAGAACGCTTATGCTGCTTCGTGCATTTTTGTTCGCCGCATTCTGTAATATTCATTCTAAGATCATCTCTCTATATCACCGCTAATGCCCCATCGCCCTCAGTCTCCCTCTATCATCATCATCATTGCCATTAGCATCATCCTCATCATTTTACACTACTAGATCCATCAACGTCATCATTACTTTTTATTTTTTTATACCTCCTTCAATCATTCATTCATTCCTCATTCGCTGCAATGAAGGGTACTCACTGCATTCACTCACATTATAATTTATCTTACTTCCTTCCCTTGCTTTACTTACTTAACCCTATGCTTGCACCAAGCCACGTTAGCAAAATTTATGACACTTTTGTCACTTAAATGACCCTAATTGCACAAATCTACAGTTTCCTAGATTCAGAATAACTTCAAAATGAGGTCAGATTTCTATTTTAATTAGGTTTTTTAAGGACAAATGTGACATTTTTGTAAACTGAAAGGAACAGGATTGTAACAAATATAATTTGTTTTGGTGAGGATTTTATATTTTAAAATTTGTCATAGAAAATCGCAATATTCGTCATAGAAAACGGACGTCGTGAAAATTCATTAATTGGAGAAATAATTTAGAGGAAATCCTAAGAAAGAACACAACAAATTTTGTAATGAGTTATCACGTGAGGCTTTCAAGGAAACAATCTTCCTTACCAGAAATGTTGAGAATATGTTGCAATATTTTCCGATCCGGCAATACAAAACTTTGGAAGAAAGCCATGATGCTTTAGCACAATCAAAGAATTTGTTTGCAACGAAAAAGGGAAGCACTTCGGTAGATGTTAAAGCAGTCGCAAATACAAAATTTTAACATTATATCGCTAGCGGTTTTTTAGTTATGAGAAATACATGTGTGTGTGTGTGTGTGTAATTCTGACAATACTTTCTTTATTCCGTACGCAGAAGTAAAAGTTAAGTAAAATAATCAAGCGCGTAAAATTCTCATTAAATGAGTGAAACGTAATTAATTTTTCAATTAATTATCTTAGTTTGCATTTTCTCATTTTACAATACATCATTTACCATTTTTCTCATTTTACCATATAAAATACCGCTGCTGCAGTAGCTGACTAAAGTTCTTCTGTATTATTGTGATTAAGCATATTTTGCCTTTTATTGAAAATTATGTTATGTTCTTAGTGAAAAACCATCTTCATAACTTGTTTTAAGGTCTAAATAAACATTATATTAATTTACAAATCTAAAACAAACGGTAAAATCATTTAAAGGTTTTAGTTTTGTTGATTGTTTTTATAAAAATTGCTGCAGGTGAAATGTGTCAAATTCTATATCAAATTAAATTTATTAAAAAAGTGTCATTTCAGTCGTCGAGCAGCTAGGAATGATGAATAGTGGCGACAGAACTTCTTCACCTTTAGCCATTGCCAAGAGCACGAATTTATGCACACATAAAAATATTTTATTTGTAAAAAAAATAAATGGAAAACGATATAAAATCAGATAGAAAGATGCAAAGCTTGCAATGAAAGGATCGAACATCTTTACGACAAGATATGCCGCAGGATATTTTCAATTGTTAGGCATCATTCTCATACCCCCGAGAAAATTGCTGTTTACAACTTGGGCGGACACTTTTCGCGACGGAAAAATGGAGGAGAGCACTATAAAGGGAGAGGACTGAAGAATCGTTTGAAAAATTGATGCGAATGAAAATTTTGAAACTTTGATATTCAATTTGGCAAAACTATCGTCGTTATGTGTCGCCGCTTTTGTCGTCTCCGACGCCGCCGTAGCTATCAGCAGAATCGTTAGTACAGTCGCATATTCGTGGTCAATAGCGCGGGTCTGGCTGGAGTTTGGGAACAATAGATAGATTTTAGAGTGCCAAAAACAACAATGAATGCAACATATTTTTTATACGGTGCGTATATAATATCAAAAAAGAGCAATCGACAGTGAAACGTAATATAAGACAATTCTGTGAAAAAGCTATTAATAATTTTATGCCACGGCCAACGACGGATTAGGAGAGGAATGACGAAAAGTAATTTAAAAAAGTAATAATTAAAACAAACATTTTTTATATCAATATGTTATTGTTTTTGTTGTTTTTCCAATTACTTAGTTTTTCGAGGGAGTTCACAGAACTTTTCTGAAATTCGTAAACGCCGCTGAATCAGTGATGACAATGTTCGCATGCAGTAATTCTCTCAATGCAGATTATAATGGGTTTTTGTACCTCACATCCGACGGGTTAGTGTATTATTGAATTTGTTTCTCCAGAGTCATTTGTGAAAGCGTGCCAGTTATGGAAAAGTGTATAAATTCTGGTTCAGAATCCCCTCCTGAGTCGATTTATCACTGTGCATCCGTATGTTTGCCTGTCTGCCTGACTGTCTACCTGCCTGGAGAAATCACGATTACAGAAAGAGGAAAATAAATATTCGCATGAATTTTGGCACAAATACTCTTTATTATTGTAAGATATTTGTTATTGAACATGTGCGAAATCACAAAACGTGAGAACCACGCCCAATTTATGCAAGCCTAACGCAGTTTACTTTCAATGTTTGCAGACGGAATGGGATCAAAACTTTGTTCTAACTCTCACCAACAAATATTAAATAACTTTGAAGAAAAAATGGACGCGACCCGCCTGCTAGAACCACAATTATAAGGAAGACTGCGAAGAGCATAGGTATTGTCATGCAATGTGGGACGAATATTCTGTTTTTATAGAATGATTGGTATTGAGAGTAGGCCCACTTCAACGCCTACTCTCTTATGAAATAAAATTGCGGAATTTTTCAATTCTTCCTTCTTTTTTATTTTATTTAAGAAAAAAATACGAGCAATAATCTCTAGCGGAGTTCATTATTAGCCGAACATCAGTCTAATGAAATTAATACAATTGTTCATTACCAAGAAAAACGACACTTCAGAAGTCGAAATTTCATGCAAGATTCATCAAAATATTGTATTTGTTTTTTTTTTTTTTTGCTCCACCTTACACATTCATCACACACATCTCACCAAATTGAGAAATTCAGGTAGCGAGTACTCGGTATTTTATCCTTGCCTAAATTAACAGGATTTAACTGAAGACTTTCCTTAGCTTCAGCATTCGCATTGGGGGTTCGCGTGCTGGTCTTTTGCCTTTTCTTCTTTTTTCTCTTGACTCTTGCTGGCTTGCTTGTTGTTGGCATTGCTACTTCTGTTGTTGTAGGGTGTCGGGTTTTCTTCGCTTCTTTGTCGTATTGAGTGTCCTTTATGGTCTGTATGGTCTTGAAACAAATGAAGTTGCGGAAATTTCTTGACGTACGAAAAGAACAGAAACACGCCTTCTATTATTTATACCAACGTTTAAAAAATTTATAACAAACTTGAGTTGATTTATCGAATTATTCAAAAGCGAAAACAAAAAACTCTTGATAATAAAACATTATACAATAAAATATACGGCTATCGCGTGAGACGTCATTATGTCCGAACTGTAGACACACAGAAGTGTTTACTTTGGAGACTTTAAAATTCATGATGTCTGTTATTTCGACAAACAATCCAATGAAAGCTACCATATATAGCTTTTTGTGTATTCTTAAAAGGTTTCGAAAGGTTTCGAAAGAGTTTAAACCAAAGATAAACTCCAGCGTCGAAATTCTCGGGTTTGCAATGTGGATCAAACAGCAGAAAGTGGCATAGTGTCAGATTCACTCCTAACAGGCCTATAAGAACTGAGACAGTAGCACACACCAGCAGAAGCTTTTTGACGTTCAAGAAACTATATTTTCAATAAACAAATCAAAGTAAATAAAATGTAGTATTAAATCAGCCATGGACAACCCCCATAGGATGGCCTTTTTATTATAAATTTTAATACAAAAACTTCACGTTTATTTTTCCAATTTCGTTTCTAGCTGAAGCCATAGGTTAAAAAATAGCAAAGCTTCCAGCAACTAAATTGTTTTCGAATTATTTCCTTTTTTGTTTTAAAGTTTGTCTGAGCTTTTTGTACTTTCTTCTCTATGTTTTTCTTTATTTCATATTTTACTTCTGATCCGGTATTTGTTCAAAGCTTAGAGTTTTCGTTCTTCAGCGATGTAAATGGCGTTGATGACACTTCGGGGAGAAATAAATGTTACTTTTTCCACAACAATAAATCATTAATCGGATGCAACTTATTTAAGTACTAAAAGAGCACAACTTTATTGATAAATTCTCCCTAGTGTGCCCTATAAAGTTTTTTATTAATTTTATTTAATTAAATTTTAATTAATTCAATTTTTATATATTTCGCTTATAAATTTTTCGGATTAGCAGCTACGTGCATATAATACATATTTGTGTAAGCATCCCCGGGGCATCCATTGTATGTACCAATGCACGATTTAGGACCGTATTAATTCCGTAGTTGTGCCTTCTAATCTTCCGGTATTTAAACATCCGGTGTCTGTTTCAAGACGAGAGAAAAGTCTGATACCCAAAAGGAAAAACATTTTTAATATATGAAAAAGAGACAAGGAGCCAGAAGAATTTGATGGTGAGAGAGAGGGGAGAGAGAGTTGTTAGAATATATTTCCACTCTACATAGTCTGCAGCACTTCCTCTCTCTTATCAGTTTTGGATATATTCCAAATAAAATGTAAAGGAGGATTTATTAAATTTGTTCCAACATTTGATTTGCCAATAAAAAAAAGATAATAACCACAAATTGCAATTTATCCCTTTCTGTAAGAATAATTTAATTCGAAAATCTTAAATTATTTTCCGTTCTAAAATCAAACGGATTTTCTTAAAATATTCACACACACCAATCCAAAGTTTTCTCGGAAAGCGAATATTGTCTTAGAAATGATTAAGTTATTCACGTAACGGGAAGCCAAGAGAGAATGAAGGAAGGATGCACTTTTAAGACTTGGCAGATTGCATAACATTTTTGAATGAATGAATGTTTAACGAATGAATGGCATTACGTGATTTAATTCATGTGACCTCTTTCTTCTATTTCTTCTCATACTTTCGTCGTTGCTCGCGAGTGCCAATGACCAAAATTTAAATTAATTTTTTCGCACGAACGGATATAATAGATATTTGTGAACAGCAGAGTAACCCTAAAAGATAACCCCAAACGAAAGGGAATCCCGGATAAGTCGATTTATTATAAAAGAATAATAAAACATTTTATTTCAATTTCCGAAGAAACATTAAAATTCGCGTCAAGTAATTTGGGTCGAAAATACGGTTGAGTTTTTTAAAATGAAATTATTTTATACGCTATAATAGACCCATTAAGACACTTACTAATTCAAATAGTATTTTAGGATATTGTCGGCCTAAGGAATTACATAAGGATTGTGTTTAGAAGACTTATTCAAGAAAAGTTTGAGATTACCATAAATAACTTAAGAACGATTTCTCTTTTAAATTGCGAAGAAATCGGTTTTTTATAAAATCTGCTTTAAATTTCAACTCCTTTGATTTCTTGAAGAATTCAGGAATAACAAGCCAAAATTGTAAGAGGTATTAAATATCCGGTTATTGGAAAAGGACTGCAGAAATGATTCGTTTACCTTACTTTTTACAATTTTCTTATACCTACACTCGTAGGCAAGGCATATTCATTTACTTCTTCCGCTCGTAAGGCATGGTTAGAGACACTACACATTACTATCTGTCGGTCCGGCCCCCTCTCCGTCTATCTGTGGAAATCACGACTACAACCGAACGGCAAAAAACGGGACATGAAATCTGGCATAAATAAGCTTTGTAATAATTGAGCTTCTTTGGGCTTGAAAATACGAAAAATCGAATAAGTGTCGCCTTCTAGTAAAAGCGAAGACGAATTAATCGCGTGCGTAGTTCAAATTCTTCAGGTCTTAACGCAATTTTGAAGTAGAAATTGTGTTTCCGAATAAAACGTTTCGAAAAAATGAAAAATCTAACGAAATCATACCAACGCCACGCCTAATTTTAATGTTAATGCAGGTTTATCTGTGATAATAACATGCACAGAAATCTAAAGGTGGGATTTCACATACAGGTTCACAAAGGATTTCACATACAGGTAGCAAAAATGTGCTCTCAAAAATGGGCGTGGTTCGCTGCTGGTACCTATAATCCCAATGACATAAAAATGGTGTGCCCAGGAGGTTGTTTACATACAACCTCTGATTCTATAGGCTAACTTGGTGATTATATTTGGTCTATAGGTGTTAAAAATCGACTTAGCTGGGCCATTATGACCCTAACTCTTAAAGGCGATGCAAGTTCATAGGCGTTTATAGCGAGTGGTCAGTTTGTGAAGAAAACTTGAAGCTAAAATTTTATTTTGAAACTTACATGATGCTAACTCCCAAAAATCCATGATGTTTACTCCCAAAAAGGAGCGTGTTCCTCCCATTTATAACTGCAATTCACTATATATTTATATTACGGGTGTAGGGTATACGAGCTTCAGCCAGTTCGAAAATAGCGTTCTTACTTATTTAATATTATTTTAGCCTGATATACGTGATCTTTCTTAAATTATCATAATATTTCTGAAAATATCATGTTGTGAAAAAACGTTTTCTTTAAAAAACTAACTGCGTTTTATGACAATATTCTTACAGTGTATAATAATTTGTTATTTAATTCATTCGACTTTGAACCTTCAGATAGTTATTGATAATTAATTTAATTAAATAATTTAAATTCAAAGTATTAATTAAATCTTTCAATAATTGATTAGTTTCCTTTATTTTCGTCTTAATAGTTTCAAAAAAATTTTATTACTATCACTATAATTTTATAGACTGTCGATTGTGTTGTTTAAAGATACATAATAATTTTTTCTTTCTTGGAAATTATATAATTTAATTATTGTCGTCATGGAAGATTCGTTCGTTTTTTCTTAATATTTCTCTTTTAATTTTTATATTTATTTTTACTTGTTTTCCCTCTTTGTTTTAAAATTGCTCATAAAAACAAACATCAGACTAAAAATTCTTAACTACGTGCTTCAGATCTTACTAATTCTGATTACAATAATTCTTTAAGCGGCAGCACTTTTAATATGAGAAACTTTTGCCTTGAATTTTTGCTATAAAATGAGAAGAATTACTGTAGACTGGCATCAGTTTTAATTTCATCAACAACGAGTTAAGTCTCATCAAAAGCTTTTATAATGAAATCGTTCATTGCTGTCGTTACTGTTCTGGCAATAATTGCTGGGGCTTGTTCTCAGGTAAGTGTTTTGGTCTCTAACGTAGGGAGTTTAATTATTGTTCCCATTGAAATTAAACACGATATTTTGTTGTTAAGAATATTAACCAGTACTTAAGTGATCTTAAGCTTTTTTAGTAAGCCTCAAGGCTTCTAAAAGTATCTGAAAATATGCTTGTAGCCCGGGCTCCTCGTTTTAAAAATGAATCCCAGAAGCTTTCTCCAAAACTCAGATAACTTCGATCAATTTGAGGCCTTTTAAAGGACCTAAGTTGTTTTAAAAGCTCTAGGAATCGCATTATAAAATTTTTTTCTAATCCTAAAAATACCAAGAAGAGGTCCAGAATGCTCTGAATTCGTCCTTAAGTTCAGAAATTGTTAACGGTATACCGATGCGCCATTGCTATGAAAACATTTTATGATATCCGTTACCCATTCTCTAATTTACTGCATTGGCTCGCTCTTTCCCTTTCGTTTCAGGACTCTAAACTTTCCGACGAACAGAAGGCAAAAATCAAACAATACATCACTGAATGCCAGTCGGAACAGAAGCTCAACGAAGAAGATATAATGAAATTGGAAAAGAAAGATTTATCCGACGTTAGTGAGAATTTAAAATGCCTCGGACATTGTATTTTCGAGAAATTGGGTTTCATTAAGGACGGTATGATGCAAAAGGATGTGATTTTGGAAAAAGTGGGACCACTCGTCGGTGAGGAGAAGACCAAGCAAGCAATTGAGAAATGTGGCACCGTAACCGGTGATAGTAAATGTGATACTGCCTATAAAGTTGTCCGATGCTTCAGAGAAAATGAAGTTAAAGTTTTATCTTGAATGAATAAAGGAAATATGTAAATGTCAGCGAATAAGAAACTAATTGTGGAGTTGAAGGAAATACACGTATACTTCAAAGACAATTTTAAAATCAGAACAAAACAAAAATATATATATGCGCATAAAATTTGAAAAACATTAGTAATAAATAAAAATTAATTCCACTAAAAAGGAAATGGATCTAGATCTAAAAGAAACTTGAGCTAATGAAATTTGTAGTTTTAATTCGTCTTCCCAGATCGTCAATCAGAAATTAATCGACAGTTGTCAAAGGGTATTTAAATTAATTTAAGTCTATTGAGTTGGGTTTTGGAATGTCGTCCCCACACACCCCAACACTAAAACTTCCAAACTAGGAGTTCCCTTCGATCGTTCGCAATAGCTCTTCAAACTTCCCAAATTTTAGCAATCTCATCAAAATGTTTACCCTGCCGTTCTTCAGTTAAATTTGCAGTTTTCGATTTTTTTATTATTATTGCATTTCTTTCTTCTAGCAGTTTTTTTCTATGGCAATAACAAAACTTTTACTGGACTAAAATTCATTTTATTATAAATATTTTTTGTATATATATATAAAAAATTGTTATAGAATAAGTTGAATTGAGCTGAACCCAACGAAGCTAAGCTGATTTTTTTATTCTTTGTTCTTGTCTTGTTTTGTTTGCTACTTCAATGTGATCCTTGCTGTCGTGACCAGTCCGTGACTTACACTTTTCCTCTACTGCCTTTCTCCCCAATATTATTTATATGAACCATCATTTGCAGCAGCGGCAGCGGTATAATAAAAAAAAATACTCTTCAAACTGCTTTCAAAACTTTTCTTAACCGGAAGTTTCTTCAATAAGAGGAATATTCCTGAGACTCTTATTCTCTTCTTTATATTCCTTAATAGTGTGGGGCATATTTCCTTTAATTTCATCTCCACCTTCACCTTCACCTTCGCCCCCCCTTTTCCTTCAGAACCTTCTCGAAGATTTGATGTCAATGCCTGATTCTGACTTCAGCCTTTCAGTAAGTTCGTTGGTGTTTAGGTTTAAGGCCGGCCGTTCACAAATGTACCCAACGGCCATAATTACTCTAAACTTTGAGAAGACGAAAATTTGATTGCTCGTATTGAATATTTCTTTTGTGCCAGCTCCCTTTATGTTTTTTATTTTTTATCGTTTAGTTTTGTTGTTCAAAATTTAGGTAATAGTAATAATGATAATAGAAATGATGATGATGATGATGATAATGATAATGATGATAGCGATGGTTGTTGTTTCGTATATTCAAAGTAATTTGAATCCATTTAAGACTTTTCAACGAAAAGGGTACTTAGTATTTTTGAGCGTACACAGTGTTTCCCAAACTACAATTTGCTATCAATTAAATGATCAAATTCTGCAAAACTTTTCCTCGAGATTAATATCCGTTTCGGCATTTATTCAATTTCTATCTTCATCTTTGTTTTTATTGAACAATTATATTTAACACTGAACAATTAAATGTTCTTTTAAACAATTTTAAATAGGTTAAGATTTGCATTTATACTATAGTTGCGCGCATACTAAGTTTTCTTGCACTTATTCTTGATTAATTTTTATTTAATTCTACACTAATTATTTTCGTCTATAAATCGGATTAAAATCACTTTTTTGAAATTGTAAATTTTGTAATTTTTTAATTAAAACAAAAGGTTGGTTATTTGCAATTCTGTGAAGATTGGTGAATCCTTTACTACTACGTTTATTTATGATTACTTTTGTGCATAATAATTATTATTGTTGATGATTATTATTTGGGAGAATTTAATAAATAGCACTCCCATAACTTCTTTGCTGTATCGCAATTATTCGAATCTTTTATATTTGAACATTTGGTTGTAATTTTCTCATATTTTTCAGCACCCAAAAGAGGCTCCAGAGTTCGTTTGACCACGTCCATTTGAATATCATCGTTTACCATGAAACCCATCTTTGTCATGATGCAATAAGCAAAACAATCAGTTTTGTCTGGAGCAGACGATTGCTCTTCCATGCATTGAGAAAAATATTGACGTACATTTTTCTCTTGCTCTTCCGATAAAATTGGCTATTAATGAAATGATTAAGAATTTTATAATTTTTTTAATTACTTGTTATTTAATTTGATTATTGTTATTGTAGTTATTGTTACATCTTATTATGCTATGTTCTGAATCTTTACTTACGTTTTTATCAAATGCTGTTAAAGCTTCACACATTAAAACGCCCATAATTAAAATTAAGTAAACTTTCATGGTTACTCCGTTTCGGTCTTGAAGTCTGGTCTGGCTGATGTTGAAAAAATGCGCTCCACCGGACTGCTAGTTCGCCTTAATACTATTGGATTTGATTGATCAAGCGTTTGAATGGTATTATTGCTTTTGCTGTTACAACTGCATCTGTTGCCACTATTGGCAATTTTATGTCTGTTCGCAACCACACTGACTGCAAGTGCATTTTATAAGCATTAGCGGTTTCTTCTTGGTGCAGAAAAAACTCAAAATAACTCATGTTTCATCATAGAACCGCTGGAATTAGAAAAAAAAGAAGACTTCTTAGTTTTTTTAATTAACCCTCTAAGAACGCACTGAATACTTTACGCTTCAGTGACTTCATCGAAAAAGTCTTTATTGAATTAATTATGATGTTTCATCAATTCTCTTAGGAGAGGCTTTGATGGACCATTGGTTAGATAAGTGTCTTAAATATTCATAACATTTGCCAAGTAGCAACATATTCCTGATTATTTCTTCGAAATATACTTTACTCTTTTGAAATTATTTCAAAATTTTACTTTAAGATTTGCATTTTAACCTTTAGGAGGCAAAGATATGAATTTTCTGAGAGCACTGAATTTCCCACCTACTTGACGTGCCTTGATGTGCTTTGACGTGCTACCTCTTCTCGCCCTCGTTTCTGTTCTATATGAGCAGCGATAAAAGCTCAGCTTGGCTATTATTGACAATAAAGGTACCATTGAAATCGCCTTTCCAAAAATATAAATTATCACCTTTGGGTAAATTTGTTAATCTTGTTCAGTCATTTAAATTAAATTCCCACTAGCGCGCTAAGAATGGGTTAACTTAATATTTGTTTATCTCTTTTTTCATTCCGTTGTACTCGTATATATTTTCCAATTTTTTCATTTCTATTTCTGTCCTTTATTGTTTTAATTTATTAAAAGCTGAATAGATTTATTTTCTCTGAAGTCGTAAACATATTTAATAGAAATATCATCGAGTATAATAATCGTTACTCGTTGTTGTTGTTTTGCTTTGTATTGAATGCAAAATAACATTTGTGTTTGTTTAGGCATTTCAGTCTCATATTCGGCTTTATTTCAAGAACAATAACTGATAACTGACGAGAGTGGGCGTTAATTTTTAGAAATCAATAAAAACCAAACAACAACAATACCAAAACTGATTAGGCTTCTTTTAACGTGAACGGTAGACTTTTTTTGTACGATTACCTCGTCTCAATTAACTCATAGTTCTTAATTTACCTCTCCCCCCGCTTGTCATGATGGCATTGTTTCAATCACCTGACGCTTCTCAGCGTTCTCAATGATAGGTTTAAAAAGAACAGCGGCGTCTATCATTGTCTTACGTGCTACGTTTTCTTGCTGGCTGCGAATGCGTTCGAGTCGAGCTGAAAGTGTATATGCAATCAACTGACTCGTTTGTCTTTGGGAACGTGATTTATTGGTTGTTTATTTAATTGTTGATTAATTGTTTGTAGTGTTGAAAATTTCTATTGCATTTGATATATTTCAGAATCAATAAAAAAATTAATAATTCTTAGTGTTAAACAACTTTTAAAATAAGAAAGATATGAAAATATTATATAAATATAATATTTATATGAAACATTATTTAAATCTAGAACAAAGCAAAACATCATCAAATTGCTTTCAAGAAATTAATGGTAGGAATTTAGACGTTAACTGTATAAATATTTGATTTAATTTCGAAACAAGATGAACAACTAATGGAGACTTCAAAAGAAAATCGATGAAACGACGTCGAGGAAGATACCGTATGGCAGCAAAGATGGTGAACGCACGAATAATATTAATGACAATTGAATAAAATGTGTATCACTAAAGGCAATCACGCGCAAATGGAATAGAGAGCGAATGCTTTTTTCTTCCTGAAATTAACTCCTTTTCTTTACTGCACAAACCCTTTCAATGATTTGCTCTTCTTTAATTACCGCCTTCCAATCTTATTTAAAGCTTTGTTCTCTCTATTCCGTAACATCGTAAATACATGGCAAAGCAATTTTTGTGACAACTCTTCAAACCCAAAGAGCCCAAATTGAAAAGTATAAATAAAGTGATAAAGCAAATAAAGATAAATAAGAAAATTATATTTCATCTCGAGGAGGGAATGAAAAACACGTAAGAAACTTCGTTTCATTATGACTCTTTGGTTGTTTTTCGAATTTTTTGTTTTGGCTTGTTTAGAAAGTTATGGCTAGTTGTTGCTGTTGCAAGCAGTTACTCTCAGTCAGCTATTGTCATTGCCGGCATTCTGCCTCGCTATCACTATTCTCACTATCTTTTGACACAAGTGCGGTCTTCCATCCTCCTTCAGGATCTCCAACGACTGTTGTATTTCACAAGAATATCCTTGGAAAGTTTTCGCTCATACAATCACACAATCACAATCCTATTATTCCTTTGCCAGTTTGTAATCTTTTCATCCGACGAAAGCGACAGCGAAAAGTCATTTGCCAACACTCGCCGAATGATGGTAAGAAAACAACAAAAATATGCGAGAAGTAAAGAAACAGCCGGAAAAAATAACCGGATTAGCAATAGACAGTAATGAAAATAGTTTCAAAATAAAATAATATCATAAAAGGATAGGATAGAGAGGGTATAGGAGTGGCATCACAAACGAATCAAAATTTTATTAAAACAAAAATAGCATTACAAAGAAAATAAGCTTGTTTTCAATTCAGTTCATAAAAGTTTCACTTCGAATTTAATGGAAAAGATTCAAAATTAAATCGATTCTTAAAGGGCATATTTTTAAATACAGAATTTTGTTCAAGATGAATTAGTAGACCTCAATTAACCAAGGTAATGGGAGTGCACCGCCCACTGATAATTAAAACTAAACTATAGCTTCGGACAGCCCGCAGTTAGCGTTCTCTTAGCCTCCCCTTTAGCTTCTAGGTTGAAATTATGACTAGCTATATCAACCTGAAAGCTTTCAGGCTGTTTTACTGCTTATTGCTTTTTTAATGTTTTGATAATAGCGTTAATTTTTTCTAAATTGACTAATATGTTTTACTTGTCTGATTAAATTCAGCTAATCCATTGATTCATTTTTAACAAGCATTTGATTTTTTTAACGTTAGGATAACTCTAAAAAACAAATCTGGCTTGCTAAATTTACAACGAAACCAACGCGGTAACAACAACAAAACGATCCATAGCAATTCCCAACACTTTGCGTTATAGAGCCTTATTTTACTAATAAGAGCAAATCCGGCAATAATTATTGATAATGAATTATCAAAATTGTATGCAAAAACCAATAACAACAAAAGCAGCAGAATCAGGACTTTCATGAACAAAACCAAACTTTAATGCTTTGCTGCAATAGAAAATAAATAGTCTATTGATAAGCCTTCCAATTAAGATATATATAGCCTATTGCTGGTGAACTGATGTCATTATTTTGTCTGTTGTATCGTATTAATTCCTCACACATTTATGTTCATCTCGTCAAGTCCATCCAGCACAGCAATTTAAGTTTTCGGCTCTTACGATTTACACAAGTAACGAATTAATTTGAAATATCCCGGAGCAATCGGATCTTTACGAAAAAAAAGGATAAGAGGATTCATGACATGCTCAAATAATTTACAATCATTGGTGAGCTCAATACTATTTATCCTGCTAAAATACAGAGGATTATCCAGCATACAAAAAATTATGTCATTTTTGACAGTATCAATAACAAATTATATTTTCTAACCATTTATTAACAAATGAAAACGTATAATGTGGCCCAGTTACATTTTCATAAAAAGATTACAGCGTTTTAATACAATCATACACATAAAAATCCCTAAAAGTTAATGCATACTGGTGCATAACAGCATAACGAGAAAAATAACAGACAAACAAACGAATAATAAACGGTCGAACTTTAATTATTCAGCTGTCATAGTAATTAATTAATAGCATATACTGCATTAAAACGAAATATTTAGAAATGTACTAATGTAACTTTGTATTTGTGTGTGTTTGCGCATTATTGCATATCCATTTTTCAGTGTTCTCGCGGCAGACCAAAAGCAGTGACGCTGATGCATTTACGAAGATCGAAAAATGCTAAAGTAATGATGCTAAAGTATATCGAAAATCTTCGATGATTTTTAGAAGATCTGACATAAGTCTACTTATTAAACACTTATATTTCTTTATGAATGAAAAACAACACTTTGTAGAGATCTGGTCTTTCATAAATTGAGCATGATTTGGATACTAATTTGTTAAGCTATTAAATCAGCTGTTCAGTCAGCTGTTTTTCGTCAATTCACATAAGGCAATTCCGCTAGATGTCATTTATGTAAAATGCAGTCTAAGAGAACAGCTGGCTCGACAATTCTGATGCGATGCGAGGTATTTAAACGTAATATTATCCGCGTAATAGATATCGTACGGTTTTGGAAAAAAGGAGTAAATAATTTGAATAGTTTCATAGGAAAGCTATAACACGTTTTTTCAATGTGTATGCTTGTCTATTACGCGCAGCTGAAAACAACCTTAACCACCACAAGCACACGCACATACATAATATAATAAACAGACACTCATACAAAGCACGCACTGAAAACAGCCAACATGCAAAACGATATATAAATAACCGTGTAATTTTGATAAACATAATCCTTCCATTTAATTATAACATTTTATGGCAGATGTCATGCAGCATATAATGTTGTATGGGCTGATAATACATTGATAATTAAGATGTTGGGTGCTGTAATAAGCTCCTCGTGAGCGGATTGAGAATGTAAATGAAAAAAGTTAAGAACAAAAGCAACACAACCTAAGCAATAATTAAGCATAAAATTTTAAAGACTATAATTTTCATTTCTGTTCTAATATGAATTCGTGTCAATATTAAAAATTAATTAAAATAAAAATTAAAATATATTGAAAACCAAATTTTAATGAAATGGTTATTTAGTCAAGGGCTCTAAAACACGAATTATTTTTAAGAAAAATAGAAGGAATGTTAAAACACAAATTAAACCTAAAAAAATAATTATTTCCATGACTGTTTCTGTTTTATGTCCCTGAAAATTCGCAATTGGTCATAAAATTAAATTATTAAATAAAATTGATTTTTCATACGAAAAACTCATGCAAAGAAGAATGAAAAATAAGACGAAAACAATTATGGCCAACTCTTCAAAGAGACACGACGTTATAAAAATAATTGCCACTTCAAACAAAAACAAAACTGCAGAAATAAAGACAGCGAGAACAAAAATGACAACAAAACCATACTTGGAAAAATGAAACTACCATACGTTTTTATAAATTCTTTTTAATTATTATTGCATCGTTATTGTTATTGTTGTTGTTGTCGCTATTGTTGTAGTTTTGCCTGATCTGTGAGCTGCATCAAACGTGAATGAACAAGAACGTGGACGTGTTGTGAACATTTCAATTATCACAGTATGTTGCCACAGTGTCCAGCACGCTGCCAACATTGTTTTTATTGTCGATAACCAATCGGTGAGTGTGAATATTAAATTAATTTTGCTTACACTCTCTATTCGTTTTTTCTCTATTATACATTTTAAATTATTCATAAGAACTTTCTGAGATTTAAATTTATTGAAAAGAAAATTTTTTTAATAAAAAATTCGAACAAATGCACAATGTTCTCTTTAAAAAATTGTTATCTAATTGATTTGAATTCTTGAGGGCTTTTAAGAGTGTCTGATAAAAACAGAATGTCATTGATTCCACCGATTTAATTAGAGTAATATTTTTACAAGTATCTGCAGAAAAGAAAAATTAAATTCTTATTATTCTCGTTCAATTCTTTCATTGATGAATTCTTTTCAATGAATTTAAGAAATTTAAATTGTTTTCTAAACTCCCGCGATCCTTTTAATTGATTCCTTTGTAGGATATTTTTTCTGAAATCTACTCTTAAAGGTATTTCTTTAGAAAAATTCCTCACTATAATTCCTTTAGGGAAGTTTTAACCAATTTTCACTAAAATCAAAAAACTTTCAGAAACAATTAATTCTCGAAACATTCAGACCACGAACGAGCAAATGCTAAGCCCTTCGAAGATTCAAAGGCTTATTAAAAATTCTATTAATCGCAGCACTTTACTCGACATAAAACCAAAAAAGAGTCGAGAAAGAGTGAAACAGATAGAGGGGAAATAGACATAGACGGTACGACGGGCTACAAGAAAATGCGAATTAGAAAAAGAGGAAATCATAAAAGAGTAGCTAATGAAAAACAAACAGTAGTTCTATTTTCTACTTGCTTAAAAATGCACAAACAATTTTTTCTTTACGTTTCCGTTCTGTTCTTCGTTAACAAAAACAAATTCTGATTTCCTAAACAAACAAACAAAAAAATACACACACACACACACTCGTGTGCCCGTGCAATACCATGCACAATTATACACACACACTTAAAGGTAGACGAACAAAGCATGCACTCAGCGCAACATAAACCAAAAGAAGAAAAAGAGGGAAAAACTTGAAATTACGCGAACTCTTCATTAAAAGCAAAACAGCAAAAAAATTTATCAATGAATTGGTAACACTGGAAAACGATATTCGAGAACGCAGCAGTTAAAAGTTCTCAAAACGTTTAAAATGCCATCGGAAACCGTAAGAGAATGGAAATCATTAATTATTAGCGAATTATTTGAAAAGCTAAATGCATAAGCCCACGCATCGATTCAGCAGTTACATTCTCCTCACATAAACCCACAAAAATTCAGTTAGAATAAATGTGTAAAAATTATTTTGCTTATCAAATTTTATTGTCCGGTTAATGAAATGGTTAAGTCGTTTTGCATTTCACAACGACTTATTTTTCATACACAAATATATTTTCCTTCTCGGATTTTTCTTGAGTTTTAAAAATTGTAGTGAAAATTACAAATCCACAGGATCTCGCTATCACGCATAATACAATTTCTAACCAAATGTTTGAAAACTAACTGTACTGTCATGTCAACACCTTATTATCGTTACAGATTTGATCCAATTCAGATCCGTTCCAAATTCTACATCCCATCCAGAATTAAAACGATGCAGTTTATTAAGAATTCAATTTATAAGAATTCAAATTGTATTTTAATAAGAATACAATTTGAATGGAAACTTTCAACGAAAATAATCACAAAATATTCACTAATTCAGCCTTTATTTAATAAACTATAAAAAATATATTATGCTGAAAACTAAATGATGCTACGGGCTGCAAAACTGATATTGCGTATGTTAATTTATTCTATTTTAATATATTTATTATACTATTTCGAATATTTTTGTAAAAGTTTACTAACACTAAATTGTTTTAGAAAATGGATATCAAATTGAAAGTCATTTCCCTTTTAATTGATTATCATTTAATTTTCTCACTACCATGGGTTTTTCATTCCACAATTCCTTAAAACAACTACAATGAATTTGAAATATTTTCCCAACATTGCATTCAATAAATTTTTAATTATTCCTTCGAATTTTCAGTAATTGTATGAATGAGAACATGTAAGATATAATAGATGGACTTGTTTCATTATAAAAAAAATAAATTTTAAATGAAAAAATTTTAAATAAAATTATGATCCATAACAGCGAATTATGATCCCTAACAGGCTTCTGCGCGGTCCTATTTTACTCAACATTCAGAAATAAAACAGAATTTTTTTATATAATTTTAAAAAAGCATTAAATTTATAAAGCTATATTCTGATTTGTTTGAACAAGAAATCGAAATATTTATTATTAATAAGGAAGAGTTTCAGAAAGGAGTTACAGAAAAGGAGTTTTTAGAAAGAGTTCAACGTTTTCTGAAGTAATCTGAGGTAATAATCGTGTACAATAGCAGTTAATTATTAATGTATGTGGACTAAAAATGTTTTAAAAACAATATATTTTTCGTCCATCGAATAGTTTTCTTTAAAATAATCCCGTTTGCGGTTTCCAGTTTTGTGATACTATTTGACACTTCTTTTTTGAGGGCTGCCCTTAAGGATCGATGTTAGGTTGTCAATTTATAAAAAGTTCAGAAACATTTACGCTGTATTCATCTCGTATTTTCAAATAAATCTGCTTGACAGAAATATGTGATACCGTGAGACGATTCACTAAAATTGCATATTTCATAATTAATTTAAACAAGAAATAATTCTTATAAAGAAAATAATCATAAATCCCTTTTTTATATCATTGCAATAAAAAATACATAACGAGTCCTCACAAACACTTAATGGAATCGGGTGCCAATTTCCTGAAAAAATTAAACAATAAAATTATTATTAATATGAAGATCTTTTTTATTTAAAAATGAATTATTTGTAGGTTTATGAAATAGGCCATCCATCGGCTTCGTTGACTATTCATTTTATTTAAGGTAAACGTGAAATCGTTGCAGGAACTGAAACGTTTTAACAATACGACTTCTGCACACAATGGCATACACTACCTTCACAGGTAAGCTGATGAATATATCAAACACACACAGACACACATCCGCCCGCATTCACATACCCGTTCGCCGCGGCACAAGCCACACAAAACATAAACCCAAACCCACACCACCAAACACACTCGTATCCACTTAGGAATTCATTATATAAACACGCAGGCCGGAAAAGTTTCATTTGGCCCTGCCGCAGTTTGTCGTGAACGAAAAAGGATAAAATGTGTTATAAAAATGAGTTTACGATAATCCTGGCCACAGGCAAAACCTTGCGTTTTATGCATGTTGAAAATATGTTGGAATAGTAAATATAAAGGTATGATGACATTTGTGTATTGGATTGGTGTGTAACGATGTGTGTGTGTGCGTGTGTGCGTATGTGTGTGTATGTGTCGTTGCGTGTGTGTATGCTTCTGTAGGTGAATGTGTGTACATGTGAACCTTATAGTGTTTTGTTAGTGCCCCTTTAAATCTCAACCAGAAGCTTAGCAGCTTTTCTTTTCCCCCTTTTTTGAATGATATTCTTTATGATGCGATAAGAGTCGAGCAGATTCATTCATTGATTGTCGTTGCAGTAGAAAAGTTTTTGTTGTTTTTACTTTATAAATGTTTAATGATTTGTTAATTGGATTTTGGCTTTCGAGCCGGTTAAAAAGTTTTGACTACATTGGAAAAACGGCGAGCAAGACAGCACGAGAACGAGAGAAAATATTTAGGAGATTGAAGTGGCAGAAGGAGTAAACCATAGGAGAAGGGATAGTGAATACGAAGGAGAAAGCAGATTAAGAGGATGTGATTGTACGGCTCACAGACCGTCTCTTAATAAAAACAGTTTATATTCTTTGGAATTGTTTTAACATAACGGTGACATCTGTATGACTTGCTAAACGATCTGCACCGTAACGACCTAAATTGAATCGTAACTGTGATTCTTAACGTATTTTCGTCTATGTGGGTATGTCTGTAATGTATGTGTGGTGTAAGTTCAATCGATTTTTAAAAAACCTCAAAAACTTGTCATTTTATCATATTCTACCATTCCCTCGATATTAGTATTTCCCCATTTACTTTTTTCGATTTCCCTTGAGAATTTACAATGCTCATACACAGAATTGCTTGTTTGTTATGACAAAAATATATTATTGTTCAGTCACGCACATACAAACTCAAACAAATGATAATTAAATTTTCGTCACAAACTTCTACGAAATCTTTTGTTGTGCTAAATCCCTTGAGTTTATTTATAAAATATTCAGCAACAAATTCTCATTCAAAAATCGATTTGTAAAGAGGCAACACAGAAGCAGCAACAAACACATGTCACCGCATTATAATGCATTGTGGGATACACACATTGGGTACACACTCACACACTCGCACACATCCATCCGTATTTCCATTTGATTCTATTGACTTGCTCGCATTTATTTATAAATCATTTCAGCCTTAAACCCTTTTTCGTTTGCTTTTAATTTTGTCAGAGTCTGAATCTTTTATACAATGCTTCATCAACTCCATCAAATTCATCAACTCTTTTATCTCCAACGGTCGGTCCTCTTTCATGCTGTCTCCTTACTTTTGAACTCATAACCATCATCATCATCATCTTCATTAACATATTTTAACTACATTCCTAATTATCATTAATTAATTTATCATGCTTTATCTTTATTATTAATTCATCGTCATCATCATCATCATCATTATCATCATCAACACTTTGTCAATATTTATTCAGGCGAAAAGTGTTTCCTATTCTATAAAATTATAAACAAACTGTCAAAGACTGAAATGAAAGTGAAATTGTCATATCCATGTCATTAATTGTCAATATTTACATTCGTGACAATGTCATTTGCAAAGAGAGGCTAGGAAAAACGTTTGTGTTTGCACACACTTATCCCAAAAATTTTAAGTTTTTTCTATGACAAATTCTTACAGATAATTTACTAGATTTTACTATTTTCTATTCTTGAATTTTAAATATATTTTTATTTATATGAAATAAATAATCATATATGAAAATGAGTTGTAATTATGAAAAACGCTGTTCATCTCGTTGAACAACCTCACAGTATTTACTCTCCTTCCTTTTTCTTTTTACTTTCCATTACAAAGTGCACTAATAGCTAGAAATCGTCCGACGTGTTTAAAAAAATATACAAATGGACTTCACACAGAGAATTATGCAAAAGCTGATAAAAATAAACAGAAAGACACATTCAATTAATTTCTGCAATTTATTGAAAGAGAGTACAATACTACAAGAAACAAAATAAATCAACCATTAAAATGAATCTATCTGATCTCCGTATATAGTAATGATTTGTTTGGAGAACATCCTATAATATGAAAGAACTCCCCTAAACATAGACAATGACCAACATAATCCTTTTAAAAGAAACTCCTATTAAGCTCCAACTGACGCCTGGATAAACCAGAAATAAATACAATAGAAAATATCAGGAAAAGGAAAAAATAAAATCCTGATGAAAATAATGTCAGGAAAGAAAAACAGAAGCATGGATAGGGGAAAAAGGGAGGGGTGAAGAATAAAGACGGTTAAGAAAAGAAAGGAAGAGCAGTTAGAGACACGAGCTGACAGCCGGAAGTGACAAAATGAATTATTTGTCCTTCATGCGGTGAAATCGAAGATTTTTTCCTTCCACGAGCTCCCAAACAAAACGAAAATCGGAAAACAAAAGAAATGACAAAATGAGAAGGAAGAAGAGGGAAGAGAGTTAGTGAAGTAAAGAACAAACAATAGAATGAAAGTGGGATGAGTCTTTCGTTGATTGGCATTTCGATACACCGAATAAATGTCAATCGCCGCGAAATCTAATTTATTGTAAAAATTTCCGTCGTACGGAATCAGATAATTTTTTTCAAAAAAAAGTCTAAACGCTGGCTTTCAAACTGATTTTTATCTTGAAATGACAAAATGAAAGCTTGCCATTCAAACGTTCTTCAAATTTCATGCGTGTCTGAATGTTGTCCGTTATGTTCGTCCAACGACTTCTTATGAGATTTAGAACCATATGACTCAACGGATAACAATAACTACCGCCAAAACGATTGATAGATATCGATAGTTTCGTTCAGTAAAGTCCAAGTCATGGTTTTTTCTTCATTGTTTTGTCGAAGTTTTTTCTCTTTAATAGATGTTTTTCTTGGATTTGTCTAGTAGACTTCATGTAATATACTTCAACATTCTTGTAGGTAATGCCTATAGCCTTTTCTTCGCCTGCGTATGTGTTTGTTTATGTGCGCCTGTGTGTCGGAAACGTATGGCGTCTAAAGGACAATAATTTTTCGTCGTATTCTTCTTTGTATCCTTTCGTTATCTGCATTTGTTGAGGGCATAAAATATGCCTAGATTTTTCTCTTATGTACACTGAAAAATATACCCAAGCGAGTTCTAATGATTCTAGAATCATTGTGGATTCGCCCAGAAGTTAATCGCAAGCAAATAATCGCAAATAATTCATCGCATTAATATTACGATGAAAATTATAAATATTTTGCGATAACGTTTTTAAGACACGATAAAAGCGTAAAATTTTCTTAAAATATTAAACATTTGCATTAAAAGACGAGTTGATTATTTAATTACTGGTTTTTGGTAAACAATTATTAATAATCCAGGTTTAAAAATGTCTTGGTTTATTAATTTTTAGTGTAAGTCCGTCCCTTTAATTCTACTGAATCTCCTCCTTTTTCCTGTTTTCCTGCTTGCGCTTTCTTCATTTCGGCGCCAGACCGCAATGTTCCAAATGACATTTGCTGATTCAAAATTTGTAGTTTCAGTGATATTTTCGATGTAATGGAGCGATGGAACCACATGGTGCGAACGATAATAAAAAAATACTGAAGTTATTTGAAATTACTTACTGAATGATTTATCGGAGGAGTTGCAGTCATAGAATTATATTTCGCATAGTGAGGCTAGCGAGCCAGAGCAAATCAGCAGATATGAATGCGAAGGATATTTTCCACAAAAGGCGCACAAATTAAACATTGTCGAAACAGAAAAATATAATAATATTACAACGAATTTGTTATGAATTCAAATTTATATGCGTTGCCACATTTCTCTGGTTCTTTTATTTAAAATCACAAGAGGGTATTTTTAAAAATTCAAAAATAAAATAATTTGATTATTAAGAGTAATATATATAGTAATATATAGTAATATATATTAAGACTATATACCACTTCCTATAGAAACATAAAAATTTTCTACAACATTTTTAGTACGAACGAACGTTAAACTTTTCTCCTGATAAGAAAAATTTTAACTGTAAGTATAGCGTTTTCTATTGTTGAGAAATAATTCGAAATTACCGAAAATTGTTACCGTAATTTCGAGTTAAGCGGACAAGCGGAATTTTATTTCAGTTTAAGATCGTATTAATTCAGTTTGAGGGTTATCACTTTTGAAAGATCACATACACTCAAACAACCTTTGTGACTAAAGCGCTCAAAACTTATTTGATCATAATCGGC
The DNA here is from genome assembly GCA_963966595.1 of Physocephala rufipes. Classification (NCBI taxonomy): domain Eukaryota; kingdom Metazoa; phylum Arthropoda; class Insecta; order Diptera; family Conopidae; genus Physocephala; species Physocephala rufipes. The sequence continues at coordinate 22,427,787 of OZ016505.1, forward strand.
TTGAAGTTATGTTAGGTCCTTATTTAATTTTTATTGAGAATAAAATATTGCATTCGACGATATAAATAAAATGAACGTACGTTTTCAGTATTAAAATTAAAAGCCATTCTTTTGTAGCATAATCGATGTATCCCTTTTTTTACTCCAGCCATTTCATTCATTCTTTGTGTAACGATATTTTTAATTTAAAATCGTCTCCCTCCTTTAATTACTCTGAATCTAACAATAATAGTAATAACGTAATATTAATAATAATAATATATAATTGGATGTTTACGCTCATGACTTCGTTTTGATTATATTCAAAATTACATTTTTTAATTAATTTTGTAAAGAACTGCTTTGAATGTATTTTTCTCTGTGATAATATTTGTTTTAAATTAAATAATGTTATGGTTTTGTTTGTCGTTATTTTTGTAATAGCAGGATTAATTTTTTTTGTTTACATTAATAGCTCTTTACGAGACCATTTCACGTTTTAATCAATGATGCATGAATGCATTCAATGAAATATAACTCGTATGCAAATACAATTTCGAAGGCGTGATACTTCAAGAGAAAAATTGAAATAATATTTTTCACACGAACACTATACAGTGTTTTTAACAATCTGCTTGTGATTTTGTTAATTTCCGTTGCATATTTTTAATATAAATTAATGAAATTTAATATCGTCTTTAAACCATTAAGTAGTCTGAATAAAGATAATTATTCTTCTGCCCCTACCAAAACCGCTACCACCTCTTACACCACTACTATTAATGTGACAAACGCTCTGGAATTTTTGACGAGGTGAATTAACTCAAAAATAAAATTGAGCAAATAAGTAAATAATTAATTGAATAGAAAAAAGTCTGTAGGGACTCAAGCTCAAAAGCTAGGAGGACAGAAAGAAGAACAAAAATTCCTTTCCTTTTATTTGCAGTTTAGCACAAAATTATTAAAGCCTTAAGAATTAATTGGAAGAAAACCGAACAAACGGACCAACTCCCTGATTCAGTGTTTTTATCCGAAGAAAACCCATAGGCGACCATTAGACCATTTTTGTGGAAGACGTCTGAACAGCCATCGCAAGGGATTTTCGAAACTTTTCAATCTTCTCTTCTCTTTGTTGGTTACGCTTAAAAATTCCAACAAGCAAAGAAAATTTGTTAATATTTCGTTATTCTTTTTCCATTTCCCTTCTTCTTCTTCTTCTTTTTGTTGATTTGAGTAAACCTTTTCCCAAAGCAATTACAAAAGCACAAACATCAAACTTATTTAAATTTCAATTAAATTAATTTCAATTTAATAATTTTCTGCACGTTGTTCTCTCCTTGTCGAGATTCCATTTTTTTCTACTTAACCGCCCTCTCTGGCATTTGCCGTCGGCCTTTCTTTGACTCGGGACTCTCCTCATTCCCGAGGGAAATCGTTAGGCAGCAATAAAAAGCAGCAAATATTTTCGAGAATTTCTTTTCATTTGTTGTTTTTACGGCGCGCATACTTTTACAAAAGCCATTGTTAATAATTCTTTTAAGAAGTTTTAAAAGCGAAATTGAATGAAGTTTTTCCCAAGAAAGCGCTGGCAGGCACAGCAAATTGATTTCCATTGAGATGAATTCCGAATGTTTGAAAGAGTGTTGAATGAATATATGAATGATCGAAAACGTTATGAAGTTTTTTATCCCAAAAGCTTAACAAAATTCTTAAGAATGTAGTTCTTCTATGACGAAAACGGGCGACATTAAAATTTCCTAAACCGACATTTTTAAATTTTGAAACACTTGCCTTTTTGAGCTAGGAAAGAGAATTTTCTAAAACTTTTAAAAAATAGACAAAATTTTTAACTGAATTAGATTTTAAATGTTATGAAATATGTTTTGACTCCGCGAACTAACTTTTATGCTACGGAGATTAAGTTTTTCAAATTACATTCTCTGAACTCTTTGGTATATAGGAAGGTCTAATTGTTATGGTTTTAAAATTTTCTATAAAAATTCTGAGCTAGAAGATTCAGTCCCGATTTTGAGAGTAGAAGGTATTTTTTGCAAAATCAGGAATTATATTTTCTATTAGGAATATTGAGTTTTAACGAGACAATTAAATTTCATGACCCCCTAATTCAATAAAGGGTCTAATTCAAAAATTTGCCGTCAAATTCCGTGTTTAAAATTCTCAGTGCCCAAGTAAAAATGTTCGAGTTAACATTACTTCTGCTGAAATTGAAACTTTGGGAAAGGATATTGTCAAATTTTTGAAAAATTTAATTGCGAAGCTAAAATTTTATTCAGATATTTCTCTATCACAAATTTGGAGGTTCCGAACTTATGAACCCAAAACTAATAAAATATTTGGATGCAAGAATGGGTTAACAATACAAACAATACAATTCTAATATTTATAAAAAATGACATTTTATGACTTTTAACCAACTTTTTACAAAATTGAGTGGTTATGCCTACGAACTGATAACATCTTCGGCTCATACCCACGCATACTGTACTTATTGTCCCCAACAACTATATAATTAAAATAATTTTTAAGTAACTTCTACGTTTATTACGTGTGTTGACCTTGATGGCACGTCATCAACATCATCAACGAAATGAATTATGAAATGGTTTTGTGCGTGATATTCATACATTTTTTGTGACTATCTTTATTAAGAGTTTATTACAGTTTTAACAATTTTTTATATATTTTGTTGCCTGCTTGTTTCGAACTGTAAGTAAAAGCTCTGCGCCATTTTATTGCTTGATCTAATTTTACAAAAGACATAAAAAATCTAGAATACGTTCATTTTTATGACCTTACCAAGAACAACATCAACTGATGCAACAACAAATAATTGTTAATAGCTATAATAAAATTATTTTATGTCAGTAATAAACTCATCACAAATCGGTCTGGACAATATTTCTTCTCTTGATACTCAATTTAGTTTCTATATATATAAAAAAAGATTTAACTATATTTTATGTATTTTGCCCTTCCCTAACCTTCTCCTCTCTGTCACCATCCACCTTTCCATTTTTCCTTTACTCTTTAATGGTTAACAGACTCCACCAGGTAACCCTGCCGGTTTAAGGCAGACTATTTTAGTACTTTTCCTTTTTGTTTTAAAATTGAAAAGGAAAATTTATTGTAATTTACTTCGCTCGAAATAGTTTGCCCTTTAGTATTTATTGTTGTTTTTATTTCATTTGTTGTTGCTGCCAGGAAGTTTTTTCATTGTTCGGCCGGTGTTGTTTGTATTATTTTAGTTACTCCCATAAATTTGTCACGATGCCATGTCTGTTGACGGTTGACATTATGAATTTATTACTTGTTATTTTATATTTATTCGACTATTGCCGTAATGGAGCACCCACCCCCAAAGTCAAGCCCCTGATATCCACAATTTAGTTTACTTTGGATTGAAAGTATGTGTGCATGAAGTTGAAAGTATGAGTAGAAGTTTTTTGGGCGTACTTGAATAAAAAAAGTCATGATTCTTAATAAATAGTACGTTCGAATATACGTACACTCGAAAAGTACATACAAAGGACAAAACGAATAAGGTTTCATCCTTAATAAATTATCAACGAGTCATACATGATAATTCGCTATTGTTCAATCCATGTAAAATTTGCAAAAATTATTAAACACAATTATTAACACATTTAAAACGTTTAAACTTCGGAATGGAGATCTTGAACAATTTGGGAGTTATAAAGAATCAGTGTAAGAAATTTTACAAAGCATTCGAAAAGCTTATTCATTGTAACAGAAAACGGTGTCCAACCCACGTTTGTTTTTAACCTGAGAAAAACGTTATTAAACCTGACTTCAAAATAATTTTCATGGGTCTAAAATTGTGATAAAATTATATTGGTATCTCTTAATACCAAAATTTTGACTCCCCAATTTATACGATGCATTCATATAAATTTCAAAATACGGTCAGAAAGGTTTTTATAAGAGGAAATATATGTAGAATCCTATATGGAAGAATATATATGAATGAACATTACTTGTCCAATATACATTCCACCATTAATTTTCATAAGAAATTCATGAACGATATGTCGTGGATGATTTTTGGAATTACGGCAGCTAACTATTTGCTTTTAATAAATTTGAAATATTACATGCACACACACGTACAAGAACATACAGTCGAGAATTATTCAGTGTACGTTCGTAAAACTACTGCAAAATGAATTATTCACACAATACAATACGATCCGTTCAAACAAACAAACACATGTGCGCTTATACATATTTTTTGTCAGGTAAATAATTTTTTGGCATTTTGACATTCATACCGGAAGTTTTATGAATTATTATTATTATTGTCAACAAAATATGCTTCCATGGCTTAAAGGACAATAGAAAGAGAGAGGGGAAAAGGGGGGGAGAGAGAGAGAGTGAAGTATTATGAAATTGTGAAGGGTTCTCTGTAAGAGCTGTCTGCAGATAAATTTCTTTATTGGAACTAATTGCTCGTTTTTCGAAGAAAATTCTTTATTAGAACTTATTTGTAAGGCAGAAGCTTCTTCAAAGTTACCATCTTACCCTTTTCTCAAAAGACATCCCTTAAAGGACTTGTTTATGAAAGGTTACTTTAGGGTAATTACTTTATTGTAATCTGTAACACACACTCTCTCTCTCTCCCAACGGTTAGTAACAACTCCCTGACTCTCTCTTTCTCTATGCCTGACTCTCTCTCTCCTTATCTATCTATCTATCTCTCTCTGCTATCTACCCATTTTTCTTTACAAGAAGTTATTTTAAAATTGAAAAATATTTAAATTCCAGAAAGTATGAAACAAATTTTTGGAATATTTGTTTCGGAAATGCTTTTTGTTTTTGTTTTTTTTTTTTGTTTAATCTAAGAAAATGTTGCTGATTTCTGAATTGTGAATGATTTTAAGATCTTTTAAAGCTAGTTAATAAAAGGGTATTTATGGAAACTTATCAAGTTCTAGAAACTTGATTGCTATTAAGTTTCTTGTTTTTTATTGAGTTTTTTATTGAAAGAATTTTTCAAATTGCATTCTGCCTTTAGGATAATACTCAAATGCCCAAATTTCGCCCACTGAAACTTCTTGAAACTTATTCGTAATGAATTACTTTTGGGATTATTGATGTTTTTGTGGTTTTCCCACAGAGTAAATGGAATGATATATTTGGAACGATTTGCCGTCATTCAATTGTCAGTTTTGGTTTGGAGACAAACCGGTTTCGATTTCTCTAAAGAATAAATTTAGACACTAAAGGTGACACATCTCCGAAACCGGTTTATCTCCAAACCAAAATTGATAAGGGATGACAGAAGATCGTTCCAAATTTATCATACTTTTGTGATATTATATTCTTAAATATGTTAACAGAATGTGTTGAATTGAGAAAGTCAAAAGTCAAAAAAAAAAAAAAAAAAACTCCGTCAAGTCAAAACCAAATTTTTCTAAGAATTGTAATTATTGATTTGATTTAGTTGTTCTTAATAAAATTAAATACATTTTATTATTTTAGTTGGAGATGTTATAAATATGCTACATCCTCTATCAAGTTTATTTTGTGAAACAATTTTATTTAATCGTTTATACCCGAAAAGTGTATTTGGATGAAAAAAAAATCATATTAGAATGTTAGACTCTGGAGTAAAATTCGTTGAATTTTATGACAGATTTACGACCAATAACGGCCATAAAAACCTTTTGAATAAATTAGTTTTTTATGTCCTGAAACATCAATTTGTTATTAAAGACCGATAATGCCAAACTCTTTGAGAAGGATATTGTTGTTTATAAAGCAAAAAAGGTAAACCAGCTTTGTTACGATATTTCCTTTTCTATTTTGTTTTTGTTGTCTAAACTAAATTTAAAAAGAGTTGACTCAAACACGCAACAAAATCCAAGCCTCAAATGTATTCGAAGGACTCGATGGGAGGATATAAAGAAATAAATATTAAAGTACGAGTAATTAATAATTCAACTCGTGCGTAATTTTTCTTCCGGCAACCCAAGCCGGATACAAAGACTTATCCAGTAATTCGAGAAAGTTGTTGCTAATTTTGGTTACGAAGGGGTTGCAGATTCATGCGTTATTTCGGTTTTTCTTTCTAAACGCCGTTTACCCTTTTAAATAAATTGGCTTTATGTTATGATTATGATTATTGCTATTTCTAATTTTTAACCACACTTCCTTCGCCACACTCCCCTTCTGGTAATCAGCGTTTTGTTGATTCATTTTTCAGCTTCTGCTTCCTTTTTCAATTCCTCGATTCTGGTAATATCAAAATTATTGTTTCTTTCCTTCCGCTATCTTCTACTTCTACACCCTCTCTCTCTATCTCTTTTCTTATTTTGCTTTCTCTGTTTTCACGGTTGCTTGCAGCAGATTTTATGCGCCATTCAGAAAATATTTATTGTCCTAACGTTGTTCTTCATCATAAATTTTAATGAGCTCAATGTTTTGGAAAAACTACGAGTTTTCTGGGAAGTTTTGCATTAAGTTTTCCGGAAAGAAATCGATCTTCAGTCATTAAAAATTATCTGTTTTTCCCGTAGAATGAAAACTTGTAGAGAACAGAATGAGAGGGATGGTTCTTCAAGCACAAATAGTCCGCGAAAAAACTTTAATCCTTGTGAAAGGACTACGTTTTTTTAAGTAATAAAAATGTAGGTGAAAACTTTCATCAATAATAAGCACTTAATTTAATTTAAAATTAAAAGATTCTCTCCACCACTCACTCTTGTCGCCCCCGCCTCTCTATATCTCTCTCTATCTCTATCTCTCCATATTTTTCTACCTTCTCAAAATTTATTTTGCTATACAATTGTTGTTCACTTTCTTCTGGCTTTAGTTTAAAGTTTAACTTCACTTGGTTCAATATTTTTGATTGCTGTAACGATGATGGAAAATCCAAAATATTCTTAAAATGTTGAAGGAATTAATTTTTTATATTTTTTAAAGAAACTTTTAACTTTTTCTTTAAATGGAAACATGACCCGCGGCCTGCGGATCAACATTCAAAAATTCGCCACTTTTCATGGTATAAAATCGATCGAAACCGAGTAGAAAAGGACGGAAGAAATATTGGCAAAGGGCTAAAGAGAATACACTCAAGCGTTAAAAATTTCTTATTTTGCTAATTATGAGACAATATTTCCTATATTTTCTACTCTCTATTCTTCATCTTTCCTCATCCCTTCCCTCCTCGCTTTCTTCTTCTCTATTAGCCATTATTTCGATTAGGCAAACCTTAAGTTTTGAATGTTTCGAGGGATAAACTTTAGCACCAACTGCATAAATTCGTCTGTAATCAGAACCAGGGTTCCGCAGTCATCACCATGCCAAACAAAATGTGAAACCCCCCATCCACTATTTCCGGCTAACGGAAACGACATAATACGACCAGACACTGCGGTTGCGACGCAACAGCGCACGAACAATGACTAAAGAAGTGAGACTAATCAAAAAATCTTCTCTGGATTGATATTTTGTTTTTACCTTTTTTACATTTTGGTAAAAATAAATTTCAATAAATGAAAATTTGACAAGCGTGAAATGATTTTGGAGTTGACAATCTCTTGTTCTTTTCACCATATTATATTTATTGTATTTCCATCGTTGGATGTTGTTATGGTGCGTAACGCAATGACAAAAGCACGAAGGACGATAAAGGATGAAAATATGGCAACAATAACAACAAACACAAGTGTGTTGGTACCGATTGTTCAACAATAACTAGTTTACGTCAAAGTTTGAGTGTCTTCTTTCTGCCTCTTCGTACATAAAATGGCTCGGGTGAATGATGCGGAAACGCAAAAGATCCTTATTATATTTAGCGAAGGACCTGAATCTCACTTTATTAATATTGGTTTTTTTTATCGTTACTTTTGTTTCTTTCTTGTTTTGACTTTTTTCTTTCACCGTCCTTCTCCCTTTCCTGTTCCTTTCTATTGAATGGATTTTTGTAAAAACGTAGTAGTAGTAGTTAGAGTTGTCTGCTCTTCTTCTTTAAAGAAAACTTTTCGCCTGGAAATTTTCGAAATATTCTCAAGCAACTTCATTCAGTATTTTTGTCCTATACCCTATACCTTCGAGTGTAGGGCATAATAAAAAGTTGTCAGTTTTGTCTGGAATTTTGTCTGCTCTTTCCTGATACTCCCGAACAGGAAACTTCCAAAACAATATATGGAACATTTTTTATTGTTTTTCAATTTGATATTGTTGATGAAAAGCAACGACAACAGCGTTGAAAAGAGTAACAAAATTGTTTTGTCAAATAAGTCGAAGTTCTTTAGGATACAATTTTTCTTTTCCTACAAAGGCGTGATTACCAGACTTCGAGGAGATCGGTACTCTTTAGAGCTATAATCCTTCTAAACAGCCAACTTCTCGACGCAGCTGAGATATTGAGAAGTTTACAAGAAGTACAACATAATTTTGGCTGAGTCTAACCGGAATTGTTTCAGCGTCTCACTTTATCAAAGGTAATCACTAGTTAGTTAGTCACTCCCCTACGTACAATTGGTCAAAATGTAGTCGTGAAAATTGACAATTTTATTAAGAACAATGTAAAATTAAGCTAAACCGACTAAATAGACTTATCCCGAATTGAAGTCTTTCTAGAAGCCTGTCTTTACTTCAATGTATGTGCGTTGCCTCACTGCCATCAAATAACCGCAAAGCACCAAACGATCAACATTTTAAACGCTTCAGTTAAAATTGTAGAAACGGGCAGTGAAAGGGGCTGGAAATGTTTAATAATTCTCAAAAGTGAGGTGGTTGTTTATAAGCAGTAATAAAAATATTGCTCTACAGTAAAACCCTTCAGTAAAAATAATATATTAATACAAGAGAAATAATACTTATCTTATTTTTGAACTTTCAAATAATATTCAGAAAGTGAAGTTTCACTTTATCTTAAACACTTTACACAACAAAGTTGAATGATTTTGAATATTTTCTATCCGTCTCTCTGCCTTATCCGTATTGCCGCCATTCCTAATAATTTCATTTTCACCCCAATTTTTTCCCACCCAACATCAACGTAAAAAATGTGAGGTTAGTCATGACATGACCTCCCTCCTACGCTCACACTCGAGAAAAGTGTCTATAAATTCTAGTCTGCCTAACTATTTACTATAAGCTCGCTCTCTCTCTCTCTTGGGTTTCATTATAATTTTTGGCTGTTCCTTTCACTTTCATCTTGTATTCCTTTTCATCTTCCCGCCAATTTACATTTTATGTACTTTCATTTTATTCTCTTATATTTATTCTGTCATTTCAATTTTGTTGATATTCTCCTTCGGTCTTATGAAGTTTTTTTCTTGTTGCAACATTTTGTTTTTTTCTTCGCCTTTTCATCGTTCATCGTTTTCCTTTTTGGAAATTCTTCCTCACAACATCTTCAAAATTTCTGACATTTTGATAGAACACACTGATGTCAAAATCTCCCTCGTAAATTTCTTTCCTTTTCCATTGTCTTGGATTTTCATTTCTAACAAAGACTTTCATTCGCATTCATTCGGATTCAGTGCAATTGAAAAGGGACCAAGTGAACTCTTCTTCCTCTTCAATACAAAGGAACCAAAAAAGACTTCAATTTTGTTTTGTATGAATCAATGAACGAATGAATAATTAATGAAAATTCATTCCATTCTGTTGAGAGCTGGGCTAATTTTTATTGTCCACTTCAGACAAATTTCTTAATTTTATTCAAAGGAATGGAATTTTTTTTGTAATAATTGCCACTCATATTTTCTAATCACTTGTTGAGCGCTTCACTACTTTAACTTTTCTAGTACTTTCTTAGGATATTCTTGCCATGAAGAAAGTTATGAAAAATTAATTCAGAGTTTTCGAGATAGTCGATTTCTTGATATTTCGTTTCCAAAGAAGTCTAAAGAAAGTTTCAAGCCAAGCACTAATTATTCCCCTTATTCGCATACACCCACCGCACCCACACGATTTCACATGAGTATTATAAAAAAGAATTCGTAGTAGTGAAAAATAACCACAAAAGACACTAAAATTATATCTATAATTGCTAAATGTCCGGATCGGTTTAAAAAAGATACCCGAAGTTCGAAATAATGCAGTTATATTTCGTTTTTTTTATCAAAATGCTTTCAAATTATCACATTCTTCTTAATATCTCATTGTTGTTGGCATTATTCTCTAATATATTTTCAACAGAATCCGGTGTAAAAACATTTTAAAACTTTTCCTTGAAAAATCAAAACCAAAAACCATTAAAAAAATCCCTCTTAATTTATTTTTATCAGGTATCCTTTTTTGTTTGTCTTTTGAAAAAGTTGGATGTTCTGAAATACCCTGATAATGCCATTCATGCATGTTCAAAGGACAGAAAAGTGAAACATGTAAAGCAAAATTAGAGGGCGTGTCTCAAATGGGTGTACATTCATTTAACACAAATACTTGTCAGAAGTTTTTAATCACTAACACACACATGCACACTTCAAAATCAACTTGACCCAAATAATAATAACGAAGTACGCACACCAAGTGATGGCACATGCATGTAATGATGATAGTGTGTGTGTAATTTTGTGTGTATTATGGTGTTTTTGGTAGATGTAAGGTTGTTATAATACTCTTCAATTTGTATATGATAAATTCGAGAAAAGTTTTAAATACTTTTTAGTTACCGTGAAACAAAACCTTTCCAGAAATAAACCGAAAATTAATACCAAAATAAACTAAACTTCATGATGCAATTTTGTGGTCGCCAAAGAGGTGGAACGCTTTTCAAGTGCACTTCTAGAAAGTGGTATATTCAATATCAAAATATTTTCGCCAAGATTATAATTGTTCTAATTAAATATTTGAATTAGACTAATTGATAACTGAGATATTTTACATATGTTACTAATACTGGTACTAATATTAATAGGGTACCAAGAGGGGAATAATGATGTTATCTACATGGTTTAATAGCTACTAAGTTTCAAACGAACCTAACGGATAGATATTTTATTAAAAATTTTACAAGAGGATTTCGAAGAGAAGTTTAAAGTTTTGCTTTTAATAAATTTATTAGAAAAATGCTGTACGTATCAAATAAATGGTATTATAATTCTCTGCCAAAATTGTTCTTACGGTTAAAATATTTATTTATTAGCAATATCTTTTCATGCACCGTAGCATGGTAACTTTATAACCATTTGTAAAAGGTTATAAATTTGCTTATAATCCTCTTTTTTCATGTTAAAAGCCTTATTGACTAAACAATGTTACCAAACATAAATACATTAACAAACCGTTCGTCTCTACTTGGACATTAAAATTACTTTTATAACAAATATTTTATGAGCAGAAACGACAACCATTTCGTCATAATTTAATTTTCTAATCATCGCATTAGGTAATTAAGTCATAAAAATTGTACAAAATACTCGTAAAAAAGGCAATAAAACACTTAGAAAATTAAAATAATCAAAATTAAGAACTAGAAGTATTTTTCTTTATCCTCTCTCTTTTGACGTGTCTCCCCAAACAGTGTTTAGTGCCATAGTCATAAGACTAAGAGTACTTACGCAAACTAAGATTGACAACAACAATAAGTTTATTATTGTACCTGAACTAAGCGACTCTTAGAAATCTATTTAAGAAATATGTTTAAAAAAAGAAAAGCTATTTAAATAATTTAAAGGGCTAATTTTTCCCATTTAAGTAAGAAAAAATAATACAAATTCTAACGAAATTTTATTCATCCGTTAAGCTCATCCTTTTTAATACTTTTTTTTAAAATACATTAATTATTTGCTTCAACCTGTTAAACTTAACCAATACATTAATCATTTACATTTAATTCGTAACAATGCTTTTTGAGTTTCCTAGATTTATAATAATATTTTTTATTTCCTTCTATTTATCCTTTTTCTAAAAATATTTAATAATAATTGAATAATATTTTTAATAGCATTCTGAAATGTCAGTATGGTGGTAATATTCATTAATCAAATGAAATACTCACTCAATCCGTCAATCAATCATTGTCCATCTGTATGCTCTCTTCCTTTTTCGATTGTTGCTAAAGTGAAAAGGCATGAAATGTTATTTCTATCATTATCGTCAGTGATGGTATTGTATATCTAAAGACACTTTGTTCGCTTGCTAACAAATAAAACGTTATGGTATCCAGTCGTCCCCAATTACAATTGCATTGCAGACACAATTTTGCACCGGTGATGTTGTTTCAAACATAAATTCTAGTTATTTGTTTAGAAAGGACTCTTGAACTTTTTTAGGGTTTTGGGTTTTAGTCGCTTGCCTTTGAATAACAAACAAATTCATGACCATCTACACTGCTTTGTGGAGGTCAGCGATCGTGTATGAAAAAACATCTAACAAAATAATTTTATTCTTTATTAATATTTACAGTAGACTTTTCAATAAGGACAACATATTTTTTTTTAAAAATCGGATTGGAAAAATTGGTATTTAAAATAATCAGCTGTTCTTGATTAAGAGCTCTCGATTTCATCTGATTGGGTGACATTGTTGGCAGATATCTTCGCGAAAAATTCACCAAATATTTGCCACCTTCCGAGAACTGCTTCGTATTCCTAGAAATGGCTCAGAAATGATTGGGCTAATTCAACTAATCTGATCTGATATGCAAAGAAGTAAACAATACTCAACAATGATGAATCAAGACTCAACTGATCCACTATAGATTTCCACCTCGCCACGATATGATAGACATGTTTATTGCTGCTTAAGATTTGAGTACACGTGCGGACACTGACTCAAAAACTTTAATATCTTCCCAACCATTACTGCGTATGGAACATTTGTACATTAGATTTATAGAACGCTTGTATCTATACAGAATTGCCGAACGAAAAATTTAATATAAATATGGTAATTTCGTTTATTTGTTTACCTTAAATATATTTCTATTTCAAGTCGTTACAAATGAGTCATTATCAACATTGTCAGATTATAATTTTTTTTATATTTTATTCTATTAACAATTTCGATTGTATTATTTGCCATTTAGAAAAAGGCAAATAAATCATATAGAAAATGTGTGTTGACATGCCGAATTTTATTCAGACTGAACACGCACTTCAAATGACCTTGACACTATATTCGAGGAAATTGCCATAACGTATTGAATAAATTAAGTTATATTAGTTGCGTCTGTTTATTAACAGATCGTTCAAAGTGTCATCACATTCTAGAATTTAATTAAAAGTATCGCATACTACCGTTGGCCATCTGAAAATTTAAAGGCGAAACCGGAAAGAGAGGAAGGAGCTTTTCTTTTGCCTCTTTTTTGTGTTCCTGCATTGTGGGAATTTTAAAGAAAGTCTAGTCAAATACGTTTATTTTATTGTAAAATATTTATTTTCGAAACTTTCGAATTTCTCAATCAATCCTAACAGAATATCCTGATTAATATAATTTTCAGTCTACTTATTTCGATGCGTCTAATTATTCTATATATCTACGAGTAAATATAATACAACAAATTGTTCCTCTAAATCTCATTATTACTTTCTCTTTCAGTTTTCTACTCCTTTTTTGTCTGTATAATATTTACGTCATACGCGAAATCTTAATACTGTCCTTTAGTGTCAAAATAGTAACCACGTACGCCCCGTTCTGCCGCATTCATTAACACTTCACTATAATCGACTTGAATAACTCATCAACACACGGTCGGCCAGTCCACGATGCGGACGTTGTCATGAATTTCAACATTACTCGGTTCCAAAACAATCCCTCACAATACCTCGAAACTACCTCTATCTCTCTCTATCTTTCCCTCTCTCAATCACCACTCGGTCAATGCGCTCATCCTTAGAATGAAATGGAAACGGATACGGTAGGAAATCCAACCGTAGCGGGTGTTTCAAAAAGTCATCGTGTGACTATGAATAAGCGAAGGGATTTTTTTGGTCAAACATCCGAAACGGCGAGGAAATGGCAGGAGAATTGGAGAAATTACTCGGGAGAATGGGATACTGTGGTCCGTTGATGATTGGATGCCTGGTTGATGACTGAAAAATATGGTGCTGGTAACCAAAAGGGAGGAGGATGATGGCTCGAAAAAATGTTTTTAGTTTAACATTCATGAGAGCGTTCGTGCCTGGTGGCAATAATTAAGCTTGTGCTTTCGCTAAATTTTTAGCCTCCTGCAGGATATTTTTTCTTCTTCCTCTCGTTTCGATTTCCATCACCGGCTTCGTGTTCGTGTCCCGCACTACAATGCATTCGTGTCCTTTGAACCATTTCTGAGTGCTTGTTTAAATATTGTTTCATATACACGAAGAAAAACAATGTGAAAATTGTCCTCATCCTTATCCTGGCGCTGACGTTGGCGTTCTCGTCAGAATTTCAGTTGATTTTTTGTTTAGCTTTTTCTTTAATTTTATAAATTCTTTTCTGATCTTTTTTATTTGTTGGAATTCTTGTTGAATTCTTCGAGTTTTAATGCAATCCTTTCGGAACACGACACAATAAAACACGAATACAATAACGAAATATAATGAAAAATGTTCTAATAGTTAGAAATTTTGAGTTAATTCAGTGACGCACAAGACCGAGAAGAAGAAGAACTGGAGGGGGGAGAAAGCAAAAGGCGGCAGAGGAAGAAGAACATGAAAAAGAATCAGGATAACGATGTGAAAAGTTGAAAATGTGACTTAATTGTGGTCACTTTAATTGGATTTCAGCAGGAAAGAAGAATACGAGCGTGTTTGAGAAAGGAAAAAGAACAAACCCGACAGCCTTTTCCTCTTGCACTTATACTTCGCGGACCTTTTTACTTTAAGCTCAATTTCTCTTGCCTCACAGGATATTTAAAAAAATATCGTAAAAGATTAAATCCTAGAAGGTTTATTTATTAATTGAAATATTTTTCAGGAGTGGTATTTCTTAAAAATAAAACCAACTTCTACGCGATAAATATGTTATAAACGAGGAAGAGGAGGAGTATTGAATGACTAAGAAAAAGTATTAATTTTTGGACGAGCTAACGTTTGCCGGAAAGGTACCCGACCTAATAAGAAGGCGAGCTATTTCTCTCTAATTTTTCTTTATTTCCGCCTTCATTTGCGACGAAATGTTTTTATTCAGTAACATTTCTTTTAGTTTTATCTACCTCTCATAATTGATTATTCGATAATCACGAGCGGCTGACTTTATGACTCTTTAAGTATTAAACTTTTGAAACCTCCTTTCTCCTTTCGCGTATTGACATACAATCCATTTTATTGTGAGAAGAACGCATTAAATATTTTTTATGACACTTAAAATATGCTCGCGTTAAATAATAAATTGCATTGTGTTGCTGATGCTCATACTCTTTTCTCAGCCATTGCCCCACGTACGTGCGAGATCGCCTTCACACGAAGGCGTAGATATAAACGTGTGCGTATGAGTGATGATTGCAATTATATTGGCCATAATTTAAAATGGCGCGTTTTGTTATAATTACCGTATTTATATTTTACAAGCAATTTCTTTAATCGAGTTTCCTTTTTTCGACTTTTTATAAACTATTCTCCTGCTGTTTTTTTTGTCGTTATTTTGTGGGTGTTATTTGTTTACGATCGTTAAAATAACCAACCGCACATTATTCTGCGTTACATAATTTGGATCGGTTGGTAAGCGCGACGACGACGGCACTGCTACTGATGCAGCTGCTTCTGTTGCTACTGCTCATAAATGATAGTCTTGCTGATTCTGGTACTTATGCTCCTGACTGCTGTGGTTATCGACCACACACACTCTCTTGGCGCACATATTGCCATTTCTTCTACAGCCATAAACAAAAACACACGTTCACATGCACACACATATATATGCATACATACAAACATTGATCAAGTTTTTGTAAGTATTTTGCGGTTCTACGAAATCATTGCCATTTGCTACACTTTGCGAGCTTTTAGAGTGCCCCGTTGTGTGGTCATAACTTTGTATTAAGTATTAATTAATACTGCGGTAAGAATGTTAAAGGCCACACACACACATGCCCAAGCACACCCCTTTGAGTCCGCGGGACACTTTAAAACTGTTTAAGTTTTCATGTAGTTTTTTGAAATTATACCCTTTGAAGATTCTTTGAATGTAGTCAAGTGGTTTTCATCATCACTGTGTTAATTATATGAAGTTCTCTATCAAAGGAACATGCATTTCCCTTGGTGAAATTTACGCACCAGTTTGTCAAGCTTGGGTGCGAATAATTGTTAGCGGATATGCAAACAAATTTTTCGCATTTAGTTAGTCAGATTCTGTCGTCATTTCCAAGCTACTAAGGTCGGAAAATTATCGGACAACCGCAAGGATTATCAATGAATATCTGAGAAATTATAATTTTTTTCGAAGTTTATTGCAGACTTCATCGTGATGGATATTGAATGTTGAATTTCCTCCATACAAATAACAATTCAATCCCAAATATCTTCTCTTATCATTTTTAATGCTTGCTCTTCTCTTCTTTTTTCCTTTTCAGCTTATATTACATTGTTTCATAATCGACTACTTCTTTGCTTCTTTGCCTCCCTCTCACTTATTTCTACCTTTACTCCCTTGCTTTATTTCCCGCTGATTTATTGATTTCTTTTTATGATTTCGATATTTTCATAGAATTCTAGTTGGAGGATTGCCATAAAATCAACATTCAGCCCTCATTCAGGCTTCGTTTAAAATCAAACAAATTTTATGATTGCAGTTATAAACGGTCGAGTACGTGGTTAACAAATTGATTCCTAAGGCTATAACACTTCTTTTGTTTTCGGCTTCTCTTACACAATTCTTTTCTATTTATATTTATATTTCCTCAATGCGATACCATCGAAAAGGAGATCGTTGTGAGGCTGCTCGACTCGTAAATTCAAGAGGTACAAATCACGAGAAAATGGTAAAGGATTGAGAGGAGGAAGGACTATATAGAAGTAAAAATAATCTTTTAGCTAAATAAAATAATAAAATAATATAAAATGTGATATTTTGCCGCTTGGAAATCAATTTAGTGACCAATAGCAACAAACGATTGCATCGCAAATAAAAGCCCGCATATTTCTTGCCGTAGGCATAAAGCCGGCGCACAGCGCGGCTGTACCTTCGGGTTTCGCCTCGGTGTTGGGGCATCTTAAAAGAAATCCATCCGACAGGGCTCTGACGATCCATTTTGAGTGCAGTTTAAATTATTCAGCATTCATTTAGAAATTGTTGGGTTTTTCAACGGCTTTCTTGAAAGTGTGCGCTACCATTAACTTATTTGTTACTTTTTCTTTATTCGGAAGTTTGGTAAGCTTTACCTTTTTATCCTAAAATGTTCTCCATACCGTCGTTACACGTACTTTCGTGCCCGTACAAGTTCTGAATAAAAATGAAATGCACTCTCTTTCTTTATCTGGTAAAAAAATTGTTGTTTTTTTTTCTGTTTTTGTTTGTTTCTTACTTGGAAATTTCTAAGATTTTAATATTTGATTTGCTAAGTTTTTTTAGGAAATTGTTATATAAAAGCAGAAAAGGAAGAAGAAGAAGAAGAAGAAGAAGAAGAAGAAGAAAAGGAGGTAAGAGGATACAGAAGGATATATTTTAGTTCTTACTGCATAAAACTAACACCTTTACAACAACACCAGAAACAAAAACCAACAAACGCTTTTGATTATTTGAGCTCACGTGAAACGTGACGTGACAAATGAAGCCGTAGCGTGAGAAGTTGATTTATGTACGCGATGTATGTTGCTGATATTCGTATAAGACGATATAAAAATGGCCACTAAGATGGCGATTAAAATAGGAAATGGCTAGTTTCCATTTTTCCGCTAAAGCCTTTTAACGAGATTTTAGCTTTTTGGAAAAAAATGCATATAAAAAAATTAATATTTAAAATCGTAATCTTTTTCTCATTCTAGGTCACACTGAAATTCTAAAACGTCCAACACGTAAGTTTGCTTCATAATTAAAATTAAATATGTATTTATTAAGACATTTTTTTGGTTTAATTCTTTTTTTTTTTTTTTTTTTTTTTTTTTGAAAAGTGTTAGGGGAAAAAAGTGTTAGGGTTGTTAGGGGAAAAACTAATTCCATAAAAGAATAGTGAAAGCAAACGATACTATAATCGAAAACCGGGTGCATATTTTGTTGACAGTTCAATACGTCCGAAATGTAGTCGTTTTTTCCGAAATGGACAGGTCTGTAAACGAGATAACTACAAACTTCTGCAACGGCACCATTTCGATCGGTTTGAGATCCAAAGTAAACAGAAATCATCAGTTCCCAGACAAGAATCAAGAGAGAACAAGCAGGTATTAAAAAGATTTATTAAGGCACTGCATCCAGCTAAGACGAGTCCTTAAAGCGACAAATTTAAAAACAAATCTATTTTTCGCGATTACAATAATTTTTAATTTATTTCAAATAAATCGTGAATACTGAAATTGCAATGGATTCTATTACACATCCTATTACACATACTCTTCCCAATGAAATCTCCTCAATTTTGCGGCATGTCTCTTTTTCTATTGGCCCGACTATCCTTTCTGAATATCCGAACATTTCATCATTTTGTGATACTTCTTTCCATTCGTTTCTCTTTCGTTTGCTCCTTTTGTTTTCCTCTCGTTTTAAGGGTTTGTTGTAATCCACATACGAGTTTGGAATTACTGTACATTGATTTGATTCAACCCCTACCGCCTTCAATAAGTACACCAAGAAGAGGAATGACGATGAAGTACTAGAAACGCAATCAAAAAAGTTAGAATCAAACGCACGCCTGAACGCCTTCTAACTTTCCTCCCCACAACCAAGTCATACGATCAACACCAGCAACAACAAACCAACCTATTATTCTTGACCATATTGCATAAGATTCTTCGATAAACTCTTGGGAAATAAAAACACCCTCTAGAAATATTGGATATTCAATAGAAACTAAAAACGCCTCATGACCACAAAAATCCTTCCCAACCAGCGACCAAGAAGGATTTGAAACTCGTTACTGCTGCTGCTTTTGTTACTGCCACCACTAATGCCACTTTGAATCGTAAGAAAGGCGAGGTTAAAGATCAAGTCATGGCCGTCTCAACACGACGAACCCCCAAACATCGTAAGTCCAAGTAAGTAACTCTATCAAGCAATAAATCTTAAGATCTTTTGACATTTCAATTTCTTCACTCTTGTTCGCGTAAGACTTCGACTACGAACATTCACCAACAGCGATGACTTTTAAACGAAGAGACTCTCGGTCACCGAGGAATAACTTTAAAAAATCAGAAATAAGCTTGTGGATTTTGCCGAATTCTTTTGTGCCAATAAAAAGTAATAGAAGTGAAAAAATACCAAAAGTAAATTAAAACTTCGACCTGTGGGGAATAAAAAAAACCATCACATTGTGGCCACCAAATGCTAAAAGTTGAAATACTTGGGAAAAGCCACCTACTGTCATTACTATCCATCTCTGTTTTACCACAAATAAGCGTGCTCTCTCTAGAGTTTTGGAAAATTGGAGCTATTTAGTTTGTCGCTAATTGAAAAATATTTATTCTCAAAAAAAATGTTCCATTTAATAAAAAAATTATAAATTCATCGTTTTCTCAATTACGAACAAAAGTTTTCGAGTTCACAACCATATACGACCATTCATAACTCATTTATTTATGGCTCTTAATAATCGCTAAGTTTTCCGCAGTAGCGATATATTTAAACGTTCACCAAGGATTAGCCTTAATTAATTGTTATATTTCTGATTCTCGAGAACGAAAACAGACACTGAAGATGGCACATCGCCGAAACCGGTTTGTCTACAAACCAAATTTGACTAGGGATGACGGAAAATCGTTCCAAATTTTATCAATTTCTGATTCGGTTATAAAGCTATCACTTACCATTCAAATGCAATCTACTCAAAAGACTCACTTAAAGATTGGTACTCACTAAGTAACTAAGTTATAGCTCATTGCAGTATAGTGTACTTATAAAACATTATAAATACATTTTTGCATCGATCTAAAAATTATTTTTTGAATCAGCTCATTATTCACACAATTCAAAAGTTTGGAAAGTGATTTAAAATCTATTCCAAATTTATTTCAAAAGCATTTAGCAAGCATTTAAGATTCATTATGAACTCATTAATATGCATTGACAAGTCGTTAGTATTACATTCATGAGCCTATTCATATAGCATTCATTTAAATGAATAATTTATTTCGCTATGACTTCACCACTATGGATGTCCACACGAAATGCAAATTCATAACAACTAAAATCTGATATTTCGTCACAGACCGATTTTATAAGAGTACTAGAGTACCAACTAAAAACAACAATTACTAAAACCTTTCTTGGAACCAATTACCATTGCGCTAGTTAATTCGAGTCCTTTTCAACACTTTTCCAGATTGATCACGACGCCAGGATATAGAAAATCTGAGTCAAAACAGGGGGGGGGGAAATAAGAATAGAATAGACAACCATATTTTGCATACTTTAAGATAAAATCAAAGATGCATTCATTGGTGCTAGATAGGAAATGGCCTTCTATAAAACTAGTATCAGCGGTGTCTACTGAATAACTAACCTTAGTTGGGTCATAGTTCTTACATTTTAAATTGCAAATGAGTGAGTGACGGCAGTCAGTTTTTCAGTCAACAAATGGCTTAACCTTTCGTCTGGAACTACTGTCGCCGCCAGGTTTATTTAATAGAGAGCTATCAGTTTTGGTCAGAAAAAGGCAAGAACAAAAACAAAGAGGCAAGCCAACAAAACAACAAGAAAAAGAGGAAAAGGCTTAAAAAGCGATCCGCATAACGGCGTGACACCCGTTCTCTGAAGAGGCAAAAGGGAGAAGATAAATTGAGTTACTTGCAGTTATGAAGAAGAGAAATGGAGTTACAGAAGGCTGTTTACGCCTGGGTTTAAAAGAACTCGAACAGGTGAACTCGGTGATGTTGCGATGAAGAACTGCGAAAAATGACAGGCGCAACAACAAGCCACCACAGCCCGGAATTCAGTCAACATTACATTCATTTACGAATGTCATCTGTCAACGAAGAATATAAATCAAATTCAAAGTAACCAACTTCGTTGCTGAAATATTGTATTCCGTAAAGCAAGAAAAACTTAAACAAAAGAAAAACATGTACAAAAACAAAAACAGGAAAACGTTATTTTGGATCTCGACAGAAGAATAATAGATTGAAAGAAAAACTACCGCTATAGATGAAAATTTGATGACCGCCAAAGCAAATAGGCCGTACGAATAAATTTTGAATTTATGGTAATAAACTGAATGAAAGAAAAAGGAAAGGTTAAAAAGTTAAAAAAACGAAAGGAAGGTGAAGCTCATGAATCGCAAAATAGCACCGTATCAATTTCCTCAGAAATTTATTTCATTTCATGTAACGTTATTTCTTTTCTGCTTGATGGTTTGCTCGATTTCTTTTTGACATGGTGTTTTCTATGCGACTTTATGTCATGTTTCTACATGCTGTGATATGACTTATGACATTATGCAATTTATTTATTTTTCTGACGCATTGCGGTATGACTTTGTGCTCATGACGATAATGATGACAATGACGATTTATTTTAAGACACTGATGCTGTCCTGTCTCTTGCGTTCACGTTTTACACATTTACCGAATGTCATTTTGGATACTTTGGGCACTAAGAGAAGAAAGAAAGAGAACTTTATAGAAACGTACAAAAATTGTTTACAAAACCTCTTGGTTGTTTTAAATGAAACTACTGTACCTTGAAAATTTTCTTTAACCGGAAACCCGAATTAAATCATTTTAGATTTAATTAAGAAGAATTTCCGCTAACGAAAAATGCGAATTAAGGCTCTCAGAAAAACAATACTCACTCGTTTATTTCAATTCTTACTTAATTCCATTATGATTTTTTTATTAAGTTTTAAAATACATTAATGATTCTCATCGTCAACACCCTTCACGCCCCCCCCCTTTTTCATAACACATGATATCATAATAAATAAACAAATATAAATCTCCCATATTTCTTTATTTTATTCCCGTTCAAAAAAAGAGACGGAAAACGTGGTGGCATTATCTTTTAATTCAATTTTTATTTATTGAAATATCATTAAAGTTTCCTGCCTGTGATGAATGTGTTAATCATTTGTACGCGTAATGAGTAAGTGAACGCACACACACATACAAACACACACACGTACAAACACGTTCGTATAACACACACGTTTCGCATACAACGACATCACACAACGAAGATAATTGTTACTGCTACCGGAAGTTAAATTTCGATATCACGTGAAAACGTGATAGCCCAACCATCAATTCAATAAACGTCAATCTTTTCCACCAACCAACCCAAAACCAACGGTTTTAATTTACTATTCATACGATATGCGCATTAATTTTATCACCAATCCCATCGTATTACATCAACATCATCATTATCATTATCATCATCATTAATATAACTGTCATTATACTCTACGCCTGTTATTATCAGAGAAATTGTTATTATAATTGTCGGTGTCATCGCGATTACTACGATTGCAGAAATTACACCAGAAAAAAATTCACCGGTTAATTCAGAGAAATATTTATGCCTAATTGTGTTGATGAAATTTATTGAATACTTATTGATTCTATTAAATAAATCAGTAAAGGAAGAATTTAAAATTTCTACAACCTTCTTCTTTTTGAGAAGTAAAAACCATGCTATTTCGAATTAAAATCGTAAACCTAGAAATGTAAAACAACGTAAAGCTTCCTTCTTGCGGAAAAGTCGTGAAAAAATAGTTAGGATCAAACAATTGCGGCAGAAGAAATATTTCCGCATTTGCAGGAATTTGTACAAATTTAAAAAACATTACATAAATTTTTCTGCTACATAACAATTTGGTTTCTCATACATTGTCATTACTTTGATATTAAAATCGATCTTTTCACGATCAATAATTTTACGGTAAGTGTAATAAATACATCGCACGGATATATCTCGGTCACATTTTGACGCCGGAGGATAAATCATTCATTTCGTTTCTCTTCCGATTAAGTAAAATGAATTGAAATAAATAAATGAAAGAATTAATGTAAAGTTTGTATTTTATTTAATATGTACGTTTAACTAAAGTTTTCCCATAAAAAATTATTTCTTGTTCAGGATAAATGAGTTGAAATTTCACGCCCCCTTCCTTCTTCCTTTTTTTTTTGGTTTTTGTTCTCTTCCAGTTTTTATTAAAACCTTTCAATCCTTTCCCTTCAATTGCGTAATAAAAGTTAGTTTAATTAAGGTAGGCTTAATTAAGTTCTGATCAATCCTGATGACTCTTTTCCGAATTAAGTGGAAATAATAAAGCATTATGAAGGTTTATTTTGTCCATGCGTGGTTCATTGAACGTATCCTAAGAAATATATAGAAAAGGAAATTATTAGTTGCCCTCGTAGAATTATTAATGACTTTTTAAACAACCCGTTTAAGGTTTGAGAAATTAACAGTGTTCTGCAAAGGATCTCGATATAAAAATCATAAATTTCAGATATTGTCTAAGAATGTTATGAGCAGCGTTTGCCTCGCTGCGAATTTGTTTGTATAGATTACTGTTACTGCCACTGCTTTTAATGTGTGTGATGGTGGCAGTGGCACCAATAGCGGTGTTATTATAAAATAGAAAAGTATTATTGAAACACTTAGCTTTATTAAAAATTCCTTAAAGTAAGAAAATAAAGAACGGTGGGTCACATAAAGTAAACAATTTTGTGGATCTCCTGCTGCATCCAGAACTTAACGAACAGACATACCTCACTTGATATATAACCACAACAGCATGCAAGCATATACGTCAGACTTACGATTTTAAGGCTACGATATGAATAAAACCAAAGTAAGCTATGAAAACGTTGATAAATTTGGTCATTAATAAAATGATTTTCATGATAAAAATTGATATATTTTTTAAAAAAAGGAGGTCACATTATAGGAGTATTAACTGTACTTCATAGAAGAATGCAATACACACAGGCGGGCATGCACAAAGCCAAACGGAACCGCACGTGGACACGGGACCCACGTGTACCAACAAACGTAAGTACAAAATATATCCTTTTCTTCATTTTCAAAAGAGCATTTACAGGTATTCATAGCCTTCGGTGGCCGTAAAAGAAAGTATAGAGTATAAAAATAAGAAAAGATAGAAAGAATGAAAAGATATCTACCACTATATGAAATTCTTTCCCATGAAGGATATGACACGTTTCTGATTGCAAACAACTTTTGTTTTTCTACTTAAATGCCATACAATTTTTATACTCCATTTGCTCTTTCCTCGTACTCCAACTCTGTTTTTCTATTTACCTCTCCTTCAATTTCGGTAGACAATGTCACTTAAGAGGATATCTACTTAAAATAATATCACTTACGAAGACAAAACAATTTCGACTAACGATTTATTTTACTACAAAATTCAGGCACTATCTTGGATATAAAATCTAGCACTATCTTGGAAAATATTTAGGTTTCTTCCTAAAGATGCTCGATTTAAGAGATATAACTCCAACAGTTTTTACATTTAAAAAAGTATCGCCTTTGAGATTATTAATTACTAAGCTTCAATTATAAAGTTCTAAGAGGCCCAGCAAGAATAATGACCCTGTATAAATACTATTTAACATCCTCAATTAAAAACTGAAGTGTCTCAAAAACAAAAAGCATTGCAGCAATCTAATTTTACAACAAAACACTGTGAGCTTCGATTTTGATTCCCACTTTTACTAACTACTTTTTTACCATCAATTCATTGTGCTTCATCTTCCAATTTTAAATTCTTTTTGAAGTTATTTTCTGGAAAATGATGATTTATTATTATTTTAATAACAGAATAAATATACTTGGAAGACAATTTTTTAAATTGGTGTTTTTCCTGAACGCTTGTCAATAAAACAATTTGTCGGTAGTTTTTATGCTTTTCGTCATTCTCAACACTTACTCTCTCTTTCTCTCTTCCTCTCTATCTCTCTATTTCTCTGTCTCCTTGATTAAAAGGACCCTTTTGTACTTTCTTGTTATTAAGATTCTTTATTAAGATAAAAAATTCGAAATTCATAGCTCTTTAAGCTTCTGCTTGTGAAAGTATCGTCTCCTGAGTAGCAACCAAATTTATACACAACACAACAACAACAACAACAATAGCGGCAGGAGCAAATTCAAATATATTTCAATTAACTTGTCGAAAAACAGCAGACTTGTCAAAATCAAAGCTTTTAAATAATTTATTAACAGCTTAAGCGAAACAATAAATCTCGTTAGAAATGAACTCAAAGGGAATGTCTGTTTTTTACAGATAGAGAAAATGTATAAATTTAAAAAAATTCAAAATATTCAAAAAGGAAATAAAATATTTCGTGCAAAAGAAAGAGAAGAGCCGAGGAGAGTTGTGGTAAAGGGGAACTAATAAATTAGAATCAAATCAAAAATCAAACACTACAAAATGCGGATTTCCTTGGACAAGGATCAAAGAAAATACTCCAATATTGAGTGCAGACGACGACACCAGACAGCAATGACTATTAGCGAATCAGAAGGATAGTTCGAGTGTAAACGTAAAAGAGTCCTTGTAGATCGAAGTTCTTTCGTAAAGAAAAAATTTAATCAAAACTTTTCCATTTCCACCATAAAAAGTTCATTAGGAATGCGTTACATTTACCGTCATACCCACAATTTTTGTTCTCCTGCCTTTTGCCGTTGTTTCTGTTATCTGTTGGTGTTGTCTGGTGTTTCTGTTGCAAGAGATGTCATTACAGGATATCGACTGCTGCGACCTCATCTTGCTATTTCTTAACCAGACAACTTCAACTTTTTATCCCCCTTCGTCATTCATTTCATCCGCGGAAGGTTAGAATTTTTTCGTTGTTTTTAGATTAGCATTAATTTGTTACTTAAATATTAATTCTACTTTAATATTACATTAATTTTATCCATACACAATCCAAACTATGCTCCATTCTTCCATCCTTTCTCTATTCATACTTTTTTCTCATCTCGAATAATAAGACGGTATAACCCATTGGGAAAGCGTTTGATGAAAAATTGAAAACAACAATAGCATTGAAGTTAGAAGTGACAACGTGAAAAAGGAGTGGTAGGATTACAAGCAACAACAACGCTCCATCAAAATATCTTTCGCTCTCCAAACAAAATCATAATTTGGTAACTCAGAAGTATATCGCGAAGGACACCGATGATGTCAAACGTTGACACATTGTCAACTGACTTTAAAATGAAAATCTATGAAGCAAACAGAGTGAAGGTGATGAAAATTTTATTGAAGAATTTTGTTGCCAAGGATATTGCAATTAAAAATTTACAACCATAACAACAATAAAAGAGACAACAGTGCAGACGACAGTGGAACCAGCAATAAACAATACTTGCACCAACGGAACCAGCAATAACCTGCCCAAAACCCTTCCATCATTTTCACTAACGGCGTTTGTCAATGAGTGGGAGTAGGCGATGACCTCAAAAATATGCGATAACAAAATCGAGAGCCGTTAAAATAAAAGACAACAACAATAACAACAACTGCAGACGTAACAAATAACAATGGAATTAATAGGTGACACCGGACCAATCCCAATCACCTTTTTCATTTCCGTCACAGACTCTTGCCAACAATGACAACAACAAACAATCGCAAACAAACAATATTTAACAACATCATCAACACGTAATTAAATTATTTCATTGTTTGAATTTTCAAATCAGGTGGCAGCTCTTTCAGGCTTTTGCAATTTTCAATTTAACCGTTAGCAACCGTCAGAGCCATCTTTGAGGAACCACAATAAATTTCATAATTTGAACAAATTGTTCGTCATTGTTTTTGAGTTTCGTTTAATGGATTACAATTGTTAACGTTGTTATTGTTGTTACTGTTGCTGCTGCCTTTGGTCTTGTCTATGCTGCCTCTTCTCCATTATTTCATGTTTCTCTAGTTACTGCTTTTGCTGCTTGTTTCTGTTGTTGTATGTTGCGTTTTGTTTTGGTGCCGTTTCCGTAGTTATTGTTCATAATTTGATCAACAATCACATACGTTTAATGCGTACGTTTTTTTCGGTCCGCCATTTTGTATTGCAATTTAATAAAATTGCAATGTTTTTAAATCACAGAATATTTTTCACAAATGATCCTGTAGGAATTAATGTATTACAGACAAGGAATTGCATTATCGCAGCAATAAAAGGAACGAAAGTAATTTTGCGAAGGCTAATGTAGATTAAATTGTGTCCAAGCCAACGTTTAAAATGTGTTGCTGGAAGAAAGTATACGTGGTCATCCACGGCAACATAATTTGCTTTACTAAAATTTCGTAAACTCTAGACTGTTTTGCCGTCTAATCTGTAGAGATCGGTAAGATCTGTAAAGTCGGATATTTTTCAATTGTTTGCCAATTTCCTAATGGGGCATGAGATTTTTATACGCACAATAGCTTTGCGCGTTGGTGTGCGCTTCTTTTTGAGTAAGGTTTGCACAATTTTTTATTTCTATAACCCCAATACACGTGCTTTTTGTTTGTCTGCTCGCTCGTCTATTCATCTCTTCTCTTACCCCGCTCGTGTTCCATTTACGGAACAAGCGGCTTGCTCTTTGAATACTTTGGCTCGACTTGCTTAGCTAGCTCCCCCTCGGTGTTGTGTCTGGTTGTGTCACATGATTCGTGTCTGTTTCTATTAAAGTCACGTTGAATTCTGAATCCTGACAACGGATTGCGCTGGGGCCTTTAGTTTTTAATGATTATTCGAAGCATAAAGACACTCGTCACGCTCATTCTCTCACTCGCTCATTCACCCACTCACGCAGCCACTCATTTATTCGCCTGTAAAATGAATTCCTTTTCATAAGGATCAAGCGTAAATTTTTAATTGCTTATCATTCCAACGGAATCCATACCAGGCACGCTGAATTCCGTCAGGCATTTTTCACTCGGTTTCACGCAAGAAAATTTTTCACCGGAAGAATATTTTCAATGCATATCCGGAATCATAATACTATAGGCATCATAAAGGAAGGAAGCGAGTATAACAAAATTAATTAATTGCAAAAATTTTTCTTTCTGTGAAAAAAAGGTAAAAAAGTGTATTTTTAAAGTAACTTTTAGAGGAAAAATTTCTGAGAGAGAAAAATTTTGAAAATGTTGAGATTTTCTAAAACTAAAAAACAAATTCATAGAAATCTTTATCAGTTGAAATAGCAAATTGCTATCGGCCTATTACTTATGTATGTTTTTTTCTTACAGTTTACTAAAACTACCATAAGCGACTTTTCCAAGCAATACCAATAGAATTAATTTCAAAAAATTTCAATTAAAACTTTTCCTCTCAGCAATTAGAATTTCTTATTGGCAATTGAAATTTTGTCTACTTCTACGTCTCGTGTATTTACTGGCAGCAATTAAAAAAACTTTATGTGCGTTCGAGACTATAATTTTATTGAAATGACACTTTTAATGCTTGTTTTTAGTATTTAATTTTTATCTACTTCACATTAAATACAAAATTGAATCTTTCCGAAGTAAAACACATTCATTCGACTAACGAAACTTTCAAATTTTATAAAATTTTATAAAATTTAAAACGTTTTAAAAGGAAGAAGATTTTTAAGTCATGAAAACGTTGTACCTCTTGCGAAATATTATATTTGATAGACCTCATAAAATAAAGAAACAAAAGAGCGCAAAAGAAAAAAAATAAAAACCAAAGAAAGAAGCAAGAGAAAGAACAAAATATATCTAAATGTAGAAGTGCTGCTGAATAATAATTAAATGCAGCCGTAGTCTTAATTTAAATAATTAGAATAAGTGCACTCTATAGACCTGCACACTATAGAGCTCCCAACATTCCTTCTGGTGACGAGAGGGATAGATATAGAAATAGACAAACGCGCGCGAGGGAGAGAAAGAGATGGACAGACTTTAGAAAACTGGCAATTAATTTAATTTGTGGTTAAAATAAATTGACTTGGTCTGCATGTGTAAGCTTTAGAGTGGAAAGAATTGCAAAACTCGTCGCAAATGACAATCACTTTGAAAGATATCAAAATGAAAATGGTATAATTTTCTATGATAGCTGGGTAATAAAAAATTAGAAAAAAGAAAAAACTAAAAAAAATAATTATGGGCAAAAGAACCTAATTTGAAAGTCAGAGAAAAATTGGATGGGTGGCACGCGACTGTACCTGTGAAGCTCTGACACGTCTAAATTTTAAAGAGATTTCTGCCGGAAGTTTTAACAAAAAAAAACGTAATGTCATAAAGAAACTTGTGATAAAGGCATTATGAGAGGTCTAACCAAAATTGATAAAATTATACCGCCAAGGGAAGTAATTTTTTAATAATATCTCAGTCCTTTTCTGCCTTGCTAAGTTGGTTAATCGAAAAAAATCTTGAAATTATAATAAAACCGAATAAAATATTAGTACTTGTATATTTATATATATTTTTTGTTTTAATATTTAATTAAAAACCCCACAAAACCGTGTCTCCAGTCTTTTAAAAACGTCTTCTATCTTTTTCGCTTTCTATGGCTTTACTCCTATTGGACCCTTAAAGCTTATAAATTCGCAATGACTTTAAATTTTTATTTTCATACCTTCTTTATGTTATTTCTTTTGTTCTATATTTTTTACATATTTTATCTGAAATTAAGAAAATAATCATAATAATCGTAATTATAATCTCCGAATGTTGCCCCTTTTTGAAATTTTATTTAATACTAAAAATTTAGTAGGGTCATACATTAAAAATGTTTAAGACTTCTGCGTAATAATTATCCTTCCTTTCCACTTTAGGAATTTTCTTTCCTTTCCTTCGGTTCTCGAAGAATCTTAACTAAATTTTTCTATCGTATCCCAAATCGACTTTAGTATCTCTTTCTCTTCTTAGCCTTTCGTTTGGAATTAGTGCCTTTTTTACTTTCCTTAGAATATTTTATTTAATTATTAGCATTGTAATATTTTTGCAAAATATGGCAGCACCTGTGACGTTCAGTTTATATTTTTGTTTTGAACATTTTATATTTTAATCCTTTCGCATAGTGTTAGATAAAAATAACCCACGATCTTATTCTCCCACCTTATAAAGGCTGGTGGGTATAGATAGCTTCAAGCTTTTGAAGTTATTATAGCTTTTTTTATTAGTGTAAATCTTACATAATTTTGAAGCTTATTCAAAGATGAAAGGAACCCAAAAAAAGCACACCAAAGTATAAAATAACAATGAAGTCTCATCAAGTTATGAAATTTGCACTATGTATTGAAGCTTATTATCATTTTTATTATCGTTAACATCTTTTTAAAATTCTCATATCTTTTATTATTCCAAATAATTTAGGAATAGGAATGTTATGCAATCCAAAATGATTAATATTTAATGTTTGCCTAAAGACAAAAATTGTAATACCTTTAAGACAATGTATTACAACAATTCATCAATTTCATTTTCAACCGCCTCAATTTCAGCCGTCACCGCCACCGCCATAGCCGGCAGCAATAACAATTATAACAAAAACAATTAAAATCACAATTTGAAAAAATTCACAGACTTTCCTCCACACGAATATTGATGATGATTGAAGTTCCAAAAATGTATCAAAACGAATATTTTTTGTTCATACCGAAGCCTCTATTAATTGAAACGCAGTCAATCGTTAGGATGCATTCTCACGCGTTAGCCATCACGTACAATATGGTTTACCTATTCTTGTCGTTATGAGAAGAGACTGTTCGAAAAATGCTCCCATTTCATCGATGACAATTCATGATAAATAAATTGACGATGCTCAAGTTTTTTAGCTCTAAAATAAGTGATTAATATGGAAAAATTACTTTATATAAACAAGTTAATAATTACTTTACATAAACAAGTTAATGTCTGCACCAATACAAACTACATTCGTTAGTAAAAAGGTCGGAATTATCTCAGGAATTATTAAAACTGTTTTTAATGAAGAATTGTCATAGATGATTCACTTAAGATTTCTTCAAAATGTCCATTGGTGGAGAGGAATGTGTTGGAGAGAAAAATGAAGGCTTTCTGGAGAGGAGACCTTCGATTTATTCAAGGGGAGAAGAGTGTATCAATGAAAATTTTTCGCCTGAGTATGTGGTGAGTCCGTCACGATCCTTTTTCCGAAAATTAATTAAAATTTTATTTGATGAAATTATAATGCTCGTGACAAAATTCCAAAATTCATAATAAATTCAAAAATTAATTCTACAACACAAACAGACGAGTTAACGAGGTGTTTAATTTTTATAAAGAGATTGTATGTGTATATATCAGTGATAGATATGGTAAACACGATTTGTTTCAACTGAAATGTTCCTTTATATCAATTGTTATTTAAATTGTACGGATTTCATCAATTAATCGAATTGTTTATGAAGTCAATAATATGAAAAAGTTATCTTTCTCTTAAATGCGACCTAATTTAGACGATGTCATAGCAAAAGTTCTCTGAATACACCTATTTCCAAAAAACCTCCAAAATATATGACAGTATTCACCTCAGGCTTATGAAGCAATAATAAATTTTAACATGACGAGGCTTAAAAAGGATTAAAACTTATGAGGCCATAACGAGGCGAACAGACGTCGGTAGGAAGGACAGTTCTTTCGCAGAGCGAATGACATCACATAAGCCTCTTTCTCCCTCGCGACGTATTCATTAAAACCCTTTCACTGTATGGGGCATTAGAAACCGCATTTATACAACATAATATTACCCAGAATAAACCAAACGTTTTGAGAATACGTAAAAATAATTGCTTTGAGAATTACGTTTTAACTCAGTTTTGTGAATTTCTAGCATAAATTCATTAAATTCCTAAAGATAAAAGGAAATCACAATTAATTGTGAAAAAAAGGATAAGATGAAATAGAAAGTGGATGAATAGATGGAAGAAAAATATGAAGGTTTAATGTCAACTTAATTCCACTGAAGAACATTCCAAACCTCACTCATTTACTTCGCTCAATTGCTTTGACCAGCATCGGCACTCACTGAAAAGCTATAGGAGGATAAACACAATCTGGATTTGTTCTAATTAGAATCGATGTCTTATATTTTACGTGTTCTCGTTAGAGAAGAAAGAAGAAGATACTAGACTGTATCCGTCTATGTTATCATAAAACAAACGTATGCACGACAGGAGTTATTCATTGCTCATGAAATTTCATAGAAATCCCACAGAAATCCTCTTTTCTGATTTCGAGCTCCTTGTCCCTTGTCCCTGGTTCCTGTCCCTTCCCCGTCATAACATCGTTGGGGTTAGGACATCTAATTATTTATTTCATGTTGAATCTTGGATTAAGATTTCTTTCATTGCCAGAATCGTTCTCATCTCCGGAATGTGGAAGGTGGAGCTGAACACCTACAAAAAATTATACACGCACACAATCAACCTCTGAAAAGGATAATTTTCTCCTTTTACAAGTAGAAAATATCCTAAGGATATCGTTATAAACACTCACCACCTCGCGCTACCCCGCCTCCTATAACTCCTTCATATAACACTTCAAACTTTGGAGTGGCGACTTGCTAGAGATGTTTATTTACAGATTTGAACTGCGTAAGGTCGGTTGTGCCAGAAAAAGAAAACAAGAAAAACAAGAGGAAAACGAAGAGAGGATGAGAAAATGGGAGTGGAAGGGAATTAAAAGAAAATCTAGCAGCAGCAATAACTCCTGGATTCACCGCAAGACTATTCCGAAAATTAGTTCGGAATTTGACAAAAAAAAGACAGAGAGTGGATAAATAAGTATTCTTACTTATGCAACATTTAATAACTAGTAATCAACTCACGGTAATCATTTATTAAAAGCGGATACTTTTAAATTTTCTTTTAGTATCCATAAAATATTCATTTGAAAATAAATATTTATAAAACTCAATATATTAAAAAAATAGAAACTATATCCACTAAAACCATAAAAAAGCAATAAAAACTGCCCCTAATACGAAGATATTAAGCAAACAAATCACAAACAAATGCGAAACTTAGCAATTAAAAGGGTCCCACTGGACACAATTAAGGAGTCTAAGAAGGCGAAAGGATGGTAATGACCATTTCTCATATTTACTATTACTATTTTATTTTACTATTTACTATTTATATTTACTATTTTTCTCTTTCTTTGTAAATCCTCTGAACAACAAAAGGACCTGGACACACCAAATCTGAGCGGATATACGACCAAAGCTGCAAAGTACTTAAAAACCGAGATAATTACAAAATATCTATGAGGAAGAAAAAATTCCTTTTCAACATTGCCACAGAATCAGATAAAGGTAAAAGAAAACCAAATAAAGGAGAAGTAAGGAGACGAAAGGGAAGAAAATCCCTCGCAATGGAGGAGCGAAGATTTCGGTTAGGATAGATATGAAAACGGAAGCTGTTAAAATCGGTCTAGCCGAGAGTGGTTGAGACCCTACAGTTTCTTACGGCCATGCGATAACGAAGTATTAATAATATCTTCGAAAAGGGTTCGATCCGTTCATCACCATTTTATACACTTCTCTACTCAAGGTGAGTCTATGATAGAGAGAGGGAGAGAAAGCAGCAGAGTGGCTACTTATACTTTACCTATACTTGGCTGTGGATTGGAGGCATGATATTGGTTCGATTGTCCGGTTTTCTCTCTGAGGCCACGATTTAACGACAAATATTTTCTACCACAAAATTGAATTACACAAGCGGATGAAAAGACGCTAAATCAACATGAGAGTTATATCTGAACCAGAATGCATCATATATTTATCCATTTCCACAGTGGTATCGATTTGTCTGCATTGTACCCTGCAGTTTTCCCCAAAGAGCTGAATAAAGTTATTAAATTATCGAGCGAAAGAAGTAAAATATAATTAATAACGACCAAAATCGGGTAAAAAAGATTATAATGATAACTACGCTAATGAAATTTGAGAAAAATAAGAACTTAAAAGGCAGACAATAAATTTTAGGAAAACGTGCAAAAAATAAGAAAAATGCACCGTAATAAATTTCGCTCCACAAACACAAATTGTAAAATAAAATAAAATAAAGTAAAATAAAATAAAATAAAATAAGCCTAACAAAAGGAACTAGTATAAGACAATTGTAAAGTCTATGCATTGGTCCATTTACAGGAAAAAGTAGGAAAGAAAAAAATGAATTAGGAATGGACCCAGCCTCGGACCCCGAACAAAGCTAATGAACCAAGGAATCAGTTGAACGCAAAAAAACAAATATAAATAAAGGCGCAAAAGAGGATATACAAATATATTTTTAAAAAATAGAATAAATCCTGTAAGAATCGGAAATTTTAAATAAACAAAATGCCCCTCTTGCGCCATTCTTTATTCTCATCCCGTTGCTTTTAGTGGAAGCCCTTAGCAGAAAATGTAGGGAAAATAGGAGGGAGGACGACAAAGTAAATACGTGAAGTTTAATCTAAAAATTTTAGGAGTTTCGGATAAATGCCGACGCTCTTTACATCAGAGACACTCTTTTGTTTACATCGGAGGCGTGTTTCTTTTATTATAATGCATTTGAATAAAAACAGAATGAAATACGGAAAATTATAAATGATATAAATAAAACTAAATTAATAAAAAATGAATACATGACGACGTATAATAATTATTACTCACGTCTCACGGATTACGCCTCCTTCCTTACCACCAATTATTATTCACTTTCACCTCACACGACCCACTTTCCTTAATATCTTTTTATTTCTTGCCATTCATTGCTTGCAATTGATTGCCGATTACGATTTTCTGATTACCCGGCTCGTCACTCGTTTTGAACCAATTCACCAATTCACCAAATATCCTTCACTTTCACTTCGCACTTGTCTGTTTCCTTATTTTTTTATTACTTATCGTTCACCGCACTTACCACTCATTCTCTACCAATTACCAATTCATTCATCCGCTCATCAGTTTTCAATTCATCATTAGTCACTAATTATGGTTCATTCTTCATAACCGTGTTCTTATGGATCGATCATTTTACTTCTGCAGTTTTATGACAGTTTGCATATTTTTTACAATTCACTCTCTGAAAGATTTTTTTAATACTTCTCTCTCTCTCCTTTCTGCTCGGCTAAGTTCTCGATGTTAGCGCACCCATTCAGTGGTCACTGTTTCCATAAAACGCATTTGAGCATTTGAGCGCATTGAGCTTCAGAGATTTAAACGCTTGCTCTTACTTGTTTCCCTCCTTCTAAGATTAATCCTTTGCCTTAATTCGCGAAAAGATTGTGTTTTTTTGAGGTTTATACAAATATTTTATGTAATTTTTTCTTACATTTCTTACAGCTTCTTGCGTTTTAAGATTTCGTTGCAATACTTCTCTCTTACTACGCGCCTCTCGAACTGTCGTTATCTCTCTCACTCTCTTTTTTCCTGTTTTCTATAAATCCGTGAATTAATCTGTTGTATTTAACTTTTTTATTTGACATTAAAACCGCTTCTGACTTAATTTATTACCGTTTCTGTTTTGCTGTCATAGCTGTTATTCCTTATTTCCTTTTCCTTTTCTTTTTTTGAGATAATTTCAACTGTTTGTGAGTTTACTTTCAAGAGTTTTCAGTTCTCGCAGAAATGAATTATGGGTAAATTTTTCTTGTTTTAAATTTGACGTAGTTTTACCCAAAGATTATTTCATTATTATCTTATTTTAAACTTTTTTATTGTTTAATAATTATTATCACATTATTCTTTACACGATTTTCTATTGACAATAAATGAAAACCCCCTACCCCAGTTGAATTTCTAGGAAGAATAACTGCTGGAGTTTCTTCAGCTTCAGCTTCTTCAGTTTTTCAGTTGAATAACTGCTGGAGTTTTTTGATCTCTTAGCGGCAGCGCAATCGACAGCGCAATCTCCACGCTTTCCTCCCTTTTGACTCTTGGAGAATTCAAAACTAGAATCAACTTGACAAAAAAGTTGTTGAAATAGTTGATGCCATAATTATATGGCATCGTTTTTGAAAATAATATCTTGAGTTAAAGGCGATTTGGTGAAATTGAATACTTCAAAGTATTTCAATTAACGAATAAGCCATCGGCGATAGAAAGCCGATAGTAGTCCAATAAGTACGGAATGGACTGGAACGGAAGTGGAATAGCTGGAATTTAGAAATTTATTTATTTGTCTGGCATTTACTTAAAATTTTAATTTAAAATATTGAAACCTATTAAAAATCTGGACTTTAAAGAATTATTTAATTATTTTTCTCTTAAATTGAGAAAGCTGCAAACCACCCAAATATCTCTATGGAAACAGTAAAAACACTACCACCCCTAAAAATTATCACCACCCAAAAACATCATCATTTATACCAAATTGCATTGTTATTCCAAAAAAAAATTTACAGAAACAGCAATAACAAACTTTTTAGGTCTGGGAATCGCTCCACGTTTATCACTTTAAGTAGAATTGATCACACCCAGCTGATTTAGAAAGTAGTTTCCTTTTTTGTTAGCGTTGTTGTTGTTCTTTTTTGTAATGAATACGTTTTATATGCACTTGCTAACACAAACTCACGCACCCACGGACGACTGCTTAGGTTTCAATCAAAGGAAAACTCAAAAAGGTAGCTTCAAAAGGCAATCGCCTCCATTTTGATTTATTAAGATTATTAAATTAAATTAATTCTAGTTTATTTCGTATTATTTGTGTGTTCCTACAAGAAATCACATGTATGGACTTTCATCACAGATTCATCACATATTCATAAATTACTTACAATGAATGACTTACGTAATTGATGGATATGCGTATATTAGAAACCCGTACTATAAGAAAAGTAATATCACTACATCAACAACTTTTTTATAATTTGCTTATAAAATTCTAAAATTCCATCAACCAGAAACGATTAGTGATTAGAAGCTTCTGAAGATAATAATTTTACTACGATCATTATGCTAAAAATTATGTTTGACTTTCCACAAAAAAATTATAAATTTTTCCGGAAATCTCAAAGAAAAAACTATAGTTAAAACTTCAATATTTTTTTCTCTAACTTTTTCCCAACATTCGCGTAAACTATCGTTGTCTTTTACGGATACTCGAGTAGATGAGGGAGAATTTATTGCATTATAAAAGTGTTACTTCTGCCTACTGTAAATGCCAACCGTATTCGAGAAGCGTAATCACTTCCATTCCAGATTGCTCATAAAACTTATTTGGACTTCTACTAGTCTCTGAAACTCTCCGCATTAGTTTGTCATACGAGCTCGCAGCTCCTACGGGTTTATTTCGATATGTGTGTGTGTTGAGGTGTGTGTATGGGTGGCCTTGCGTATGTTGTGTGTGGGTGCGTACGTATGTGTGTTTCTCCCCGTCTGCTTACGTAGTTATTTTAAAAACACATTCATTTTAATTCAAGCAGAAACAAAATGGCGACAGCAGTTTTAAAAAGTTAACTTTTTACTTTTTGCCACGTTTTGCGACATCCTTGACGTTTATCACGCAAAAAAAAACCGAAAAATAAGACAAAAGCCAACAGAAACATAAAAAGAAAATAACAAAAACAAAGATAAAACCAAAAACAAATATAAAAACAGTGATATAATTTTTTCACACCCAATGGAACCACCTTCATGCATACGACCAGCAAGCCGCCATAACCGCACGACACTTTACGACTGAGTAAACGCTTATAAGATCTGAGTGGATTATATTTAGTATTTACGAAATCCTGTACTCCTGTACGGGATCCCACACCCGTAAAATCAAGGCTATATTTCTTCTCCTTCTCCTGGTAATCCCTTTATTTAGTCAAAGTAAGTATGACTTTTATTTTCCTTTTATTACTATTAATGAAAAGATTTATTTTTTCAATTGTTTTTATTGCATTTATATTCAAAGATATTAAATAAAAAAAAATAAGTAAATAATAAATAAAATTATTTATTACTAATAAATAAATAAAATAAATAAACGCATTATTAATAATAACAAAATTATTTATTAGGGTGCAAATGTGTCAGATGAAGATTTTCCATTATGCTCTCATTTTTCCTATTCACCTAATCAAGAATTTATCCACGATCAGAAATTGCTTTTAAGAAACGTATGCAGATATGAATACCTAATATCTCGAAAACCTGAAAAAACCTGTCATTGAAATGTCGATTGGAACAACTCGCATAAAAACTATCAAAAGCTTTCGAAATTTGTAATTTACTTTTATTTTTGTAGAAGAGCTATATTTCACAAACCTAATTCTCTCTAGCCTTGAATTGTGTCAAAGAAATTTATTAAACACATTTGCATTGCATTTCATGGTATTTCAGCGTAATTCAGCCACCTTAGGGGAAGACATTGCTCGTATTACTTTTGCTACAGCTGATTATTCTCTTGCAAGTAATGTGCCGCAAACGTATTCAAATCACGTGTTTCGACAGCATTTTGAAAAAATACACCAGCAAAACTCTCCGTGAAACGCGATACTTTGCCATTTGTAAATGAGAAAGGGTCGAAAATGGAAAGAAAGCTTCGATGTAATGTTACAAGTTATGGTTTTATGTTGCAAATTTCATGCTGGCAAGTAAGTCAACTGTAAGCTGCCATTTTTTTGAAATCACCCCTTCTTTTCTTTCCCTCTCACCCAACTGTGAGCACCCTGGCCTTCTAGCGTTTCGTCTTCACAAGACGACGTAGATTATACTGATCATTCCAAGGGAAAACAATTTTTTCTCTTGATTTTCGTTTTTTCTCCTTCAGTTTTATCTTTTGTTCTTCTTTTTTCGTAAATTATGTTGCAATTTCTCCTTGTCTTTCATGAGATGCCATTATATATTTTATTTGTCTACGTGTTTCGTAACCGCAAATTCCATTCACAACCGTAGCGTATCGTATACTTTATGTTTGGCACTCTTCTACAATACAATTTCATCTTCTTCATTATCATCATGAACGTCATTGTCGTCGTCTTGATCGTAGTCGCTGCTGTCGTCCTCATCGTCATCGACCTCATCATCGTCAACACCGATGTCGTTATCGTTGGCGTTGTCGTTGTCGTTGCCGTTTCAGTTCCTTTTGAACTCGTTATCCTGGCAATTTCAATAATTCTTGTGGTCTTCTTTCGTCTTTCAAGAGGTCTCCACAATTGCGTGATGCACCGCTCCGAACCACTCCGAGAAACCGAGCCAATAGAATTCATTTATACGTCCGCGTCCGTTATTCTTGTGGTCTGTCTCTTCAAACATTTTTATTTTTTCCGTTATTTTTTGTTTCATGGCATTCTTTTCAAGGCATTTCTATGATTTCGTATTTTTATGACTCTCGAGTAGTTTACGTCCTATTGAAGATTTAAGAATGAAATTTATTTGATACTTGTAAATGCTCTAGCCCAGATAGTTTTAACTATGCCGATTTCCTTAAAGGAATATAACTCGAGAATTTTATGGGGCAACCTTCGAAGTTAAGGAGATATAAAATAAATTAAATCAAATAAAAAATCCTGTAATTTGAAAAATTGTTAAACTAGAAGAGACATGAATTTTCACATTGTAATTAATTTATAAAAACGGTAAAATCAAACACATACTCTTTCTTAAGTAACACCCACTTTCTTACAATACCTTCGACTCCTTTGTACTACCAATTCGTTACTGCAATTAAAGTTAATTTATAGAGAATATTTCTATTTTTTTAGATTTTTCAATAAATTGCCATCAATTAAAATGCATCCTCTTGTAAATTCCTCCCGCTATAAATTCACATTAACTTTCCTAATTTTCACACAATTTATAATCAGCAAAAGACCGTCTCATACAATGAGAAGTACTTCATCAAGCGAGTGACTGAAAAAAGCGATTCGTGCTCGTTGTAAATATTTGTCGAATTAAACCATGCCTTTTTACGAAAACCGGGTACTCTGTAGTTAACATTATCCTTTTTCATTAATATGACTCTCACGTAATGTCATTAAAGTTCATTAAGAATAATTAAGGAATTTTGTAAAATACAAAGCGCGGTAGAAGAAACAAAATCAGCTGCTGCCAAGACCCAAACTACAAAGACTCAACAACAGCGATAGCTTTTGCTGACTTAAGAAACATTCCTTTTATTGACCATGGCATTTTCTACTATAAAATCAGCTACAAAAGGCACAAAAAGCAGCATCAGCAGTTGAAAAGGTGGGGGCGGCAATCGCTTTCAATCGAAACGCTTACAATTAAAAGACATCCCAACACCATAGCCATAACAACAACAAAACAACAGAAAATTTCGTACAACACTAAATAAATAAAGAGGACAACAAAATTAGTAGACAGATTTCCCAAAAATTTTGTTAGTCTTTGTCGCTTCAAACCATTACAAAACTTTAATCAGCTTCGACTACGTTTCGTCAATTTTTAATTACGTAATTTTGGCAACGTATCTTGTAATATGAGAGAGAGAGAGAAGAGGCGACTGTAAGACAGAGCAATTATTGTGATAAAGATGGAGAGTCAACGCTTGAGTTAGAACGATCATACCCACTGGTGAACATTAGACATAATACGAATAATAATAATTAATAAATGAAATGAAATGTTTAAACGAATTACTAGAACAAGAAATTTCTTAAATACTGTTGGTTGAATATTACAATTACAGTAATACTATTAGTGTTTATTAATATAATATCATTACAATAATACCATAATATTATTACTCTTACAATAATGTTATTACAATAATACTATTAGTCTTAAATACTATTATGTTGGATTAATTTGTCTTCAAAATATTTTATTGAATAGATATGTTAAAGATTAAGCAAACAAAAATCCAAATATTTCAATCAAATACTGGAAGTGAGAAATGAACAGAAGGTAATGAACATAAGTGTTGTTTCAGTTTAAATGAATTGTTGTTTGCTGCGAGATCTTTCGTTAACACCAAAAAATCCGATTTCGAATCTCGTAAACCAAAATCTCAAAAACATGCGAAAACATCTGTTTCTAACATCATAATAATATTTCACTTTAGTAATAAACTGTGGTAAGGCATCTTAGGTATAATAACTGTATCTGTATTTTCGGGCTTACACTGGCTGCATCAATGGTCAGAACGACAACAATGAAACATCAAATTGCCGACCAAGAACAGATTACTCTATTTATGCTGGCGTCCAATTTTCCGCTTTCAACTCACTCAGTGCGATATTTGAAATAAATTATACAATTAGCAATTGCAGAGTGACTTCACCGCTGGGTAACCCGTAAAAGAATAATCAACTTTTTTGTACTGACGTTCCAGAGGATTAGAAACTTTGGAGAGAGCATCAAAAAGGAACCCTAATTACCTCTAAGATGCTGCTAACGGCTTATGTATTTTATACAAAATATG
Source organism: Physocephala rufipes (assembly GCA_963966595.1). NCBI lineage: Eukaryota > Metazoa > Arthropoda > Insecta > Diptera > Conopidae > Physocephala > Physocephala rufipes. The sequence continues at coordinate 22,469,130 of OZ016505.1, forward strand.
AAAAGCTTGTTTAGTGACAAATATTTTGGCTCGCATTTTAGTGTAAAGCTATCAGTTTCCATCCAAATAATTAGTTTGATCGTTCTTTCATTCCACTAAACTGATAGAAAAGTGCTACCATTATTGACAGTCAGCATGACTGTTTTTCACGGCGCACGACACACTTTCTATGCGTCACGTAGGCCACCTAAAATTCACCTAAAGCACAACAAAAACCAACAATTGATGTACGTCTTTGAAAGACAATGATTTGGAATTAATTAAAACCGACAACCTCTGTAAGAGAAAAAAGGCTTTAACTTGTCACATCCTAATAGATCTTCTTTCTTTCTAAACCTTTTGTAATCATCGACAACCTACGCAATAGATATGTAACTTTTCTATACCATGTCTTTTTCAGGGTTTTCAGGGTTTTGCTTTGTGATTTTGGATAATCAAATGCAATATGGTCACTAACTAATTGCTTTTTTTAGAAAAACATATATTTTGTCCTTAATCTTGATTTGACATTAATAACAATAGAGTTCAAAACTTGATTTATTTTGTTTCTTATTTTTCTCTAGAATATATTTACACAACCTGTCGATCATTTAGTAATACGTTTATCCTATTTAATACTCTATTAGATAAATATCCTCTCACTTCATTTAATATTGATTTGATTAACAATGACTTTGATTAACATAAGTATAAAATACATATAACTGTAAATGGTGACTATTCCGTGACTTCAGAACTACATACGATAGGAAAAAATGTCCAATTGCATAGACTTCACAGAGTTAAAAATATATTGAGGTCAAATGTACCCGCTTACAAACAGAAGTATCGTGAAAACTGAAAAGTGCAGAGAGTGTTATAGAAGAGAAAGAGAAAAGAAACGATTTTTCTTTACGACGACGTATCGTAAAAAATAAATATTTGACAGTTGGTGACATAATACACTACGAATTGCCAAGTAATAATAAAAATTATAGTAATAATGTTTACACATGCTTACACATCAACGCGTTCATCCGCGCTCTCAATCCTTTTCAACAACAAAAACCTTATAAAAACAGCATTTTTTATCATTGTTGCCATCGTAAATATAAACGCATAGATCAAAACTGATTGTAAACGCTTAATAAAATATATGATCATATAAATAATTTCTACTGTTAAACAAGAAAGAAGAAGAAGGAGGGGAAGAAATAAAGAAAGCGTAATAAATAGCACCGTTATTGAATAAATGATGTGAAAATTGTTTGACAAAATGTATAGATACGACACAAGCGCTGACTGGAAGAAAACAAAGAATTCCGCGTCTTCATCATCGTTTTCATTATTATCATCACTCAAAATTGTGAAGCATGAATTTGTAACGTTAAAAAGAAATCACGCTTACTTTCTTTACATCGTTTTCATTCAAGCCATTTAAAATAATCAATTCAATACTTGGATTTTCGAGGGCGTGACGATTTAGCAGCGATTCAGCAACAAATTTTAGATGCCAGAAAATTACCAGAGACGGGCCAATCTTTTTGTAATTTCGCAATTTCGCAATCGACTTCACCAGATGACAATGACCATAAAGTAGTCATTATCAAGGCTTTACAATTTTTGTTGTGGTTTTCATTAGAAAAATTTTATTATTACCGACTGAGATGTCATTTGAGACTAGATTTGCGGTCACCAAAGAATCAACAAATAAAATATACTTACTATCCACAACCAACTGCAGTCCTACCTGCAGATTTTTTTGCACATTTTGAAAAACTCAACACATTACCAGTAATGGTTATTACTTCTAAGTTTTCTCATTTAATTTTACTTCCTTCCGCTGAGTACTTTTCATGAATCCATTACATTTAATTTTTTCATAAAAATCTTATAAAGTTGGCTACCGAGTGGTGTCCATTAATTTAATTTTCCTCTTGAGAAGTTATGCTGGAAAATATTTGATGTAGTGAAGCAGTTGCGTTGCGACATTAGCATAATAGCGGTCGTTCAATTCGAAGAAAAATAACATTTTTTTGAAAAAAAACGCAAAGAATTGAGAGGAAAAATTTACATAAGGTCTGCTAAAGAAGGGACAATCGGTGGGGAAGACGTATAGAAGAGACTAAGGTGAAGGAAAACGAAACTGCGAGACCTGCAATGAAGCGATGGAAGGAAGCAGTGAAATATAATAATGAGAGTGAAAGATCTTCAAAAAACGTTACAGTTACGGTTATTGCCACCAATACTTTCACAACGTTGACAAGTGTTGCGCTGAGAATTTGTTACAAATTAAATTGCGCTAGAAAGCAATGGTTTCATTCAATTTAGCCTATATTTCATTACTGTTGTTTTATTTGCACGAAGAAAAGTGCAAAGGAGAAAATGAAATGAAAGAAGGAGCGACCTCTTCAACAGAATTATTAAAAAACTTTCGTGATAAATTCAATTTTTTTCTTGATGTTAAAACTGCTAAATTAAATACTTTGTGCCGAACAAACCTGCGCGTAATAACAAATTAATTATTACTTTGTTTTATTATTCACTCATTTTTTTGACAACTTTCAAATCGCATTAATCTGTGTGTGTAATGAAATGGAAGCTTTCCAACGGTTTTATTATGTATCATAATAGAAGAAAATTGAATCAATCACAACATACACTCGATACTACGTGTCATGATTTGCCCTCGTCAAATAAATGACAATTAATTGTTATAACCTATTAGTAATTCGGGTTGGTTAACTAATAGCTACTACTACTACTACTACTGGTACTACTTCGGCAGCCATCAGCAATGCCCTTAAGGCAGATCGTTTATTATTCAGGGATGAAATCAGGCATGGTTTAGAAGAGCTTTTAGAATACATTAATTATTATTTTTTAATTATTGCTCAAATTATTCAATTTATCAATAACAAATTTTTATTGTCATTAAAATTTTCTTGGAAGAATTGTTACGAATTTTTAGGCAATTGTTGTAAAGTTAATATTTATTTTATGAATTTGTCATGAATTTCATAAATCCATTCATTACACTATTTCTGTGATTTTTACAATTTTAAAATTTCCTTAGGACAGAATACTTTGTGTTGAGAAAAATTTGTTATATAAATACATTTTTTTTCCATTCTGAGAAATTTGGATGTTTTAGTTTTTAAATTTAGGGTTTTGTGCCGGTCCAAATTGGCAAGTTTTGAATCATAAATTGCCATCAATTAACGACTTTAACAAACACAAATCACACACTACACGCGCGCTAATGAAACGTCATGCCTGATTCTTTTATACTTGCAGGAAGGCGAATTATTATCAGGACGCAATCTATGTCATCATTATTGCTGCCGTAAACAGCTTTTGTCTATTAACTATTTCATAAACGCAAACAAATTAGAAACGACAATAGGATGTCTGTGCCTGAACAGGTGCAATGTGTATGTGTGTGCTTGTGTGTGTGGGTGTGTATGTGTATGTGTATGAGTGTATGTGTGTGCTTGTGTGTGGGTGTGTATTAATGAGTGTATGGGTGTGCGCTTCAGTATAATATAAACGAATACGTTTAAATTTTGCATTAAATGTTTCCCATTTTGCGATAAAGAACAATAGCCGTTGGTGTCGACAAATTAGCCTTACTATAATGATAAATAAAACTAAATTTTAATGAGCATTTGACAAATTGACTAGAAAGCTGCGACATCTTTAAATTACATACATATTTATACATGCAAACGTGCACTCACACATATCGGCACACACATACAAACAATTTCATATAAAATAAATGTTGCCAGATTTAGACTTCAATTCAAAGTGTTTAACTGAAATTAAAGCTTAACTTATTGTTAAACAATTCAGTTTATTTGAGGTAAAATTAAAAGTTTATATGAAATATATATAAATTTATATTTATTAAATGTATGACTGCTTTAATGGATTTTTTAATAAAGCATTCTTTGAGAAAGAACTGAAAAATAATTGCCAATTAAAATAATATTGTATTAATTTTTTTCTCCATAATATTTACCGAGATTATAATATTAATGTCCTCTTACGGACTCCCCGTAAAAGGAGGACACATTTCTTTTCTTCGATAATTTTTTCGAAGGAAGAATGAATACCCATTTCTTTTCATCCCTCTAGCAAATTAACTATAAAAGTACATTAAAAAAATTAACTAATTTTTTAATCCAATTAATTCAAATGATTATTTTCCTGATTGTTTATTTTGTAACGGAATGTAACAAAACTTTTCGTAAATGCGGCAAAGTAACCCCCACTCAGTCATTCAGTGAAGAGAACAAACCTCGGAAATCGTCGGAAGACTTCATGTAAAGTTTTCTTCTAAAAACATGCCGCCTTCTCTGAACGCGATTCCATTTCTTATTCTCCCTTTTCATTCTCCTCTTCTTTATTTGCTTCTTATTCATTTGTTCTTCTCCTTCCGCCTCCCCCCTCCCCATTCACCGTTATCAAACAATGTTAAATTTAATTCCTTGAAATTTTCTTGATAACAGCTGTTGCTCCGCCAAAGGCGACATTTTGTTACTTCCGTTCGTTCGTTTGTTTGCTTGTCAGTTCATTCCTTCGCTCATCATTTTTAGCGGGTTCGAAACTTTAACGGAAGTTAGGGAAAGAGGAAATTAAGGATATGCATGGTACCCTGAAGGATTATGTATGGCAAAAGAGAGGAGGGGGGAGAATGACACACAGAACAATAGTGGCAGAATTGGCAAACTGTCATGAGTGTGCGTGTGCGTGTGTGTATTTTTTAAAGGAATGTTAAAGGAAACGTGCATGAATGCAAGTGTTATGTAAGAGTTGAATGAAATTGAAGAGAAAACTAGAAGGGAAAGCGATGAGAGCGTATGCATCCTGCCCGTCACTTATGATACTTTAATGTTATTCTACTTGTGCCATGCTTTTTTCCTTGTTTTCGAATTTGTAGTTGTTTTGTGTTTGCGGTAAAATTTACTTGAGTTTTTCCTCACCCTTTTATCTCCTTCATGTTCATAAAAATTCCCTTCTTATTTCGATGTAATTATCATAATTTCTTCAAATTCTTTAATTTTTATAATTTTTTTCCCGTTATTTGATTTTTCCACACCAACAAAAACGTGAAGATCTGGCAACAGCATGCGGTGGAGACACTAGTGGGAAGAGGGGGAAATCTCTTCGAAGACGGAAATGGCTCGAATTCGAAAATTAGCATAATTTAATACAAATTATGCAGGTGTCAATATTTTGATGAGAATATAACGAGCGTTGTTACCTCCTTCCCATCCCCCCCCACGCAACCGTCTTGCAACCATGCAAACACTTACCCCTCTCTCACTCTCCTTCCATTTTTGTTTCTAAAACGCCTCTCTTTCTCCTTCTCTTTCACTCCTCTTCTCAATCTTAGATCATAACTTAATTATAGTCGTATTTCATTTTATTTTATTTTTACTTTTTGAAAATATCCATAACGTCGATATTGATTTTTTCTTCTTCTTCTCCTTTGGTTTTGCTCAGGGTTTGTTTTTCTGAAAACTTGAAATTATTAAAAAGTTTTCATTTGTTATCAAGTTTGGTGCGATACAAATTTACAACAATGCTGGTAACATGTTGTTCACTTAGAGAAAAGACATGACTCGTCGTCGGTCGTCATATCTTGCAGTCTCTTCACTTCGTTTCACTTCCTTCCGATCAAGTTTCGCTTTAGAAGACTTTGTCTGTGGTTAAAGATAGTACGAAACCGCTTAGCGCTAAATATGCGAAGCAGGACGAAAATTTGAAAAAAAATTTACAATTTGTTATAATTCGGCGTAAGACCACTTCGCAGCTTAACAAAGATTACACAAACACCAAAAAAACGAAATCACAGAAAACGATAAGAAAAATTGCAGAAACCGTTAGAAAGAGAAACTTTTGTTAATTATTATGTATTCTGTTCCTTTTTTCTGGAAAGTTGTCCACCCTTGTTCTTTGTCCTACTCCAATTTCTTCTTCTTCTTCCTCCTCCTATTCTCCCTTTCATCTCTTCACCCCTTTGGTAAATATTCGCTGTGGTGACTAACAAATTGCTCAAATATGGAGCAACCCACTACTGAAAATTTATGCAAAACTCATCACAACTGCAAATTGTCGCGACTGGCGGCTGAAGAATTTTACAAATTAAGAGCTGCACAAAATACCTGAAAGGCGCTTTCGCGACTCAAAATATTACCTAGAATAAGGCGAAGAATGAATTCGCTTGCTGTCAGATTAAACATTTATCGAGAATAGAGTCCTTTCTGCCCTCGAATCAAGACTCTGCTACCAACTACTAAAGTTACTAAAACGTGATACGATAGTAAAACATCTGCCGCAGTTAACGACGAGTGAAAGCAATAAACGAATAACACAAATCACACGAATGACACTAAACAACATGAAATCAATAAAATAAATGCCACGAATGCTACGACCATAAAGGATGCCTCCATGTTTATGACAAGTCCAAAAAATAGTATTTTGACATTTCGATTTGAACTTTTTGACACTTTGGTTTGATCAATTTTGACATATCTTTCCATAATTTGTAATAATTTGTAATGCCTTTGTTTTGCGTTTGATTATTTGGTTAGATGTGCTTGTTGTTGGTGTTCAGACGCTCTTCAGTAGACTTTTCAATTTCTTTAGGACATCTTCGTCATACTTCGTATCATTAAGAAAGCTTAAACGAAGCACGCAAGACATGTCATTATGTGACGTTTCGAAAGGAATATTGAATGAAATTCCATCACATATCCCAAATGAAATGTTCGACTAATGTGAGTGTGTATGTGTATTATTGAATTTGTAATTTTATCCATCTTCTCTTCATTATTTTGTTCGCTTTGATTGGTCACTCTATCAATTCGCTCTAGCTGCAATATATTTGCCTTAATATATTACTGGTTATTTGCTTTTTAATTTAGGCCATCAATCAGGACAACAAAACGAAATTATATATGTACATATGTGTGTGTTTATGTTTGGACGGAATTGTGTGAGTGTGATATGGGTTACCGAGGGTACTTGACTTACACGGTAGGAATGAATTTAAAAGGACCAACCAAATAAATTAATAAAATTTTGTTTGAAAATATTTAAATTTTAAAACAAACTAGATCAAAAAATTTTGCAAAAATATGTTGTATTACTTTGCTTAAAATATTTTGAGAATTAAATATTTGTTCTTATAGTGTCGGAATTAATAGTTTTGCTGATACTAACTTTGAAAATTTTACTTTAGAAAATTTATTTCTCTCTGGATGATTTTCGCACAGGCTTTTTGGGGTATACGAAACTTTCGAAGTACGAGTACGTGAGCTGTTCTTGTGGGCACGTGGGGCATTTCTCTTGTGGCGCTTGATGCGAAACTGCCGTTAATAAATTCACTTACGTCAAGGTAATAGATTTCCATCCAAATAACTTATTCTTTTTCTTCTTGTCCTAGCTGTTGTTGTTGTTTTCCTTTATTTTTCTTATGCGAATACCTTGCCACGTTAGTCCTCACTCAATGTTTCAAACATATGGAATAGATTTAGTGGCATTAGGGCTTTTGTGTAAAGAAGGCTATGGTTTCTGTTGACCCAGTTGCATCCAATTTGATCAATTTACTAGAAGTTCCATATTTTCCAACCTCGTGATGTTTAGCATATGTTCTTTTTCTTTTACCCAAAATAGCACTAACAATTTATAACAATGGTTTAGAATTAAAAAAAATTTGAAAATTATACTCTGACATCAGTGGTAGTAACAACAACAACAGCTCTTCCACGTCAACAACAACAATTATTATTAATACTACCTCTGCTACCAGTACTACTACTACTACTACTACTACTACTACTGATACTACTTTTCTACCACTACAAAACAACAGGGACAATCAACCAATCAAACAACATGTTGTTATACCAAAATCCTGTGTTTCGTGTATTCACGTGATATTTGAAATATATAAGAAATATTGGAAATATCTAATAAGAAAAACAACGTCACAACAAATTCAATTATTTAATTTCCATTCAAAATTTCTGTTCTTTTTTACTTTTACTTTTATAAAAAGATATTCCTTTGAAGTTTACTGAAAGTGATTTATCCACAATGAATGTCAAATATTTTACAAAATTACATTATACATCAAATTGAAAATCTTTAAAGATTGCTAATAATTACAATAAAGGAATTTTGCCCATGAAAAGATTAAATCATTTCAAGAGAAAATCATATCAAGAATCCATACAATTATTGCTTACAATAAAATATTGCATTCAATAAAACTCAATTTTGTCTATATGATTTCCACTTAAAGATAATATTTTTTCCCTTAGAGAAGAATTATAGCATCCCATCATCATAAGTTTATCTCGTTGAACTCTTCTCCATTTCCTCAGTCTTAATGTTATTTTTTTCTCGGTTTTCAATAAATTGTTTCTTCTTATCAAAAACTTGTTTAACGAAAATCAAACGAAATCGTCAATAACTTTCCAAAAAAGTGTTCGACTCACAAAAAAATCACGAATATATCGCTCTGCTCATCAAAGTTTCAGCAATATCCAACTTTTTTAAAAACTCAAGTTTCGGCAATATCGAAGTTTACCACTAACAAAGTTTCTCAATGGCGTTATCGATATGAAATTACTTTAATAGTAGTGAAATATGAACCAATTGACCCATTTTCTCAAGGCGTTGAGAAGATCAAGAAGGCAAAACAACAGAGAAAAGACAAAAAAATCGCTTTTATCTGGGATTGAATATAATTTCAATAAGTCCAGTAGGCGAAACCAATAATAATTTATTTTGTGCTATCGCTTAACAAAAATTATTTTAAGCCTTTCACCTGCTTCCAACTGCTTAATCAATGCTGCTTAAATTTTTGCCACGATTTCGATTTTTCGACTCTCCGGTTCCTTTCTGTGTCTGCCTGAAAAATGGTTTTTGATGGGTGAAATTTTTTTCATTGTTAAGGCTGTTGAATTATAAAAGAGGGCTCATCTCTAATCCTATAGTTTATTCGCCAAGCTTCTTTTTGGGTCCAAAGTATTTTGTTTGTTTTTCTTTTTCGGATGACCTTTCGATATATTAAGATAAAGCGCAGGTTAATACAAAAGGTCTTCTTTTTGACCCTTTCTTTTTCAGCACATCATAAGCATGCACGATACACGCGCTCATATACATGCACACACACATATATATACTATTCCCAGATACAAGAGACAACCCTTAGAACTTCTATTTGTGATGCCAAAGCCACGGTTCAAAAGGAGTTATAAATTCATTTGTATTTCACAAAATAACGGCACATTTATTTTTATCTCATTTTATTGTTGTTGTTGTTGTTATTATGTTATTGTTATTGTTATTTTGTGGAGGAGAACAAACGGGTAGAAGAAATTGAAAGTCTTGAAAAATGTTTCCATAGAACCAAATTGTTTTTAAGATGGTCAATACTATCTCCGCCGTGCTTTCTTTGTTGCTTTTTCTCTTCACTATACCCTACACCTGTGGGGTACGTATTAAGTTTGATCTTCCGTTTGTAGCGCATCAAAACATTGCGTGGCGACTACGAAAGGGTATACATGTAATGGCTCAGAATCATACCCTTACACTCGTTCGCCCATCTGTCTAACCGTCCGTCCGTCTGTCTGGCTATGTGCCTGGTCTTCCAGACAAGTCTGCCTGCCTCCAGCCTGTCTACCTGGAGAAATTTCGATTACTGGAGAATGAAAAGATGCATGGTCATGAAATTTGGCACAGGAATGTGGCGCTATTACTATATATAAACTGTTCACAAAACCACACCCACTTCTGTGTAGTTAAATTTCAACGTTTGTAAACGTTTGAAGTAAACGTAGTGGCGCGCTTACTTTTTATGAAAAAGTTGATGAAATACAAGTTCTTCTAATTGTGAATGCTTTTAGAAAATTTTAGTTTACGAGTTATGGAAACTAAGTAACAATCAAGTAAAAACTAATTGGGAATAGAAAAATAACGAGAAAATTATTTTCCTTAGAGGAGTAAAATATTCTCAATTGTTTCAAAAACTAAATATTTCAATTATATTTCAATTAATTATATTTCAATTCATTAATATTTCTTATAATATTCACTTCATAGTTTCGTTCTCTTTAACTTTTTCGCTCCGAAACTTTTTCAATTAAAATGCTAAAACAAAAACAAAAGAGAACAAAACAATGACAGAACCGTTATGGTAAAATTGACCGGAAATGAAATTTATGTACCCGTAACTCGGACAGAATCGAAACGGAAATGAAAAAGATTATTTAGATAATAAAAATAAAGTGAAATAAAAGTTAAACAAACTTCGTTGTTTTGGTCGATACCATTATTTTTTTTATTTTAATAGCCAGTTATTACCGCCACGGAAATCAGAGATCAGAAGAAATAATTTTGGTTGCAGCAGTTTCATTTTAATCTGATTCTGTAGTTAGTTGGTCATTCTTTCAAAGCTCATCATCACCATCACCATCATCATCACCATTGGACACCGTTGGGAAAACTCAGTCGTTAGAAGAAACATTTAAGGAAAAATTTAAAAAGAAACTAAAGGAATTAAACTAAAAGACCTAAAGGTGAAATTATTACCCCTTCACAATCGTGAGTTTCAATTACGCATGAATCCTCAAAGACTTGTCGTAAATGATTCCAGTTTAGCTAAAACTTTTTAGAGATATCTGTATCCTTTTCCTTCTGAAACTCAAGTAGAATGATTCTTCATATTCGTCTGTTGACGTAGACAGATTCCTTTTCCTTCTAAATTTCTGGCAATTATTCTTTATTTTCCCTTCCTATGATATATTTTTTTACTCTTGAGCTGTCAAAGTTTTGACAGTGATGACTAGAGACGAGTCCTTCTTATCGTGCCACAATCCTCTAGCGGAGGCAGATCCAACTCGCACAAGCACAAATCGACTGCTATGACTCTTTCGTTGACTCTTTCGCTGAAGAAAACAAAAATTACGAAATAACTCTCATAACTCCAAACATTACGAAATAACTCCAATATAATTAGATATTCTTGTAGAACAACAAAAAGAACAACAACAACGGCAAATGACGATTTATAAACCTGATTATTGACTACATTATTTTTGGAGTTGCAAGTTTATGAAAGTCAAACATGAGACACATAAATAAATGAATGAATAAATAAACGACTAAAAGTAAATGTTGGCAAATAAATACGTGCGATTTTTTAAATGAAATAAAACAATTTCGAGGGATCGCTAAACCAAATAAAGAAACATATGGGTTTATATGTTGAGCAAAACCGAAAGAACTTATTTGCCACCTTAATATGAAAGAACTTTCTGGTAACTAAAGGTCGTGTTTCCTGAAATTTGGACGTAAATGGAAACACTAATGAAACATGCATCTATTCGAGTTTAAACCAATAAAAATTAATTAAATTTCTCTGCGCAAAATCCAAACATTATTTCTTTGTACCAAAAGTCCAAGCTGACAAATTTTATTTCTGTTTGTTCGAAAATATCTTCAAAAAGACATACAAATAATCGTTTTACAAATAAATGACAACAATCAATTCAAACAGGAGATTGACTTGTGATGGTGCAATAAAATCAGTTGTATCTGTTATCTTATCTCGTCGATTATATAACGATAAATTAATCATGACGCCATTCCTCCAAGCAAAACAAAGAAACAAAAATTAAGTTAGCTTTTTCAAAACCTCTTTACCTTTCTCGTTTGCAGAAATTACTTTTTAATCCTCAACTGATAAGAATCAGTTTATAATCCTTAACAGAGCAGAAGGATCAACAAAAACAAAATGCAAATTAATGGAGACAGGAAAACTTGTAACTGAAAGCATCCAACAAAGACAAAGCAATCGAAGACGTTACAGACGGACAAAACAAAGAAGCAGAAATAAGAAGAAAGAAAAGAGAGAAGCCAACCAATGGATGACAGACGAAGCTATGAAATTCAGTTAGGAAGTCAAGAAGTTGACCCCAGGGTGAAATTCGAAAGAGAAATATAAACTCGATGAAGAAGGCTAAAGGTTTGTCGAAATTCCTCAACTGGAAAACTTGTTAAATTATTATCAAATTTAAAAGAGCAATCAATGAATGGCAGGGCTTAAAATGCCAACGATATAATACAAATAAAGTGAGATGAAAAGAGATGAGATTGTGAAAGAAAGAAGAGACAATTGTGGGATTACAGTTTGAATTTAAATAAATGTTTACAGTTTTTCGGGTTGTCACCAACAAGGAATTTTCCCAAGGATTAAGTTGAATAAATAATGCAAATCTATAAAACTGAAGAGGATACCTATTTGGGTGAGGGAGTGTGCGTGTGCGTTTGGTTATTTGCTCATCAATTTTTTTATCGCATCTATTCAGCACAAATTATTAAAAGATATGTTCGATCGACTCAACCGGCGCTCCTGACGCGGTGTTTTGATAATTATATACGATATGAAATCTATATCGGGCATTCCGATGAGCCTGTCAAGGTCGTGGTCAATGTGAAGCTTTAGCTTTCGTTTGGCTTTCAGCCTTCTGGACACGCGACAACGACTTTTAAGTCGTACGACGCTGGCACTAAAGAAATACACTTTGAGTTTTATATTCATATCACAGAAATTTATATAAAAATATTGCACCAAACACACGATTTTATAAAATAAAGGCCATTAATTAAACATAGTACATTATTGCCAACCTGTCATTAATTATTGCACTCCTTGCTTTTTTCGCTCTCCTTAAATAACTAAAGCCAAAAATAAATTATATACAAAACCAATCTAATATTGCGAAAATTTCGAATGAAAACAAAAATTTCGGCCTTATTTAGACGCCATTATACGGAGTCGTATTTTTGTGAATGTAAAAGAGATGAGAATACGATAAAGTTTTTAATTGCATTCAGTATTTTATCATAACAATAATAATGTAAAGTTCATTAAAATTTACAATGGATTACCGTGCCGTGGCAGTTCCAGGAAGGTCTGCGTTTGCTAAATGCAAACGTACAATTACCGACCGTGAGACCGACGAGCAAACCGTGAGACCGACTCAGGCGTGCCGCAACATTAGCTTAATCATATTTATATTTTTTTTTCTTGCACGTATTTGCCTATTTTAATATACTCGTATGACAATCGGCAACCTGAGTAACAACAACAACAGCATTAGTGGCAACAAGAGCAACAGGAGTAGAACAGCAACAACAACAATACGTTATAAACGAACGTAGTGGCAATCGCAGCATGCATAACATTTTGTTTTCCGGTTTCTAAGTTTTTCCTTCTAATCTTCAACAAGGCTGCCAAATAAAATTATGGCAATACCGCATACATAAGCATAACCAACAACAACAATAATAATAATAATAGCAACAACAACAACAGCAACAGTAAGGGCTTTATGCGATATTTGCTGTTCTGCAGATACGTAATGAAACAAAACAAAACCAAGTAAGGTCCTTCGATGCAGTTTTCACGGAAAACGTTGATATTTCCCAAAAAATAATTTATTCGAATAAATTATTGCAATGTGAAAAGTTATTACACGAAATTAAAATGTTTTCAGACTTTATTTTTGAACCAGAGGATTATAAAAAATCATTCTGAAAGTTCACCTCAATCATAAGACCCACAGCCCCCTCTATGGAAAGGGGTGGTGAACACCTCCCACACTCTTCTCTACCTCATATATTGATAAGGCGTTCACTTTATATTTCAATCAATTAAATAATTTCAGAAACTGAAAGGAATAATTTTTTACGACTTATGAACAAACACCTTTTTTGTGGTTAAAGTAATTATAATTATTTTTTGCTTCGCAAATATTATTATAATGGAAATAATTTTCCGCTACAAAAAAATTAATTAAATTTGAAGTTGGCAACAATTAGGAAAAATCAATATTTACCAGAACAACAACATCAGGAAAACTCATTTACCTTGCCTACAAAGAAAAAAACAGACACATAAAAAAACTATTACCCTCGCATTCTCACTAACCGTTTAGTTATTTCAATTATTTGAATAAAAGTAATTTTACGTAAATAATAATGAAATATGAATTTAATGAGCTATTAGTTATTAACAGTTAACAGTAACTTTTTTATTCATAAACAGTTTTTTTGATTTTCCTTTATTGATAATTTTTTGTTTGCTTTTGATATCATTCTATTTTTGCAAATTCATTTTGCGGCATTTTCTATTAAAAAACCAGAGCCTTTTTAGGGCGGCCTGAGGTAGCCTAATAACCATGTAGTTAACCTTTATGTTCCTGAGCAGGTACCCGGGTACCTTTTGCATTTTCAATGCATCATAACTTCAATTCTAAAAGTCACAGTTGCACAAACTTTTGTGACGTCTCCAAGAAAACAATTTAGATTATGTCATAAAATTTTTTTACTATATATTTTTAGATTATCTTCACAAAATTTATGATTTTGTAGCATTACCCCTTATATACCTGAGAAGGTACCCGGGTACTATTCAATACACTTTACTATAATTTTGATTAGTTAAACTTTAATAAAGAATTAAAAATGCTTATAATTTATAAAAATTCATAATTTACATATGTCCATTATGCTATTTACATATATATGGTTCTTATTCACGACATACATTACATACTGAAACAGAAATAGAGTGTTCATCACATGAAGGTAATGAACATTTGTTGCAGGATTTTCTAGTTTTTCGTTGCTTATAATGCAAGGACCTGCATATATGACAACTGCCTACGACAGGCTTTCTGCCAGTAACTCGTGGAGGACTATTGGTAAACGGTGTTGTCTTTCCCAAGGCACGTCCTAGCACAAGTTCCATGCAATTGCGAATGTCGCGATTTGCAACGGCTGTTGCGTTACCAGAGCGGTATTCGATGTTTGATTTGCATAAATCTGTTCCGAGCTCTTTGAGGAACCATCGCCGTCTATTTGTGTTTTTCATTTGTGGATTATTTTCAATAAAAACAATATATGCTGCCAAAGCTGCAATATAAATCATATTGTAAAACATTGCTAGTGGCCAACGATTAGTCCTGCGTTTGACTGTGTATTCACCTAGCATATTATCCATCGTATCGACGCCACCTTTTGTTCTATTATAATACGAAATAATTTCTGAAATCCAACTGATTTGTTCTTCTTTGGAACATAAGAACATAGAGTGCATAATTCTGAGAAGGCAAAATTAGTGGAATATACGATTCTATTTTTTGAAGCTTTCATGGTAGAAGGCAAAAACTTTTTGTTTTTTCTTACTGTGCCAACTAGAGTCATATTCCATGATTTCAATACTTCAGCTAACGACAAACTGGTGAAAAAATTATCAGTTGTGATGTTTCGTCCCGAATTTTTATAAAATGATGCCAAGTCTAACACGACATGTTCACCTACATTAACTTGCCTCTCACCGTCTACTGGTTTTCCTGTGTAGATTTTTCCTTGAAGCGGATACGCGCTAGTAGCATCACAAGCCCAAAAAATCTTAATGCCATACTTTGCTGGTTTTGAGGGGATGTATTGAGTAAATCGTGTACGCCCCCTATATGCAAAGCCCTGTAGGCTTTTTAAATATATATATTCACAACTTCCAATTTAACAAAAATGCAAAGAACATTAAATAAAAATTATCTCTTTCATTCAAAACATCTGTTACTTTTTCGCGGGAACATAAGTAACGGTAAATCTATGACCAGTATTGCAAAAATCCACCAAAAAGTATTGTTCGCTTTACTTTTTGATTTATTTTTTGTCAAACATGCCCACAATTTTTTAATAATATATTATTTATAAGTAGTTGCAACAATTTTCATTCAAGGTACCCGGGTACCTTCTCAGATATGATAAGGTGTTTTTTTCTCAGGAACATAAAGGTTAAGCAATTCGTGTTCGAAACTTTGTGAGAATATAAAATAATTTAATTTAGTGAATGAAGGACATCTTTAAATCTTATTCGATCATGCCTGATTCGATTCTTATTCGCCTACAACGTAGTTCCGCATGAATAATAAATTCCTATCGCGGTTTTACTTATGAGAATGGTTTACGTATAATCACGTACTCGTCATTTTATATTGCTCTCGTTACGGTTTATAGTGGTTGCTTAGCTGTATATGTTTTCCACCACTTTCTATTTAGCGAATGAAACAACCAACATATATAATTTTTGAGGTGAGAGGTGAGAGTATCTGCTACGTTGAACATGCCATATGAAATGTAGAACGTGTTGAAGGTATCCCATATGGTCTAGTGGCTAGGATATCTGGCTTTCACCCAGAAGGCCCGGGTTCGATTCCCGGTATGGGAATACGGCTATTTTGATAAATCCAGTTCGATTCATAATTTTTAGAATTTTAGAAATATATTATATGAAATAATTTCAATGGGTAACAAATTTATCAATATGTATGTTTAAATAAAAATATTTTTCTATTGTCTTTAAATAAAAATTGAACTTACCAATAAAAAAATATCGGGTTAAGAAGTAAAGTTTATTTATTTCTTACAAATTCTTTATCTTATGGTATTATAATTCTTCATCTAACCATTTTTTAATTCTGGAAAAACTAATTTATAGAAAATCGCAAACCATTCCGACTAGATTATTAATCAAATATCTGTTTGGTTGAAGCTTGTAAATTTGTTTTTACTTAAATTGCCTAATTGTTAAAATGTCAAATTAGATAAGAAAGTAACTTTTGGTTAAGTTAAGGTTAATCGTATAAGTTACTGTCTGAAAATTAGAATTGAAGTCTAGAAAAAAGTCTACATTAAAAAATAAAGACAAATATTAAGATAGAAAATATTTTTTCGGTAATGAACTGATTGATTTCATGATATGCTCATTCGTACATGTTTTAGTACCTATACGGAAAGGAAGAACTAACTATTGTTTAAGAAATAAGTAAAATGAGTTTGTCAGAAGTGGGATTCGAACCCACGCCCTCAGAGAGGACCAGAACGCTCAGATTAAGACCCCTTTGGGAAGAGGTAAGAACTAATTCTTGAGTCTGGCGCCTTAGAACGCTCGGCCATCCTGACACACAATCAAATGCTTTTTAAATAGTGATAAACTCAGTTTTGCTGAATTTACTTATTTTTAATTGCATTCAATTTTAATTTCTTATATCTCTACAGAACACACACAAATCTATAAACAATTTTCAATTTTCCCATACACAATCTATAAACAATTTTCAATACAAAAACGAAACAATAACAAAATTAGTAAAAGATTAACTTTTATCAAAAAAAACTGATTTCATTGCTTCCGTTTTTTATATGTACGAATATATACCAACATATAAATGTAGAGAAAGGAAAAAAAACGAGAGTATGTAGTATATAATGTTATATTAATTACATATATTTTGTATAAATTGCAAACTAGAAGAGAAATATTAAACCAGTTTTAGAAAAGATTTCACATTCAAAAGAAAAAGATATATCTGCATAAATTACATGATATAAATATTGATTTATATTTAATTTGCTGTTAAGAAAAATAAATAAAACAAAATAAAATAAAAAAAGCAAGAAGGTTTTAGGCGGAAAAGAATAATTTTTGATAAAATTCATTTCAATTTACTTACATATATAAATAAAAATATTTTTAGTCTAAAAATATGTACACACTTCATTTATCCACGCACATCCTACCTTTCGCGCAACTGCAACAACAACTCCTGACAAGAAAAATAATTTGAAACAAAAAGGGAAGAT
Source organism: Physocephala rufipes (assembly GCA_963966595.1). Classification (NCBI taxonomy): domain Eukaryota; kingdom Metazoa; phylum Arthropoda; class Insecta; order Diptera; family Conopidae; genus Physocephala; species Physocephala rufipes. Next base: position 22,486,848 of record OZ016505.1, read on the forward strand.
TATGTTAAAAATGCCTTTTTTTATTTTTGCGTTTAGAATGTATATAAAAAAGAAAGAAACGATTTAAATTAAATTATTACTTAAAAATTCAGAATAAAATAGAATTCATGTTTACTTTAATTATTATACGAGTATATATTTAAAAATATATATATTTTTTTTCCTCAGCTACCGAAAGTTCAACAATTTGTTTGCAACTGTTCTTATTAAGACTTGCTTACACGCTTAATACAAAGCACACGGCGCTCATACGGGTTTTGAAAAATTTTTCAACATTTCCCTCAATGATAAAATTTTTTGATCTAACATATATAGATATAAGTTTTATTTTAATTTTCAATTACTTTTGTCGTTGAAAATATATATCGATTCCAATCGACGATTATTTAAAAACAGAAAACTAAAGTTTTCTGTTAAAGTAAGTTCAAAACATAAAACAAAAAGACCAGACCCTTTCTAATAATGAATCACTTTTACACTAGTCGAAATGGACTTCGATATATTACGTTTCAATGTAATTTCGAAATGTATATCCACGTAAATACATTGACGATGAAGACTATCTTTTTAAAATCTGTTAATCTGACAGTATTTGCTTTAATATAAAATATATTTTAAAATTTGCTTTTGTTTAGAAACACTATATAGAATTTGGAACTGCTCTTATTGTTCTTATGAGTATTAATTAAATTATTTTTTAATTAAAAATCTTTAATAACGAAATAGTTCGAAATATTATTAAATATTGATATTTAATTATCAAATTATTATTCATATAAAATTTTTAAAAACAAAAATTCAAACATTTCCTTACGTAATCTGTTTTAAAAAGTTTATTAAAACAAAAACAATAAATTGGAATTTGGAATTTGTATTTTTGGAACCAATTTGAAAAACTCTTTATTGATAATTTGATTAGCAATTTTATCGTTTAATCTATAAAATTATATATCAATAAATATATATCTAAAGATAACTATATCTACAAATGTCTGACTAAATTTTCTATTAGATTTGTTAATTTAAAAAATAATTTAAAATTTATTTATAATTGTGAAATTAATGCAATAAATTTTTAATTGAAAATATAGATAGATAAATTCAATAATTTCCAACAAAATTGCCAATCGATGAATTTGTTAAATCAAAAATTTTCCTTTCTAATTTGATTTTATTTGAACAAATGTTTTCATAGAAAAGAATTAAAACTGTTTTTGTTTCGACGGTTTAAATTTTGCACGGAATTTCATTTTCAGACGTTCATTTTATTTTTTTTTAGGATTTTATTATTTCATAAATATATAAAATATACTTCTGTAAATTAAATTAAGGCAGCTCACTGCTTTTTCAAAATAATGTGCTTTATTAAAAATAATGTGTTTCATCTACATTTTATATTATATCAAAATAAAATATTAAAAATATTTGGTTTTTAATAGACATTATTCCAAGATTGAAGGAAAATTATAACATCTCATTTCATTCTTTAGTATTTTACAAGCTTTAACACTCTTTCAATTTGAAAAAACAAACACAATTTTTCCTTGTTATGAATTTATGATAAATGCCAAATAAAAAGGTTTCAAAGAAAAAATTTACAATTATTTCATTTGCTTAAAAATGTAGGCGAAGGTTTCTTATTTCATAATAATTCATAATAATAATTTAATACTCTTCGTCTTTTGGTATTTGTGGATATTGTGGAAAACGGAGTTTCTATGGAAATGCTTAAATTGTTTGTTTATGTCTTAAGACCTCGCTGACGTCTCTTAACTCGAGCATACGGCCCCACGGCTGGATCCATTATAAAATCGTATAAAACGCGAGACCAACTTGTATGCTGTGGCATAGTATCATAAAACTCAGGAGCAATTTTCTTGACTAGAGGCAAACGAGAGCCAGGAACTGCTGGGAAGTCATGATGTTCATTATGATAACCGACATTAAATGCGATCCAATTAAGTGGTCCGTAATAGGAATATGTTTCGAAACCTTTGGCAAACATATAGTGCTCAGAAATGAAATGACCGGCTACCGGATGTAAACCCATGGCAAGAATATAACCCTGAATTAAATAAGCCATTGCCTTCCAGCCGAAGAAATAAACAATGAAAGTATTAAATAGCAATTGTATAATGATGTTGATTAATTCCAGTTGCGTAAGAGGTTCGGGATTGATAATTAATGGACGCAACATGTAAAAGAAAGGTTGCAAGCAAATCCAACAGAATTTGCCGAAGGTGGTATCAAAAAGTTTCGCCTCAAGGAGCGTTGGTAAATCGTTATCAATATAGAAAAGATATATCTGTGGAAATATATATAGATCTCTACAAATTCCCGATCAAACATAAAACGGACTATTTCTTCACACCAGTGACTCACCGATGATGTGAATCACCTTGACTATGAACAATGCTAGAACCTGTGTAACCACCATGCCACCGGAAATCCACTTGAATTTCGGGTCACAATCGAACAATTTCTTTATTTGTGGATATTTCTCTAGAAAAATCTTGCGTCGAGATGTATGGGGCTCTTCGGAATGGACCCATTAAACATATGTAAGTGAAACTTTCTGTCCCATACTGTTTCTATTAGTAGAAAATAATTAGTTCCTTTATCTAGTTAAGGAGTTATAGGCGCATACACTTAAGCACCTAAAGATAATCTTGCTTTAGTTTTAATTTTCCTTCGTTCTTATAAAAAATACCTTCCACACTTCTCAATGTCAGAAACACTCACGAAGGTCACACAACACCACGCCCCCTCTGATTGAGCTTTTAATAACGCTTGATGTAAATCTGAATTTTTCTAAGGGACCAATTACAAAAACCAAAACGAATGAAAAGACTGCGACGCTGCCTTTGAGAAGATGCTCGGACTTTTTGTAGTATGCTAATCTGCCTTGAGTTTTACGTGTACGCCTGCCATGATGGCTTAAGTACACAGCGGGCCATCCCGCACGGGGTTGCAAGTACGAACTCTGTGAACTATGCTAGAATCTTTTTTTGAAAAGAATCTATGCTTTTATGATTTATGGCGACAACCGACGCCCAATTTGCTTACGGTGAGCCAGCCGCAGCTTAACTTGTACCTGTGGAATGCCTGGGGTAAGGCAGGATATTCCTCGCAGGTTGCTATTCGAGGCACCATCTAAAGCCTCTTCCGGTCTTTGGCTCCCGGCAACCGAGTTGACGGAGGCGGCCTCCTCACGCAACTCACGCGGAGACTCTTTCGTCTCTACCCGCGTATCTTTGGGTGGTTCCCGCAGCCACCACGAAGCTCTCACAATGTGAGAAGCCTACCCACGATGCGCTATATGCGTGGGCTTTATATTAAATTAGCGGGGTCAGAAGACCCTTACTTTAGGTACCAGAACCAGGAACCAGGAACCCCGGAACCAGGGTGCAAAGTTCATGGCTAGTGAACCAGCTTGCACTCTGGTCACTGCCATTTTGTCGCCCAAACCGCAACGGGATTGGCACCCGAACTTTTTGAAGTATGTAAAACATTCGTCACCTTCCTTAGATAAAGTCTCCTTTCCATTAGCAATTCATTTGCTTGCGCGCAACAAAAACACCCTCCTCGCTAAACGACGTCCTGAATGTTAATGAATAAATTTTTGCGACGCCGCTTTACTCACACCCAAGCGATAAATTCCTTGCTCGCGTTTTATTGACTAACTGCTTCGGTTCCGGCACTGAACAATATTAGGCTTCGGCATTCCGTTTTCCACTGGAATGCACCAAAAAGAACTAACAACGTCTCTTTATTCATGCCCAACGAAATTTTATCTATAAGCTTATCTATAAGCTCTCAAAGCAGAGAAAAATGGCAGCAAACACAAAAGGAAACGAAGAAGCGTCATAGTTTCGCTTTGTGTAATAAGGCCATAAATTGTATTTAAATGAAGTAAATTCAATAAAATCAATTTGATTTACAATTTCAGGGCTTATAAATGTGTTTCGACATTAGAAATTAACGTCCCATATGGTCTAGTGGCTAGGATATCTGGCTTTCACCCAGAAGGCCCGGGTTCGATTCCCGGTATGGGAAAGTAACTTTTTCTTCTACTTTCAATTTTACTTATTTTTTTATTACTTCAACGATTCTTTATAAATTTCTCAATTTTCTTTAATACTTAATAATTCTCTTAAGATCTCATAATCAGGACGGAAGGCAATTGAATGTAACAATTTTAACGCCCAAACGCTTACCGTTGATAAATACGTAATAAATGTCAATCAATCATTAAACATTTAGCTGAAGGTAACAAAAACAACTGTATGGATTATATAAAATCTCTGTTTTTTATGATCGCAATAAATTATTCGCTTTGTATAAAAGCTTTCTTTTTCGTATACGATTTCAGTAGTTGCGATTGTTCCCTTTTTTCGGGTTTTTTATCTTAGCAGTTTTCGTGAATATTAATGTTTATTTTCTATTCTATTTTATTTCTCGAAACGCGTTTTGTCTTGAGAAATAACCTAATTTTTGATGAGTACCGTTTTTTCCTTCGTTCTGAATTGTTTCATGCAAAATTTACTTTCTCTTTCAGGTTTCTATTTTATTCGGTTTAGCAATAAATATGAAATTCCTTTAAATGATCGTTAACAAAAAACACCAGAAGATCAAAAGAGATAATTAAGTGCATATCATAAGAATAATGAAGAATAATAAGATTAATATTCTCTGATATTTAGAAAATGAATCCGATAATTCTCGGCTGCAAAATTAAATTTAATCTATGACTATTGTATTCTTCGTAGTGATTAGAATTTCTAAACATCGTTTGGTAATAAAAATAAAATATATAAACATCACATCAATAAAAAACAAAAGCTCATACGAAACCTTTCAAATCGGATATTGATCAGAAATGAATTGATATTCGTAGAAAAAAGGAATTGACTGATCGATAGAAAAAATATAAACTATCAATTGAAAAGTAATGTAGTCAAAGACGAAATAAGATATTCCTGATTTTAATGACATCAATGGAATGTAATCTCCTTTGGTCTATCAAATGATTCGCAAGTTGAATGAATTGGAATCCGCAGTTAAGGCGAAAAGTCGTTTTAGGCGAAAAGAATATTAATAGTTGATTTATTGAAACGAAATTAGCCATTAGAAACGTTTATGTATATATTCATAATTCTGAAATTGGTAATACATGGTGTTCTCTACAAGTACCTTGAACTTCTAAATAAGAAAAAATATAGACATATAAAATATAACTAACACGAAGAGAACATAAACCAACCATGAAGAATGAATTTACTCACTTTTTCCAAATCAATCTAAAGACGCGTTTAAAGTCATTACAAAATATTTATAAAAACGTCAATGACGGAGAAATAACTTGAACTCAATGATGGAGATCAGTCAGACTCAGAGATGGCCAATTTATTAGAGAATAACTTAAAATTAGAAAAAAGAAAAATGGAATGAAAAACTAACCATTATTTGCTTTTATTTTAATTAAATCTTTGTTTCATTATACTTAAAATTGCTAGACAGTTTGACATAGGAATGTAAAATCAATAAGCGGGCCACAAGATTGACCATGACTGAGTACGTGCGGAATTGACTAAGCCTGTTGCAGACAGATGTCGCTTACCAATAATCCAGTTTAAATAATGACCAATGTCGTGACAAGATCGAAGAAGATACTATAAACAGAAAAAGCATGGGCAGAGAGAGAGAGAGAGAGAGTAAAATAAGGAAGTAAAGGAAGAGTAAGAAAGGGAAAGAGAGCTTAATAGAGAAAGAAAGAGTGAGAGAGAAATAGATAAAGCAAATAAATTATTAAAAGAAACTATTCCAAATATTCTAAGACTATCTTTCAGAGAAAACAACAGCTGCAATCAGAATGTTTAACCATAAATATAATTAACTAAACTTTATCAACAATGTATCATCAATAATGACCAAATATACGTCGCACAGAAACCGTAGTGTTAGAAACATAATGAAACGGTAATGGTAATAATAATGGGCATGGTCTTCGTGGTCGACAACGGTCGGTCACTTAAAGCGATTTAAAATCTTTTCATAATTGTAACACAAGTATTACTTTTCATTTAATGAGTGTTCAGGAATTTTCTTCCTTAAAAATATGTTGCCAACATCATTATTATTGTTTTGTTTATTATGGAATATCGCTACCATTAGTATTAACATTCTAATTAAAATACTACCCTCACATCCATCTATGTATATCATTAACATTCTTTTATCTATCATCATCATCTTCATCACCGTCATTGAGATCATCATTATCCTCATTAGCAATAAATAAAGACCGTGTAATAAAATGTTTTCCCATTAAGATCATGCCGTATATCCACATCGCTTGATTCTACTGACCTGTAGTGGTTCTAAAAATTTATTTCTCTTTTTCTTTTTCTATCTCTAATTTTTTTATTACTCTCTAATACAGTCGTTGTTGTTGTTGTTGTTGTTAGAACTTTTTCTTCCTTCTTTATTAATGCCATTGATTCTGTTGAATTATTTCACAACTGATCGAGATTTATCTTTGTTAATTACTTCGTTTAGGGATTTTCTTTTATCGAAGAGCTAAATAACTTTTGTAAAACCACGATCACCAGTTGATCACCATCGCCATTATGATCATTTTCGTGACGGATTTCTCTTTTCATACACTGTTTTTAAAAAAAAAATTAATGCATGCCATTTTATTTTGTTTATTCAAATCCAATCGATGACGATTCAAAACAAACCTAAACAAATATTCTTTTTTTATCATGAAAGAAATTCCGCAATTCCAAAATTTTATTTCATATAATCTGCAGCTAAAATAAGTGCAATTAAATCACAGGAATATAACGAAAGAAATTAATGTATATTTTATCCAAGAAAAGTCGATTAATTCGAATAAAATATAAATTAATATTTCCATAATTTTTTATGGAATTATTTATTCTAATGATTTAATTATAAATACTTTATATTTCATCGTGTTTAATGTGATTCTTAATAAGAGAACTTTTGAACGTGTTAGTGGCATTATGTTTTAATCATTCGTGTGCTTCTGAATTATAAAATTTATGAGTACTCAATTAATTAATATAATTATTAGTATAATTTAATATAATTATTAGTTGTTTTAATTTTATTATTTAATTATGTTAGTAATCGTATATTAATTAATTAGTAAATAAACTTAAAAACTTAATACTACAGTTATACTAAATGCATTGTGAGTTAGAAAATATTGTAAATCTTAAAAAAAATTGGTCATTTAAATTGTTATTGAATTATGCAAAACTTTCGTTGGCAGTACAATCAGATGAAGAGGCAAAACCACAATGACCACAAATACAAATGCTACAACGGCAGCATCCCCTGTCACTGCCGTCTATTATAACATCAAGCGATCATCCATGATGGATTGTATTAACATGAACATTAAAAATATTCAGAAGAGAAAATTGCTGACAAGTTCATAAGATTCGTTTAATCAACAACAACAACACCAAATTCCACATGAAAGCGTTCAACCAAAAATAACATAAACTGACCGCAATGCTTTCGCAACAACAACGAAAACAACAAAAATATAAATAACGATCAGTTTCAAAAGACTTACCAATAAAATGTGATCGACATTCTCATGTGATTGCACGATGATGATAATCGCCCCATCGCCCGTGCATCGAGACTCGACTGGCTTAGACTCTGGCTCAGTTTAAGCGGCGTCCACGCGCAGCAGCAGTAGCACAGCAACAAATCCGTAGCAATAAAAGGCGCTCAAGAATACCGCGCAAATCGATGACTCTCTCACTTTTTCGCTGTTTCAAGTGGATTTCTTTACAAAGACATTGGCCAGGTTTCAGTCTTCAATGACGGCTCCAAACAAACGGACACACGCCCGTTATTGTTATAGTGCCAAAGTGAATGTAATATTCGCTATTTCAAATAATCGCCTTCGCTAAAGCGTGTTTTCAAAATTTCATAAAATGACACACGGTTTGGATAAATTTTTTGAAAATGTCTTTCTGGAAAGTGTGAATAAAATATCGTGAAAAATACAACATCATAGATTTAATCTTCATTGCAAAAATTATTTTTATTTCACGTTCATCTAATCCTTTAAAAAAGAAAGAAAAAAGGAATAAAAAAAGAAATATGAATAAATAAAATATAAAACGAAATTTTATTTGGTTTAAAATGGATTAATTAAATATTAAAATTTCGGTAATAATTATGCCGGTTTTCGTTTCCCCCGCCCTACTCTCTCTCTATCCCTAACAATCTCAAGTTTTTTCTATCGAAAAAACTCAACGTGATCCGAGTGGTAGAAATCGCAACCTTAATATTTTCGTAGCTAAAATAATTAATTATATATTGCAGATTTTAAATTTAACGACTTTCAACTAACTTCGCTTTATACTCTTCGATTTGTAACGACCATTAGCTATTGTTTTATATTTCATCAAACAATAAGGTCGTTCGTAGCGTAGTCAAAATTAATATTTTATGAAGTTCATAAATAAATAAATAAAAAAAATTGGTAAAGAGAAAAAATAATTAGAAATATCAAATTTATCAACAACATAGGATAACATCATTATCATTGCTAACGTCATTGGATAACATTGGACTGGCCATAGATGGAAGGTATTAATATATTGTTTTCAGAAATATTAAATGAATTATTAAAGAAGTTATGAAGACCGACGCTATCTTTTATACTCCAAAAGTTTTAAAAATTTGAAGAATTTTATTATTTTATAACCCTTATTCACGATTCAATAAATTATTGCACTATGTGTTAAACGGAAATTTAAACCAAGATTAAAACTTAAAATTCTGTTATGAAATTTATCTAAGAGTATGAAAAGTATCGTTTGACTTTGTCAATTCATGAATAAATTCTTCTTTCCAGCCTTTAGTGCCAAAAGCTAAGGCAAAAAACAAAAGACTGAAGAAACAAGCGGTCTTTCAAAGATAAAATTTTATTTCTTAAATACATTTATTAATTCATTTAGAGTTATAGAATATAATCGGCCTAGATTCTATTAGCTCTTCAAGCTTTCTAATACGTCAAAATAAGTTAATATTAATTTCTGTCATTTGAAAGTCCATTTCATGTTATTGAAAATCACTTCCGGTTAATCACTATTCTTTGATTTGTACCTAGTTTATGCCAGTTATAAACTTTTGATTTTTTATTTCAAAATATATTTGCAATAATATTTCAATTACTTTGTCCATCTACCCGAACGTTTCTAATTAAATTTCTTACCCTTTTAGTTTCCTCTTTATTAAAGAAATATTGAAACGGTTTTACAATTTCCGTTTAGTTAACAATTTGCAATTTTCACACATTTGTTTTAGTTTAAAAATTATAATTTATAATATTAAAAAAATTATAATTTATAATATTTTAGCTAAAAGTAATTAATTAGTAGTATAAAATATAATTATGCTCCACAAACAAATTCGAAACGATTGACCAACTTCAGTATTTGATGTTCAGCGAAACCGTAATATTGCAAGCCTCAACATTTCTTTTTACTTCAAACCATCAGTATGCTCATCAATGAATAATACTATTATCAAAATAAAAATGCACAACCTGAAAAAAATAAAAAAGAAGAATTCCAGAAGTAAGAAGAGATTTTCCGCTTGTGACTTTGAATCCGTTACTCCTATTTGATGTTAAACCAACCTGAAATTATGATACGGATATAAACTTTTTTTAAAGTACTGCAAAAATCTTTGAGTAATAAAAAAACATATGAAAAACTATAAAAATCATGATTTTCAGAAATGTACCTGCAGTAATTTATTAATTAATAATGTTAATGAGATAAATTTTTATATTACCGTTAATACGATTTGAGAAAAGCACAAAGGCAAGAACCAGTATTATACGTATTAGAGAATTTATTCAGCCTTTAGGCATCCATACCATATCTCTGATGAATTTCATAAAGTTCAAGAGAAATCAATGAAATCATAATTAGGAGTGAATAGTTTGTATTTATGTTGTGTCCACACTCCATAATCACATCAAGAGCTTGCGAATAAAATATTTAAAAAGGAATGGAAAAACTGTCCATAAAATTATTTTAATAAAATGTATAAAAGTTTTATGCTTTATGAGGCAAGTCTTGAAATGATTTAAAATTTAATCCGGGAAATCCAAGCGATTTTTACGAAATTTAAAAATGATAACTAACGCATAAATATCAATTAACTTTTTAATTAATAAGTATTGCATAAAACATAGTAAAATATCCAAATAAAAGTAATTCAAATTGGTTTTGGTATTTGTGGAATTCGTTATATAACTAAAAATGATCAAACGAATAACAAAAGCAAAACGCTTTCACGGATCATTGCATTACAAAATTTAATATAATGAAGAGACAATATCAGACAAATTTAGACTAACAGGTTACATTAAAGTCCAATTGAGTTACAGGTTACATTAAAGTCCAATACTAAAAATGATACTCCACCGTCATTTAAGAGGCAATACAGGATATATTGATTTTATTTTGATCCTACTTTCGACTTTCTTATCTTTCTTGGTCAATGACACTTTTTCTTAAATAAACATATTACTAACGCAATACAGTTATTAAACGCCAAACTAAGCAGTTAAACAGCTTATTAATGATTTCATATTTTATTGGAATGTCACAAAATCGATTTTACCGTAATCTGTAAAAGATTTTATAATTATTTTCCGCGACCACGTAATGAAAAAAGAGCTATAAAGTTATATAAGCGGTTATTATGGTTTGCACGGATCTTAAACTGGTCCGGTACTCTTTGCTCTAGTGTCGATGATAATTAAGGAATTTGCAAAAAATTGTTCAAGAGAAAAAATTCAAAGCAAGCAAAACAAACCAGATCACACAAGATATAAAATCAGTAACCTCATCATACTATTAGACTTATATTTAGTACATTATTTCATGAATGAAAAAAAATCTTGTCGATATCATTTGACAATACCGGTTTAAGGTATTGTCAAATGATATCGATATCACTCAAAATAATCGATATCACTGACACTTTCCTTTATAATTTAACAATGATAATGCACGATCACTATTCATCAGTATCAATGTGTTTATGAAGTACCCTACCGACTTGACAACGAAACGTGGGAAGGAGTATAAAGCAGATATTTTACAATAATTATAAAACTAGAGAAATTCTAAAAAAAAACATTTATGATCAGATATCTGAGCGTCATGAAATGTGACATAAAACCCGTATTTAAGACTTAATTGCCTTCTATGCATCTTGTGCAAAACCCCCTGTAATTCAAAGAAGAAATTTTCTTTACGACAACAGTAATAGCAATAGCAATAATTATAGCAATACCATAGCAAAAAAATTCTGTCACATGAATGCATTTACTCATTCATCCGTCTTCGACATTCATCCTGTTCCACCGCCATCCGACCCCACTCCTCACCCCCCCGCCCCATTCCCCCATTTCAGCCGTGAAATGAAGCTCACCAATTAAGTTTTACTTGTGTGGGTAAATGAGTACGTATATGTGAAACAAAAGAAAACTTGTTTACGGAAAATACTTTCTATTAATTTTATTACTTTTTTTGAGTTTATATTCTGTTTTTGGTTGTTGCTTTTGGTGAATTGTTTATCGTATGGAAGTAGAGCTCTTCGTGGCAAAACTAGTTGATTGTACTCTAGTTGTTCGGTCGGTCGATGGCATAGCGATTGGTTTCTTCTCATGTTTATAAAAATGACAATTATTATGGCGTCATACGATTAGAAAGAAGTCAGCGTACTTTTCAACAAAATATTACTCCGAAAAATGTTTGAAATGTAGAAAAAGTAAAAACAGGAAAGTTTTAATTAATTATAATTATCTGTAAGACGTTGTCTTCTTCAAATATACTAAATGAATTTAGTATATTTAGTATGAAGAAAAAACCTTTTATAACAAAACCTTTTATAATTTTTTATAATTATTTTCAAGTTTTTTTCGAAATAAAAGTGTTGGCTCATATTTTTGTATTTGGCAAATAAGTTCGTTCGGATTTTTTCTCACGAAAAATTTATTATCTTTCGTTCAATGTTTAAAACTAATGTTTAGTCTATTCTAAAAATGTTTTGTTGAACTATAAAAGGCGAACGGATTTATTTGCCAACCCGTTTGTCACACAATTATAATCATAATTAAAAATACCCCACCTATGTCTATAATACCTTCCTTATTGTTTTTATTCTTGGAGTTTCTGGTTTTTAGCTGAAGCACTCGATCATCGATAGAGTTGGAGTTCTTAACTATTCGCTATTCATTGCCGATATTTATCAAGTCAAGTGTTGTTCAAGAGTGAAATTTACCACAACAAATGGCAACAGCACCAACAGTCGACAATTTGTTGCAATCATTTCAATCTCTCAGATAGAAAAAACATGTTAGAATTCTGGGTTAGTAGAGAAGCGATTACCTTAATTGATTCCTTCGATAATGTGGTCTACTTTATTTATATAAAATCATATACGGAAAGAACGCAATAGTACACGCTTAGTGGGCGTGTTTGGCGCAAAGTTTTTTTGAAATTGTTGGTAGGAATGTATTTGGGTCAATTAGAAGCGAAAAGCATTAAATCAAAACTTAATGGTTTGATCGCTAGCGAATACCAATTAACTGAATTAACTCAAATTAAATGCGGTAGAGTTCAGTTTACGAAATATCGAATTACTAGCGATTTATAATATTTAAATTATTGAGTACCGGCGCACTATTGACAAACAATTGCAAAATAATTAATCAAATTAAACTCTGAATAGTGTTTGGGTAAATAATAATTGTTACGGATGAAATCCAAATATTGTTTATGAAATATCCATCTTTTAAAATTTTAGTTACCCAATCGCCGCAAATACTTGTACAGATATAAATATACTGACATAGTTATATTACTGATGTTACTGGTAAAGGATTATTGATTGCTAGTTAACGATCAAGTGTTTCCAGAGACAAATCGGAGGCATCAAACCCGAACTCTTAGCTTCGAGATTTCAGCTTTCCGGTGAATTTGAAAATAACTGAAAATTCTGAAAAGAACGTGAAGCATGCTAATTGTTTAATCAGTTTATCAGCTAATCAGTTTCCTCGAATTGAAGTTTTTTGCCCACTGTATAGTTGTATTGGTTATTTGCCTGGACCACGCTATTGTAAATATTTAGTCTCAGATTTACCCACCATAGCACGAACTGCCTGTTTGGTAAGACGTTAACTACGACGTTATGAATATTGAAGTGAATTTGCGTCGAATTCGAATTGTGGCACCAATTTTTCATATTTACCTAACACCGCTTGTTCGTGGATGTTTATCGGATTAAAAATTTTAGGTGTGTTTAATTCATGGACGTTCTAAATGTTCCGAGATTCTTCGAAGCGGAAAGCAATAATTGCTAGAATGGGAACCCGACCCGTCAAGGATGAGCTGTATAAGCTCCCTTGAAATGTAATTTTGAGAGTTATCTTTGAGACTTCTAAATAATACTTCACATCACGCCACAACCAGACTCTTATAAAACGAAGAAATGAAGAGGTTTTTCTTTAAAATATTTGAGAAAGTGTAATTCAAATCCATGTGGAGTCCGAATGATCCATTTTATTTATGTTGCCGATTATTGTTGGCGATTTTATTCAGTTTTGTTCGGCGCTGAATTAATATTCACACAAATTATATGCAAACAATTTTTATCCGCTTCATAAACGCTGCTACTTCTTTTCAAGAATACACGTAATCATACGCATTTATATGTATGTGTATGAGCATGTGTGTGTGTGGGTATGAGCATATATTTGCACGAATAATGATTAGAAAACCATTTTACTTGGCCTCAAATGGGTAACCTCCTTTTGATCCAGTCATCCAAGTTCGTTTAAATAAAACTGACCCAATTCCAGTTTTAGACACTTCACGTAGTTAAAGTACTTCAAAACGTAGCAAAATCGACCAGTTTTACAAATATACACTGAAAAGAAAAGGCGCTTTTTTGCATTATTTTCTTTAATATTTCTCACTAGAAAAATATATTGCTCTGTTAAGACTTAAGAAACTTTTTAATTTTTAAAAATTTTAAGGGGTAGAATCGACAATGAAACTTTAAAAATAAAATGTGCTGTTTTTTATAAATCAATAAAAATACATTTGCAAGAATAAATATAAAATAGTATTTATAACCTTTCCAACAGCTCAATATTCTTGTTCAAATTATTACATTTATTAAACAGCCAACTTGAATTTTTAATTTTTTGGATGCTTCAAATTATAGCTTTCCCAATTTTTCCATTATTTCCTAAAAACTTTTCTAAAAAATTTCTTTTTTTCGAAAAATCGATCGTAAAAATAGATCGTAAAAATCGATCGTTTAAGACAGCAATTTTTTATCGTCGCTCAGGAACCGAGCAAACAATGCCAATCACCCCAATCCATTTTTATCACAACTCATCCAAATTTAAAAAACAAAGCTCTTTCCATTTTCTCACTGTGTATTTTTTATTAGAGTTTTTTGTAGTTATTAACGTTGCTTTCCTTTCCTTTTTTATGGTTACGATCTTTCTAAAAAACTACGATAAATAACAGTGCAAAAGTAAAAAAAAACAAAAACAACAACAAACTATATTCTAGATGAACCAGCTGAATATTGATCTTGTTCTTTTTCTCGATGGCGTTAATTTCGTTGCGGAGCGTAGTTTGGTCTGTTCCTGTTATAGTGCCGATATTTTGTCGTAGCAGAACTGCTTTATTTTTTGACACATTTAATCAATAACTGTTGTTGCCAATAAATCAGTTTCATATCAGTCAAAAAATATTAAATACATCTCTTCTAGATATTTATTCAAAAGACTCATAAAATATTATGAAAAAAAAAACAGAAACGACAACAAAATGAATATTCTAATTGGCGACGATTATTTATATTTTTAATTATCGTTATTTTTTAAAATAAAATTTTAAGCATTCAAATTTTATTTGCTTTTCTAGAATATCAAAGAATTCGATTTCTTTTTCTAAACGTTGTGACGTACTAACCAAATAAATTTCTTTTAGTTTTGTTTTCAGCGCTTTCTTTCATGGTGATAATTATGTTATTGTTTTATTATTTCACCTCATTATTACGTGGTGACCAAGCGAAAATTGGAACACTGATTATTAACAAAAATTAATATTCTAAAATATATGTCTTTCAATGTTTTTTAGAGATGATTTTAATTAATGAATTAATGAATTTTAATCTCATTGATTTGCGTTAGGTGCTTATTTGTTGGTTTCGCTTTTTTCCCACTGAGTGGGAAAGTATTGTCATCATGACTGAAACCCAAACCCAAAATAGTTAGAGACGACTTAGTGCTAATCTTTTGGCACCTCATGAACACTATGAAAGTCAATGTAAGGACTCCGTGCTTAATTTCCAACTACAATTCGTTTAAGAATACTTGTGTAGATCTTTATCGCCGTCCTCTAAACACCTTCTAAAACGCTCTCAATCGTGAAAGTAAATGTTGGAAAATTACCACAATTAAACTACCTGCGCCCTATATTTTTTCCTGTACTGAGAGGTGGGGCACTAGTAAAGAAATTAAAAGAGTTAACTACATTAGAATCGAATGACCGCGATAACGAATATATCGTATTTCGGACGCTTTTAGGATTATCCCAAAGTACGTAAAAGACAGTAGTTTTTAAAAGCAATTATATGAAGCATCCACCTCGTTTTCGGATGATTAAGAAGCTTAGCTCTTGTTCATAAATTAAGAGAAAGTTTGTTTTAAACCATAATCCAAAATTATCAATTATTGCCACTTGAAATGATTGATCTTCGAAATATTTATATGATGACATAAAAATTTCGATGTTTTCGTTAAGTCAATGGTTCTTCACTTCACATCGTTATTTTTAAATGTAAAAATATTATTGTTTTCTGTTCGTTTTCTTCTTCTAACTTCCGTAATTATTCTTGTTTCCAAATTAATCATAAAAGTTCTGAAAGAGAGCAGACAGAGGAAATAAACAATAATTGTGTAAAATCAATTATAAATTTACGTGTGTGTGTGCATTATTATAATTATCATAATCAGGAATCATCGCCAACTGGTTTTCAGTCTGCGATTTGTCAGCACAAACAACTCCATTCCACTTTATAAAGTTAACCGCATACGCGATTCTTGACGAATGATTGTTAAACGTGAGGAGAAATTTGTTAGTTGAAAGCCAGATTTAGAAGCTATGGATGTTATTATTATTGTTGTTTTTGAAAAGGCATTAAATCAGGACTAGAATTGGCAGAAACCAGTTCAATATATCGCAGGAATGATTCTAAGAGTAAAGTTTTCTTAAAACGGGCGGGGTTTCGATTAATAAAAATACTGTAATTATAATAAATATTGAAAATGGCAAAATTTATTTTATTTAAGATACTTTTCACTTGCTGTTTAGACGTTAATCTTATTATCTAATCAATCTCCACGACAAAATCTCCAAAAAAATTCAATCGAGGTAATCAATAAAGCCGCCAACCGGCAGTGTCACTTTCTTATGTAAACAAATCCTTTCAGCAGGACATAATCAAGATCCCTTTCATCAACGAAATCCTCTCGACAAAGATAAAATCCTTTGCCTACAAACTTTCGCTGATGACGGCTTTCCGTCGCGCCACTGAATAGATACTGTACATATTACTGTACGATATTTAGTCGCGCCACTGAATAAGTACTCTACACATTACTGTATGTAGATTTCCGTGCGTGCAAAACTTCAACGTATGTTCCTCTCTGGGAGTATTCACAAAAAGTTTCATGGGTGGCGGCTTTTGGCCGCGGCAATATTTACAACGTGTTCTTAAAGTTATGTCGATAGTGCCAAATCTGTTTTTCCACAAAGTTCCTATTCGTGGTGGATTCTTCTGGATGTGGTGGAAACGGGGAATAGCAAGTTGTTTATAGAGATTATATGACTCATTTTATAATATTCGACATGATTCAGAGTTAGAAAATAATTACATTTTAATTTAAATGTAAAAAAATACATAATAATACATTTTAATTCATTTTAATAACATTTTATTTCTGTCTTTTAAACTAATTTCAGTTCACATTGTTATTGAGATGTCTATTCATCCATCACTCATTGTCAAGCAATGAACCATGTTCATTGTAACAGGAAAAGTAACAACAACAGCGACAACAACCACGTTATTGTGAACAATATGGGCAATTCTTTTAGCAACGTCATAGGAAATTCTCAAACACTACGCAATAAATCCCACCATCCCAAACTTCGCAAACACTTCTTACAGCAGCAGCAACAACAACAACAGCAAAAGCATTATCATCAGCATAAATATCATCAGCATAAACACTCGCATGAGTTACTTTGCCAACAGCATGAAAGTAAATCGAAAACATTACCAGCTCGTCATTTACGTGAACGACACAATCGACGACGCTCAAGAACTGTGGAGCGAATTAATGATCCAAACACCACCAGCAGCGGTACAGCAGCACAGCCTCCACCACCGCCTCCTCCACCCGCCGCCGAGACTTCACGTTTACTCTTTTTGCTCTATTTAATTCATCGTACATGGAATGTAGTCATCGACACAATGGATAATCGAAGCAAAAGGTTATTTTTTTTAAATAAATTATTCGATTTTCCTTTCGTTCGTCGATATATCTTTTTAAAGTAATTTTAAAGGATTGATTATATTGTTTTATCGTTTTAATTCTGATTCAATTACTTTCAATTCAGATCACGTCGCAGTGCTGCAGCTCCTTCGGTAGACTCTGGCGCACCACCCACTAACAGCTTGTTTGAAGAAATGAATAACAGTTGTTGTGAAGATGTCGATTGTAACTTCAGCAGCGTCACTGTCACCGATCTGGAAGATTTGAATCAGTTCGAAGATGTAGCAGACAAATTGACCTCGTCAACATTCTGCGATTCGATTTATTCCTACTGTAGCTGTTGCTGCGACTGTTGTGATGGGTCACAAAATATATACAATTCCATAGAGGAGAACTGCAGCAATATTGCAGCGACATTGAATGGAGACACAATATCACAAATTGACAGGTAAGTTCATACAACTTTAATACGAGGCAAATTATGTTGACAAATGGTTTGCCATATTACTGCAATGACAAATGTTATATCACGGAAGAACGAGTGTCATACCGCGACATCAATGGGCAACATTTATCTAACGAAATATTATGGCATGACAACAATATATTCATATCTTTATTCATGTTCGATAGGTACGAATTGTTGTTGGGTTGCTTAATGGAAAAGAGATCACTGTATTCTGAGTGACAGCATTCAAGTTGAATTATTGCTTTGAACGATTAACCATATATCGTTCAGTAGAACTTCCACCCAAAAAGACCTGCGGTAAACTTGTTTAAAGCCATTATTGGTGTTTGAGTGTTAGCAATAAATCACACTATTTTCTTGCCATTTCTTGCCTTGTCGCATTAGAAGTAATTTGTATGTAACTGAAAACGAATTTATCGGGGCTAATACTTGACCATTTTTTCTAGAAGCTTAAAATTTATTCAGGATTTATTTTTACCTCTGATGTCTTCAATACCAATACCAGTAAGTAACCCCTTAGTATAAGGGTTATATATAGTATAAGGTCTTTAGAACGCCTGGAAATATAGCTTTTCCAACATACGAAGTTTATAAAATGCTAAAGAAGAAAAGTCACAGTGCATTCTAAATGTTTGTACTCTAAATTCTTTTAACATAAATCACACCTTTCAATTTATCATAGACAAACACCTTGATTTGAATTTCATATACAGCCTGAAAGCAGGCTACATTTTATTTACTGATTTCAACACATTCATTACTATCAAACTGCGGTAGGTTTGGTAACAGCATTATCGTTACAAAAATTTTCTCCAAAATCCGACAAACTTTTGGTTAACATGTTATAAATTAAAAACAGTTTAGTTTCATTTACATTAAAATATTTGAGGACTTCACTCGCAATAGACATCCATGTTTCCTGCAGTTTATTGAATGATTCTAAACACCGAGACATTTTTGGCGAAGCGGGAGAATGAGATGAAGGAAGTGGGGAAATAGTAGTCCTGTTAAAATTTCGTGGTATTTTTGGCGTTGAAGTAGGATTCTCCGAAAGACCACGGGGGCGATAAAAGGGCTGTGTAGTTTTATTAAAATGCTCTGGTGCCTTTCCCATTGAAGTGACATGAGGTGGAGTAAGGTCGGTAGAAACAGAAGGGGGGCTATTGTAGGCGGTTTCATTAAAAGTTTGTGGCAGAAAAAAGGGCGGTTTAAATTCATCTGTACGATTTAATTCTATCAAAAAAGTAGAAATCGAAGGACGGTATGCGTGGGGTTCGTAGTCACTTGGTGAGAAGTCTTCTTGCGAGCACGTTCCCGATTTTATTATCCTGCAATCTAAAAAATACGGTTATTACAATATGATCATTAATGAATAAAAAACTTTTCATTGAATTAAATATCGTATAGAAATAATACCAAGATTCAATCAATAATATACACCTTGAAACAACTTACCACCTCTCTCGCCTAACGATATTCTACATTTGAGGTGACACTCATTTATGAAAGTAATATTCATCATTTCATCACTGCAATACGCACAAATTGGATAATAACTGTCAGGACATCTAACCCTACAAGCTCTAATGCATGGTCCCTTATGGATTATATGCCATGCTAAAGAATAAAATCAAAATAAAACCAATTAATAAATATAATAAATAGTTAACAAATATCAAACTTACGTGTTTGCGTCAAACAAAATCGTTGCTTAAGTTCACATTCATTACGAAAAGTTTCTACGTGGCCCGAGGCGTCAGATCTGGCACAAATTGGATCGTAATTGTACGAACATTGAATCTCTTCAAAATGTGGCAAACAATCGGCGGGACCGTTTCTGGAGTATTCTAAAAAATTACCCGTTTAGCATCAATTCTTCCTTCATACAATTCTGTAATTAAAAACGTAAACCATAAAGGAAAACCCACCGTATTCGTTGGGTTTAAACTGATCATAATTGTTTTGCTTCATTGAATATTTATTCTTCAAAACGTCGTTACACTCGTTTCGATAAAGGCCTATCACTGGTTTATCATCATTAGGAACGTTTACTTCTTCATGTGTGAGAGACGGCCCATACTGATTTTGAACCTGGTACGGGTTCCAGCGGTTATGGCCAAAAGGATTGGCGGTGACTCGAAAAATTAAGCACAAGCAAAAGAAATTTTTCATTTCGAAGAAAAACTGCACATAATTTTTTGTTGTTAACAACTTCGTTACCAATTATTCACGCGACAATTTACCAACAACGAATGTATGAAGATGTCGAGTGAGGGTAAATATTTAAAGCTAATTTATAGGTTTCTTTATTGAATACTTTAGCACATCATTATGGGGCATCATTGCATGCACTCTCTATCGCCCGAATTATTTTCTTATCATGTCATAACAATTGCACGTTATATCTTCATTTCGCTTCTGCCGTTTAATTTTTGCGAATCGAATAAACCTTTTAAATAAAAAGAATATTTAATCTATAATAAAAAATGGAGGATAGTTGAAGAATAGTTCCGCTTTCGATAAGTTGTCTTTATAAGAGAACAATATTTGCATCATGCCTTACGTGATTTTTAATAAATAGATATCTTTACATGCCATTGAATTCTTCTGCATCTACTGCTGATAAATTACAACACATTACTGATTACTGTTATCTATCTTTTTGGCGTGTGGGGAATTGTCATTCAGAGCTGTCGCGAACTTTTAAGATCCATTCGTCGCTTTTCATGAGCTTTTAAGAAAATTAATTGTCCACCACACTGATCGACAATGGCTTTATACTACGATTTTAATTGCTTAATAATGACTGTAATATTAATGATGTAAATCATAATGATTATTTAGCTTTAATTGCAGTAAACAAATTGAAATTATTTGAATTTCATTAGTTTCAATAAAGATGTTCCAACCGCCAACAAAGACCGTCAATTTTGTACTCGTTAGAAGTTTAGAGATGCAATGAGCTTCAATCTAATTATGATAGCACACATCATTTCAATATTGAAAAATTGAAAACGTATTTCAAAACGAAATCGCACCTTTTTCAATTTAAAAAATTTGCATGTATTCAAAAAGTCGGAAAGGAAATTGCTAAATGTGCAAATCCATTTCCCAAGTGATCAGACGAGAAAGAGCGAGTAATCATAAGAGAGTAAATTGTGAAGAGCAAGTCGTCAAGATTAAGAGAATAAAATGATGGAAGCTATCCTCCTCTAGTTTCCGTGGTGAACGTGAATTTAACGTGGTGAATTAGTTCAAACTGGCAAACTAGTCTTAAATGCTTTAAGATTGGTGTTTAGTTTGAGCCAAGTTTAGTTGAATTTTAATCATTGAAGTGTCATGTCGTGAGTGAGATGACGATACTCGATAAAAATACATAAAAAATACATAAAAAATCGTAAACAAGCAAAGAAATACGCCCAAAGAAACAACGAAGAACCACACACAATTATACAATTAGTAGTATTGTTTACAATAATTTTGTCAATGTTTACGATAAGAAAAATGGTTCGTTTACAATAACAAATACTTACATGCAAATACAAAATACAAATACTTGTTAGACTTTAAAAAACCGCTTTGAATAATTTTCTGGCTAAACATAATTTTGATGAGGAAAATAATTTACTGAAGATTGTGAAAATGATCGAATGTGTGACAAAAAAATTTCATTAAAATTAATTAAATTATTCTGTCAATCTCGTTTTAAACAAAAACAATTTTTTACGTAAACAATCAATATCTTGTGATTGGTTTAATCGAGCACAACGTCATCTATCATCAACTGCAACGCTTTTATCACCATCCCCATTATCATTATCATCGTCATCATCATTAGCATTATCAACGCCTTCTCCATCACATATTATGTGATTATGTGAATTACGGTTACGCATACGTCTTCCTAACATCTCGTTCTACACCGTCTTCCCAACTCCTAAGCAACACCAACAATTGCAACGTTACGAACATAGAACAAATAATAATCAGAACAAAAACCGGACTGGCCCGAACGGAGTACATTAGATGGTAGTGGACTGGACTGGACTACTAGACTGAACCGAATCGTATTGAATTGTAACGAACGACCACGTTCCAAACAGCAACCAATTTACTGCATTCTAACTAACGGTAAAACGAACTCGCAAACGAACAACAACAACAGCAGCGCCGACAACAACAACAATAGCAAGAGGAATAGAAACAGAAACAACTTTTATTGCCGCACGGGACACTTTAAAAGCTATTCTCTATATCACAGCATCCAGCATCCCACCACGTACACAGCCAATCATACCCCAACAATCAACCACAACAACAACAACAATAGCATCGAGAAAACATCAGTAGCTTCAACGTCATGATCATCATCGCCTGGAGTAACAATCTAAAGGTTACCTTCTCGTCTCCTCCTTCTCCTATTTTATTTAACAGAACATTCTACATAGAAGATACAAGATAACATCTGAAATTTATCTGGTTTTCTGAAAAGAAATTTTTTATTTGTTTTTATTTCTTTCGGACTAAAACTAAAACTCACTAATTTTTTTTTAGTTCTAAGATTTAACCTCTACGAACACGCAGCGAACGAATCGTTTTTTATATACCCGATGTTTTTTTTTCTTTGTTATTTGTGGTTTTTTCCTTTGTTACATCTTAACCACATTTGGCCTATTTTCGGATTTGCGTCATGTTCTCTTTTACTTTATTTTATTTTCGTGCTTTCGATGGCGCATAAAAAGAGCTCTACAATTGTCAAGATTGTCCAGCTTGTCATACTGTATATTTACAATTTATACCTTTCTATTTATTGGCCATGCTAATTTTGTCCGCAGGCAACAATGGCATACTTTGGTATTGTCAAATATAAGAAGAAATATTCAGAGCGGCCCACAAGCAAAGAATGAGCCACAAGTAAAAAGTGGCCCATAGGAAAACGATGGATGAAATCAATGAATGCATTTGGGATGCGAAGAACGAAAACGATTTTCTCAGAATCTTTAACACTCCGTTGCTGCAGAAAAGATCTTCAGAATCAATAGTTCATTATTAAAATGGTGACCCACATTTCAAGCAATGCTAAACTTTAAGGGACCAACTTTAAACCATTACCAAGAATTCATCCCAAAGAATCCATCGTAAAATATTAAAAGGTTGCAGAAATTCATCAAAAACATAATTCACCGAAAAAATATATATAATGAACCGTTTGTTTATTACATCAAAATTTCTTTAAAAATATTATGATTTTTTATTTATGCTTTCTTTGGAGAGTTGTAGAATATGTTTCAATATTTCATTCCAACAAATTTACCATGAATTGCTATTGCAATAAATTGTTCCACAATGAATTACTAGATGTCAATTTAAAATAAATTTTTCTTCTGATGGATTGCTCTCATGATGAACGAATGCTTGGCTAGGAATTGATCTAAAATAAATGCGATGAATTTGTCTCAAAACGAACCTCTTTTGGGCTTAATTTGCCTTTTAATGAATTTCACTAACGATAACCGTGTTAGCGATAACGATATATTTATCGCCCGGTGAATACGTCATACATAATTTAGCCTTGTGGGAAATTTGTCATACAATAAAATGTCCTGAAATGTATTTGACATGCGTTGAATGCTCGCGCGATGAATTTATCATCCGATAATTTTTTTGTTCGTTGTAAATTTGTCTTGTGGTGAATTTGTTTTCTTATACTTGTATGTCTGAATTATAAGAATTTGCCTTGGGAAACATTTTGCCTTGTCACGACATTCACATCTTCCGATAAAATTGCCTGGCGATTAATTTCTACGGCGATGAATTTGTTCTTGTATGAACTTCTCTTGCGGGAAATGGGCTCTAAGATCAATTTGTCTTACGATGAAAAATCAATCTTGTGGTGAATTTGTCCTACGGTCAATTCTACGGTTGTCTGGCGATAAATTTGCTCTTCCAGAAATTTATATCGCGATGAATTTGTCTTAAAGTGAATTTGCACTTAAGGTGAATTTGCCTTTGCCGATAAGCTTGTCTTAAGATAACATTATCTTAAATTCTATTTATCTAAAGCGGTTTTTTTAGATAATCTCTGTATGATTCTGTTAAATACATTTAGATGGTTATATTGACTCATAAACTATTAAGAGTTACTGTGGAGATATTACTATTTTCCGTTAAACCATTGCTAAATTTTGAAAGGATAGTTAAATAAATCTTAAACAAAAATATATAATTTAAATCAGGAAAAAGTATATTGTATCTAATACGGCAAATAATTTAATTATGTTATGAAATTAATTAATTCATTCTTTCAGCCGTTTATTTTTATCTACTTATTTATCTAAAATAACCAAAGTGTTTTTAATACTTTTGGACAAGGTTTTGATGAGTTTATTTTATAGTCGTTAATAGTCGTTAATAGCCTCTAATGGTCGGTAATAGTCGATAATAGTCGATAATGGTAACGATGTAATCAAACTGAAAAATCGATCGTGCCATAATAAAATTCAAAAATGTTTGAAAAAAGAAACTACACCACGAAACACCGAATGAGGGAATATCGATGGTGTTCTATCTAGTCCGTCTTAACGTCTGCTAGATACTTACTATGTATTTGCTTTGCTGCAACTTCTCAAAATAAAATAGTGCGCATAAACAACAAAATTTTTTGCTTTGGAAAGAAAAGGAAATAGATTGATGACGAGTTGGTGTAGTTTGATGGCGGGAGAAAGGGATACGTAGAAAAATAATGAAACATTTTTCTAAAAAATAACTAAAAGACGAAGCAACTAAGAAAAAAGAATAATTAACAACAACAACGTAATCGAGATGTTAAACTGGCGATTTAGGAAATATTGCATCTTGTGTCATCGCTTGTACTTACGCTGGCTATATAACGTATATGCTTGAATATATACACACATTTTACTAACATCTTATCGTATGTATGGCATTACTATGAATGTGATATTACGAGATACGAGAAGATAGATCTGCACATTCTTTTATTTTACAAAACTGTCGAGTTCGATTTCGTTCGGTTCAGTTTATTTTGGCTTTTTTTTGTAAATTACTCTATTTTGTCAATTCGTATTTTCTTCTCTTTGCTAAGAATATTTAGGTTTGAAAAATATATGGATGTACATGATTTTCTATTTGTTTTATGAAATGTTTCTTGGCAAATAATGTCATACAAATAAAATGTATCTATGATTGTTTACTACTTATCAACAGCACCATTTTGATCATTGCAGCACTGACTAATTAGTATATGTTAACATTATTCATAGGCAGCGCAGTATTAGTTGTAACGAAACTGTTCAGCAACAGACACTAAACAGACCAACAACAGACGCATATGTCAAATTAAGTCAAATGAATGCAGTGGTGACATTCACTGCCATTCGAGGGCAATAGTCGATTTTAGTCGTGGTAGTAGTGGAATATTCAATTCATTCAGGTCAAATAAATACGGCAGTGTTATTCAGTGTCATTCAAATATATAAGTGCATTCATTACAGCAGTAATGAAACAGCTCTACAGAAGGCACTGCCAAAATTCATATAATTTCAATTAAATGAATGCATTAGTGTTGTTTACTGTCAATTAGTGCATTACGAATGCACTACTGCAGTTGTACTTGTAATGATACGATTCAGCAAAAGACACTACTAAACCTAAGTTAGATTAAGTCAAACGAATGCAATTGTGTCATTCAGTGTCATCCGAAAGCAATACTGCAGTAGTAGATGTAATTTATCTGTTTAACATTGATGATAATACTTCGAATATCATGCTCATTTAAATCAGTGTCATTCCTTCCATTCAGTGGCATTCGAATGCAATAGTGCAATGTCAGCAATTAAGCTCCTTAAAAATGCTCACCACAAAGTTCATTAAGAGTAAAGAAAGTAATCCAATGAATGAATTGTCGTACAAGCGACTTCCCTTCACCGATATTTCCTCATTGAAAATGCCATTCTTTTCTCCATAAAAATCACAAATCACCAAATTAAAATTTAATTATCATTAGTTAGCAATTTAAGAAAGCGAAGCAAATAACAAATTAAATGAAATGAATAAAAAACGAACACGTACAAAACTAATCAAAGACATGGAAACATCATTTATAATAATTTTTTTCTAAACAATAAAATAAATTTTCCTTTATTTTAAAATTAAAATAAAATAAGTAAATTATCCATTTTGTAAAGATCAGAATTAAGCGAAGCGAAGAGAAAGCGCGAGAAAGTACAAAAAGCCTTTCATTTCAAGTAAAAAAGAATTGCAATTTTTTAATAAAGAATAATTATTAACTCTTTTCAATTTTTTTTAAAATACGCCTGAAACTAAATACATGCAAATCGTGGAAATTGTATATCGTGTAATAAATATATTGTGAAATGGAAAGCGTAAGCAGGAAAAGTTTTTCCTAAAAGCAAATTTCAATTTCTTGACAAATTAAGCTTAAAGCATGTGACTAATTCCTGTTAACTAGTGGTCAATATCTGGTTACTTGTGTTCATTAGTTTCCAATATTTGTTTTCCAAATTTCTCTCATGTTTTGTCATTTCAAACCAAAAGCAAAGAAAATTACTTATTGATTAATAAATCGAAATGAGGCGGCAGCCAGCTGAACTTTGACAGTTGTCACGTTGTTTTGTCAAGTCATTTATCTAAATTACTAAAAACGGGGGGAAATGATTGAGATTTGTTAATTAATGATTGAGATTTGTTAACTATTTTCAAATTTTGATAAACTGTAAACAAGAAAAAGTAGAAACAATTGGAGAAACAGAGAAGGGGCACGTAGAGAAGAGGGAGGGAGGGAGGAAGGTTGGTTGGTTGAGAAGAAAAAAATCACTTTTCGCCAACAAATAAAATTTCCATTTTGTTCGCTAAAACCGCGATAATGATTAATCTTTTGTCAGCTAAAACGAACAAAAGAGACAGGACATTTTTATTAAAAATTATTGGCAATAAATGACGAATAGTGTTTATTTACTAAACAAAACAAATTAGCCAAACATTTTAAAAACTCAATAAACTATTACAATATTCGATAAAGAAATTTTCTTATTTTTTGCAAATCATTTTATTTTTTTAAAAACACTTTTGAAAATGAAAATTTCTCCGTTGAAAATGTTTCAATAAATGAAGCAAGAAGAATAAGATAATTGCCCCCAACAACAAGAGTAATTCACTAACAACTAAATTAATTACTTTATTAAAATGGTCTATTTATTTTTTTAATGATCATTTATCCAGGCGGCAATTACGATTATTGTTGTTTTTAATCATAGGTTTCTTTTGAATAATTAGCCTCGAAGACTGATTTTAGGATATAGACCCACCCAGTATGGAAAAACATAAATATTCAACCACTAGTTTTTTCACTTCGTTGCGATTTTTGTGGCAGAACGCGTCGTGTCAATTCAGTAATAAAATTTCTTAAGAAAATTTCAAATATTCTTAATAATCACCAATTTTTATTATGATGTTCGTCTAATGATAACCGGTTAGAATTATTTAATAGCAATCGTAGGCATCATAAAGCTCATGATTTATCATTAAAGAACTCCTATTTCATAAAGAATTTATATCAAAATTCTTATTTATTTAATTTATGTCTATTTTTACATTTTTTTATTGCTATTGAATTTTTTTCAATAATCTAAAAATTCATTCAAAAAACTAGTTTCTCACTCTTCTACAAAATAAATGTATTATTTATTTTTATTTTATTCTATAGGATCGATAAAAGAACTTGAAAGTAGGTCAGTCTCTCTTCGTAAGATTCTCAACCGTTTTAAATTACTTTTTTTTAAAAAAAACAGCTATAAAATGTTTTGCCTAATTAAAGCGAAATTTGTGTTGATTGCTTTTCTTTTGTGTCTTTTGATTTTTATGGATATTCATTATATATGATAGACCCAACTAGACCCAACTGTCTAGCGTTCAGTTCGCTCCTTCACCTCTTTCGTATATTCTTCTCAACATTTTGCCTCTTCTCTTCTTGCCATGGATCAATCCTGCATCAATTTACCCTTCTAAATTTTTTTGTCTCTCTATCTGTTTTTCTCTTCCACCTATCTCTAACTCTTTCTCTCTCTCTCTCTCTCTCTCTCCTCTAATCCTCCTCATTTCCTTACTAATTAAACAGTTACTAATTTTTTCCAAGCGTTAACTGTAAAATTCTTCCTCTACCAAATGTTACCAATGTTTCTTTCCTGTCTTCATCGTTTTCTCTTTGTTGTTGCTTTTGTTGTTGTAAGTCTCAAAGAAGTTATGCCAGCATATTTTATCTTCTTTAAGAATAAAAGATATAACTGCTCTTTCATCCGTAAAATTTTTTCTTAAAACTAATTTACACTTTCGTTTCCTCGCTACGAGGAATTATATGCGAGTATAATTTTCTTTTTTTTTTTGTGTGTGTGTTTTCTCTTATACCAGGCGCTTCTAACGCAACGGTTTCTTTCATTAATGCTTTTATTTTCTGTTTCTATTCTCATGTATTTTTCGTTACTCTTGACGCGTTAATGTGGCAACGCCATTTAAAAGGTGACTGGCTTTAACAGTTAACAAGATTTATTTCCCCAAATTCAGAATCTCTTAACGATTATTTCTTATTTAAATTTTTTTAGTCACATATTAATTGGAAAATCTCGATTACGGTGCATTTTTTCAGCTTTCATTTTCATATCTCATTTGCCTTCTCATTTACTTTTTTTAAGATTTGAATGATTTAAGTTTGAATTACGTTATTATTATCTGCAGAAGGCAAATATAGTTTCAGATTAATATATTCTCAGTTACATTTAAAATCGAAGAATTAAAACTCAGTTAATTTCTTTTAATTTCATTAAAATGTTCTTATTTCTTATTTACATCCATATGCATTTCCAAGATCAGATTTACTTTCGGAAAATTCTCTTTTAAATTTGAAAAATCTAATTTCGAATTAACTTATTCTCATTTACATTTAGAAGAAATAATTTAAAGTTGAAATGTTCTTTATTTGAACCTCATTTTTAATTGAGTAAATCTCATTTACATTTGAAAAAACTCATTTTCGACTGACACAATCTCTTTCGTAGTTGTGAATATTTATATCACACATTCATGTTACATCGCATTTATTCACCTTTATGCCATGTTTGTGTGATACATTCTCATTTACGTATGGGCTCCTCTCATTTGCGATATTAATTCAATTTACAAGAAACATATAAAGCAGTTTAGATTGCAGTCGCGTTTAATGTATTCTCAAAATAAAACATTTGCAAATTCTTCCACATAATTTAATATAATCAATCTTATTATAAATAAGTCGACAAGAAGCTTTTCATCCTAACTTTTTTAGAGTGTATTCTTAATATTGACAATGAATAAGAAGCAATTTGAAATAAACGCTCCATAAAAAGGCGACTTTGCCGCTCGTATGACACTCTTATTTATTTTATTCCACCCTTTCCCAGACATAAAGGCACATACATTGTACCACCCACTCATCCTCAACAAGACACGATTTAATGTATTTTAAAAACAACAGTTGGCAACAGACAATGCCAGATCATTGTGACGAGCTCGTTAATCTTTCACTCGAATTCATGAAATTCAATTGAAGTCGTTCGTGTCAATGTTTTAAAAATTTTACATATCATTAAGACCTGTCAAAACTGTCATTATTTAAGTATTAACACTAGAAAGACCGAGTTTTTGACATACCTATAAAGACCATAGCGGTCATTTTGACCGTTCTCTCTTTTTAGCGTGTAAAGCATACAAATGTACATTTAAATGAAAGATTGTTACAAAGTTTTTATTAATTTAACTTTCTTATGTAGTATTTAGACATTTTAAACAAATATTGGTGACCTGGCCTATGCATTTTCCGCATACAGGCTTTTGACAGGTGTAACATATTTCAAATGTTTTATTTTGTTTACAATTCAAATTAATTTGACATTGACGTCTTTTATTTTTAGGATTATTTTCCTGTCCACAAATCTCCGTTACGGTAGAGTTTGGTGTGTGGGATCTAGTATTGCGCAGGTCAAAGCGCAGATATTTCATTAGTTCTTTGAACCTGTTTTTGCTCATTGTCTCTTTGAATACTGGAGGACCCCAAACGTTTGACCATAAAATATCTAGGTCTAATTGGCTCAAGTTGTATGCTCCACGAGCATACAACAAAGAAATGAAAGCATCCAGTTCATGCAACGATGTGCACCAATTATTGTCCTCCGTTTGCCGTCTTGCCTCAGTTTCCGTACAAAGTTTTATGTGGCGGAGAATTTTGTCATTCACAAATAAACGCCAAGCAGTTAAAACCTTGTCTTTTTGAATATTTCTCTTAGCATATGCAGTCGGCCCTGGTATTTCCTTCAAAATATTTCTGCAGTTTCTGCGTCCTCTTTGTTGTGTAGAAGTGCAAGAATAATTTTTTGCACATATCCATTTAGAACCGTCACTTCCAAATACGGTATTTCCGATATCGATTTGAATCACCGAACCCGCTCTTGGTTGATTACGACATCTACGGATTGAATGGCGACCTCTCTTCGAACCAGTAGATGGAATTTGACTTTGGGATGAAGTTGACGCCACACATTCAAGATTTTCATCAGGTTCCGATTCCTCAGACGAAGAATTATCAACAGGCGGTAAATATTCCACGTCGCTATCAGCTGCGAAATCTTCATCTACCTCTGACTGATCGCTTTCAATACATTGAAGTCTTGAACTTTCAGCGCGTATTTGGTCATCCGGTAGAATCTTTCTTTTACTCATATTTTTTTTACACAAAAGTTCGGTTATTAGACAATACACTCCTCACGCTTTGAACTCTTTGTTTGAAATAATGCATAATCACGCTAGGATTATATACATTTCGTTATATACATTTCGTTACTTCAAAAAGCAGAAAATCCCGTACTATAAAACCCTAATAATAAGAGCAATAAAAATCGCTTCCAACTCAGATATGTAAAGGAGCTCCTTTTTCCTTAGAAAGATAACAATTATCGAATTCTTGTGAAAAACCAAAAAAAACATGTTTTTTTAGAAAGGTATTTATGAAATAAGCTTCCTGGTAATGAGATGCGTCATTCTCTTTTCAAATAATAAAATGCGATTCAATCATCAATGCCCTTCCTTAAATATAAAATGTAAAAATACTAGCGGTCAAATTGACCGTAATGGTCTTTTTAGGTATTTCAGGTTGAATACCCCACAAAGTAAATTATAAATACATCGCGTTTGCATTTTTTAATTTATAATAAGAAATAAATAAAAGTCACGACAGGAAAAGTAAATCGCGAAAGCCAAGCAAAAGATATAGACACTTGAAATCAGAAAACGGTCAAAATGACCGCTGCGGTCTTTCTAGTGTTAAATACACAAAAATATATGCATGCTAATTAAATATAATCCAACAATTTCCACTTATTGAAATTGAGAATTTTTTATTTGAATGTTTTTTTTAATATTTAATTTCATAAACGCGTCAATTGCCCAAATTCGTTTGACAAAACGAATTCGTTTGATACAATTTAAATATCTGAAGCGGTAGAGGTTGAGAAGTCCGTTCTTTTGCGCGTGAATTAATTCGGTGTACCTTTACCCTCCATTCGTTTTAGCTGATTTAATTGAATTATGATAATAAACCAAAGAAGAAAAAAATTCACGTCTTGATGATAATTAGTGCTAATTAAAAATAATTTCAAGTTCAAGTTGTTCGTAGCAGATTAATTCATACAGACGTAACCACGCACACGAGCATGCGCACGCACGCACAAACTTTTCTCATAATTACCCAAAGGTGGAATGATAAACCTTTTCCAGGGAGTCTTCACTCACCGCTAATAAAATCATGCACAACAACACCAGCAATGTCATTAACAATTTCGAGAACCCAACAACAATAACAACAACAAACAACAATAAAATGGTAATATATGTGATAATTAAAACAGAAAAACATACATCTACCTTTTATATCTTCATTTAATGCGCATTAACCCCATGCACGAGACGTTTGTGGTTATTGTTTTGCCACTGCCACTAACTCTCATACTCTGGCAACACCACCGGAGTGGATCAATAATATCAAACACTCTCGAAATGTTTACAACGTATGAAAAAAAGTATTCGCATCATGCAATTGAATACAATTTCAGTTGCCAGACAGAGTTGCCAAATTTTGAAAATTTTATTCAATTGAAAAAACTAAGAAAAAAATTGGCTTCTTCTGATTATAAGATTTCTTCTAAATATTTGAAAAATCATAAATCACGTAGAATATAAAAATAAACGCTATTGTTGCTGACAGTTTTGTTGCTGTAGTTGTTATTGTTGTTAAATAATTCATTATTATTTATTGCCGTCTCATAAAATGTTCGACTTAACGTCAAACAAAATGGAATGACAACCGTTCAGGATCATCTCACGATTCTGTGTCAAATATCTTTAGTGAAAGCCGTTAGGGTCACTCAAGCATTTTCGAGGTCATTCGCTTGATTACTTGATATTTTACGATCGTAATGCTGATTGTTTGCACCGAATCGATTTTATAGTTGATGGATTTCGTGTATAAGAGAGAAAGCGACAGAAAGAGAATATATCAATAAAATAAAATCGAAATAGGCTGACGGAGAAGAATAATTGAAGTTAACATTCTCGTGTAAATAATTAAAATTACAAGAAATTATAATTAAAAAAATAACAAAATTTACTTTCTCTTCACTCTGCTTAAATTCGAATTGAGTGACCATTAATGGCACTGAATGACAATGCATATAATGAATGACACTAATCGCACGAATGACGATGAATCAACTAAATGACGCTGAAGTCACTTCAGACTATTTGGAATAGAAATTAAAATTTGTTAGTTAATCGAGTCGAGAGAAAGAGAGACGTCCATTGATTGGTTGAATCGTTCTACTCGTCTGTTCTCCTTCTAAGTCGACTTCGTGGTCAATTTTATCTAAATTACCGGATGGACCAAATTTCGAAAAACAGGAACGATCTTAACAATCTTTTTTCCTTTTATAAACCGAAATAATTTCATCTATGCAAAATTTACTCTACGTCAAGTGGATTGATTACTAAAACGTGAATCATAACTGCAATGCAAAAACAACCACGACAATGATGACGACGTTGACGATGGCGATAATAACCATAAGAGACGATCAGACGATCATACAATCATACATAATTCAAACGTTCATAGCATCGGTCGATGACTTTAACCGGTCATTGAATTCTTAATGTTCGAATGTACGTACGTACATTATCTACCTGCCAACCTAACAACACCCCTTACCTCTCGCCAACCTCCCTCCACCCATGATCCATCACCCTAATGGTTGATACTCACGATGTAATGAACGTAACTGCACTACTCCGCACTGCATCGCATAGCCTCTATCGAATAATGATCGCACAGGAATGAAATTGTCTTTGAGTAAGAAAAATTACTGGAAAATCGGTTCATAGGAAAATTCATAGAAATCAGAAAATAGAAGTAAAATGAAGACTAGAAATAAATAATAAAAATAATAATAATAATAATAATAATAATAATATTGTATTTATATATTCTCTTCTATTTCTATTCGCACTTCTATACAGCTTGCACTCTAATGATTTTAATGCATTTAAGAATCGATCAGCAATACTCTGTAATGATACGTGATCATTTGATTATAAAGAATAAAAATCGTTATTATGGTTGATATTTTTCATAATCAATTCTTCAATCGTATCTTCATATAAATCCATTTATATTTTGCTCCACGACGAAGATTTTCAGCTTGAACTTCAACTGAACATTTTAAAGCAGTCCGTCGATGATATCGATCTGACGATGAATAATCTTTATTACATAAAGATATTTTAAAAAATTCTCCCCGAAATTAAGGCCAACATAATTATCTAAGCAAAACTGTTGAACCAAAAATTGATCATAATTCTTCTAGAACTTCCTGAATATGTATGATTTCTCTATCTCAATTCTCTTTTGTTAAATTCTAAAATAAAATACTTCAATGAGAAAATAATTAAAATTAAAATTTCCGGATTATAATTAAAACTTTTGTGCAAAAAATCAAAACTTTCCAATACTGTATAAAGATTTCTGATTATAAGACCAATATTTCTGAAATAAAACCAAAGGTTCCGACATTAAATTTAATCAGACATTTATTGTTTGCTTCATTCAAATTAAATTTCTGAGTTAGTGGAATTAAAATCGAGTTAAATATTAAATAAAAGTATCAGAATTGTAGCTG
This sequence comes from Physocephala rufipes, assembly GCA_963966595.1. Lineage (NCBI taxonomy): Eukaryota > Metazoa > Arthropoda > Insecta > Diptera > Conopidae > Physocephala > Physocephala rufipes. The sequence continues at coordinate 22,521,268 of OZ016505.1, forward strand.
ATTTTTCAACTGCATTTCCTGATACTTTTATTTAATATTTAATTTAACTTTAACTCCACTAATTCAGAAATTAAATGTGAATGAAGCAAGTAAGAAATGTCTGACTCAATTTGTCGGAACCTTTGGTTTTATTTCAGAAATATAGAGAATTAAATGAAAATTCTCAAATGTGAATTTTTGAATTAAAACTGAAATTGTTTTGATTGGAAATGAACGTGACTGAATATCAAGTAAAAATTATCGAATGAATTTTTCCTTGAATAATCCAAAATAATTTTCTTTTAATTAGAATTAAAATTTAAAAAATTAACTTCAAACATTTTGCATATGACAAGTTTTTCAAAATTCTGAGACGAAACTTTCTGAATTAGAACTAAATTTTCTAAATTACAATTAGAAAATCCTGAATGTGATACGAAAGTTTTCCAATATCGAATGAAAACTGATTGAAATGAAAATATTTCTGAATTAAAACTAATCACTGAATTACTTAGATAATTTATGAAATAAATGAAAATTTTCTTAATATGTTTTTCAACTAAAAAAGTTTTAACAATTTCCCAAACCATCTCACGGATGATTAGAATAATATTAATGATTGACAGATATTACGATATTAACGATCTGAATATGGATAAAATTAGCTGAAGGTTCGTAATTATTATTATATTAATATAATATATGTAATTACATTCTCATGAAAACCGCCATGAATTACTCGTACTTCATACGCCATTTATTGGTTGAAACTGAATAACCAACAAACCAGTTGTTGCCTTTGTCACGTTCGCTAATGATCATTGAATATAAAAAGTATTATTGTCTTTATTTGCAACTGGCCATCATCTCTACATGCATATACGGACTCGATATATTTATTACTAGGCTATCAAATTATACAATCATGGACGACATTAGATAATAATCTTTTATGTTGTTTTGTTTTTTATTTTTTTAGAAATCGTTGACAGCCGTTCTTCCTGTTTAAAGTTACGAATGTTGTCTTATGACTGACAAAAGGGGAAACCGATATTTTCTTCTTTTCAGGCTTCTTCTTCTTCCTCGATATTGTTCTTGTCCGAGTACTTTAACGGGTATGCGGGTATGACTCGTTTTTGGTGATTTTTTTTTAATTGTTTTCTTCTTGTCCATTTTGAATTGTCACGCTTGACGGATACGAATTAGTTTGCTCGACAGGAAATTTAAATGGAGTTATCATGTTCTTGTTCTTCGTCTTCATCTTCTATTTCTTCCTCTTCTTATGCAGGAAGTAAGTTAATTTAAGAGTCATTTGATGTTGGCGTAATTTCGTTTTCCCACCATCGATCGTGAAAGAATTAATAAGTGTTTGAGCGAAGGGAAATGGCTTACTTCGAAACAAGTGCAAAAATAATGCTGCCTTCTTCAGAGAAAACCTACGTGCTAAAGTGTTTTCCTTAACTTCATTCAGTTTGGAAGGATACCAGACGGCATTTGTTTTATATCGTTAGCATTCAATTGAGCTCTAATCGCGATGTTTGAACTTAATAACGGTGTTGGGCAGTCGAATGAATTTGTACCATTCCTTTTTAATTTATGGCTAGAGGCAAACTGGTTTTCTTTTTCGTGTTTGTTTCCCTTAGGGCGAAACCGCACCGCATGAGAGACAACTCTTTTGATTCATGAATTAAGAAAATATTTCTTGTCCCAACACATACCAAGCCAAATGTATGAAACAAAACACGCAATTGTATGTTTTCGTTTCTGTTCAAACATATTGATTTGGTGTGGGCGGGACCGTATATAATGTCTTGCATTATCGTCAACCATTCATTCAAACGAAACAAAAGAATGCATTCGTTCTATTTTGTTTGCTTAAGTGTGCGTTTTTAAAACTATGTCTTTTTATTATTTCAGACATAGTTTTAAAAATAAATTCTGATTGTTTTATTAATTAGAATGAAATAAAATTAGATAATAATTATATTATTAATAAGTACTTAATCTTAGCGTAATTCTTTTCGATTTATTCCTGTAGACTCTCTGACAATTTGTAAATTATCCTTCCAGGGCACGCTCATCCCTTTTAGTACGACCGGTTTCTAAAGTAACTCACGAAATTAAGAATGTTCTGCTCAGATAATGAAATTTAGTGGGCTTTGAAGGCGTGGCACACGCACTTGTAGAATATCTATGATGAAAATTTCTGTTTCGGCAATTCCACGTTTATCTCCCTCGAAACTCAACCTATTTCAATTTAGTTGAATTCACCCACCCCCTTCCCCCTTAATTGCTACTTAATTCAAAATAAATTTTGATTATCTGATCCTGAAAACTTGTTCAAATTCATTATGCCGTATACGATAAATATTTTTATTGGCTTACGAACTATAAAAAAATATATACACTTGTATTATAGTACTATATTCGTCTTTGGTTCTCTAGTTACCGCGTGCTTCGGTAATTTCCTTTACATATTGTGTATATTTTTTTCTTCTGTTTTTGCTCAGACAACCACAAGACACAAGCAATCGGTCACGGTTTTGCCCACGTCTTGTTACGCTTACGTTCGCTGTTTTGTCTACATCGAAGGAAAAAAGAACACCAGCCAAAGATAATAGACAGATAGACAGATAGTCAAACAGCCAGAAATAGTGAATAACACACACACACATACACACACTTGCATACACATAGCCACCAACAATATGTCAAATTGTCTTCTTAGTTTTTGGTTTTATTCTCTGAAGTCATTGGATATAATTTTTTCAGAGCCTTTTTTATTATCTTCATCTTATAATTCCTCGTTGTTTGTGTTGTTGTTGTTGGGAACCTGAGATACTGACATGCTATTGTTGGATTTCTTTTGTTTTTTTTAGTATTTTTTATTTGATACAGGAGATCATATATCGATACTCGATATTCGTATGTCAAGTCATCAAATTTTCTGTAAATGTAAATGTTAAAAACAACAACAACAACAGTCTACACACAATACATCTCAATCTATTTACATTCGTAGATTCTAAATAAATCATACAAGTTTCTTTAGTTTACCATAATGATATAATGGATTTAATTTCTCCACTTGAGCCCGTAGCGCAAATGAAGAAATACAAAAAAGAAGAAAACGCCGAAGTGAAACAAAAGCTTACGAGATATCTTCTGGTCCATTGGATAAACATGATTTCGCCTTGTCATTTCGACAATAAATGGCAAAGCAAAAAACAGAAATTTTCTGTAGTTTCTTTGTATTTCAGAGAATTATTCTTCTTCTACTACGTATCCTCGTTATTTTGATCCTCTTATTATTTTTTGTCAATTCTCTGCATTCTCTGGAGATGAAGCCCAAAACTGACTAATGAAAATAGAAGTAAAAGAATAGCTCCGTATGTTGTTTAATTTTTTTTCATAACCGCATAACCGTCGAACAGTAAAACTGATTCACTATGGTTGTTCAATATACTCTCGGTATGGAAATTATTTACTAATAATGTACGTAATTTGACAAATTACTCAATAAGTACCAAAATCTGAATGCATAAATAAAATAGAAAAATACATTTTAATATAATAAAACAATTATGATTATAAGTTTATGAGTTGTTCGCTGTTCGATTTGTTGATGCACCAATTCACTGTAAAATCCGATCGTTGCAGGAAATCTTTAGAACTCGGAAAATTACTTAAATTTATAAAGTAATTTCAATTTAATCCTCACTAGATGGGAGACATGGGTTCATCATTATGGCCCTATAAGTAAGTAAGAATCCCTAATGTGTCAGAAGAAAATCCCAAAAGTCCTACTAAATTCAAATTCACTCTCTCAGCCATTGGTACAACGTTTCGCGACTCAATATTTGAGAACTTTATTCGTAAAGGAGAAGTAAACGAAAAACTGACCATGATATGCTAACCTCCCGCGAGTAGCTTCTTCATGGCAATTCATCGCTTATTATAATCGCGGTTTGTTTCCAAGCCTCTTCTGCGAGAATGTGTCACCCTCTTCCCCTACCCCTAGGTTGTTCCTTTTAAAATGTTGAAAAATTAATACTCAGAAGTAACAAATGTTTTGAGTTTGTAGGGGATAATATTATGAAATAATAATAATAATAATACTAGTTACAATTTGTCGTACCCATACCGAGAATACATTGAACTCCCCTCAAAACATTAATAGATTCAGTCTGGATAAGGTCGAAATGGAAACTGTTTTATGGTAATAATCAGCTGGAAGAAAATGTAATTTGTTCTTTTTGACACTCCCACTCTGGATATGAATAATACTAACGAAATTTTTTTTTAATTTTTTATAAAAAATTTATAAAATTTGTGAAGAATACTAACTGCCTAATTTTATCTGCCTCGTGAATGAACTTCATATTCATATAGCGTAAAAAATTCTACCTCAATTTTTTATTTATTTTTCTTTTTTTTTCTTTGACATTAAAGAAAAGTTTTAACTTTCATTTAAACACTAATAAAATAATAAGTGGATATGCCACCACCACCCTCAAGAGAAAATTAAACGTTTCAGCCAAGAAAGAAAAGTTGGGAAATTACTAGGTTTCTATTATTTCTATTCCTTCTATATAATTTTGTGATTATCTTAAACCCTAAAGCCTCTAAACTATAAACTCTCAAAACTATCTCGACGTACCCCGCGTATGCGCGTCGCTCATAATCGCAATTTGCTTTCTTCTCTAATCTTCTCTAGTCGCCACTTTACCTCACCCCCCCCTTCTCTTTAATCTCTTCCTTATTCTTTTATGATTTTACGAATAAATTTCTCTTAAACCAATCACAATCATAATCATAATGTTAACCTCGTCTAACGCCTGGCGAACCTAGAAAATTGTTATTATTATTACTCGGATTTACTGTCAAGGAAAAACTTCGTCAAATTGAAGCTAATCTTGAGTTAAGATTATTTTATACAAGTCGGTAATTCCTTCCACCACCAACAAAAGTCAACTCAAGGGATTAATTTCTTACAGAAGAAATTTTCCTAAAACCTGCAAATTCATGACTGATATTATCATCATAATGACAAAAAGCATAATTATCTTGACAATAGTAATGGTGGTTATGATGATGATAATAATGACAATGACAGTTAATGATGATAATGACATAATTATACTAACTAAAAAACCGTAGGCAGTAATTTTTTCACTGAAATTCATTTCATAATATTGACAATAATGATAATAATGATGATGAAAGCGTTAACTGTGTTAGTGATGATGAAGTTGCGAATGATTTTTCTCTTTCACAAAGTCGTCAGTCACTGAACACTAACTGACGTTTTGATACAAACTAAATGCTTTAGACTACTGACGACCAAGATGACAGCAAAAATTAGTAGATAATGAAAGAATTTAGAAAGAAAAGAAGAAATGTTGAGCCATTTAATTTAAATAAAAATATTAAAAACAGAATAAAAAGCTTAGGTGAGGATTTCTTGCAATAATTTATACATTCTCTTAATAAACTTTAAGAAAAACAAAGAAGAAAAGAATTAACATACAAAGAGGTAGTAAATATTTTAAGTAAATAAAGTCATTTTCACAGGCGTGGAAAATGGAAACACAAGAAACAATTAGTAACAGTTAGACATTATCAAATATCATTATCTAAATATTGTCTAAAGTAAAACATCGTCGTCACATTTGTCACATCTTCATCATCTTTGATATATTACAGAGTTATTGTTATGTCAACTCTTTTCATTTGTCAAACTTTTTGCTAGTACCGTTCAAAAAAGTTTTAATAATGATAAGATGTAGCTAAGTCTCTTTTCTTTAATACCCTACACCTGACGTGTGCATCTGATTGTGTGCTATATTCGGTATTCCTCTACAAGCAGTGAACTAAAAGAATTGAGACAAGTATATAAAAATTGCCTCTTGCTTGAGCCTGTCTCTACAATTGAAACAAAGTTCGATATCTCGAACGATAATACAGAAACCAATCATTGGCCCACCCAAGGCAGGAGAAAGGGTAGAAAAATAAGCTGGATTTTGGGGTTTCTTAATAAAACAAATTGAGAATGATTTCATTTTTAAACTACGAACGTTTTTAACGCTGGATGTTTCTTACCGAAAAAAAAATTAAACGATCTTAAATCTACAGATCTTAAATCTACAGATATAAAGGCCTGACTGATATAAAATTATTCACGTTTTATCGTTGCTGGAGATTAACAGATCTTCATGAAGCCGGCAACATTTTCGCGCGACTTTCTATTTAAACTACAAAACGTTTTCCTATAGGTCATTATCTTACTTTCAAAATGTTCTCATGTGAATTTTCATAATTCAAATAAATTATCTATGCAGTGACAGCTGTCATCATTCGTGGTTGATGTATGTATTATCTGCGATAAATCGCTGATATTTATCGTTAAAGCGGAAATGTAACTGCGTTGTGACATTCACATTACTGTATTTACTACTGTATTCATTATAAGACTTCCTTGCAGCTTTTGTAAAGGAAGTAGAAATCATGTGAGAAATAAACGTAGAACTTTTTGCAAAATCTTGAAAAATATGATCCACATAAAGCGATCCAAAAAGGCTTTACAATTCCATGTAGAGTTCAGTTCAATATAAATGTTAATTTAATTAACTTCAAATTGCTAATAGACCCATTCAAAACATTGCATTTTCGCACTTTTAATCAAAGACGACGCGTCGACGAGACTGCGCTGATAATTCATTAATAATGACTATCGATTGCACCCACGCGCTAATCGCTAAAACCGTCACGATCTAAAGCATATTTTAACACGTGCATATTGACAAAATGTTGCGACTGATATTCGTTAAAAATTTCAAAACAGCAAGATAGGACAAAATTAAAAATAAAAGAGGCATTAATAGAGTTTTAACATCAACAACAATTTTAGTATCGACAACTTTGTATTCGGCGAAGAAGTCGAGGGAGAGAGAGTAAAAGAGCTAAATAATCACAAGCTGACAGACATCACATTACGCCAAACTAGTCACAAAATTACCTCACAAATCAATCAATCGAATCAAGCAAAGAACCTGATGGTAGATTGGTAGACCAAGTAGCTCAATGACGAATCGAGAAATCAATTGAAAAAATATGAGATATATGAAAACAGCTACTTGAAACGCTATAACCAAGTTTTGCTTATGATCATTACATCCAGTTGTTCAATGTGATAAATTATAGTTGATTAACCAGATTTTGTTGACGTGATCAATTAAATACAACTGAATTAACTGCACACAATCCTGTAAAAAAGACCATGTAAAAACGAATGTGTAAAAAGTGAATCAATTTGTAAATGATTGTCACGATCTGCTGACAAGACAGTTTTAGTGATTTTAGAAAAAAGTAAAAGTACAAAAATATATAACGCCTTACAGATTTTCTATCAGTATTAAAGTAAAGTCGAAAAAAACTGTTATCTTAATCTAAACCACAGAAATTTGAAAGTCAATTAATCACATGAAATGAGCTAATGATTGCATCAAATAAAACTATCAGATAATTATGAAATGAAATGAAATGGAGTGTAACGAAATATTTACGCTCGAATCGTGTTACTTAAACGATCTCTTCGAATGGCGATTGTCATTGAATATCATCTGACAATCGTTCCGCCGCCAAATCAGTTGATCATAAAGCAATTAATTCGAAAAATTCTATATATTCCAATCGTAGAATCGATCATCGATCGCATGGATTAAGACGAACTTCTTACAATTATCGTTTCTGTCATCCTATTAAAAACCAATTAATCGAACTGTTTACGATGTGGTTCACGATGCTACATAATAAAACCATCGATGCGAGCATAACTGTAACTAATTAATAGAAATTATAGTACAATCGTATTACCGACGTGCCCTCCTGCAGTCATATCTATTATCATCATTATTTATTATTGGTAAAGTTTTTCTCTAGATTTCTTATAGTTTCCGTTTTTTTTTTCCTTTTATATAGTGTTTATTAGTAAAATCCGGAGAGATGGTATCCTGGCAGTTAATGGCAATCAGAAATTACGTGCGCGGGCACAGCTTGATGCTTTAGATAGTCGTATTGAAGCCATAGATCAGTGTAAACATGAGAGTTATCTGTTTCAAAATGGGCTTAATGGCTATACTAAATCTGTGTATGTATGTTTGTGTGTGTGAACATGTGTGCTTGCTGCAGTACACATAAATGAATGATGTTGAAATGGTGTAATTACTAACACCGGTTACGCATGAAGGAATTTGTTACTTAAAGAAAAGTAAAAGATGAAGAAGGAAAAACAAGTTGATCACTGCTGTTTAAATCTACAGAGAAGAAGAAATTCAAACCAAACATTATGGCAGAGAAATATGAAACAAAATCAAGCCACTTGCATGATTCTCTATAATGTCTTTCTTTTTTTCTGCAAAAGCAATTAAACTGGTTGTCAGTCAGCCAGTTAATCAACGCAAAGTTAATTTAACTTCAGTCTACCGAATTGAAGTTCATGCAAATTTGTTGCGTGCTAATCGTTGTGACTTTGGCTATCCTACTTTTCTTCAATTTTCTTTTTTTTTTTTTGGCATTGCGTTGTTTATTTGCTTATGCATGATATCAAAATTGCTTGGTCGGGTTTTGGCGGTTTCAATTTCTTTAAGTCCAACGACATACAAAACAAGTTTCAGTTAAATTTTGTTGCCTCGCTAAAATTCCTGTAATCACTCAAGCTTACGAACTCGTACATACACATAAACAAATTGTATTTAAAACAACTTACTTTAGTTAATGCTAAGTGAATGTTAAGTGAAAGATCAGGAGGTGATTATAAGAAATTTTGAATGAATTGAAATTTAGAAACGAGTAAAGAAAAATCTGGATTACGTTTTAATAATCATATTTGTGAGCAATAAATATTTTTATATATTATAGGAGAGTGCAGTTTTTAGGATTAGTTTTTATTTTATTTATGAAATTATGATGATAATCCATAAAAAGCAGCTTCCCATACCGGGAATCGAACCCGGGCCTTCTGGGTGAAAGCCAGATATCCTAGCCACTAGACCATATGGGATACTTGAATATCATGAGCAAACAGCTTTGGACACGTTAATTGAAACTTATTTATATGCTCATACATATAATAATAGTCCTTAAATACCACCACTTAAAATCACAATTATTACTATACAAAATTAAATCCTTGATTAAGTATAATTAAACTACACTTCTTTAATTATGACATAAATTTAAATTTAAATTAAATAATTAAGTAAATAAACATAATTGCAGAAAAGTTATAGCTGTCATAATCAAAACTAGCTTTTCATAAACTGTTATCTTATCAATCAACCTGAAAGCAGAATGAAAAACACAGCCCTAGAAGTGTCTACATCGCTTTAGATAAATCCATATCAGATTAATTCTCGAATTTTTTCTTTTCTCCGAATGATTTTGTTATCGCAATTTATTAACATAAGCACAAAGAAAGTTAAATTAATCTCAGAAAACAATAATAATCACAAAAATAATCCACAAACAACATAACTTAAATCATTCAAAACTAATGTATAGAAGGTCGAAACGTGCAGCGCTAAACACAATTTCTCTATTTAATTAAAAAGTGTGTTAAAATGCTTTGAGAAAATGTTCGGAAAACAAAATCCGCAATAGATACAATTTGAAAGAAAAGCCATAAACAAAAAAGATGAAATACAGTAACGCAAGAGAAACGAACGAGTACGATTTAATGAAAGATTTTGTGTGTAATTAATCTTTTTAAGAAACTTAGTCTTTCCAAACGCATAAATACATACAATATATTAAATGCGTATGTAGAATATTTCTGAATCTGCTCGTTGAGGATTTAAAGTGAAAGTTAAATCAATTAATGAAATAACAGAAAATTCAAATTGAGAACACGCATTTACACCGATCGGTAATCATCAATCAAAAAATTCTCTGATTCAGATGTTAATAATGAAATCATTAATAAGATGAGTATTAACAAACATGCTTTTCTCATTTGGGTTTTTTCCCTCAAATTTCGATAACGAAAAGAAATATTAATGGAGTTGGTCTAATATTGCGTGTAAAGGAGATGTAACACAACGGTCCTCGGTAGTATAGTGGTTAGTATCCCCGCCTGTCACGCGGGAGACCGGGGTTCGATTCCCCGCCGGGGAGTTCCTATTTTTGATTATATTTAACAAAATATTAAAATTTTAATTTTGTCTATTTTTTAATTAACGAATATAAACCTAAAAATGAAGTAACCACCATCATCTTACATGTCATTATGCAGTTGAATTCGATATATTCGATATATACATAACGTATACAAGGCACGAATATTTCTAAAATAAGACACTCCCTCTTTCTTTAAAGTTCGCTGCGTTTTGAAATGTGTAGGAATGGAAAATAATGAGTAAACGATTACCGGCGTAAGAAAAGTCACGACGATTTCTGCTATTGTCTTTCATCGGAAACACCACATTCATATACCTTGAACTTCGACTACAGAAGTATTGACTCTACTGTTTTCTTGAAAGAGATAGTATGTCTTTTCAGAGATAAGAGGTCAATGAATTCATTAAGTTATCATTAATTATGATTGTATATCAATAATTTCTGATGCGTGGCAAGACTTCACGAGAAAAATAGGAAATACTTCTGTGTAAATTATGTTAAATCGTATATATATTATATCCCATACTTTATTCCATACTCTATTAATAATTAAAATTGTTTTTCTTTAATGTCAGTGAGCTATCGGAATTTTATCACGGCTACGAAATGGCTCCTAGCATTTGTGGTAATTCACGTGAAATAGCGTCACATAATAAAGCAGCCTCCTCACCCACAGCCTCGACCACGCAAAAAAGTCATTTTGGCACTAGCAGTCTTGACGGCTCTCTAACTTCATACAATATGACGAATTCGGAAAATAGTTGGCCACACACGGTATTTAGTAAGGTAAGATCTTTTAGTATACTCCCCTGTCTCATAACTAAGAAAGCAGTTATATTAAAAAAGGGAGCAATGCATGGTCTTTAAATAATTGCTGCAAAGTTGACGCGAAAGAAGGCATTTATAACGTGGTAGAGGAAACTAATTCTCATATCACAAAACAAAAAGAGAGAATTCGGCGGCACTTTTGCTAACACTAACGATTTTTTATTATGTAAAAAACTATTTTGATAAAACGTCATTTTAAAATGTCAATCAACATCTCCCCGACGGGGAATTGAACCCCGGTCTCCCGCGTGACAGGCGGGGATACTAACCACTATACTATCGAGGACACGAATCTGGTCTCGGTAATAATTGCTTTTTCGCAAATGATTACAATATAAAAAAATAAATACTGGACGATATTCATAACGATATCCCCCAATCAAACGAATTTTCTACAAAATTAATTCAATTCTAAACAAATTTTAAATTTCTATTTTGATTACAGGAAAATCAACGTCCTCCCGTCTACAATCCTGAGGATTATGCATTAAAATTAAAAAAATTCGGGAAACGGCAAAGAGGGACAAACATACAATCCATCTACGACAGAGACGCCGAGATATCAACCGAAGAACCCAATCGTTCGTCCACTCTACCAATCAAGCAATCTGGATATAAGTTTGTTTATTGCAATGCTTTTACGACTCTCGTTCTACAAAATTTGTTTTAATATCTATTTTATAGAAGTCCGATACCGACTCCCCCGGAAAGTGACAGTGAAATGTCATTACGTCAATTTGCTTCCATAACGGATTTATTGACGAAATTACGAGCTGACTTACGCGTATCATTTCCCAGGTACAAATTATCACATTGATTAAGCAAAGTCTATAGCTTGTCATGCCTACCTAAACTTAATCGCTTGCCCTTCGTCGTTTTTCAGTTTTGTTCAGGAATTTGTTGGCTCTCCCATCGATGGAGTCAGTGCTTTGCTCGAAGTCTTACGCGCGATACAACTATCACAGAATACAAACTCTCCCAAATCATCATTAGTGACAGCACAAATGTCCACTGGTTCAATGCCGCGCACCACGCAATCATATCAAAGGCGTGCCTTACTCGACGAATTAGCCTGCTTGTGAGTAGAGTTGCAGACGATCGTATATAAAGTCAATCACTTTGGATATCTCTCCCTTCTATACGATTCTAATCATCCTACTCTTTTCCGTCAGACAATGTCTTAGTATATGTTGTTCACGTTCGTTGGAAGCTACCGCACGTTTGGGCACCACACCCGTAGGTCTTATGCCTTTGGCTTCCTCGGCCACCGGTCAAGGGATACGTGCACGCATTTTAGCCATGCAACTAATGTCTGCTGCGTGTGACAAGCAAATTATTGGCAATAGTTCTACGAAAAACACCAGCAGCGGTCACACAGCCGTCTCGGAGGCAATGTCGACGTTGCGTCTACGATGTAGCGAACCCGTACGATTTCGTTTGTTGGTCGGTATGTTGAATAGCGGCGGCGGTTCGGGAGAATTGCAAGCGGTGGGCGTGAAGTAATTATAAAATAAACTTTTACAGCTATGCCGCTAGATCGTTGGTGAATGATATGAAATTTTATTTGCTTAACAGATTCATAAATACATTCTTGGAAAGTGCTGAAAATCTACAACAACGTTTATATTTACAAGCGGAGCTTTTTCAAGCCGGTTTCGAACCAACAGCTTTGGTAAAGGTAAGATAATGAACACCATACAAAATGATCATATAGACTACTTGATTATTTGCCATTTTGAACCATTTTGGCGTTGAATAATTTCGTACTTTATTATTTTTCTTATCTTTATATTCGAAAATGTAAAATTTATTAGAATCATCTTTTAACTCAATTAATCAATATTCAATTTTCGGAACGAACCATCTAAACCGAAATGGTTCCCGAAACGGAATCGATTCTCTTTGCATGAGTTTTCATCGGCGCCATATTTGAGTTCATCGATAAAATAATCACGATACTTTAAAATCTTACACTCCATTCGTTCAATAATATCCTTAATATGACCATTTTCACCGCCATACTCAATAGGCACATATTTGGCCGGTACGTAATCAAAGATAGCTGCTGGATCAACATTAACCGATATCTAAAAACCAATAGGGAAAAAATTACTACAGACCTTATATTTTGATTTGTGTAACGCATATGCCATTTAAACACTTACTCGACTCAAAGATTTCCCCGGAAAGAATTTCCTTAAAGCATTAAATCCCATTTGAAATGCTGGCGGTACATTAATGAAATGTGTACCACGTTGACGCATTGGCATTGCCTCATCCGCAAACATCGATAACTTTCTAAGTAATTCAGGTTGCAATTGGAAAAAGTGAGAGGCGGTAATATTAGCCATATCCATTATTTCCATATAACCGCAAACTGTTGAATGATCATCCTCCAATGTCATAATATCCCCAAACATTGTACCAACTCGTATGATTTCATCGAATTTAAATTTATTAATATCGTAGGAACCGGCACGTATGATAGTAGTACAAGGTCTAGCTTCGTCATTCGGGAAGGGTATTTGTATAATAATACTATAAAGGAGATGGGTATCAAATATATTCAGAAAAATAAAAGCACCCCCTAACCCACCCCCTATCCCAACCCCGCCCTATCCCAACCCCGCCCTCTCCCTCCGCCGACATCCGACAAAACACATACCCAGCTCTTATAATTTCCAACACTTTGGGATTGTCAACACTGCGTAATTCATTGAAAATTTCTGGTATAGCCATCTTCAAAGTGTAATATCGATCGATCTTCTTTTTCGCTCGCTCCAAACTAAATTTCGAGCCACGCAAAAATCCAATTAGCCATTGATCATCGCTGCGGGCATGTAAATGTGGCTGCTTTTTAATCCATTTACGCAGTGCAAGGATATCGTCTGCGACACGTGTGGTGACCTCGTTCAATTCGCGAATGGCGATCTCCTGCAGCTCAAGAGAAAGTGGTCGTATTTGAACCGATTCGGAATTATTTAATTGATCCATTATGGCAGTTTATCGAATTTCTTTTTAATAATTTCAAATATTTCTCTTTTGGTTGCTTGGTTTAATTCTTTTTTAAAACCGTTTTATAACGTTTCTATTTTATTAGAAAGTTTTCTAATTTAATTGAAATATTTTAATATTTTCTTTTTTAAAAAGGAAAAGATCTAAAAATTAGAGGTTTTTCTCTTGAATTTTTTATCTTTTATTTTTTTTATTTTTTAATTTTTTTATTTTTTTATTTTTTTTTATTTTTCGTTGGTGTTCGATAACCGTTATTTAATCACTTGAGTAATTGTGCAAAGTTATGCAAATTGAAACTATATTCTATTTCCTAATGATTTGCTTAAATTATTTTCAATTTAAAAATTCTATTCAATTCGAAAAGATTTATTGTTTATTTTTCAATCAATCTAAAAAATTATTTCCCCTCGATAAATTACTTCTGGAAAGATAGCACACTTTTTTTAATTGATCTGTCTAAACATTGTTTCGCGATCGACTGTATTTTTACTACTGACTATTTATCGGTTTTTCTGATTATTGATTGCACTCGAGCTAATTGACGGTTTAGCTCGTTCGATCATATAGCACTCGTAAAGACTATGAATGGATTACACTTTAATAAAATTATATCAATAAAATGTTAAAGCGGACGAAACAAATTTATTTATTGATGTCAAGCCATGATTTTGTTGCTTCGTTGCGGTTTTTTGTCAAAACAAGCCAAGTGGCGCCGAATGCAAAGGAAGAGAATGAAATGTTTCGAATACTATGAATCACACGAATCATACAATAAATCAAATGAATGACACCAAATTCTAAAGATATAAGACATAAAATAAAACACTTTAAGAACGTAAATAGAAGCACTTTTTTATTCTTACTCGCAACAGTGTGGAATTAACTAGATTGCTGCGATTAAGGTGATTATTTGGATGTGGGGATAACGGATAGTAATAATTAGAACGTATCTTGTGCAGATCTATATTATTTCATGTCAAAACACTGTAATTATTTTGTATAGCAAGCAGAGTCATAAAAATATATGTAATTGTGATAACCTATCAACTGAAATACTAAAACTGAATACAATTCATATTTTCCACAACTTTATTAATTTTCTTTACAGTTTCTTTGACTTTCAGTTTTTAAAAACTATCCTTCATTTCAGACTATATCGTCTTCGTCGCCTTGGCTTGACGCTCTACGCAATGAAATCAAACGTTTCAACGAATTGCGTATTGATGTCGATAAAATGTTGACTCAAGTCCGGGATGCCGATCGTGTGCGCAGTCAGATGGTTATTCTTGAAAGACGTGTACAGGTATTCAACAAACTATTTCTATCTGAATTTTATCATTTACAAAATTCTTTATATCTATCTAGATACTTCACGAAGAGAAAGCGGTATTAACTTCGATGGAACGCCGTCTTCAAGAACGTTGTGCCGAGCTACAAAGAGAGATATTTCGTTTGCAGGGTACGCACAATGAGAACAATTTCAAATCGCTTGACAAACAAAAACCAGTCGTATTGCCTCGTCATGTTCCGCCGGTCATGCCTGACAGTAAACAAGACTCATCGGAACATGAGGATGAGGGTATTAGTAGTTCGGAGACGGGTCCCTCCCTTAGTCCGGTACCAATTTTGGTATTACCACAAAATAGCCCAAACGCAACGAAGCTCCAACCAAATCAGAAATACAAACACAAACGCAGCACAAACGCAGCATCTAATGGCGCTGCAAGTAAAAATTCTGAAAAGAATTCTAAAACGAATGGCAATAAAGACGCTAGCCTTGACGCAGCAGACGATATTGCCATCGATGATGTAATGGAAGAATTGGAGAATATCGTGATTGAAGCAGAACGGCAGATTTCAATTGAACAGCAAATCACCGAAAGTCTGCCACCGCGTGATTGCCCGATTAAAGAGGAGAAGATCATACCTGTGAATATCGTGCCTCAACCGCCACGCAAATCACGTTCTCTAAATCATTTACTATCACACGATGTCGGTTCAGATTTAGATGGGTCCGAATATGGTATGCTTCTGATGCAACATCAAGCCGATCAGGCTGTTGAGCGGGTAACGATGTTGCAGACATTCTTTGATGAAACGGACTATGATGCATTCGAGAACCGTGACAAGCCGTTTACCATGGACGGTATAACCGATGATGATATACCTGAAATAAATGCTAATCCGGAATATACCCAACCCAGCACTACGCGTCAATTGCTCGACGTAATCATGAATGCGCGACAGAGTGAAGATGATCCCACAATGAAAGCACTCAGAGAAGATGCAGCATTAGTCCATACAGATAATATACCAAACGGAATGCCAATGGGCGCAGCATCAACAACAACTACAGCACTAGCAACAGCAGCAGCACCACCACCCACAATCGAACAACGACAGCAACAACAACATAATCAAGCGCGCGGCAAACGTCGCAATAGTTTTTCTAAAGTCGAAGCTGCCATGGCGGGAATCAATGCCGTTGATATGACTGCTCAAACCGGTAAAGAATCGCACTCACAAGGACCGGCTCAACATTTTAATGGTGTCTTCTTCATGACCGGTATGAACACACCGCAAAGGTATCCGAAACCGGATATAACGGCAGCATTGCAAGCACGTCGTGTTACCAAAAATGTCGAGCGTTTGGAGGCCGCATTTGCCAATCAAAATGATTCGTCGAACGAAATGCGAGTGACAAATGCTGCATCGTCAGCACCGCGTCGTGAAAGATCACGAAGTAATCAACAAATCTATTTTGGAAGTAATCCAGCATTACGATTTAATGCGAATATTAATAGCTATACAAGTCCGAATGTGAGTGCCGCTCAGAACGTCACCAAACGGACAAGGTCATATACACAAGGGTCAAAGGTGACAGATTTGCCATCGGGCTTATATTAAAAAAAATTATGAATAAAACATTTCTTTTAATTGTGTTAAATTTTAATTTAATTCGTTTACGGCAATACGGAGTAGATAATTATTATAATTATTAATATTATATTTTTATTCCCAAAAATTGAATTTAATTTCTCTACAATATATTTTTATATAAGACATCTTCAAACAATTTTTACGATTTTATTCACTATAATTTAAAATGTTGAACATTTTCTTTCAGTGAGATTTTTCAAGTTTCCATAAATTTTATTGTTCGATTAGGTTCACGAATTACATTCATCCCCGTTAATTTTTTTATATATAATTAATTTCAATTTTTTTAAATTAATTTCAATTAATTAAAATTAAATTTATAAAATTTTTTATTTTTTATTTAAAAATTAAAAAATTTTTATTATTGCAATAAAATTATTAAATATTTTAATTCTTATATTTAATTAAATAATGTAATTATTGTTAAATTTCTTAAAGAAAAAATAACTAATATCGAACATTTTTTAAATAAGCTTATAAAATATTTTCTGACTTTAATAATTTGTTTGCACTTTCATTAAAAAGTGTTCTAACTAATTTTGCAAAATGTACTTAATTAATTAACTAATTAATTCTTATTATTAAAATTAAATTTATTTCTAACACAATTAAAGTTTTTTCTAAATAAATAACTTTGCCTCGATTTTTCTATTTGCATCTCATCGATTTATTTTGATGGACTCAGCGGTTTGGACCGAATTCCATCTTCAATAAAAATGTCCCATTAATGCAAACATAATTGGCAAACGCTTGTCGAAAAATGCATCGGGTATAAATGACAAACCACGCGCGTTTCATATTCATGCCTTCCATTGCTCTGATTCCGTTTTACCATACTGTCGGCTTAACGACACACATTATTAGTCAGGGTCGAAATCATGAAAATAATTGTTGGAATTAATTGAAATCAATTGCTATGCCTTAGTGCAATAAATTAGGATAAAAGTCAATCGATATGGCTTATCGCACACACACACGCACTTGGGAATGCCCTTAACGGTTTCTACAAAAAATTCTTTTACGTCAATAAAATCGGTTTATTCACAGTTAAAACGCTTATATCGTTTATAACAATTAAATGCTAAAAGGTTCAATTAAATTATTTGAGTTAAGTGCATTTTATTGCTTCTTTGTTAAATTTTTTTAAGTACTAATCTTAGCGAATATATTTTTTCATCACACTTTAGAATTATAGAACACATTTTCAGCACCAGTCAGCTTCAATTTGATCTTTTTTCAAACCTTTCCACTTCCAACTCAATCCATTTTCATACCTATCCAGCCGTCTTTAACTTCAACTAATTTCGACTCCAACCATTTTCAATTCAAGCCGTTTTTCTCACCATAATTTTCGATTTCATCCATTTTCAACTAAATCCATTTTCATAACTACCCGTTTTCAACTGCAACAAATTTCAACTGAATCCATTTTTAACTTAAACAATTTTGAATTCAACTCATTTTTAACAAAACTTATCTACAACTCAATGGGTTTTACACAGAGTTCATATTCCAACTCAATTATTTTTAGCTCCAACCCAATTTCAATTGAATCCATTTTAAGTTTAATCTCTTTTTGACTCCAACCATTTTCAACTCCAACCACTTTCGAATCAGTCTGTTTTCATCTCTATTCATATTCACCACAATCAATTTTCGTCTCCAACCCTTTTACCAGGATCTATTTTCATCAAAAAGCGATTTAAACTCAATCGATTTTCAATTCCAACTTAAGGAATTAATATATTTTCAAACAAATTGATTTTTGTTTTAGTTTGTTTCAATTACTTCTAATTCCGAGTTTTATTTAGTTGCATTTCATTTGTTTTGACTTTAATGAAGCCATAGTATCGAAGTATGAAACAATGTTGCGTTAACTCAATTAAAGCCGTGACGAAAGCGGATTTAAATGATAACGCTCGGGCATTTTAAATCCACAAACCCGTAACACAGGCTTTGACTTCGTTGAATAAAGGAATGAATGAAATATATATTTAGTTAAATATGAACATTCACGCGACGTGCATTGCAATTTATAAGAAATTAATTTATGTAATAAAACAATTAACGAATTATAAAATTCAGTTAAATTAAAACAATAATATTAATAAAATCGCGGAAAATCAAAAAAATTTTATATAAAATAAATCCTTTTTATAAATTAATAAGAATCCTTTTTATATCATTTTTTATATCAATCAAGAATTCCATTAAAGGTATTAAGTATATTGAATAATATAATATAAATATATAATTATAAAAATTCATAATTTTTTTTGATATGACGAAATATGTTTTTATTCAATTACCATAACATTTAAATACTCAATGACCAAGGATATTGCTAAAATGCTAATAAGCCAAGGGTGAATGCTAAATAAGCTTAAATTAAACCTAGAGTTAGGGTTCATCTGCATAGAAACCTTACAAAATTCACCCAAAAAAATGGACAACTTACTCCCATCAACTCCTACAATACGTCCACTCTCATGCGATTTGCAAGCTGTAGCCATTAATGAATTGAATGAAGACCCTCAAAAAGTTCCAGAAATTCTTAACTCTTTACGTGCGTGGATTGAACAGCAACCACATTTGCACATTCGTACCGATGACCAATGGTTAATAGCTTTCTTACGCGGTTCTAAATTCAGTTTAGAGAAAGCTAAACAAAAAATCGATAATTTTTATACGCTGAAATCAACCATTCCAGAAATATTTAACGAACGACGCATTGTTGATGATCCCACGGTATTGGAAATTATCAGAGCCGGGTATGTATTTATCTACACCCTGTTAATAAAACAAAATGATCGACCTTGTGTATTCACAGCAAAAAAAAACATATTCATTATCATTCACCGATATACGAATATAGAAGTAGAAGATATTCACAATCTAAATTTGAACTTAACTCAAAGACGCCTTAATACTGTCCTAATTTGAAGTTATTGGAAACACAATATCTCGAAAACTAAAAGTGATTGTTTTAAGAATGTATGAGATTCTTAAATGTGTCGATCTCATCCGATACATTTGAAAAACCTATAAAATTTGATCGACCAATATTAGAGTTCGTGAGGAATTCATAAATTTCTTAAACAACCAAAACTCGAACTGAATTCCTTTCTATAAATTGTTTCATCAATCAAATTTTTTCCTCTGGATTGATTTTAATAGTTTACATACTTTGTTTTAATTTAGTATCATACTGCAGATTCCGCTACCCAATACTGAAGCCACGCCCTGTGTCACGATAATACGTGCCGGTTCATATGATACCGATAAATTCAAATTTGCCGATATTTTACGTGCGGGAACAATGTTCGGTGATATCATGACCCTGGAAGATGATCAAAGCATCGTCTGCGGTTATATAGAAATTATGGATATGGCTCATGTTACCGCAGCACATTTCTTTCAATTGAAACCGGATTTATTGAAGAAATTATATGCGTACACCGAAAAGGCTTTGCCAATTCGTCAACGTGGCACAAACTTTATTAATGTTCCCTCGGCATTTGAGAAATGCTTCAATACTCTTAAAACAATTCTGCCCGTAAAAGCCTTGAAAAAGGTAAGTGAAAAATTATTTAACATCCGGCCATATTACTTTATTTGAATTTAAATCGTTCATTCTTTAGATTTCAGTTAATTCGGATCCATTCGCAGTTTTCAATTATGTTTCACGTTCATATTTACCCGTAGAATATGGTGGTGAAAATGGCTCAATGCAAGATATCATCGATCGTATGGAAGCTAAATTAATGAAATATCGTGATTATTTTATCGAAGAACAAAGTTATGGAAATAATGAAGAAATACATAATGAACAATATACGTCAAACGAATGTACAAACTTTTTTGGTGTGAATGGATCATTTACAAAATTGGATGTAGATTGAAAAAAAACTTTGAAATATTCTTAAAATTAGTAAGGTCGGGTAGTAAACCCAATAGACCCAGTTACAATATTTCGAATGGAATGAATACTCTGTTAAGTATGAGCTATAACATAACTAAATAGACCGTAAGAACATCAATATTAATCATTTTTGATAATCTCATTTTTAAAATGGTTTTGAAATAGTTTTATTTAACTAAAATTAACTAAATAAGATTTTATCTAACTAAATAATTTCAAAAAAAAAATTAACGCATTTAAAAATTTATCCGAAATTAAATCGAAATATATCGATTTTCCTCAATACCGATCTGTCTAACACTAGCACTCATTTCTGTATTGTCATTTCCGGATTATCTATATTTTTTTTATTTAGAATTTATTATTCATTTATAAATTTTGTGAATAAATCAAGAAAATTTTATCTTAAAATTTATACCAAGGTTTTTAATTCTACTCTCTCTCCCTTTCTCAATTTCTCACTCTCCATCTTTCTGTCTAGTTATCTCTCTTAACACTCTCTTTTCTCTCACGGAACAGAAAAAATCCAATATATAATCCACGCGAACCAAGTAAAGTTGTTGTTGTTGTTGGTATATCTAAAATAGTATTAGAGCTATAACGACCACCAGTCATTGGATGATTAATCGAATCGAAATATTTCTTACAATTCTTCGAAGCAAGCAATTGTTTGCTAGTTTCAAGCCAACGAAAATTAGAATTTTTTGTTTGAAAATTCCTTTTAAAATTATAAAGAAATACAAATAAAGCAATAACAAAAATTAGCAATAATTTCGGCTACACCAAAAATACTGTTGTTAAGCTAGAGTCAAATACTGTTGTTAGGCTAAAGAATATTATTAAAATATTTAATGTGTCTCTACCTTACGCCCTCCAGGAAATTTTTGTGTTAAATTTTCTACAACGATACCGATGACTGTGTGAAAACTTTTATGTTGAGATAACAATAAAAAAGTGCAATTTTTATGGCGAGTAAAATATAATAAACGATAATAAATAAAGTATATTGGAGTATAGAGTACTAAGGGAGTATTAGTAACGTACACGTTAAAGATAAGAAAGCGTTAGACAATTTTTTAAATGGATCGTCATGACTAACTTTGACGAGCCGGTATAAAAGAAAATTTATTGAAAGATTATTTAAGTATACTTTTGTCACCACATTTAATTGTAATATATATATATATATATATATATATATATATATATATATATATATATATATATATATATATATATATATATATATATATATATATATATATATATATATATATATATATATATATATATATATATATATATATATATATATATATATATATATATATATATATATATATATATATATATATATATATATATATATATATATATATATATATATATATATATATATATATATATATATATATATATATATATATATATATATATATATATATATATATATATATATATATATATATATATATATATATATATATATATATATATATATATATATATATATATATATATATATATATATATATATATATATATATATATATATATATATATATATATATATATATATATATATATATATATATATATATATATATATATATATATATATATATATATATATATATATATATATATATATATATATATATATATATATATATATATATATATATATATATATATACATATATGTATATATATATATATATATATATATATATATATATATATATATATATATATATATATATATATATATATATATATATATATATATATATATATATATATATATATATATATATATATATATATATATATATATATATATATATATATATATATATATATATATATATATATATATATATATATATATATATATATATATATATATATATATATATATATATATATATATATATATATATATATATATATATATATATATATATATATATATATATATATATATATATATATATATATATATATATATATATATATATATATATATATATATATATATATATATATATATATATATATATATATATATATATATATATATATATATATATATATATATATATATATATATATATATATATATATATATATATATATATATATATATATATATATATATATATATATATATATATATATATATATATATATATATATATATACGAAACTTGTTATTTAAAAACAAAACTATTTTCTTATAAAAACCTAAAACTTTTATAATTTTGTTGTTGCAAAAATTGATAATAAATCAAAACGAATTTGTTCTACCGCTCTCACTTTCTGGGAGACAAGTATGTGTGTGTATGTGTCTTATATTTATATACAAGCAGAACCTAATTATGCGCATAGCTTTTCTTCTTAAATTATGAATTCAATCGTTATTTTAATGCCGCACGTAGCGGTTAACCTCGAAGCAAAATAACGTTAACAAAATGTGGTTTGTCTTTAATCAGTTTAACATCTAGCCCTCACGTCAACGGTTCAAATAAATACAATATTAATCATATAAATTATAAATTTTGCTCTAAAGAGCTTTTAATTAAAACAATTTTTCAACGACAGAATATACAACAAAACAACAACAACAGCAGCAACAACTAGGATAGTGATAATATTTTTAGAAATGTATGTAAAACAAATAAATTAGCCTATAATTGAATATTTAACCTAATAATTAAAACTGTTACAATATGTTTCAATTGTCTACGCGCCGTACACAAAAAAAATTTATACAGACTCAGATAAATATTCCCACACCACCATCATTTGGTAATACTTATTAATTATTCCTACGGGTGTGAATCAGCGGAATATGTTGTTTCAAACAAACAAAACTCTAATAAATTAGAGTTTTACAAACTATTCAGACTGACGCAATAGATATTCCCCAGTAGATACATCGAAATATCTTTACGATATTTGAATATATCTAAGAAATAAGAAGAGAAGAGAAACTATGGAAAACGATAATCGTAACAACAAATAGAGAGGCAGTTATAAAACAGTCGCATCGTCACCCTTAATACTTAAGTAATAATTATGAAATTAATGAACATTTGTGCCAACTAAACATACAATAAACATACAATAAAATAATTAAAAAAACACTAAAACAATTATAACTAATTCGAAGCAAAAACAAAGAAGTAATTATAACTAACGCTAAAATTCTTTTAAATATACAAAAGAATTTTCAATCAGTTTCAGTAATTTTATATTTTGAAATTTTTAAAAATTGTATAATTTTCTATTTTGATATATTTGAAATTTTTACATACCTAAAATTACTTGTAATTACTTCAATAAATAAATTTTATTAATTACAAATTAAAATTAATTAATTCCTAATTTAATCCTAAATTATAAAATATGTCCGAAACTACTCGGAATTATATCAATAATTTCCTTTAACCAAAATCACACTAAAAATATTAGCCTTTAATTTTTGATTTAATTCTTAAATTAATTGATTTTAGTTACCTGAAAGTACTCGCGAGAATTACATTAATATCCTATAAAAAAGTTCAAATTCGATTTATTTAATACTTTTATTTATTTAATTTGATTCATAATTATTATATCTTTTCCACTATCTTTTCCACTACCTAAAAGGACTCCTTATTTAAACTTAGATTTATTTTTTTACCTATATTTATTCAGTAAGATACATTAATGAGAATTATATTCCAAATATTCAAATCGAAATTTAATTCTTAATTAAATCGTTTCCAATCGCTTAAAGTAGCTCGTAATTATTTCAATAAATCCGATAATTAAATTCATATCACAGTTAATTAATCCCTAATTAATTCTTTAATTAATTCCCTTTTCGTTACCGAAAACTACTTGAAATTACTAAATTATATGAATTCATAAAATTTACTTGTAACTTCTAAAAGAAGTTAACCAAATTAAATACGCATTAAGAATATTTAAACTTAAATTAAATCGAAATCAAATCATTTCAGCACAAAAAATTTGTAGTAATTATTTCAATAATTTACTTGTTTCATTTAATTTATTTAATTTATATATTTTCAATTTTATTTCAAATAATTTACTTCAATTAAATTCGCATTAAAGTAATTTAATTTCATTTTAATACTTAATTAAATCATCTATTAGTTACCCGCAATTATTCATCATTATTTTGAGAATTTCTCTTCATTTAACTCAAATTCAAGAAAGGCCTGGAAATTAAATTAAACCATATTTGAACTCAATAAAACTCTCTTAATTTTTGATAATTGAAACACGGTCTAACAAATTACCAATTAAAAATAAAAAAATTAAATTCATTAAGCAGCATTTTTTTGAGTGCACTTTATTTGTTCTTTAATGGAAAATGACCTTTAATACTTCTTTTAGCCTAATCAATACTCTCAAAAAAGTGTAATGCTAAAATGAAAATGAAAGTATAAAAACAAATAACATAAAAAAACCCAAAATCATTAAAATACCGTATCTTATCAATATCCTAAGTGGGGTTATATTGTAGATAAAAGATATTTATATTATAAAAACTCAATTTATGCAATATATACATTTTTGCTTTAAAAAAATTAAATTCTCGGAATTTTTTGCAGATGAGTTATCGATAGATAACGATTTATCGATAGATATCGATAGATATCGGTAGATAGTTATCGACAGATAAAATATATATATATACAAATTTTTAATATCGGCTTTGATTATAATTTTTCTCATTATTATAAATTAAAATAGAAAATAAAATATAATTCTTTGCAAAATAATTTAATTTTTATTTTTTAAGTCCTTTATATTTTTTGTATTATTCATATTAAATGCTTTTCTTTTGTATAAATTTTATTTTCTTGTATATTAAACTTATATTCATCTGTATTTTTATATCCTATTCATTTTAAAAAAGGGAGAAAGGTAATATTAACGTTGATACTAAGTCTATAACGCAGTGAAGGAGCTACTACAGATATAAAAAGTATATATATTCCGTCTCAGAATGATCCCCTGAGTCGATTTAGCCCTGTCCGTCCGTCTGTCTGTCTGTGGAAATCGATTACAAGAGAACGAATGAAGCTATGACCATGAAATTTGGTACGAATATTTCGTGTTAGGATAGGCTAGTTGGTTTTGAAAATGGGCGAAATCTGAAAACTTCCACGCCTACTTTTTGATATAAATCGTGTTTAGAGCTCAATTTCTCTACTCCGAGTACGAACTTAAAGGTGAAATTGTATATCCGAGCATACTACCTCATTTGAAAATATAATCCAAAAAATGGGCGTGGTCCTCCAATTAGAGACAAAATTCGTACAGACGTACAGGCGTAAAAATGGAGCTATTGATATGAAATTTGGCACATATATTTCCTATCATCATAGGTTGGGTGGTATTGAAAATGGGTGAAATCAGAAAACTGCCACGTCCACGCCTCAATTAGAACTCCTTCACAAAAAATGAGCGTTGAATAGAACAAATAAAGCATGAAATTTGGTTCGAATGTTCTCTCATAGGCTGGTTATAAATGTAAATATAATAATTTAAATATAAATATATAATATATTTATATAAGCCGCCGACATTTTATTTGAATGTTGTTATCAAGAGATTCGAGAATAGCACATATAAGCTTCGGCCAGGCCGAAGATAACGTTCTTACTAGTTTATACTTACATTTTAAAAATTTCTAAATGAAATTTCTTACTTTCAATAAATTACTAAAAAAATTAAATTATTACAGATAATTCCTCCCCGTCACCTTACTAGCAAATCAATACTACCCCACGCCATCTACCAATCACTCTAGATCTTAATCCATTCGTTTGTTATCTAGAACTAATGTCGAATATTCGCCCACTAAATGATCTCCTTGCCAAACGTGCACGTGAAGAACTTGGCGAACGTCCCGATCAAATAGACGAAGATATTCAAACACTTAAGGAATGGATGCTTAAACAGCCCCATCTGATAGCACGTACTGATGATCAATTACTGGTAGCCTTTTTGCGCGGCTGTAAATACAGTTTGGAAAAGGCTAAACAAAAGCTTGACAACTTTTATGCTATGCGCAGTCTGGTACCGGAAATATACAAGAATCGCTTCGTAGACGATAAAACAATTGAAATATTTCGACAAGGGTCTGTAATTCGAAATTCCGTTTTAATGCTTTGATATAAATTGAATTTTTATATAAATTTCAATTATTTTTTTTTCTTACAATATACGCTCAGATGTTTGATTCGCCTGCCGGAGCCGCTTACTGAAGATGGGCCACGTATACATATATCACGTTATGGTTTATACGATACGAATAAATTTCATATTAGTGATATTATCAGGGTTAGCAGTATGATCGGTGAAATACAATTCCTGGAAGATGATAATGCTATGGTAATGGGTTTCATTGAGGTCATTGATATGAAAGGCGTCGGAGCTGGTCATATTTTACAATTTGATCCAGTATTTGTGAAGAAATTATCGGCTTTGGGTGAAAAAGCGTGGCCGTATCGGCCAAAAGGTTTTCATTTTGTCAATGCGCCCCCGGCTACAGAGAAATTTTTGCAAATTGCAAAAAGTCTGATGTCTGCGAAAATCAAGCAGAGGGTATGATGAAATATTATGTTATAATTATTTTCTATTATTTAAATTATTTTTAATTCTAGTTTCATATACATTCAAAATATGAATCACTCTACGAATATATTCCCAAAGAATGCCTTCCTAAGGAATACGGCGGTAATAACGGCACTATAGACGATGCTCTCAAAACCTGGGAGGAGAAATTATTAAGCTATAAGGATTATTTTGATGAAGAGGTCAAGTATTGCTCTAACGAAAAATTACGAATGGGCAAACCAATTAATTCTGAATCATTATTCGGTTTGGAAGGTTCATTTAGAAAATTAAATATTGATTAAAGTTTGAGGCAAAGAGAACGAACGAGCTATTAGAATTAAAAAAAAATTAATTCAGATTTATTGACGTGATGTGAAATATTATTATAAAAATTCCTATATTTATTAAATTTAATTTAACATTTTTAATTTATGGAAATATAAATGAAATGCTATCGCTTACATTTTTTAGATATGGTATCAATTGAGTACGGCTTGATCGATTTGATCAGTTCTTTATAACTAGCACAATTCAGTAAACCCAACGTTGTTTAAACCAAATTTCATATCCATGAAGGTTCTCGAATTTAATAGAAACTTCATTTATAATTTTGTCATGAGTTAAATCTAGATTAGTTAAATCTAGAATAGCGAAGAAAGCAGAACAAGAACAAACATTGTTATCAAAATTGATAATTATTACACTACCATTACTGCGGGTGATATACTTTATCACAATAAATTTATTTAACATTTTGATTGAAGTTACAAGATGATATCGAGTATAATCGAATAAGCCGTCTCGAGAGAGAAATTCCCTTTACGTGAATGTATGGTCATATCAAAATTCCATTCCTCTTCAAATATAATTCTCAGATCCATCACATAACAACTCATGCCTTTTGAAAAAAGTATGGTATTAACAAAACGTTAGACTTGTCCAACCACAACATATTTCTTTATTAGTAAACTTAAATATACCATTTGCTTGTATAAATTTATGCCACGAAAAACCAATACGGATACGCATATTCAAACTGCAAACCGAAGTAATTTCCTTTGGAGAACTTAGTGAACATAAAATTTGAATAAAAATTTAAATTCCATTTAGTACAAGTGAATTATATTAATTCTAACTTATAACATACATTATGGCTTAAATGTATTTCGAAGACAAGTTTTTAATTACATTAAATCAATCAATATAACATTTTCTTCAACAAACGTTAAAAGGTCAAGCCTGTCATCGCTGGATATTTCATTATATCGCTGAAAAAACCAATTATAAGGAAAATTTAATTAATTGCGTATTCTATTGTCCAATAAAATTGTTTAAGTATCGGTGTTGGTGAAAACAAATCCTTTCTCATTCCTTTAAATGCATTCTTATAATTTTCATCGTCACTTAAAACTAAACTAGTGTTCAATATGGAAATTTCTCAGTTCAAAATACATGAATACAAAAATATTTATATATATTTAGAAAAAAGAAATAATTCAACGGATAAAAAATGCTTTGCATTGAAATATCACTTCACAAAACATTCCGATATAAACTCTACAGAGAATTTGAAAAACAAAAATTGTTTAAGAACAAATGCGCCATAAAATTTATTTACAAATATAAAGATTTCAATTTTTTCCTTTGTGGAAAATATCAATATTGACGGAAGCTGTTGGCTTGTCAAGCGTATGATTTGTTAAGTTTTTCGTTAATTTTTTTATTAAAAGAACAAGAATATATTTGTATATATAGATATTTTTAAGAGCTCCATCAATCAATCATTTTCCGTTTCTCCTCTTAATTTTGTGTGTAAGTGTTTTTTTTATTAATAATAACTTCTTGGAGCAGTGCTAATTCTCGATTCAATCGAAATCCAATGTACGTAAAGCCTCAGAACTACTGAACATATTTGAATGTGCTTTATCACCTTGACGTAAGGACTCGTCGACACCATATTTTGCATCATCTATGAAATAAGGTTTATATTCCAAAAACTGTTTCTCACAATTGGCTACAGCCTCATCTAGACTGCCATTCGAGCCTCCATATTCCGTAGGAAGATATTCTTTACCGATTGCTTTATGCAATGATTCCAAATTAGGATGAATATAAAGCTGAAAATAATAAATAGTACAATCAGATTGAAAAAAAAATCTAAACTAAATTTCAACGTGACATTTCAATCCCAAATGAACACTGTCCCACTGCATCCACTTACCAACTCCTTTTGTTTCATACAAAGACGTACAAGGCCCAACATTAGTTGAGCTTCTCTGGAAGCATTAACAATATGCGTACCGGCCAAATTTGTAGGAATGCCATACTCCAGATACGCAGCCATTTTTTTAAATAGGCCTGGCTCAAATTGTCGCAACAGCGAAAACGGAATTTTGCTGAAATCAATAATTTCTAGAACTCCACTGATAGTCCAGTTATCATCAGTATTAATTTCGATCTCTGAACGCATTGTGTGGAAGCGGAATATGTTGATCACAGTATGTACGGAAGTATCAATTTTTCCCATACGCGTAAAATGTATACGAGGTCCACCTGGGCCCACTGGATTCGGTAAAGTAGCTAAAATGCTATCGAAAGAAAACTGTAACCACTCTATTCCACGCTCGCTCTCTCTCTCTTTCTTTCTGCCTCTCGCTCTGATTCACTCAAGTTTTCTTTCTCAATCTCTCTCTCTATTTAATGTCAGCCTAATTCCACTTACCCAGCTCTGCAAATGGTCAGCACGGAATCATCTACCATGGGGCGCCCTTTGAACATTTCCACTGCCGTTGTTGATTTATATGTGTAATAATATAATAATCTCTCTTTGGTTGCATCCAAATCGTATTTGCAAAAACGCAAAAAAGCTAGAAGAAATTGGTCATCGGTGCGTGCCTTAAGATAAGGCTGCTCCATTATCCAGGCTCGCAATGCTTCTAATTTTTTTGGTATTTCTTCTTCAGATTCATTTAATTGAATGCGCGCCACTTCGGCTAACTCCGGAGCAAGAGGACGTAATCCAGTCATCGTTTACTTTGTAGGAATTTATCGACTTGAAATTTTTTAGACAAATTCTTTAACCTTCCCGAAGTTGTTTGCTTTCAGAATTTTGTGTATTAAGCCTTACTTTCCCTACTTCAATTTAATCAAACATTTATCAATAAAATATGAAATAAAACTAATGGAAAACTAAATTTTCTATTAATTTCACCGTCACAACTTCGGTGAATGTTAACGTGAGTTTATTTATGAACGTATTGTTGTATCGGATACAAAATACGAAGCGAATTCTTTTCGTTCGGCGCTATCGCTTCATAGCTGTCAATATTTATCGATTGCTTTTTAAATTGCTGGAGCAAAAATAATGTTCCCAATGTTTTAAAAAGTATAAGCCAATTTTGATTATCAAATTGAAATAAAATTCTTTTTTAAAAACTAAGTAATTATCTCTGCCTTTGCAACCAATTCTACCTCCATCATAATTACGAATTAATTTCCTTCCAGACACATTTACAGCGCTTCCTCCTCCACAAAAACATAGAAATGCGGGATATTGAATTAGTAATCCAGTTCATAAAATTCAATGTGGCAGCCTCTTTACAGCGCCGCAATTGAGCACGGGTTTCTCAACAGAGGACACTGCTAGCTGTCAATTTCGTTTGCCACCCTTTGCAGGTGTAAAAGGGATAGATATACTCCCAATATGCCTGAACCAAAAGCTAAAAACGCATTTAGCCTTTATGCGTGAATTTTTATATGCGTCTTTATATTCCCTGCAAATATAAGAGATCAAATACAATTTTTAAAACATTTCTAAAACAGACCCACGAGCGTACTCGTATGCAAACTCTGGTATGAATATCTGGGAGATTGGTTTAATCAACTGATAGTTGATAACTGGGTAGCTGTTTATTATCAACAATTTTTACAACCTATTTTTAAGCCTTTATACATTTTTATGATATAATCCATTATTTCTGGAATTTCTTCTCAATCTTATAATCCTCACCGAAACAGCATAACTGTAAAAGCATCGTCGTGTTGAATACAGAATACAATAACGGCTATACAAACTTTTTCAACAGACTTTTTTGAAAAGTTCCGTTTTAATTCATCGTTGAATAATAGAGGACCAATTTTTCTTTTGCAGATCTAGTGAAATATGAAAAATTTGAACAAATACAATAGTAAAATAACTATCTCACCACCAACATTTTCACAATAAATTCCGCCTTACACGTTGAACATGTTTCGATCCCTACTTAGCAGAGATAGAGATAGGACACTGGCCTAATACACATACATTTGCTCTATCCAATCACAGAATTGGTCAAATATAGCTGGAATTTGGTACTTATTTCTTAAAAAATAGACATCAAATCATTTTTGGCGTGGAGAATTTAGAATGTCTTATCTCTTAATCTCTGCTACATAGTCAAGATCAGAGATAGACATAGGACACTCAATTCACCACACGAAAAAGTGATTTAACGTCTAATTTTTATGCATTGTTTATGCATTATGCATAATGCAGTTTAATGGAGTTTATGCATATGCATTGTTTACATCACGTACACTATACATGGGCTTGTGCGATATTGTTGTTATTATTTGGTATCATCTAGTTCCCAGAAAAAAATCAACAACCCGTTTCATTGCACATAAACAAAAGTGGTGTGATTTCTACAACGATTTTAACCGGGACTCATAGACTTTGTAGCGGGGAGTCATAGAGTACGGTCCTCAACTAAGTACCAAATATTGTGTTTTAAAAACTTGAGACACCAAAAACATTATCCAATTTCCACACAATTATCTCCCCATTTAACGTTGAACTATTTTTTTAAGAATCATGGAGTAAATTGTGTGAAAAAATTAATCAAAATCTTCAGATGGTTCAACCATATACACCAAATCTTCGACGCTTAAAATCCAAAGCACCTTCTACTTAAAGGTGCTTAAAAATGTTTTTGATTCTTGTCCACGCGAGTACTCGTATCCTAGGAAATAAGTACCAATTTCCAGTTAAATTTGTACCATTCTGAGATTGCGTAGAGCAAATGCATGTGTATTAGTGCGAAGTGTCATATCTTTTTTTCTGGTCAAGATAATGTAATCACTCGAAAGGTGGAAAAAGGAATACAGCAAAAGATGTTTGCGTACAATAAGGTTGTGACAATCGATTTCTGTGTTCTCACTTTTCTGACTGGGTTTAACGGACGCTTGGTGGTTTCCCTGTATGTGATTGAGTGATCTCTAATAAACAACATGTTGTCATTCGCTAAATATTTTCATATATTTTCCTCTCACCAGAAGTTACTACTGTCACCCTGAAAATTTTAAAAAACTGAATTTTGGCCTCGCAAATCTATTACATAATACAATCTGAATGCAACAATTATTTCAAATCACTCTAATAAAATTGTATCGGATTTATATTTAATATATTTTAACAACGCATTCAAATTTTTTGGGCTACATGTTAAAATCATTTCTAATGCATACTACCGGTAAATTTATAATCGCTTTCCTTCGAAATTCGAAATTTAATTTAGGAAAAACAAAAATAGCTGCAGGAATAAATTAACTGCAATTTTGGAATATATTATAAAATGGAAAACAATTTGGTCTAAAGTTAAAGAAATCTTAGAAATGGGATAAATTATGAGAATTGTTTAGGAGGGTTAAGGAATTAAGGGAGGGAATATCTATATAACCATTTCATTGCATTCATTTTCAATCAATTAATATAATAATTTTATAAATACCTTTACTCCGTAGCTCTTTCCAGACAACCGATGTTCGATGCGGCAGATGACCAACGTGTTGGCAAGTTTCGTCCTGGTAATTTAAATGTTTAAAAAAATCAGTATAAATGGGTTAGAGGGTTTGGATCTATTGCTCCATGGTCAAGCCATATTTCAAAGCTTCAGATTTCGCTAATGTAACAAATTATTATTCCAAATATTTCGATGCGTCACTTTCGAAGAAAATGTTACATTACATGGTGGTGAATGTGATACAAGAAGCCTAATTTATTGTTTACTGAGAAGAAAAATTCAACTATATAAATATTTATATCAATATTCAATTTTTATTAAAAAATTCAATGACAATTATTTTTTAATAAAATCAATTTCATCTAAAACTAACATTTCATTGATCTTCATATGATTATCTTGTGAGAATTACAAAACTTCCAAAACTACAAAAATAAATATAAAATTCTTACATTTTTCACGTTTCCTTTTATCATATTTTCGAAACTGTTCTTTTTTTTAATAGCAAAAAGAATGAAGGTTCAATGAATTCTGAGTTATTTTCTTCCGTGCAGTTTGAACGATATGAAAAACGTTTACTTTTAAACGTAAATAACAGTTAACCATAATCTAAAAATGCTTAATTACTTGTACTCTTTTTCATTTCAATGAGAAGTCTTGTGATCACTCTACGACTGGCATTAGAGGTATTTATGAACTACGAAATAAAATTGATGCAATGCTTATGCTTTGTGTGATTTTATATATATTTATATGTCTTTTACGATTGGAATTTTAGAATTAGGACGGTTTTTACAGAAGCTCTGTGGAACATCTTTCGAATTAGCGATGCTTTAGAAATAAGTTCTTACTTTTAAACACTCTCGTGCATAAATAATGAAAGTGTTTTCTAATACTTTTGATCGTTCGGTGTACATCATAAGCATTATTCGTATGGCCTGTCCTTTCTTTTTTTTTGTATCATACCATTCCATAAACCGTTATAAATATTCTCAATTTCATTTACAAAACAATATTGTCCATTGATCGTTCGTGTGAAACGTATGTGTCTAATAGTAAACATGTCTCGTAAATATTTATTATTTCTATTATTTTCCCTTCAATATTTATCCTGGCGTGTTAATTCATCATTTGGATTTGTTTTAAATCCAAATATAAAGAATATTTCCAAACGCGATGTTTTACAAAAAATAGATAAAGGTAAAAGCATAATAAGTTTATTTAAGAACGATTTATATATTATATAAAGGCAAAACAACTTTCTAATATTTCTAGAATTTTTTTAAAAGAGAAATAAAATTTATATATATTTTTCACATTATTAATTTTATATTAATATTCTAATCCTGAAAAAACGTTATTTACAAAAAAAAAATTAATTAAAATTAATTTAATTAAGTCTTAACTGATATCTTTTTGTGGCAGGGTTTAATTATCACTATGTTTTATAAAGAATTTTTTAATTTTCATTTTTACATAAACAACAAATAACAAAACTTTTAGATTTTTTTTAATATTTATATTAATTACGTATAAAAAATTAATTTTCAAAATTATTTCTATTTTCTCTAAAGTATCAGAAAATACCACTATTTCTAACCCAAACCAAATAATTCTTTTTTCATATAGCCAGAATTATGCATTTCCAAATATTTTAGAAACAAACCCATATCCATAAGACCTTCGCCATTCTCCACATCATCACAGAAAAGCTGCTCCTTAAATCCTTGAAATCGTCGCAGTGACTCCAACTCCGCATAAGGTTTACGCTTCACTTCACTTTTACAAATAGCAATCTTTTGCCAATGCATTGACTTCACATTCTTCCAAAAATCTTGAGTATTATTTAATAAACCTTCAACGCATATGACACCGGGTTTACCGGGACGAGAGAAACCGCTTAAATTTAAATCACGTGCTAATTTAAGAATATCCTGACGCTTTGTTTTCGATTTAATATGATGCGAATAAATCCATAAACGTTCAAAATCCACTAAATCATCATCATTACGATCAGATGCCATTCCCAAACGAGAAGAATCAAATTGATCATTATCCTGCTGTATGAGTTCAACGATACGATCCTGTATCCAGGTTATCACTTGAAAAATATAAGTTTCATTACGTTCCATATCACCAATAAAACGTTCAATTTCCATTTTGAAATGTTGCTCCTTCGCTTTACTCAATAGATTGCTATGCAGTGATACAGAGGCATTCTCCAAAAGTGGATAGAGGTGCGGTAATTCAAAACGTACTTCCAATTTCTCTTTACGATTATCACCCGTTAATACGTTGATCGTTATTGTATAGTCTAAATGTGCCTTAAGCATTACGGATGCATTCCCATTTGGAGCGTTTATGAATTCATTAAAATCACTAATGACGCCCGGATCAAAAATATGCATTTCACCAGGTGAACAATATATGGAGGAGAGCATATCGACCTCCTCCAATTGTTTCTTGATACAATTCATGTATAAATCATGTTGTAAATCAGCCATTACTGAAAACGGATTATGTATATTTTAATTTTAATATTAAGTAATATTTTATAGCTTTTAAAGGTTTTGCATTGAGCTTGAGGTGAATTAGTTAATTACAAAGAGTTCTTAAGAGGTGAATAGTTATAACAACAATACTTTTTAAGAAATGCCACAGCTTACATTTTAAATGAAAGGACATGACTTTGTGTTTTCTTCATTTGATTTTCTCATTTTATTATTATTTATTATTTGTTTATATTGTATCTTATCATGCTATTTTTCAACACCAATTTTAGTATCGTATTCCTTTAACGGTTTTCAAAAAGTGTCCACCGTGCCAGTATTGTTCCCACTAGATATTTGTCTGATGGACATAAAAGGCATTACATATGCTGTTACTTTGCATATCAATAAGAATGGCATACGACATTTTGAAGTTTATAAAAATATTGTAAGTAAATTATTTAACCACAACTCTTCACCTAATCGTCTGACCACCTCTTGCATACTCTTTTTTTAGAATAACGTCTATGAAATAATTGCTGGGATGCCTGTACCGTTAGCCATTCATCTCGATTGTCAAAGTTTCGCCGATAGAGGTTATGCCGCTTTGACATATAAAATGACAGCTGTTCATAATAATACCATAATATCGTCTTCACCTCTATACGAGATCTACGATAACACCGTTCAAATTGTCCAATTATTTTCCACGCCCAATCTTCGTTCGATGAATTTAATAAAAGCAGAAAATATTTTTTATATGTTACACGTATTAAAAAATACCGCTACTTCAGCATTTGTCCAGTGCCCGTACTACATCTGGCGAGATAATTCCTTTCAGGCTTTACGTGGTGTACCGTGTAAAAATGCTTTATATCTTGAACCGTTCGTTATAAATGGTGAAATTTATATTGCTGTGGCAAATTATGCCGATCAACATGGACGCACTGATACTGATTCCGAAATATATAAATTCAACAAAGAAATACAAGAATTTCGTTTGTTTCAACGCATTCGTACTAAAGGCGCCGTGCATATAAAATATTTCCGAATACCTTTCAATGATAATGAGATGAATTATTTTCTTATATTCGGTAACTCGGTACCAAGCAAAGAGATATATCGTCATGGTTCAAATAGTCCTGATGCAGATGAATTGGAGAAACTGGAGGCTGATTCAATAATATATAATTTTGAAAATGATGTGTTTGTGCCGTATCAGAAGCTATTGTTTTATCAGGTTAATCAATTCTTACCAATCGAGGTAAGTTTCGAAAGAGAATTCATAGTTTTTTTATCTAAAGAATCATTTAGTAAGTGGCACCAATATATTAGTAAATTACTTATATACCGAGAATACATTGAAATGTTGTCGCAGTTATCAGAAATTTCCATTATTATCTCTATGATTTTAATTTCAGAGTTCGGTTGCTGAAAAATTTCTATTGCTTGTCGCGTGCAATAATCAGGATATAAAAATTTTCCATTTGAAAGATTGGTCTTTCGAACAGTCTGATATACAATTTACCACAGGCGCCTTTGGCAAAGGAGTCTCACACATGCGAGTCTTCAATAATAAAGAGAATACTTATCTGGGTAATTACGATTACTTTTTACAAATCAGTTTTTTAAATTAATTAATTAATTAATAATTAATTGGAAACCAAACCAGTGGTGGCCAATCGTTTTATGTTGCCCACAGAAGCGAATATTTTCCTACCAATTTTCAAACTAGATGAAGAAGCAAATCAATTAAGGCTTGAAATCATGCAGTGGAGTGAAGCAAATATCCAGCGATTAATGAGTACCGATGTGGAAAAATTAAAAACCGACGTTGAGGTGATTTATCAAGATATTTAAAAATTACTACGTATTAATTATGTAATTACAATATTTTAATGACCAGCGAAAACTAACACAATATCCGGAGTCTAGAAAATATCTACAAATCACAGACATACCACAAGCACATGTAGCAAATGTCACAACCAATTCTGTCAGTATTAAAATCATACATATAAAATTATCCACTTCTATTTACCTTAACCTTCTCTAGCTGATTTATCCACCTCTAGAAATTGGCAGCGGGTACTGGAGAGCTCTAGCTTTAGCTAAACAAGCGCTCGATATTCTAGAAGAAAATTTACAGCGCAATCCGACGGAACGAGCTAAACGTTCGACTTATTACGAAAATGATCAAAGCTCCAAATGTCAAAATCAATTCGAATGTTTGCACGTGAAAACACTGATAGTCAAGGATAAATTAAAAGCAAATAAAATAAATGGTTTTGATGTGGAGCGCAAAAAGTTTGAGAGTATAAAAGCAAATAAAATAATTATTGCTGGCAAATACGACTCATCAAAGGAGGATTTAGAATTTAATTATTTCCCAGGACTTAACACTACCAAGGAAATCCAAGCGAAATTTCAAGAATCGATCAATGTAACAAATTTGTATATAAACGGCAAAATAAATGGATACACTTGGGATGAATTGATTAATAATACTCTCAAACGTCAAGCAACTGTGCAATTCCTTAAGGCTCCCGTGCGAATTAAAAATTTAGCAACTGAAACAATAACCGTTACAAATAATTTAATAAACGATCGAAATTTGGCCAAACTTATATCAATTGATAATAATAATGGTAGTTATGTTGTTAATCAGGAAGTCGAATTTATCAAACCTATTGCAGCTAAAAACGTCATAATTAACGAACGTTTAAACAATATTCACATAAATAATAGAAAATTGGACGTTTTACTAAGTAATTCGAACGAAACGCAAACAATCAAAGGAGCTAAGAAATGTGATAATATAAAATTACTAGAGCCTATTCAATTTATGGTAAGTTCAATTAATTTATCGTGATCTTTTATCTTATAATATCTTTTTCAATTTGTATATGTATCGAATTCTCGCTTAGGGTAAGCCTGCAGGTAATAAACAAAGGCGACTTGCTACAAATACTCCAATTAGGATCATAAATGACAGTCTCACACTTAACGGTGATTACATTATAGATGGCAATATTAAAATTTCAAAGCTGTTGACAGCTGATGATATTGTCATTGCCAACTCTAACAAATCTACAAAAGTTCTACTAAGTAATGGTGTGCGTATCGATGAGCCTATAGAATTAGATTTGCATTTCAAGCGACCGATAGTGGCCAATGATTCTACAATAAGTTTTATTAATGCTTATGAGCTCCAGCGACTAATTAAAACCAATTATACGGATATACAAATAATCGATGGTAAAAAAACATTTAACGGTAAACTAGAAATCAAAGGTGGATTCAGTGAGGTGAAAATTCTTAATAATTTTAACTTGGAAGATCTGGAAAAACATTTATTCCTGAGCAATAGTAATCAAACGATAACAGTTCCGATGCATTTTGGAAGGATAATGCTAAACAGGTGAGGGTTATATAAATCATAAATTCTAGTGTGGCTCGTAGAACCCCGCTGAGTTTCTGAAAGGGGGACAAAAAGTATGAGAGTGTGAACACACTTGAACTTCACAACAATTAATCGCGGCACTGTTTCGTACATTCCTGATACGGACTTCCA
The DNA here is from genome assembly GCA_963966595.1 of Physocephala rufipes. Lineage (NCBI taxonomy): Eukaryota > Metazoa > Arthropoda > Insecta > Diptera > Conopidae > Physocephala > Physocephala rufipes. Next base: position 22,560,613 of record OZ016505.1, read on the forward strand.
GCAAGAATTCTCACGGATTTGCTTGCCATACTTTGAAAAATTATAAAATAAACACTTAGACTATGATTCGATTTCATTTTTAAAAAATTGTAATTCTATTCAGTCTGAACGCTACTGAATTGAAGATGAATTCAATTCCATTAGAGGATTATCTAACAAAGTCTGGCGCACAACGGATTTGGGGAACACTGAAAGTAAATGACTTAGTGGTAAATACTTTACTCACCAAAAATCTACACACTAGTGGAAAAATTTTCGGCAAACAACAAGTTGAGATTTATGAGCAGAAAACGAAAAATACACCACATCCGAATCTCTTCAAGGAAGGTCGTAAATACCGTGGGACTATATATGTTCGCAATTTAAAAACGAATTCAACAATTAATGGTAGATTTGTCGATCAATTAGAGAGACAATTGCGCCAGCTAACTAATGATATAACATATGTCGGTGATCTAAAATTTAATCGCGATATACGACTAACAAATTTGAGTTTTTTCGGAACCTTTAACGGAATACGGGCAGAAGAATTTGGTTCATGCTGGTTACAAAAATATGGTGAACAGACTTTCACAGAACCACAAACGATCTCCTCGGTGAACTGTGAAAAAGGAATTAATCTGTTTGGTAAATTAAATGGTTATCGAATGCAAGATTTTATAACTGACACCTATTGGATAAATCGCAATGAATATATACCCAGTGTAATTTTCGGTAAGTTTATAAATTAAATTGATAACCTTTTAACACATAAACGCTTTTATACTTTATAGAAAATCCCATAAAATTACAAGGAGCTCTATATTCTGATACCGTTAATAAATTACTTATTCCCCAAGATATACTCTTTCGGAATTCAATGTATCAGCAGACTTTATCTCAACCTCTTGCAGTGGAAGGCAATCTCTCCGTTAGCGGTCGAATTTATAATACAACTTTATACAATGGTCTCAATCTTTTGCAACTAAATGACTATATAAATGGTTACGGTTGGGACACTCTATATGTTGAGAATGCGAGATTTGCATTCCGTCCAAAATATAAAACATTAAATTATTATAACTTACAAGAACTTTTAAATATCGTATGGATGGCAAACGAAGATGTAGATTTGCAACAACATGTAGAAATATCCACGGCTAATTTTGATGGTCTTTTGGAATTTGAGGTAGGTTTTAAATATTTCTTCATCTTCATTTACGCAGATTATTGAAACTTTCCAATTTTAGGGGCCAATAAATAATGTCAATTTAAAATATCTTAAAGAAAACTATTTTAGTCTCACGCGAGCTCAAACTATTTCAGCAGAAATTCTAATCGCCAATAAAACAACATTCGTAGATAATTTTTATGCCAATAAGATGAAACTATTTGGCAAAATTATTGACAGCAAAAGGTAAGAAAGAGTATTTTATTTCTCGTTAGAATAGAAATTTCGTGTTAGATTACGAGTGAATTGGTGGGTGTGAATGCAGCTTTAGGGAATGCGTGTCAGACGATCTTTACAGGCTGAGAGAAAATTTGACAACTGCGCGCAAAAAAATAGAAAATAAGAGAGCGATTTCCCAGACATTTTCAAATTTATACGGAATATACTAAAATATGTACGTCTTACCTTTAATATGCAGCTTTTTTAACTACTTTTATTAATTGTATAACTGCCTTTTTTAACTGCTAACGTAGCTGACAAAACTAAAATCCCAAGATTTAACTGCGACTCAGCTGTTTTGATAACGCTTGAAACTGGAAGCCAGAGAAAAAGAGATAGGACGCTTCGCACTAATCCACATACATTTGCTCTACACAATCACAGATCGGTACAAATTTAACTGGATTTTGGTACTTATTTCTAACGAAACGCGAGCTCGCGTCAACACCAATCAAAAACATGGGCTTTGAGTAGAGGGTGTTGTATTTTAAGCGTCAAAGTTTTGGTGAATATGGTTGAGCCTTTTACGGATTTTTATTAACTTTTTCATAAAATTTACTTCATTATTGTTAAAAAATACTTCACCGATGATTAGGGGGATAATTGTGCGGAAATTGAATATTTTTTTTGGTCTCTCAGGTTTTCAAAACACAATATTTGGTACTGAGTTGAGTGGCGTACTGCTCTATATACCCCGTTACAATCGTTACGGAAATCACCACTCTTGTTTATGCGCGGTGAAACATGTTGATGCTTTTATATGGAAACTGGATGAAAGCAAACAATAACAACAATATGGCACTTGTTCACGTATAGTGTACGTAATGTAAACAATGCATAAAAAATTGAAGTAAAATCACTTTCGCGTTGTGAATTGGGAGTGTCCTATCTCATTATCTCTGATAATAATCAACAATATATAAGATCAGAGTTGCCAGTTTCCCATTTCAATCGAAGCTGCAGCATGGCTTCAGTTTTTCGTGGAGACTTTACAGTTCTAATGTAAATGCGTTTAATAATGTTTTTTACAGCACTAATTATATATATGGTGTTAATGAAAATGTTTAATATTTGAGACTTAATTCTGTTTGAATTTAAAATAAAATTCAATAGACCATTTATTCAAGTTTTCTCCTTGCGCAAAACACAAATCTTTTTATGTAGAAATCTACAAATTTTATCCATTTAGAATTTAAAATATTCGCGCATGTACATCTTAAATAATAAAAAACATTCACATATTATGAATACTGTAATAAGTGCAACAAAAATATTGCTGATTTATATAAAATAATATCTTACTCAAGTACATGTGCTCCAAAACGACGAATTTCTAATAGTTTTTGCATTTATTAATATTTCTAATATAAGAATATAATATAATAAATAAGAAACTTAGGTTGCAAATGCAGTTGTCATAGTGATAGTATAAAGTGCTCGTATTGAATTCTTCCAATTTACTGCTTTCGAACCTTTTCCAATAAAAATTGGAGAGTTTGGACTACGGTTCATTAAACCCAGTATACAAAATATTTTTGGCCTATTGGCAAAAATTGTTTTTCCCTTATCTTAACATATAATTGCTTATAGATAAAAAAGTTGATGCAAATTTTTCTAATCTTTTATTTAGAAAGTTTTTAATTTGTTTTTAATTTAGTTTTCTTCGTGATCTTGTCAGATATTTGGAACGATTTTCCGTCATCTCTTATTCAATTTGGTCTATAGACACTGTGGATGACATCTTGTGACACTGTGTATGGATGTCTTGAGACAAACAGGTTTACGGAAAATCGCTCCAAATCTCTCACCCGATTAAATCTGTCAGAGAAGCAAAAGAATATTAAGAATTATATGACTTTATTTTTACTTGACATAACGGTTATGGGTTGAAATACCAACCAACAGGCTCTTGCTAAAGGTCACTCAACTATTTCAATATAATATGAAATAATTATATTCGGTTCAATTTTACACCCTACACCATTTAGCGACAAACTATGCTTTTAAATCAGAATAACTTTAATGTCACGTTCTTAAAAGGGATAGATTTTGTAATCTCATATTTTTTAGTCAATATCGTTTCTCCTTCGAGAATTTCGTCATAAAAACACTTAAAAAGGCTGGTCCTCAAACAATAACCCAACATTGGTATTTGCCAGAAGCCAATATACAGGGTGATCTACATAATGTTTTGATCAATAAATTGGACTTGATCACAGACGTCGTACGTTTCGATATTCCATTAAATGAAATTACCGCCCCTAAAACTATTACAGCCGCGAATATATCGAAGCTGCACGTTACGCCGGAGAGTCTGGTGAATAATGTATATGTAGCTAACTGGATTCAAGAAACGGTTTTCGTCTATGAAAATTATACCATTTACGGGAATACAGTATTGGATTCGGTCAATATATATAATGATATAAATGTAGAGGGCACTGTAAATAATCTGATATTCGATGAAAACACACTACTCTTGGTGGACCACGAGCAAGTTCTGCATGGACCAGTGATAATACGTAATAAATTTCCGGCAGCACAACGAATTCTTACCAATAATATCGAAAATCTACAGACTGCAATTATAAACGGATGGAGTGTTGAAGAATTTTATAGAAATCAAATCAAATTTAATCATACCGTGAATATTCAGGGATCTTTAGTGTTTACTAAACCATTGATAGTGACAGAATATCGTACTGGTGAGGATTTGGAGCGTGAAAAACGTAATATAAAGGTTGCCACGGCATACGATACAAACATTGAAGGTTTTACAGGTAGGCTGTGTTAAAGCTGTTTTATAATCAAAATCATTTAATGCTTTAAATAATCATTTAATCTACTGTTTTAGATCAGAATTATATACTGGATGATTTCGAAATACGCCAGGTTATAAATATCAATGCTACAAAAATGTTCGCATTGCCAGTACGAATGAATGGGGATCTCTTAGATGTGATTGGAATTGTATTAGAATATTCTAAAGAAAGGCTCTACCACTTCTATAATTGGAATACATCGGCTCAGCAATATTTGTTTGATTTGAGTGAGTATTTGTTTTTATAATTCTTTATAAATTTCTTAGTAAAAATTATAGTTTCTTATTAAAAGTGTCCGAAACTTTGTTAATACTATAAAACAGAAATAAGTTGAAGTTTTGCAAATATTTCACAGAAATGTTTATTTCCTTTTTTGCGAACACAATTTCATAAAAATATAAATTTCAAAGAAATATTAAAATAGGATGTAATACTTAATACATTAGTGCCGAATCATTCTAATTAAAACTTAATAGAAAATTTGTAAAAACAAAAAATAAGATATAATTTAAAACTCTATCGACTCTTACCGTGGTGCTTACCGACTAAAAGTATATAAATCATATATTAAATTTTCGTTTTTATAGCCGTAATTAATAATTGGAAATAAGATTGATCCATCGCTGTTCTAAGTATTCATTTCTATTGGCCTATTTCGCTGCTCTGTACTTCAATTATAGCTCGCAATATACCCAACTCAAGTTTGGCAGCGGCACGACCGTTCAACCTATTCATTACGTTGGCTACATACAAACCCAATGCCTCGTGACGTGAAGAATTACAAAGATTCTTGAAAAATGTGGGAGGTAAAGAATTGTCGAAATTCCCCAGATTAATAATTTCGGATGTATGATTGATTCTATTGAGATTTTGTTGGTGCTGTTGAACACCATTACTATTGGTACCATTGATCCCAGAATCGAAAATGATATCATTGCGAAAATCGATTTCCTCTAAACGTGGCGAGTAACCGTTCATTGCAGTTGATGTAACAGAAGTAGCAGTCGTGTTAGCATTTGTGATGTCACTGCGTGAGGGATTCGCAGGAATAGTAATAATATTAATACCTTGAGTTGATTGTGTTTGAACGTTGTATTTCTCGTCATCTTGTTCTTGCTTAATTTGAGTAGATAGGGTTGATGTTTCTTGTGCGCTATTATTATTATTGCCAGCTACTGAGGAAGATTGCGGTTGACCGGTTGATGGAGATGATGTACTTAAAGTCTGCGATATATTCTGGCGTTTAGCGTTTGATGATAGAGATGGATGATCTTCAGAAAGTTTTCGTTTAATTGATTCGGGTAATTGTATAGTACGACCGACTTCAAGTAATGAATTATTATTATTTCGAACTGTAAAAAATTGAGTTAGACAAATTTTTGCATTATTCTAAAATTTTGATTATTACCTGGAGGCGTTTTACTTATATTTTGCCCTGCAACTCCAATTTTCGTTACGCCCGCTCCACCAGTTGATAAATTTTTTTTAACAGTAACTCCTTTCTTGGTTATGACGGGAGTTGGTGTTTGTGAATTACCGCCTACCGTTATTTTGCTTTGTGCAACAGATGTCGTGTTCAAAATTTTACGCTCCTCTTGTGATACAGTTGGTAGTCCAGTTAAATTCCGTATGAATGGCTTCTCGTCCTTTTCCGGAGGACTAATTGTGGCAATGCATGTCTTCATTGTTTTATTTGAGATCTCTCCATCCGTAACAGCCCCACTCACCGTTACATTCGCAGAAGAAACAGAGTATGAAGAAGAATTAGCATTGTGCTCTTCCTCTTCCTGTACTTCTAGCATTTCATATTCCTCATCTTCTTCTATGGGAACTTCAGGCTCACTACATAATGAGGCAGACAGATAATGAAATTAGCTACATTCTATCCTTCACATCTACAGTGTACTCTTACCCCTCATTCTTAATCTCTTGCTTCACTTCTACTTTTTTGTGTATTTCGTCCATAACTTTGAATAGTTTCCATGCCGATGTATCCCGAGCCCGTTCCTGATCATATTTCTTTTGTAAAACTTTGAAAATCGACCGGCATTCATGAACTATGTTTTTCAGAAAATCAACTTTAGTAATGAAAATATACTTGAGATTCTCATTTTACCTGATAATTTATTCTTTTTACCAACTCGCATCCAAGCGTCATCCATTTGTTTTTTTGTTGCATTTGGAAAGTTAGGATGCAGAGTCTTCTCTTCGGCAATGTCTGCGAGAATTTTGTCCAGTTGTATTGGCATATTTCACTTCTTCTCTTATAGTTTATTTTATACTCTATAAATTATAATATTGTATAATAACTTATGCTCAAAGATTCGAATTGTTTAATGTTAAGCCAACGGTGCTCTTCAACAAAATTATTTTTCCTTCTACCTGTCAAATAGAAAAAAGTTTTAAGGGTGCGCGGCGGCATTTTGTATTTAGCATAACTGTGTGAGAAAAAAAGCCGCAACTATGTTCGAAATTGTAAGATTGCGTCCTTATCACTCCTAAAGATGACATCCATTCACAACATAAAAGTATTGAGGTTGCCACAATATAAAATATTAAATTTTATTATCCTTAGCATAATTTAATCATTTAATCCCCTTTATTATCCTAGCATAATTAGGATTTGTTTTTAAAACTGATTATGAAATATGCTTTAAATCTTTATTAGCAATTATTTATTATATCAATAATCACTTTAGAGCTCTAGAAACGTGCTGAAAATTTTGAAAATAAGAAAACTGTATGCCAGGTGAATTATTTTGATGTCTTCACAATTTATAGTGCTAGTAAAAAAGATCATAAAATCAGTTCGGTTGAAGGATTGAATAACTCAATATAATAATAAAATCAAGTTTCGAGAAAAATGCTGTAAAATGGTGTTTGCGGTAGAAAAATGTAGAATAATGCAAATGCAAACTCATCGCACCGCTACAATAAGATCAATATTAATTATTGTTTTTTATATGAAAATGGTTGGAAGGCAATTGAAAACGGAAATTATTTTTCCATTTGAAAATGAGAATAAAATAAATGTAGAGAAGATCAGGCCATCTCGAAATGCTTAGGAAACAAATGTAAATTAGGAATATGGAACATGCAATAAACTCGGGTTATGAAATTGGTAAAAGCACAAATGCAAGGTTTAGGTTAGATGCAAATGACCAAATTGAAATGGGAATGGACGTATTTAAATTACGCATATGAAATATGGAATACGAAAATGAGTAAATTATATATAAAAATCAATATTTTCTTTTAAAAATTAGAATAGAACAAATCTATCCATATCTATAATTAAATAAGAAACAATTCCGTTCATGTAGAGTGCTGCTAAATTTAAATAAAATTTATGTTGAAAATTAGTTAAACACCAGTTGAATGACCAAACATGTATACTTTATATTAAATTTTAAGAAAATTAATGAGACTTTTTACTTAAATTCATCTCGTATTTTTGCTTTCCTATGCGAGTTTTCACATTTGACATGCTCCACACGAGACGTTTGCGTAGCATCTCCAAATACTACCGAAAACGGGAATTTCTCCATTCCTACACATGCAGCTGAATAGTTACCATATTTATCTGTCACTATTAATCCACCACTAAAATCAGGATAGAAACGAAGAATACGCTGCATGACCAAATTGGCTGACTGTTCTGGAGTTTGCCCTCCACGTAAAAATTCTACAGCTAATAACGAAGGAAGAAAACGCATCATAATATCCCCATCACCCGTAGCTACAGCTGCTCCTATTTCATTATCAGCATAAGCACCAGCGCCTGGTATAGGTGAATCTCCCACACGTCCCTGGATTTTATGCCTTGCGCCATTTGTCGAGGTACCCGCATAAATTTGCCCAGTTTCATCAATTACAATCATTCCAATTGTATCGTGATTCCAACGGTTGATGTCATACGACTTCCTTTCCCTAAAATACTTCACATCCTCACGGATTTTCATTTTGGGTGTGTAGGGTCCGCAAGACTGTGAAGCGTCGGGTGAAACATTTATCCAAAAATTCGGTTGACAATTCGAATTAAGCCAATTTTTCCAAATTTCTTTCGATGTAACTGTTGATAAAGATTCACGATGAAAACCCATCATAACAGCAAAATTTGTTGCTGCGTCGCCTACCAAAAGAGTATGCTGAGTATTTTCCAGTACATGTCGTGCTACTTTGATTGCATCCTTTATCTCTCGCAAACCCGCGACAGCACCGATATTCATATTTGAGCCATCCATAATCATAGCATCCAATGTAGTTTCACCAGTTTCATCAGGTGAACCACCATAACCAACAGTGCCATCACACTGCAAACGCTCACACATCGTGCAACCCTCAACGACCGCATCCAGAGCACTATTTCCAGTAGTTGATTGATGGAGAACATCCCATCCAACCCTGTTAGCTTCAATGAATGCCCAAGTATTAATAACTAATGGCAGTTGTTTTTTATCCGCAGAACAAACTGATTCTTTCAAACCTGCAGCCAATAATAAAAATATGGTAGAAATCTGTCTCATTTCTAGTGCCGCGAACATCTTAACTTCACCTGCAGGATTTATAATATAATATACATATATAAAATTTTTTAATTATCTTGACGTATTATTATAAACGAACAAGTACCTAAATTGAATAAAAATTCTCTGCGGGTTCGTTCAGGTCCGTATTTCCGGTAGAATATAATATTTGGGGCCCTTTTGTTTGAAAAACATGAATTGATTTATTCCTCGAGTTGGAACAGCTTTTACACATAACGCTATTTGTAGAATCTCCAATTTGATTTGATTGAAACTATTTTCAAAGAATTATCGTATTTTTTGCATATTTTGTTTTATTGTTATTGTTGTTTTACTTCCTTAAAATTTATGCGTTTATTTTTATATTTGCCGCTTATAAAGTAGGGGGCAATAATCCCTGTTTATTATTAAAATTTACAAAAGAATTTTGACATATTTTGTAAATAATGATAGAACCAATGATACAGAATAGAGAAATGAATGATTAGAAAAGTGAAGGGAAATTGATCAAATTATTATCAATGAATTAAATGAATAGAAATCAATCAGATAAATGGCAATGAATTAGGTAAATGGCAATAAGTTAAATCAATGACAATAAGTAAAATAGGTAACAATTAATTAAATTAATAACACAGAATTAAATTAATGACAATAAATGAAATAACTAACGATAAATCAAAAGTATGACGACAAATCAAATTATTACGACAGTGGAACTTAATGAATCCAACGAATATAAATATACTCGCTTGACAATTTAAGTTTTAAAATAGCTGACTTTTTAAATAACTGCTTTCAAGATTTTGACGAATATTTCTTTTATGATTTACATTAACTGCAATATATATTAAAACTCTCTCTCAGATCTCTCCACGCTTTTAAACGAGCCGATTGAAGTCCTAGATTTGGCGGTAAAGAAAGACAAATACATTTGGTTGATTGATTATAAAGAAAAAATGGGTATCAATCAAACTCACAAAGTCATAGCTAACGATATGGAATCCTTGAAAGCGATACATCAAATAAGTCTGGATAATAAATGGCAGATAGAAAGGTTTCAAATGGGAAACAATGAAGACTGTTTCGCATTGTATTGCTATGAAAGTAACAGAACGTTTTTGTATTGTCTAGAAAAATCAAAGATCACAAAGAAAACGGAAATAATTAAACCAAGAATTAAACAGGTTTTTTAATGCTATACATGAAACTTAATTTTATATTTAGTATTTTCTCAAATTCATTTGTATTTATTTGCAGATTTTAGCTTTGAATGCGGATATGATTGCCATACTCTCCGATGAATATGTCGACATTTGGAATACAAGCTTAACCAAGCGTCCGAAACAGCGCCTTGCAGTTTATAAAGCGAAACAGATAACAGCTTGTTTCAAGAACAATTATTTTTACTTAGCAGTGATTGCTAAAGCGGGAAAAAATTCCTTACAGAATGGAATGGTTGAAATATATCGGTTAGTAAGAGAGAAAATAATATTTAGCCTTCATAAAAATATATTTTTAAATTAATTTCAAATAATTTTCAGGTCTACCAATAACTCTTTCAATTATATGCAGACAATATATTCAGACTACCCCACGCAAATTCAGTTTGCTCTAATACCCGAGAGCGGTGATATTCTATTTTATATTCTTAGTGAAGCTTTTGGACGTTCTTTCTCAGTTTATCAATATAAAGGCGTCTCAGGATTTGTTCAAATTGTCTCCAAATCGATATTGATGCAAACTGTATATATGCAGACCTTGCACTTAGGCTCTGGGAATCATTTAGTCGCTTTACTAAGCAAGAATAAAGTTACTTTCATTGAAGTTATGCTTAAGAAAATAGTATAAGAATTCATACACACCCTCTCCAATTAATCTGTAAATATGTACATATTATATAATATAATCCCAACTTTTGGGTCCTTAAAAACAATTCCTCTATCCCTGGCTTAATTTCCCTCGGGTTTATTTTGAACTAAACATAAAGAATGGCATAAACTTTAAAATAAAACTTTTTATTATTTCAACTGTGTTACTTTCAATAAAATCCTAAACCGTAGATAATTTGAGACAGAAATTTAATCGTCGCTCGACTCAACATTTTCAGTTTGGAGATTTTTGAAAGTTGGCACTGGAACGTACGTAACCAAAGTATATAATTTGTTGGGAGAATCTTCATCATCGTTTCTCCTTCGAGCTAGACGAACACGCACACGGAATGGTGTACTCCTGAAAAATTCATGCAAAAACAATAAATTGCCGCCATCCTAGTTATTACGGGTGCCTCATACAAACCTAATTCCTTTAGACCAAATGTGTTTATTCAAGCGTGTATCGATCCTTACATCGGTTGTACCCATTTCTTTTTCAGCGAATTTTCTTATCTCTTTGATAGCTCTGGGTGCTCTCTTCTTAAAACCAACGTTATGTACCCGCTTAGCGAGATGAATTGTGCACTCGCGGGTGACAACCTCATTGATAGCAGATTTGTTTCTTTTTTCCACTTTTGTTTTTGCCATTTTATTGCTTAACAAAATCCGTCGCTATTCGATGTCCTGGAAAGACAAAAATAATAAAACGATTACAATTAACTTTTTGGGATCGTCATCGTATTGAAAATATCCGAAAATTCCACAGCGGTTAGCTTCAGGAAGAAATGAAACTGGGTATTTTCGAATGTGCCCGACTGATTGCGAAAATTTCGACATTAACAACAGCATTAAAAATTCTAGATCAGAATTTTACACAACTCTTAATGAGACATTTTTTAATTTAGCCGATGTTTTCGGATATTTTATTGAGAAAATTAAATACAAACAACCTCTCGGAAATGAATGCTTGACGTAAAAGGACGTCATCGCTGTCAAAATCAAGGAACGTGATGGAACGCTTGGAATGGAACCCTGTCGTTTGAAAATGTACACAATCAGGGATGTTGATTATAATATAGAACCATGCTTAACATGTAGTTCAATATTTAGACAATAGTAATGCTGCATACAAATAAAATACATTGCAGAAATTATGAATAGGCAGCCGAAATCTCTGGTAGCGCCAACTACAACGAAATAATTAAAGAATGTTCTACTTTCCGCTACGCGTCATTGTTCTTTATGTTATCGCTGTTGTGGCCAGAACCAGCGTTATTTGAAAATCCGTTCGAATTTTCGCATATTGCCGCACTCACACAGGGGACATTTGTCTCGGGACACGTCAAATTTGTTGTTGTTTTACCAGCAAAACGACGAAATGAACAGTGGACTATGAACGAATGAATTTGTCCCTTGTGCGACACTTGTGTCCCATGGTATTTACTGGGGACACCAAACGGCGGGTTGTTGTATCGACAAAACAGGATATTATGGCTGCAGTCAGGCATGCATTTGTATTATATTCAGAAAAGAGCATATCAATGTTGCGGAAGATTTGTTCGATCAAGGTTGTTGATAGGACTGTACAACAAAGTATATTATTTTTGCTGAAATTTTTTGACAAAATCTTATTATATTATATATTAGAGCTATTCATTCTTCTATATTGTTTTACAAATTTCGATGCCTTCTGCATTAAAATACCGTGTTAACAAATATTTGCACTTTAAGTGCATTCTACTAAATAAGGAATCGAACAGTCCACCAATTTCTAAGGCAACCCTTATTAAAAACAATAAAAATAAAAATTAAAAAATAGCTAATTAAAAATAACTAAAAAAATAATAACGTAAAAAATAACAATAATTTAAAAATCACTTAGAATGTTGTCAATAACTTGGTTTGGTATTCCAAGCTTTAGAAGGATTATCCTGTGGCTGAATATTGCAAGGTTACGGGCAGCAATTTGCCCGGTGGTACAAAGTTTCTCATATCTCAGCCTTTTGCAAATCGGCTTGGACCGAATTTAGAAATTCAGTAAACTTCTCTGAAATCCGTAAATAATTCCGGTAGGAATATTTATCACACACTTGGATGCTGTTTGTCAGAACCTCTATTTGAATCTTTTCTTTTCGCCAGTTTTTAAACCAGCAGCTTCTTCGACGGGTTTTCCCAACTTCCAATCGTTCCACAGTATTTCAAATTGATTTTATATCTGCATCTTCATACCGAATGATGAATAATGAATCCATAAAATCGCCATTGAAATTAACCCAATTTTAATTTCTTTAATATTTTCCGAAATCACCATAATGCGCTACAAATTGAAATGTAATCAAATAATGTTCAATTGTAGTGAAAACGCTACCATTTAGCAAAAAAGTATTTCAAGATATCAAAATGTAGTAATAAGTCTTATTAAAAAATCATGCATGGAGATACAACTTACATTCCAGTTTGTCCCCTGTGTGAGTGGAATCGGGGACAAATAAATGCATAGTTCCATGTCTCGCGACAAATGTCCCCTGTGTGGATGCGGCCTAACAAGAAGCAAAAAGAATAATTCATAATTCCGATGAAAGATCAGTTTTCTCCGTAAATAAACCACCAATCTACATGGCAGAAATTTTGTGTGAAAGCTTATATAATAGTTTGTTATTTTAGGTATAAACGCATACTCTAATTACACCTTTTATTTAGAAAAAAAATCATTTCCGGGAAGAGCATTTTAAAATTTCAAAACTTAATATTTCGATAAAACGTGTTTTTATATGAATTATTATTTATAAAATCGTTCTAATGACACTAGCGTTACTTGGATATATGTTGCAGTTTAGGAGATACCAAGAATTATTTTTAAATTTCAAAGTCCATCAGCTGCGTCCACAAAGGACAGCGGGAATATCTTTTGTTTTTTGGGGTCACGAAAAGAGCACAACAACAACAATCAAGAACAGAAAACCGAATAAAGGAAAATTTTTGTCGACGAAATGAGATAGAATTTTTTCTCAATTTCGCTCCGAAATTTCATGTTTATATTGTAAATTTGACAACGATACACTTTTTGACTGCGTCTCATACATCACGAGCCAAGGACATTTGGTTATGAGCTCAATAGTGATTAAATTTCAATGAAATTAAATGAGAAATCAACCCAAGGTTTCAACTAGTTTGAGAATTTTACATTTGTGTTAAGGAAATTATTTCTTAAATTTTGAATTGTGTTGCAAATATTTAACATTTCCCGGGATTGTGGAGAAATTGCGAATTTCCCTAGGGAGTGCTCACTGATGGCAATGCTGTAGATATTGGGGATATTGGTCAGCTGATATAATTGGATTTACAAGAAAAAGCTATGGACATATACGGACGTCAGGAAATATTTGTCAATATGCAACACATTCATAATCAATTAGAGAAGGCAATTGATAAAAGTTCTTAGAATATACGATGATCACGATTAGTAAGTTCGATCGATTTTTAATTCGGATTTTTCGAATAAACATCTGTACGACACAGTATCCTTGGTTGCTGTGGCTTTGCTTTGGGGTGTTACAAATCCTCTCATACGTTTGGCAAGCCATGGCATTGAATCTGTAAATACAGGATCAAAGTTGCGCAACATTTTTGAGGATTTTAAAATAATTGTGACACGTTTGGCATATTGGATTCCGTTCATTCTTAATCAAATTGGAAGTGTATTGTATTTGTATACTTTGCAAAGAACACCAATGATGTCAGCAGTGCCGGTAACTAATTCACTTAGTTTCGCATTTACAGCCATTACTGGCTATCTCCTGGGGGAACGAGTGCCTACAAAAAGTAAGAATTTAACGCTGCTTCGGTGTACTCTAAAAATAATCTGTCCTTCCTAGGAATTATTATTGGAACCATCATGGTATGCGTGGGTAGCATATTAATGCTCTATGATGGGTATAATCAAGCCGAAATCGACCAATCGAATAAATGATTGTAGGAAAGGATTTAATCCATTACCTTATAACCGACTTTATTTTTAGAAAATATTATTAATTTTGTCACGATATTTTCACTCGTGGAAACTCTTTATAACGCTTTATGGACTGCTTCGATAAATGCTTCCATACTTTGGATTGGTGTTTGTGGTGTTATGCCATGTCCCAGATTGGCAATATAGCGACTTTTCCCAAATGTATTTACCATTTTAGTTGTTAGTGATCGTATCTCTTCTGGCGTTTTATATAGGTCTTGTGGATCCAGATTGCCCTGCAATGTAACATTATTACCAACTGCCTCACGGGCTACACGAGGATCAACAGTCCAATCTAAACTTATGACATCATATCCGAGTGAAGCTTGTTCCTTTAGTGAGTGCCCTGCGCCCTTCGCAAACAGTGTCTAAGTATGGGGAAAATATATTTTATATACTAATAAAAACTAATTGCAGAGATTATAAAATTTAACTCAATCCCACTTTAAAAGTTTACCAGTGGTACTTTAGGAAGTGCTTGATTGGTGAAGCGATCACTTAGAACATCATGAATTTTCTTAAGATGTGGTAAGGCAATATTTAGGAAATCTTCTTTTGATAAGTGCTCCGCAGATGACTCAAATATCTGTATCATTTGAGCACCAGCTTTTATTTGCATCTCGGCGTAATCAACAATTGAAGTGGTTAACATGTCGAGAAGCTTCTTAGAATCTTCTGGATACTCATTTAACCATCCTTTCGTTTTAGACATGGTCTTGCTCCCACCTCCCTCAATCATATAACCCATTAGAGTCCACTAAAGAAATTAGAAATATTAATTAGTTGCAATTTTTTTTTATAAAACCACAAACTGGCGCGCCTGAAAATCCAATTAAAGGCACTTTTCCATCCAGTAAATGACGCATCATAGTGATTGCTTCGGCCACATAAGAAAGACGATCGGTCACACCGACTGTATTCAATTTTGTCAAATCTTTTGGAGTTTTTAACGGTTCTGGAAATACTGGGCCCTACACGAAAATCATACGAATTTTTTATTGCGGGTAACTAGATAAAAGGAACTTATTTACCACTCCCGGGTGCATTTCCACCGTCATACCTAAAGCTTGCGGTATAACCAATATATCGGAAAATATTATGGAAGCATCTAAATCGAAGCGTCGAAGCGGTTGCATCGTAACTTCACAGGCTAGTTCTGGGGTACGGCAGATTGTAAAGAAATCATGCTCTTTACGCACTTCTTGAAATTCGGGAAGGTAGCGTCCAGCTTGTCGCATCACCCACACGGGTACACGATCAACAGATTCACCGCGAGCCGCGCGTAGAAGGTTATCATTTTTTAGGGGCGGAAAATTCTGTGAAAGGAAACTAGGAAATTAGTAAAGTTATGATTATGTACGAGCCAAATCTTGACATAATTTGTGTCACATATTTTAGCATTTCATATAGCCAATACTTCCAAAACATAAAATCGTAGGTGAATATTGCACAAGATAGCTGATGTAACTTTTACTTATGCGATGTCCTTACCTTTGCGTCTTTCATTTTGCTTTGCGTGGAGAAATGGTTATATGACTTGACCAGTTATTTGATTTTATTACCTTTATTAACTCGGTATTAATTATTCTAAAACGGGTGAATAATTGAAACGAGTCCTGATTTATAATACTACACTAGTTGTATGGCATTATTGGACAATTTCGCCTCAACCGCGAACGTGAAACTAATTTCCTAAACATTAGACATATTAGAGTAGTTTATATACACTGATAAATTTTTAAAAAATTACGAAAATTGTGTAATACCATGCGGATTAATTCAATGCGGATTAATACCATCTCGATTATGGTTAATCGATTTAAGCAAAATCCACTGAGTAATTATCTAGTGAACTGTAATTTGTATGTTTTGTACCTTCACATTTTCATGACGATTTTCCATTTTAATTGGGTACATTTTAACTGGCACGATTTAATTGGTTACAAGGTTTTTAACATAATTGAGTACGAGCATTTAATCAGTCAGTAAATCTGCAGCAGACACGCAGTATGTTGTCCTTTAAAGGGACATGTCAAACTGATTGAATTAAAATTTGGGATTTTCAATGGAGAAAAATTATAGTAGCGCTGTATTCCCCCTAAAGTGTCACTCCTAAATGTTGATGTTGAGGAAATGAAGCAATAACCGTTTATTTAACGTAATATAAAATTAGTATGGAATAGTTCAACAAATTGAACAACCACACCAAAGTCTATTGTTCCGTTTATAATTAAACTACCATCCCGCCCATTGGTGCCATATAAAAAATTACTTTTTGCGAAATGTTTTCCCACATTTAATTCTAGAACTTAAACAGTGCATCTTGTAAATTAAGCTCCATCTGGCAGCGTCGGAAAGCCGGACCGGTTCAAACAAAAACAAAGAAAAAACATCATTATTTTTAAGTGTGTGAACCAATGTTGAATAAGTTGAGAACGCAATACCGAAGACAATATCCAATACCAATACAAACTGCAGTCGTGTCTTCGATAAAGCAATCCCCAGAAGTCTGGTTTTCTACATAGTCTAATAATTTCAGTCTGAATATTGCAGAATAATAAAAAATATTACGTATTTTCGAAGAACAAAAATAAAAGCTGAAGCAGAAGTCAATTTGAAAAGCAGAAATAAAAGTTGATAATATTTCCTCGAAGAAATGGATGAAGTCCCAAACTTGGTCGCTGGCCACCCACCAGCCGGTTCGTATCATATTTTTTGGTTAATTTAATTGCGTATTAAATACGAAAAGTTTTGATAATCGAAATGAGTATTTGACCTTGCATTGAACTCTAATGAGTGAAGCTTGAATGTGAAATGCGAATGACAAAAAAATCTTATAGAAAACTCAATCCCGATTTTGTTTTCTATTATACCTAATTAAACAATAATAATTAATAACAATTTCTAAATCAACTTTTACTTCTTCAGTTAAAGCTGGTGGAATGCGCATTGTTCAACATAAGCTAGCCAATAATGAACGTCCTCCTAAAGACGCAGAGGACTGTACAGGGTTGACGGTGACTTATTTTTCTTATAAATTTGTACAATAAAATTTTATTATTTGGTTTAATCGATTCAGCAACCCGTCAATATAGTGGCTACGTCAGTTAGCGGGGCACCAGTCAAGGGAAATAGTGATTATACCCCACAGGCAGCGCAGGTCGCACATTCACCGAAGCCGCCAGTTCATGTCGTCAACAAGCCACAAATTCATATTCAACAACCACGTAAACAATGAGGATTACAAAACGAAAATAATTTTTTAATAAATTAGGACAAAACATTCTTACAGTTCAATTGATTGATTTTCAAATTCTATTATTTTTTAATCCCTTTTAAAAAACTCATCAGATTTGGTTATTAAATTGTATTAACGTTTTATACACGGTATAAAAATTTGAATATTTAAATTTGGTTCTTGATCTTAAAGATTTTCAAAAATTTTGTCACGCGCGTTAATTGCATTCCAGTAAGCATTTTTCTTATTCACAATTTAATTGGTCCTTAAAATAAATGTCATAAAAATAAGATGGCAGTTGTTTAATAAATAATTTCATATACGTAAATTTCCTTTTGTGTTTTTAAATCTATAATCAATAGATTTCTTAGTCAAAATGGTTATAATTAGTTTAACTCTTAGTTAAAGCTATTTAAAAAAGCAATTGCATAAAGGAATTGCGAAGACACTGTGCACGAATTTTTAATTTCGTATAATGCTCATTCATTACACTGTATTCTGGACATCTTTTAACTAGTTGAGCTGACATTGGGATAAGGCAAAAAGAAAAAATCGATTATACAAAGCCTAATTTAATGTCCTTTAATTGGAAAATTATTAATTGCAATTTTTTTTTCTTCGTTTATGATTCAAGATAAATTTTTTGATAAACGATGTCTATAAACCTCACAATTCGGAATGGATGCTTTGCCTCTGTGAACTCCGGTGGTCCGGAGTGCAGGCTTCAAACCTGTAGTCGATTAACGTCGAAGTGGTTCGATTCCACCTCAGGGGCGTGAGAAAATTAGTTGGGATCTTCGGACCATTTTATATACGAAACCTACACGGCTGCGTTTTCATGGGATCAATCATACTATTATGAGTATGAAACTCAAACTCGTTTCTATAGAAAATAAAAATTCTAAATTAAAGTATTAAAACGTTGATATAAGACGCGGCGCGCCCTCTCTTCATTGAAATTGATATTAAATATATTTAAACGTGCTAGGGTTCGAACCGTAGTTTCAAAAATCATCAATTAATTCAACCGGGACCATTGTTAAGTTTCAATTTGGTTTAGGATTTTATAAAGACAAAATAAATTGGTACGTATCATTTCTGTTGGGAGCCAGAAACGTGTTATATAATATACAATCATCTCTTTATACCCTAAACCAGAAGGGATAGGTTATATCCACTTACTTCTTCCGTTTGTGACGCAACAGAGTATATAAAGAGGCGCGACAGGTATAGAAAAGTGTATATATTTCTATTAAGTATATTTATTTTGTCTGTAGACAGGATATTTCTGCTCAGAATGTCGGTCTGTCTGTGTGTTTGTCTGTAGAAATTACGATTGGTGTCGAACGGAGGGAGATATCAGCAAGCAATTTGGTACGAATATTCCTTGCCACCATAAGTTGTTAGGGGCTTTGAAAATACTTTCCACAGTTAAAATGACCACAAATATTTAGAAACAATTCCTTTGCCCCTAGATCAGCTGATTTTGTATTCCCACGATAAATATCCAAGGAAAATAATTTTCCAAAGCTGGCCAGCCTGCTGGGAATAAAAATCATGATTGCAGAGAATCGATGGAGACAATGGCAAAAATCGTCTTGTAATTTGTCGAGAGAATTCTCTCTCATCAATGGTTCTTTGATGGAAAAAATCAAGAAAATCTGCCATGTCTACATTTGGAGAAAAAGTTGCAGGGCCTTTATCATGATTTCCCAAGCCATAGCGCAGTTTAGAAGATACTAAAAAAATGAACATGCAACGCTCACAATTCTTGATATGGGTGTAGGGTAGGGTACTCATATGTGTTTTGTTATCAGATTTGTAGTTAGCAATATAAATCCTATTTCTTTTAAATATAGATTGTACTATGGCATGTATAAGGTGTGTATACTAAACTTATTCAAAACTTAAACGGATTTATGTACTGAACAGGGTACTAAAAATAATAAAAATAATATCAATGAGTCCTTAATAAGTGGCTAAAATACCAGAATTACATCTAGTTCATCCGGAATTGATAGTTTTATTAGTAAACAAATAATAATTGACTGTTTGTAAATAAACTAGTTGTCAAACGAAAATTAATAGAAATGGCCGAAAAGATATAAGATTTTATAAATATATTTATACATATATCATAAAAATATAAAAGAATCTATATGAGAAGCGCTGGTTTTAGAAACTGAAGGAAATAATCTTTAATTCGTTATGATTGTAGGGAGAATTATCGAAAAATTTCGAAATTCATATTTCAGCCTGAATCATGCCTGAATTACATTTGGATCATCTTTGAATCATACACGCATGGTTGTATCCTATCTTCAACTTGTTATAAAATTATCAATTAATATTGCATCTTGAATTTATTAAAATTATGATGGTGGTTAATAATATACGTCTCAAAAGACGGACATTTTGCTAAAATGAATTTTATAACGATAAAGTAATTTTGAAGTTATAGACTATATAGTTATCTCTCCCGCCAAATAACATCGTATATCTCTTTATGTTATCAAGTCTGTATTTTTCAAGGTAAATCCGATGGTTGAAATATATTGATAAATATTATACTAAATTATATAAAAATTAAAAATTGTTTGTTTCAAACTGAGTTACTTACCAAATATAATCATTATCATAAATCATTATCATAAAATGATAATATACTTCTTGGGATTATACACGTTAGTTTCTCAATAAAAGGTGAAAATACTCAAATAACAATTAGTTGGCGATCAGGAATCTATATTTAAACATCATGAATAAACTGTTATTCCTTCTAGTTTCGTTTACTGCGGTTTCCTATGGATCGGAAAGCTTGAATCTGAATAAACCGTCATCCCCAACCGGTCGAATTGTTGGTGGCGAACCAGCTAGTGTTTCTTCAGCTCCTTACATTGCATCGGTTCAACTGCACCAACAACATCGATGTGGTGGAGCAATACTTAGTCCTTCCTTGGTTTTGACATCGGCTCGTTGCGTAGTATTCATACCTATTGCAAATTTGCAAGTACGTGCTGGTTCTACGTATTGGTATATCTATGGTGTAGTAGTTGCCGTAGCAAATGTTAGAATACACGAGAGATATAATCAGGAAACTCTGGAAAATGATATCGCTATTCTGCGTTTGCGATATAATTTACCTTTGAGTAATAGCCTCCTGCCAATACATTTGGGACAATCAACACCAGTAGATGGAGCTTATGCTGTTATATCCGGTTGGGGTTTATTAACACTAACATCGAACACAGCTTCACCGAATTTAAATTCTGCCATTGTCAATGTTATTGGTAACCGAAATTGTTCTTCGTCAAGATACGGTTATGGTTCTCTAATAAACCCTACCATGATTTGTGCGGCTGGCCCAGGACGATCTGCTTGTGATGGCGATTACGGTGGTCCATTGGTTTCGAATGGAGTACTGGCGGGTATAATTTCAGCGGGCTACGGCTGCGCAAATCCAAAGTACCCAACTATCGTCACAAACATCGCTATCTTGAGACAGTGGATAGAGAATGCTGCTCAGCTGGTTTAATTCTTTTTCAATTTATATTAATTTGTAAATATGAAATGTTTTACAAACAAATTTTTGGATTATAAGAAATGATTATATGACGTTTCATTAAGATGATTTTTAATTCTGGATCCATTAGGAATTGTTTCTAATAAACTTATACTCAATCTAATAAACTTGTACTCTGTAATCTTTATAAAAAGCAAAAAGACGTGGGGAAATTAACATATGGTTTTTCAAATTGATTTTTAACAGTAAACCGTGTGCTTAATATATAATGGTCACTAATTTTATACTGATTTTTGTGAATAGTTTTCTTTTAATAAATTCTTTTAGATGAGTTTCAAATGGTCCTTCATTTCGTTATTTTTCCCCTCCCTTCGAGCATTTACAAAAGGGAAAAAATGAACTCATTTCCTCATTTTCGAATATTGAAAATTTGTTAAGCCCTGATTATAACGCGTTCACATTAGAAAATAAACCTGGGTTTGGGCTTTCGTACATCGATCAGCTGATCGAGTGTTCACATACAATAATCCAGGTTTCGGCTGTCAACGTGCACAGCTTTTGAATCTATTGAATCTATTGAAAATTATTGATTGTTCAGCCTTCCTGCTGAACACATATGATGTTTCTTTTGTTCGAACTTCGAATCATCGTTGTGAACTGATAAAACCAAGAATTTTCTTGGATTTATCAAAAATTCACAACAACAATTTCAATGGGACAAACCTGGCTTTATGTTGGGTGTCGCTCTAAATCCAAAACCTAACCCGAAACCTAAGTAAATCTGTTGAATGTGAACGCGCTTTTAGTCGTACTTTTTCGCATTTGTTTACTTTTTCGAAACTTTTCGGATTGCAGGTGTTCAATTGATTATTATGCTGCCAGTCTCGTCGGACCATGTTCGAAAGTGGGTATTTTGGGGGAATTTTTTTGATGAAATTTATATTTTAAAAATTTTTAGGATTTCTTTAACTCAAATATTATTCAATAATATAAGTAATTATAGAAAATAAAGTATTATTATTAATTATTATTAATAATTATGTACGTAATTGTACATAATTGTACGTGTACGTGTACGTATAATTATGTATGTAATTATGTTTCTTCGGATTTTAATGGGAAATTCATAATTCATTCAAATTTAATGGCATTCATATAAATTTCACACATTTTGACAGCTTAACAATTATTTGGAAATTCCAAAAAAGAGTTAATGGATTACCAAAGTGATTTAGTGATGGATTACCAAAGTGATTTATATATCTTAAATATTATTACTCTACTTTGAATGGAAGAATTCGAGGCAAATTAGGCGTTGGCGTGTTCGTCCTATAAACATCGACCGAGTGAGACATGGTTACTTTAGAAAAGTTTTCATGAGTATAAAAAATGTGGATGAAGGCCCATTTTTTATACACACAATGACTCGTCCTATTTATGATTTGCTGTTCAATTTGGTCGGCTTCCACTTAGAAAAGCCACTACAAAGCCACTTTCTTCCTCACAGCTGGCTTTCTTCTTCAGCAGCTTTCTTCTTCACATTTTTATTTAATAAAATTTCATTTCGCCGAACAAGCTCGATCAGTCTCTCGTCGTCCATTTCTTGGTAAATATACATTGAAGTGAAAACTTCATGTGGCCACTCACTTTTAGTTATCACTTTGTTCGAATTTGAGAGAATTTTTCGAAACTTAACTAAATATCAAAATGATTTTGACATTGCGGGGGGAATTCTTACAACCACACGAACTGCATATAACTTATTGGTTTTGACAGTCGAGTTTCATGTTCGAAAAAGAGCGAACGTACGACTAATCAGGCCTATAGTGTTATTTCTCTGACATTTTTGTAAATAATTTTTTGAGCTTTTCGAAAATAGAAGATTTCCCATAGAGACCAAATACAGTTCAGACTGAAAGGAAGACAGTTTTTGTTTGTTAACCAAAACATACTGACTGACTGACTGAATTATTAATTTATAATTCCAAAAGAAATGGACGAAAATATATCAGAGTCTTAGTCAGAACTGAAAACTTTGATAACTGAAAAAGAATTGCTGTCACTACGCGATGAGTGCATGGAGCTTTTGCGTTCTGGTAAAAGATTTAATTTACGTAATGATGCAAAACTGCGTGGAGTAAATACTACGCAAACTTATGAAGAGTTCAAGTAAGATTTGTTTTATAATTTATTTAACTTTTCATGATTTAATAAATTAAATGACTAATATTTTTACGCAGAGATATTGTGGATGCGGCACACCTAAAGCCAATATCAAGGGGTGTGGCAATACTCTGTGATGCCGTTTGGATTATGCAACGCTCCAGCAACTTTCGAACGATTGATGGAACACGTGCTCAAAGGACTCCATTGGAAAACATGTTTGGTGTATCTTGACGACATCATTGTCATGGGCCGGAATTTCGATGACCACCTGGAGAATTTGGAAAAAGCCTTTCGACGAATTGCTGCGGCTGTTATAGAAATGTAATTTATTTAAAACTTAAATGGGCTAAAAGATCATAAGTGGAGGAATACATACAGAGGAGGACAAAATAAAATCCCTACGAGATTGGCCTCGACCCACAAATGTGCATGAAGTACGAAGCTTCCTTGGACTTTGGACGTACTACGACGTTTCGGATTTGCTAATGTGGCAAGGAGCTTACAAAATCTGACGAAGAAAAATTGCAAATTCGCGTGGAGAGATGAAGAAGAAAATTCTTTTCAGCAGCGGAAGAAATTGCTTTGTACTTCTCAAATTTTGGCGTATCCAGTTTCCCGCGAAATGTTCATCCTAGATACATATGCCAGCGCCCATGGAATAGGAGGTGTGCTGTCACAGATCATAAATGGCTAGGAAAAGGTAACCGGATACTATAGTAGAGTCCTTGGAAAGCCGGAGAGAAACTATTGAATCACAAGAACTCTTGGCAGTGGTCGAATGCGTGAAACATTTTCGCAAATACCTCTATGGACAGCATTTTCACTTGAGGCCGGAGCACGCCGCACTCAAATGGTTGCCCTAATTCAAAAATCCAGAAGGACAGATTGCACGATGGATAGAAAGGCTGCAGAACTATGATTTTAAAATACTGCATCGGAAAGGTGGACAACATAGAAACGCTGATGCACTGTCGCGTAATCATTGAAGCGAAGGAAATAGACAACAGGCCGACTAAGGAAGAGATTACACCAATTCCGTTGGCCAAAGCGTACTGGGTGCAATGGAATAGTTTGAAATTGATCAACAGAGTACTGCACCGAACTTGGGAGAGTGAGGATGGGAAACATCTGGCTGTAATCCCGAAATCCAGGATAGCGACTGTATAAGATTAAGCAGCGGTTCTACTGGGTGAAATATCAAGGCTCAGTTGCGGAATGGATTAAAAACTGACCACAATGCATGGGGGCCAAGGGTCCGAAAACGAGGAGTAGAGGAAGACTGCAGCAGTACAATTTGGGATGCCCATTCGAACGCATTGTTATAGATGTAGCTGGCCAGTTTCCTACCAGTCATCCGGGAACAAATATGTGCTGGCGATAATGGACTACTTCAGCAAGTGGCCAGAAGTATACGCAATACCGAATCAAGAGCCACAGTCCTTGCGGATGAGACTTTCGTGAAGAATTGGGTCACGCGATTTGGAATACCAATTCCAAAATTTGCTGCATTCAGATCAAGGAAGGAACTTTGAGTCTGCTATGTTTCAAGAGATATGCTCATTGTTGTATATAAAGAAGACTCGAACGACAGCACTATACCCACAATCGGATGGAACGGCACATTGGAAGAAAACTTGGGGAAAATGGTTGACAAATGAATTGACAAAGGAACCGGTTGACAAAGGAACCGGGAGAAGCATATCCAAATGTTTCTACTAGCTTACCGATCAACAGTTCATGACTCTGCGAGCCACTCACCTGCAAGGATAATTTTTGGAGCAGATTTGCTACTCCCGTCAGATCTTAAATTTGGAAGCAGCAGTGAACTTTCTGGAGTTGGAAGCAACTACTGGAAAACGCTTCAGGCCGAAATGAATGAAATTTATCAAATCGTAATGCAGTGTACTCAGTTGATGAGCAATAAGATAAAGTATCGTTCGATCGTGCAATGGACTCCATCGTGGGAAGGGCCATACAAAATCGCAAATCGACTGAACGATGTCGCATACCGTATACAATCCTACACGGCGAGGCGAGGGAAAAAGAAAGTCGTCCATCTTGAGAGATTGGCCCCGTACGGATCTGGGAATTTGGTATCAAATCGGGACAACCAGGCTTAAGTGGAGGATAGTGTGGCGAATTTAAAGTGATGACATCGTATACGCAAGAATACTAGAATTCCCACAGCTTATAATTACACGGCGACGCTAGAACTTGCAAAGCACATAATCACGCGTAGACAAAATTCACGAAAGGACAGCGTACAATTTCGAGATATTGGAATTTCAACAGCAGATGCTTACGCGAATACGGTGTAATATCTATAGCGGATAATTACGAGGTGGCGCCAAGACTTGAAAAGTGGATAATTATGCAGACACGAATTTCGCAGAAGGACAATTATGGCAATTATGAACTACATTCGATAATGAAAGCCGAGCGCCTATAAATAGCAGACGAGCATCTCAACGGAGGGAGTTTTACTTCAAGTGTTGTAGAGAGCGTAAGGCAGTGATACAAGTTTTGAAAACTTTAACTGTAGGTGAGAAGAAGTGTTAAACTATTAATCTATAAAAGTGATTAGGTATTCGCGTGCTTTTGTCAGGGTTTATTAGCAATCCAGTGTTCGGAGCCCGAAGATAATGGACAGATAATAATTGCCTATTCAAAAAGAGGAAATCCACGTAACAATATTGAACTAGTGAGAAGGCTATTTTCGGCCAGGCCGAAGTTTATATATCCTATTCCCGAATCTCTCGATAACAACGTTCAAATAAAATGTCGGCTGGTTACATAAATATATTATATATTTATATTTAAACTAACATATTTGCATTTATAACCAGCCTGTGATGAGGGAGAACATTCGAACCAAACTTCAAAACCAAGCTTTATTTGTTCTATTCAACGCTCATTTTTATGTGAAACTGTTCTAATTGAGGCATGGGCGTGGCAGTTTTCTGATTTCACTAATTTTCAACACCATCCATCCCATAATTACAGGGAATATTTGCGCCAAATTTCATGTCAAGATCTCTATATTTACGCCTGTACGCCTGTACTAATTTTGTCTCTAGTGAGTGGACCACGCCCATTATTTTGATTATATTTCCAAATGAGGTAGTATACTCGGAGATACAATTTCACTTTTAAGTTTGTATTCGGAGCTGAGAAATTGAGCCCTAAACACGTTTTAATTCACATTAAATACCAAAAGTAGGGGTGGAAGTTGTCCAAGTTCGCCCATTTTCAATACCAATCACCCTATCATAAGATTGCTTCGTGGATGGAGATTACGGATATATATATATATATATATATATATATATATATATATATATATATATATATATATATATATATATATATATATATATATATATATATATATATATATATATATATATATATATATATATATATATATATATATATATATATATATATATATATATATATATATATATATATATATATATATATATATATATATATATATATATATATATATATATATATATATATATATATATATATATATATATATATATATATATATATATATATATATATATATATATATATATATATATATATATATATATATATATATATATATATATATATATATATATATATATATATATATATATATATATATATATATATATATATATATATATATATATATATATATATATATATATATATATATATATATATATATATATATATATATATATATATATATATATATATATATATATATATATATATATATATTATAAAAATATAAAAGAAAAAATGAAGAAAAATTATCTTTCCTTCGTTATGATTGCATGAAGCGTTTTGGAAAAGTTTGGAAATTCAGATTTCAGCGGGAATCTTGTCTGAATTTCATAAGAACGATGCATGAGATTACAACTGGATCATTCCTGAATCATAACCCATAACCCATAAATGCGTAGTTTTATCCTATCTTTAACTTGTTATAAAATTTTCAATTAATATTTCATCTTTAATTTATTAAAATTTTGATGGTGGTTAGTGATATACGTTTTAAAAGAAATGGTCACGTATTAAACATTTTGCTAAAATGAATTTTATAATAATAAAGTAATTTTCAAATTATAAACTATTATCTCTCCCGCAAGAAGTGTCTTATATAACATTGTTTATCACTTTATGTTATCAAGTTTGTATTTTGCAAGATAAATCCGATGGTTGAAATATATTGATAAATATTATACGAAATTATACAAAACTACAAAATTGTTTATTTCAAACTGAGTTATTTATCAAATATACTCATTAAGATAATGCAAGAAGATAATATATTTCTTGGGATTATACACGTTCGTTTCTCAATAAAAGGTGAAAATACTCAAATAACAATTAGTTGGCGATCAGGAATCTTTATTTTAACATCATGATTAAACTGATATTCCTTCTAGTTTCGTTTACTGCGGTTTCCTATGGATCGGAAAGCTTGAATCTGAATAAACCGTCATCCCCAACCGGTCGAATTGTTGGTGGCGAACCAGCTAGTGTTTCTTCAGCTCCTTACATTGCATCGGTTCAACTGCACCAACAACATCGATGTGGTGGAGCAATACTTAGTCCTTCCTTGGTTTTGACATCGGCTCGTTGCGTAGTATTCATACCTATTGCAAATTTGCAAGTACGTGCTGGTTCTACGTATTGGTATATCTATGGTGTAGTAGTGGCCGTAGCAAATGTTAGAATACACGAGAGATATAATCAGGAAACTCTGGAAAATGATATCGCTATTCTGCGCTTGCGATATAATTTACCTTTGAGTAATAGCCTCTTGCCCATAAATTTGGCACAGTCAACACCAGTAGATGGAGCTTATGCAGTTACAGCCGGCTGGGGTATACTAACACCAACATCGAATACAATTTCACCGAATTTAAATTATGGCATTGTCAGTGTTATTGGTAATCGAAATTGTTCTTCGTCAAGATACGGTTATGGTGCAGCAGTGAAGCCTACCACGATTTGTGCGGTTGGCCCAGGACGAGCTGCTTGTGATGGTGATTACGGTGGTCCATTGGTTTCGAATAGTGTACTGGTGGGTATAGCTTCGTGGGCATATGGTTGTGCAAATCCAACCTACCCAACTATCTACACGAACATCGCTGTCTTGAGACAGTGGATAGAGAATGCTGCTCAGCTGGTTTAATTCTTTTTCAATTTATATTAATTTGTAAATATTAAATGTTTTACAAACCAATTTTTGGATTATAAGAAATAATTATATGGCGTTTCATTAAGATGATTTTTCATTCTGGGTCCATTAGGAATTGTTCCTAATAAAATTATATTCAATCTAGTAAACTTATTAGATATATAAACAACTCTGCAATCTTTATAAAAAGTAAAAAATCGAGGGGAAATTATCAGATGATTTTCCAACTTGATTTTTAACAGTAAACCGTGTGCTCACTAATTTTTATCAAGTTTTTGTGAATAATTCTCTTTTAATAAATTCTTTTAGATGACTTTCAAATCGTCCTTCCTTTCGTTATTTTTCCTCCCCTTCGAAAATTTACAAAAAAGAAGAAAATGAGCTCATTTCCTCATTTTCGAATATCGAAAATTTGTTCGTGTTATATCTCTGACATTTTCGTAAAGAATTTTTTAGGTTTTTCGAAAATAGAAAAGTTCCCATAGAGACCGAACACAGATCAGACTGAAAGGAAGGCAGTTTTTGTTTATTAATCAAAACATACTGGCTGACTGACTATATTATTAATTTATAATTCCAAAAGAAATGGCCGAAAATATATCAGAGTCTCAGTCGGAACTGAAAACTTTGATAACTGAAAAAGAATTGCTGTCACTACGCGATGATTGCATGAATCTTTTGCGTTCTGGTGAAAGATATAATTTACGTAATGATGCAAAACTGCGTGCAGTAAATACTACGCAAACTTATGAAGAGTTCAAGTAAGATTTGGTTTATAATTTATTTAACTTTTCATGATTTAATAAATTAAATGGCTAATATTTTTACGCAGAGATATTGTAGATGCGGCACACCTAAAGCCAATATCAAGACAAGATAAAATGAATGCAAAAACTAAAAGCCGTCTATGGAATTCCGCAGCAAGAGAAGAGAATTAAATGTGTATTTTTCTTAAAGTATTATATTAATTAATAATATTAAAAACTGGCGATAATATTAAATTGCTTAATAATGGTTGAAAGTTTTAATAAATATGCGGAAAAATAAATTAGAAAATTTTGCAATGAATTCATGAAATTATTAATTATTTATTTACTTTTTTTAACAAAAATTTTTAGGAAATTTTAAATGCATTATAATAAATCTGTTGAAAAATTCAAGTAAAAACAATTGCATTGAAATATTTTTTTTTGAAAAGAATGGATTAATAAGCACTTTTGGAGAACTTAGGAAATGAAGGCTTGAATATAATTCCATTACCGAAGGCTGGAAAGTGTTTAACTTTAAATTATTATCAAACTCCAGTAACTATAGTGATGAAAGCGCGAATCCCAGAAGTAATTTTCACGTCTTCTTGGCTCTTTTCAGCTGCCTTTCAAATGTATTTTATGATTGGTCAGACATTGTGGGTAGTAGTGTCAAAAAGTTGAAATGCAACTGGAAGAATAAGACTATGTACTCAGGAACAACAGCATAAGAACGAAGGCCGCATACGCTTCAATTTCTCTAAGGAAAAATAGTTTTTTTATTAAATTAGAAATGTTTTGATTATTTTGATTATTTTTTAAAATTTGCAAATCTTCAAAATGGGATTAGTGTTATAATATGCACACTAATCCCATTTTGAAAATTTGCAAATTTAAAAAAATAATCAATTATATAATTTTTTTAATATATGATTAAGTTCTATTCTTGACATAATCCGTTCGAAGTTTATGGAAAATGTTAGTGAAATCTGAAGATAATTTCCTAACTATGATTGATAACCTAAATTATTGCAAAATTTTATCAAATTAAAATTAATTAGATTATCTTAATTTATTATTGCATAATGATCATTATCGATGTATATATATATACATATGTGTGTATATAGAAATGTATATAATTATACAAACAGATAAGCTCGAAAATTTCCTTTAAAAACTGAGGACTTCCTTGAATTTATTATTAGTACCTTTCCTTTAACCGTCCGATAGAGACAAATTTTGCTTTTGCATTATGATTTACCTTCTAGTATTCCTGTTGGCTGGCATTACTCATAGCCTTTCGAATCCCATTCATCTTGAAGATAAGTCCTCGGAAATCAATGGACGAATAATTGGTGGTCAAGCTAATATTATTACCGATTTTCCTTATATAGTTTCACTTATGACAAATCAAACACAGCTTTGCAGCGGAGCCATAATCGGTAAGGATGTAGTTTTGACTGCTGCTCATTGTGTTTCACCTAAACCGGAGCAAGGTTTATGGATACGAGCGGGTTCTACATATTGGGATAATATCGGCGATATTCTTGATGTAGTCGAAATTAAAGTGCACGAGAAATATGATCCGAATACATTTGAAAACGATGTGGCTGTTTTGCGTTTGAATGAATCTTTAAGTTACGGCCAAACCATCTCAAAAATAGATGTAGCCCAAAACTCGCCGGAGAATGGCACGGAAGCTGGTGTTTGTGGTTGGGGATTAACAACACCGGGCGTTACGGTTAAACCATTGTCATTGCATTGCATTCGTGTATACGTTATTGGACGTTATGTTTGTTCTTCACCGAATTATCTTCATGAGACCAATGTGAAATTTGGTATGATTTGTGCGGCAGCTCCCGGCCGTGATGCTTGCAACGGTGACGATGGAAGTCCGTTGGTTGCAGATGGTTTACTAGTTGGTATATATTCCTGGAATTCGGGTTGTGCAAATGACAGGTATCCGGGTGTTTATGTCGATGTGGCAAATTATCGAAAATGGATTGACAATGCAATAAAATGGTAACAGGATAAAATGATTTTATGTATTTTATTCATTATGTCAATTAATAAAAATCGAAAAAGTATCTATTAAAAGTTATCCTAATAATTAAAAGGTCCAATTTGTCAAAATCAAAATTTTTTGTTGGAAAGGAGATTAAAAATTCCAAAATTCGACTTTCATTTGTCAGTACTTGATTGATTAAATAATACCAAACAATGATATGGTTTTTTGTTTATAACACGGATTAGGCGCTTAACCATGTTAACCATGTTAAAACATTGACGTATGAAACAGAAAACACTTCAGACAGCCACGGTTTACTTTTGTTAATCGCTACTACGAAAATATATAGTAGATAGTTTGATTTTATTATGCAGATAAAATAATAGTGATAAAGGGGAAGGGACCTTGTAGGCTTTCAATCGCCCATTGTGTTGCTTTGTATAAAAGGGCTTGCGTTTCTTTCGAAAAAATCAGTTCAACAGTATTGTCATTCTAAAATGCTTCGGCTATATCTAATTATTCTCGCCTCAGTCACTTTCGTGACGGCTGGTGTATCATCCAACCGACCGGATATCGGCCGTATTGCCAAAGGAGATGCTACAATTATTCAGGAGCATCCCTATCAGGTCTCGTTACAAACTAAACGTGGTTCTCATTTTTGCGGCGGAAGCATTATCAATGAAGACACCGTAATTACAGCCGCTCATTGCATGCAATCGCCTAATGCGTCGGAAATAATGATTCGTTTGGGATCGACCAATTATGCCTATGGTGGCCGAGTCATTGGTATAAGAGCATACAAAAACCATGAGGGATATGTCGGTAAAACTAATGTCAATGATGTTTGTGTTATAAAATTGGCTTCGCGTGTTAGAGAATCTGAAACTATACGTTTTATACCGTTGGCCAAACGGACACCACCCACCGGAACAAAAGCCATTGTAACCGGATGGGGTGCAAGATGTTTCTTATTTTGCAGCAAGGCTCAGGACACCTTACAAAGAGCCGAAGTCGAATTAATTAGTCGAAGAGATTGTGTTTCCGATCAGTATAAATACGGCGAAATGATTAAGAAGAGCATGATTTGTGCCGGTGGTGAGAGTAAGGATTCATGCCAGGGTGATTCTGGTGGTCCTTTAGTATCAAATGATCAGCTGGTTGGAATTGTATCGTGGGGAATGTATTGTGGTCGTAAAAGGTATCCGGGTGTATACGCCGAAGTTTCATATCTACGACAATGGATTCTCGATGCCGTCGATAATTTGTAAAGCAGTAGCTTTTTTATCCTTATTTTTCCATTTGCCACCCTCTCGATAGGGCAAAGTTGTTTTATATATGTATGAATATATGTAAAATATTGTTATCTATATAAAATAAGTTACAGTTATTAAATATGTAAAAGATTTAAAAGGAAGGCGCTGTCATAAATTTTCTCCAAACTGCAATAAATGTTTTAAACGAAACCAATGCTTTAATTAAACCCAAATGAGCATAAATCTGCCCGTTTTTTTACAAAATGGCTTGCTAAAACAATGTTGACTAATACGTATATTCCAAAACGTATCTTCCCGTCTTGTCTCGTCCTATTCCAGATGCCTTTCAAACGTTTGTCATAGCTACGAGAGCAAAGTTTTAGCCCGTAGTGATGTCAAGCAGTTGGGAGGTGACTGGCAGAACAACATGAACTTTTTATAGAGTTTAATCAAGTTATGGCAATTTTTAAATTGAAAATGGTTTTAATATATTTAACAACAATAATCTGTTATTAACATATGTATACACACATAACTCATTTATAATATTCATTGGTAGTTCTCATTATCCATGAGTAATAATATGAAATTCTCGTATATACTCCAACGTGTTCAGGATTTCCACAACCTAAACCCCATGAAACAATACCAGCAAGTTTTCCTTGTACTACAAATGGGGCACCAGAATCACCTCTGCAAGCATCTTTATTACCGATACCTCGTATACCTGCACACATCATACCATCGGCGACATAAGCCCGATAACTATAATCCGCATTACATAGTTCATTACTAATGACGGGAAGTTCGATTTCTTGTAAAATATCAGCATCACCAGCACCCGTCTCACCCCAACCACTAACAACACCAACAGCACCTTCTGCGATTGGATCTGGCAATATATCGATGGGCTTAATTGTGAAATTATTGATTGGTAATGGAATGGCCAAAAATACGAGAGCAATATCATTTTGTTCGGTACTAGAGCTATATTTTTCATGCATTCTAAAGTCATTAACTGGTATAATTATCCCATCGCTACCCTGGCGCAATTTTGTCCCGGCCACAACATGATATTCATTTGAATTCTGTCTCTGTGCAATACAATGGGCGGCCGTAATTATAGTGGTCGCCGAAATGATACTGCCACTGCAAATGTGCTCACGAGCTTCTAAAAGTTCTCTGCGGGGTCTGCGACGTAAGCTTACATGATATGGGTGTAGAATTATATCAACACTTTTACCACCAATTATACGACTATTGAGACTTAAACGTGCCGATGTAGCTTGTGAGATACTCAAGTTACAGCACACAGTCATCACGCGAGCTATGATTATAAGATTTAATAGGAGTTCGGTCAATCCTATTAAATTAGTAATTGAATTCTTAAATATCATCGTCGTCTGACAATCAGCTGGATGAAGGAAGTACTAAAATTGCTGAATTAATTTAATCAAACGACCACATTTACGGGCATTAACATTATCGATCGAATTCGCTTAGATAAGCTACATATACATACTATGTATGTAGTAGTATATGTAGAAACATGCTATATACGTGACATGTACTTGCATATAGTATATCGACAGATATATGAAAGGCTATTATAATTGAATGCTTACTTCTAGGCAAAAAAAAACAACGATAATTATTAGTGTAAAACATTGTGTAAAATGTAGTGTGATAGATAAAGAAAAAATACCCGAATGGTGTTCAATATATTCTCGGTATTGGTATAAACAACTTCTCTTGTAAATGATATTATTTTCGTTGTTCAATATAATTTGCCATAAAATCAAAACATTTGTTATATCTGCATTTATTATCTTTTTAATACCCACCAAACACTATCGCTAAAATTCTCTTAAATTTTTTTCTTGACTCAAAAATGATTTGCCAGATAAAGAGCTTTTCGCTATCATAAATTAAATTCTTAGATTAAAATTTACAATTTATAATCGAACATTTTGGTTTTTACGGTATGTGATTTTTATTATCATTCCGAAAAATCGTGATAATTGATAAGATTGCCCTCGTCATGGATTAACGCTTTTTAGTTGCAGAAGCTTAAGTTTCTCCTTGACGGTCAGTTTTCAGGTGTTAGGAAGAAGAGTTATATAATGCGGAAATATTTAATAGTTTTAACGTTTATTTGTACTCTGAGTGGTAGGGGGTGCCTCGAGGTCAATTCAAAATCGTTGGAAAAATCTCCAAAAGGAATTTCAAACAATGAACGTATTATTGGTGGAGACTCCGTTGAAATACATCTACATCCACATCAGATCAGTCTTCGTGGAAGGAAAACTAATGGATTTGATAATGTGCGCGAGCACTTTTGCGGTGGAAGTATTATATCGTCCACTATAATCATCACGGCAGCCCACTGTGTGATTAATAAAGCACCAAGTCAATTGTTTGTTGCAGCCGGCAGTAATAAGCGTAGTGGCAGTGATAGTATTATAACATTTGTTAAAGAAATTGTCGCGCATGAAAAGTATGATCCGAGTATGATTACAAACGATATTGCTCTCTTGATTGTATCGCCACCGTTACCATTGAATAATTTCACAATGAAATCTATCGAATTGGATGAAAATGTGGCACCGGTGAACGCTCTCGCCACAGTCACCGGTTGGGGTAGAACCGAATATGAAGAAAAGCCGGAAATATTAAAACAAGTACAAATGCCAATTATTGATAATGACGTTTGCATGAACGATTATAAGGCTGCCTCGTGGTCAATTTCGGATGATCAGGTTTGTGCTGGTTTTCGTGGTATTGGCGGCAAGGGTTCATGTTTCATGGATTCTGGAGGCCCGTTGACAATTAATGGCAAATTAGTTGGGATTGTTTCTTATGGTCAAGGATGTGGTCTTGCAGAGTTTCCTGGTGTATATGCAAGAGTATCCTATCATATGCAATGGATTCGGAAGAAAATTGCGTTATATCAAAAAACGTTGCATCAATAAAATTGCATCAACGTTACATCAATAAAACAGAATTCTCCGGGTATTGCTTCAAACTAAATAACACTGTTTATGTTTATGGAATGTTACAAAATTGTAACCAAGCTTGGAGATAATCAAAAATAATATACAATCACATTGAACATTAAAATGTATTGAACGTTTTAAACAGTAATATTTTTTTAAGAAAACTATTTTATGAATATATAATAAATTTATTTCTGATTGACTGCAATTTTTCATATTTTAACATTAATTCCTTTACAAATTTTGAGAAAAAAATGTTTTTTCTTTTTTAAAATTTTAATTTCGGAATGAGTTTAGTTATTGGCTTCGATATTTTTGACTGTTTCCCCAATCCAGTTATTGAAACTTATCAGTCTCGTGTTGATAATCGGTTGTCCTGATCGAGCACATTTGACACCTAAAGAAACGATACCAACTTGTTTGCCATCGACAATCAATGGTGCACCAGCCTGGATCAGAAGGCAGCCATCATTTTCATTTCCATTCACTTCAGCGCATATAATTTCATCGGTAATTTCAACACGAGGATATTTCGATTGGCAAGACGATTGATCAACAATTTTAACATTTGCTTGTTGCGAATTCGTAAATGCTTTATCATTTTCCTTGGGAGCTTGATTCCAATTACAAACAATTCCTTCGGTGCCCACGGCAGGTGACTCTTTTGCCAATTCAATAGGACCGGCCGTATCGCTGAAAGTGATATTTGATTTTAAGATGACCAGCCCGAGATTTGCATTACTTGTGAGAGGATTATAATCCGGATACAATTTGTAATTTTTGGCAGGAATGACATCTTTATTGCTTCCATACTGAATGCTAACAAATGATGGATTTATATAGAGTAAGCAAGAAGCTACCGTTAGGAAAATATTATTCGTCAAAATAGTACCACTGCAGGAGTGAGCGCCAAATTTACGTAATGACGCCAATTGAGGAATCGCAACCAAATCACCGTTCGCATTGATCGGTTCATTATTATCGCTAATCAAGACATTAGCACACGCGAGCGTTATAATATTTAAAATTAAGAATGAGTAGAACATTTTCTATATTCGTTTCTTTTGCCACGAGAAAGGAAGAAGCTATCCAGTCTTACTGCAATTGATGAAGAATCGAATGAAGGCTTTTATACTAAACGAAATTTCAAAGATTTTTTATATATTAATCTATTTCATATGAAGTTATATAGAATATTTTATATATATATGCAAATATTTGCGTGGCTAAATATTGAATAATATTTGAATTTTTTAAGTATTTGTTGACGTTAGACAAACGATTTTTCAGACGAATTAAATTAAGAAATTGTTATGTTTAAACAAGTGTTTGTTATTGCTTTCAAATCTTTGGAAAATGTATGAAAATATCTATTTACTATATATATAAAACAATCAAGTTTGTTTATAAGTTAATCAGACTAAAGTCTGTAGAAACAATTTTAGTTTCTTAATTTTGACATTTTAGGTTATGTTTATGATCTGAAATTAAGAATAAGGACGCATTTTTTTGAATTTTGTGTTCCAAATTTATAGACAAAACAATCCTTTAACTAATCTTTAATTTGGTTATTTACCACGATCCAAAATGTGAATCCCTATCATCAGAAACGCTTGGGGACGGTTGGACTGCTATTCCTTTGGTATTTGGTGAAACAGATGGAACAATCAGTACAGTCCATCCATCAGTACAGTACACTATTAAAGTGAAATTCGATTTTAGGATATTAAGGCAATATTATCTTTGTTGATTATAGGATCGTTTTTGGGGTTGATTTTAATTTCCTCACACATCGATTACACTCTAATCATCTCCTCTAACTGATTGACGCCATATTAATACTAGGAATAGATGGTTTGATACAGAGAAACAGGGAGCAGCCGTCAGGATTTTTCTATTCCGCAGAATGGTTTCCATTTTTCACTATATCTGGGTGCACATAATTTGTGTTTAATTCAAATAATCGTATCCCCGAAATTTTGATTTCAGCAAAATACAGTGAGATGTGTTGAGAAAGGGAAGGGGAGAGCAGGGAGTTCGCTTTTTTGGTCTATTGTTTGATACATAATATTAAATAAATATATATAAATATATTCTTTTTCAAATATTTTATCTTGACCTCATTGAATCTCATTTATATTCTGTTCATACATTTTCATCCTTAACAGTCTCTAGCCTTTTAATTTGTTAACTCCATTACATTATAATCCAAGGATCAGGAGAAGAACAAACCATTGTTTTTATAAAATTTTTTAATTTTTGTTATAAACAAAACTTCCAACTTTCAATTATTTTGCAATTTTCCCCTACCAGCCAATTCCTAAATTACTTCCAGACTTTTCAACAACCCATTGATGAAGTTGTGCAAGATTACTGTAAACACCAGCGTAGCCTTTACGAGCGCAACCATAGCCCCAAGAAACGATACCAACTTGTTGCCCATTGACGAGCAGTGGACCACCCGAATCGCCTTGACAAGAATCTTTTCCACCCTCTTCGACACCGGCGCAGATCATTTGTGGTGTAACCGTATTAAGATCTTTATACTGTCCACTGCATACATCCACTGAAATAATTTGTAGTTGAACTTGTTGTAAAACTCTGGGAAGTTTTCCACCTTCCGTAAGGGTGCCCCAGCCAATTGCAAGTGCTGCACTACTCTCTTCTGGTGCCTCAGAAGCTAGAGCGATTGGTTTGGATCTTAGGGTATACGGAATGCGGATTAAGAGGTAGATCAGAGCAATATCATAATCGAAACTGCTCTCATTGAAATTTTCGTGACGCAATAATCGCCTAGCTGGAATGATATTCCTGTAGAAACCCAAAGTGGTGACACCAAATTGAATGCTGTATTGAAACGGCGGTGCTTTAGGATCGGTGCAATGAGCCGCAGTTAGGATGACATCATTTTTAATAATAGTTCCACCGCAAGTGTGAAAGAGACGATAACGTACAGATACGTGATACGGATGCTGGCGGATTGTTGTATCTTGACCACCCACTATACGACCGTCCAACAACAATGCGTTTGGTTCGATTTCAATGCCATACGACTTAACCGAAAGTAAGACAACAATGGCAGTGCCAACGCTTGTTTTAAACGGCTTACACATTTCGTTACACTTGAGCTTAAGACTGAAAATTCTGAAGACTACTGGTGTACTTTTATAAGCTGAAAATATGATGATTTAATGCAATAGACAATGACAAATAGAAAATATTTGGTTAAAGATAAAAGATTTTTACATATTCGTTAAAAAAAATTAAATTGTTTTAAATTGAAAAAAGAGATTGGTTGATCCAACACAAACGAATTTGGGACCAAATTTTGGCAAACTTTGGTGAAACTTTTGGTGAAACTTTGGGTCTAATTATTTGATTTGGTAGTGAGAGAGCGAGACAGTGGGAATAATACCGTTCTTCCGCGAGATAAGGGAACGTCTAATATTGAGATAATAGATATTTTTTAACATTCTATAAGTCTTAAGCTGCAGAAGAGCATTGTAATGCTGTCTGTCATTTTAATAATTTTGATTCGTTTGATTCGAAGGAATTCGAATCTATCAATTCTCACATTTGATGTCCGTCGTACAAAACTCTTAATGTCATTCATTTGATTCACTCTCATTTGTTATCAACAGATTAAGCAAGAAGAAGCCTGACCGAAGCTTATACACCCTATATTCGTATTATAGATTTATAGTTTGGCTTTATGAATTTCGGCCCGCTAATTCGATTCCTCAACGATTCCTCAAAGACTTCTTAATTTTTCTCGAAAATGACATCTTTGTATTGTATAATAATAGGCGTTATAATAGTAGAGAATATTCTTGAGCAAATTTCGAGGGAATGTCTGTTTTCGTTTTCCTGTAAACGTGATTTGTACGGACAGACAGACAGAAAGGCAGATAAGGCTAAATCGACCCAAGCGATGATTCTGAGCCCCAATATGTATACTTTTCTATACCTGCTAGACCTCTTTTAATGCATTACAAACGGAGGGACATACTTGGCTTTCGCTAAGCTTTTGGGCGTAGGGTATAAAAAAATCAAGAAATAATTTTGTAATAAATTCGCGGCGCTGTTGAAACAAATGTTTAGTAAGATGTTATGCTTTATCAATTGATATCAGTTAAGGTTTTTTATTAATTTATTACTATATCATAATGATTCGTGTCTGATTCTCACTTGCCACTTGCCAAGTCTTCATCCATTAAAGTTCAACAAACAAATTCAACTTCCTTCTTTGGCTTTGGTATTTGCGTACAACGAACTTTTATATTTGTAATAAATTGTAAATTGCTATCACTTAAATCATGCAATAAAAATTGGGCAAAGATATACATTTCCCGTATATATACTCGTGTATTCAAGAATTAATGAAGACATCATAAAATTGTTGATATATCTGAAGAAAATCTTAACATCATTATCTTATTTTCGTATAAAAGCATTTCGATAAGAACTTGTTCGGTGTAGTCGAGAGTGGAACTCATTCACAATTCAAAATGTTCACAGTATTCATCATTTTTACATTCTTGTCCCAAATGCAGTGTGCGGTGTCACGAATAAAGACTCCGTCAATCGATGGCCGCATCGTTGGTGGCGTAGAAACCACAATTGAAGACCATCCTTATCAGGTGTCATTGCGCTATTATAATTCGTTTTTTTGTGGAGGTAGCATCCTTAATGAGAATGTCGTTCTGACGGCAGGACATTGTATCAATCCAAATTTAAGGCCAACAGTTTACAGTATTCAGTACGGGGTTAGCAGATTGAATTCCTATAGCAATATTATCAAGGCGAAGCGTACGCTGAGGCACGAGAAATATAATGATGCAACAGTCGACTACGATATTGCTTTGGTTTTTCTATCGGATAAAATTAAATTTAGCCGTGTCGCCAAACCAATCGCTTTAGTTACTCGAACTCCAGCTGCAGGAAGTGATGTCATAGTTATTGGTTGGGGTGCGCTAGCGGAATCTGGAGGTTTATCGAATGATCTGCAGCAAGTCGAATTAAAAATTTTTGCTCATGATGAATGTAAGAAGAAATTTATCGGTTTCAATCCTATAACGGAGAGAATGATATGTGCCGGTATAGATGGTAATGGGAAGGATTCCTGTCAAGGTGACTCTGGTGGTCCGCTCACAATCAATGGGAAGCAAGCAGGTATCGTTTCTTGGGGTTATGGTTGTGCGAGGGAAGGATATCCTGGTGTTTATACAAGTGTAGCAAATTTAAACAGTTGGATTGTAAAGAATGCCAAACTGTGAAGCAGATGTCATTAATCCGGAGATAAAACGATGCTATTTCACTTCATCACTACAAGTAGCTTTGGTTGAAATTTTAATAAAACTAGATAAAAACCTCTGACGCGGCTAAATGTTTTGTACTTTTATGGGCAATTACTATGACGTACAAGTGTTAATTATTATTTTAAAACATCCAATATTCCAAACCCCGACTTTGATTTTATTCTTGTCAAACATTAAAAGGGTTTTTATCTAAACAAGTAAGATTGCTAACTTTGGACTGCCCGATTTTTATATACCCTACACCTATATCATAAATTCATAGGTTGATCCCAATAATCAGTGTGGGGTGCACGTCTATTTTTTGTGGTATTCTAATTTCCGAGGCAGTTATCCCGATTGTGATTCGTTATCTTCAAACTTTTGGGTTTTTATCTAAAAGTACGCGGGGGCACCGATCCGAGTTTATGGTTATTTGTGCCATCAAGGAATACCTCAAAATTTTAAGATTATTTCACCAACGATTCCTCTTTAATAATGATGTCTTATTCCAATGGATGGACCACGCCCATTGTTTGAGAGCTCATTTTTTCTTAGATGTTTATAGATGAAGAT
The DNA here is from genome assembly GCA_963966595.1 of Physocephala rufipes. Classification (NCBI taxonomy): domain Eukaryota; kingdom Metazoa; phylum Arthropoda; class Insecta; order Diptera; family Conopidae; genus Physocephala; species Physocephala rufipes. Next base: position 22,602,288 of record OZ016505.1, read on the forward strand.
TTTCCCCCTAAATATGTATGGAAACTTATTTACCATGTCGGATTTTGTTGATCTTCAGTCCCAAACGAACTGTTATGACAAAGAATATTCGTGCCAAATTTCATTTTCATACCATTTTCCGTCCGATGGTAATTGTGATTTACACAGGCGGACGCGCAGACATACAGCTATACAGACGCTCAGCCGAATCGACACTCAGATGGACCGACATCGCTAAATCGCCGCAGGAGTTGATTCTGACAAAAGACAAATATAGCTTTCTATACCTACCACGCCCTCTTTTATGTGGTATCAAAGAAAGCACAAAGCGAAAATACCCTTCTTATTGGATGTAGGGTATAACAATCAAAGTAAATTGTCACTATTTGTAATATTTAAAGAAAATAATATCCTAAAAACTTAGCGAATATCGAAATCGTAATGAATTGTTTCGTATTTAACGATTTAGTAATGATAGGCACCTCTAAAATGGAACTTAGAAGGTCTTCACCACACCAATAATTTCTTCATAAACATTATTTGACATTTCTTAAAATCAATTCCAACCCTTGAGAGTCACTGTGTTTAACCTAAAACCCCGGGTGCAGACTTTAACCCCTCCTCTGCTCACATCGATGAGCCAATTGTGGAATACTAACTTTTGGCAATTTTATCGTTTATATTCTGTTACTTTCCAAAATTTTCTGTTGTTTATCGGCAAAATCACTAAGCTTAGCAAGTTCAACAAAATTTTTATGAATTGTTATTACGCAACTACAGTCCTAATAATTTCGGGTTGAAACATTACAGAACGAGCAAAGAATATCTCATGGATTTTTCTACTTTATGTTTTACGTGAATAAACTCGTATTAATCGAAATAACAGCGGGATTAAAGATTTTATTAAAAACTAATAAGTTTTATTAAATATTTTATATAATTTTGTCGTTTAAGAAACAAACACATGTTGTTAATTCTTGAACTATGGTAATCACAATTATGTACTTGTTCCATAGTTCGTCAAATAGTTGGGAAGAATCTCAAATGTAAACTGGAACGTTCCGAACTATGGTTTGACAGTTTCATGTTGTGTCCATAAGAGAAATGTCATTTATAAGCTGTCATTTCGTTGATGCGTTCGAAAATCTTTTTAGTAAAACATGGCAACCTTATTCGTCACAGCGCTCCCACTTTTCTACGATATCAATCAAATATGGCTGACGGCTGATGGCAGAAGTTTGACGGCTGTTGAATTGTGAGTTTAGGATCGGTCAACGTTTGTTAATGCAATTGGCATAAATTAAATAGAAGTTAATTGTATTTATCTTAATGAGAGAAGGTCAAATTTGAACAAAGATTTAATAATTATTTCATTGTGAAGTTGAGTGCAGTATTACGGTCAAGTGAAAAACAGCAAAAGATCGGCTTATTCGGTTAGATGCGCGTGTGTATGTGTTCCTTTTTTGGGTGGAGGAAAATTTTCTATACGAATACCAAACAGCAGGAGCAAAATTTAGTTAGTGTCTATTGATAGGAAGAACTGGCGGTGCATTAAGAATGACTTTAATGTTAAGTTTCATTCTAGTAATTAAAAATGCAAATTGAATAAAAGATTTGAATTAATTTTAAATTAAAGATAATTATCAGTCTGTGCGAAAAAAGAAAAACTAAACGATTTTCTGCTGCAACAAGAAAAAGGAAACTAGTCAATTTTTCCGATCCAATTTTTTCCTTGTTTTCTGTCTACTATCGCTAATACCGCGGCTACCACTCTCGGCTGAGCCAGTGGATGTGCGCGTGTGTGTATGTATGGATGTTTTAACGTATGGTACCAAATCTGGCAGGGATCCGATCCGATATTGAATAGAAATCACTAAAGGATAGTGTCGACAAAAAGTGGTGGCAGCGCACCGGTAGCTGATTAATTTTGCGACAGAAAACAACAGCCAAGAAATATTTTCTAAGACATAAAAATTATTGAAAATATATGTATTTAAGAAGAAATATTGAAAATGTTCCAGAAAATTGTGCAACGACAAAAAACATTGAACATTAAGGAAGAATAAAATTTTTTTAGGGATGTTTTTTACTTAAAAAAATTAATCTAAGAATAAAATAAAAGAGCCAACAGTTCAGCATATCTAAATGAAGGAAGAAATTAAAACAATATGGTGAGTTTTAAAATTATTTTTAATTTTATAAACATTTCATAAAATATGGTTCTACGTCTTAATCCGGCCGGCCGGGTTTTTGTTTTTGTAAGGAATGAATTCCACTGCTAAAATAGATGAAAAAAATATGGGCGTGGTGTGAAGTTTTCGTTTGATCTTACAATCACACGGGGCTTAAAAAATATTTAAATCAAATTTGACTGAAGAATTCTGTTTGGAAGTTTGTTTTTCAGGAAAATTACTTTTGTTTTCTTTACTTTACTTTCCTCCAAAATTATAATAATACTACTTTCAAAATATAAAAATTTTGTGGGATTACAAAACTTGATTTTATTCACTTTTTGTTCGTTTTCTATTTGTCTATTTCACGAAGAAATTTGTGAGGCGATTCTCTTGAGTACCTTTTTTGTTTTGAATTTTGGAAACATATTTTTTGGCCCGACGAAAATGCGCATGTGTTTGCTAAATGACATACAAAATATCTCTTTCGCCCATTTTTAATTTTAGTTGAATTTAATTTAATTTTCATTTACGAGAATCTTTCATAACATTTCAGTATTTCTGATCCTGTGAGTTTTCCGTTTTTGTTTTTTTTTCTGTTTGCATAATTAAATTTCAAACAGCCGGCAGCTTGCTCTCAAATCGCAAGCTAGTCTTTTTTCATTTGCTCTCAAATTTTTCTCAATCACTTTACTGATATTCCTTTCCAAATTTTATTTCAAGTATTTTATATTCCTGTGTGCGTTTCTCTTCTCCCAGAACCTTTGTGTCTATCTCTTATTCGCACCCTGTCATTAGTCCTAAAAGATATCTCTGTTCTTCTCTCTCACTCTCCCTCTCTTTATCCCTTATTCCTCCCTTTTCTCTTCGCTTTCCTTTTTTTGCAAATAATGCCTTTTTCTCGATTTTCCTGTTTTACCAAAACAACAATAACAAATATTCTGCAATTGTTTTTTCGATACAATAAATTGCTTTTCTTTCGCTTGCATAGATCTAGATTAGAATGTTGGTCAGTTTAATGGAAAAAAGGGGTGGGGTTTGTCCTATTATTGTGTTTTTCTTATTCTTTTATTTCATTTTGTATGAATTTGTATTTATATGTCGACGTTTCTAATTAGTATTTCTTTTAATATCAACAATTTTTATCCAAAAATATATCTCCTCCTCATAAAAAGGCTTTAGAACAGAACTCTCAGCAGAAGACGAAGAAATATTAAAAAGGGTCGATTTTTATTTAATAAATAAAAGCTCTTAAAAAACTCCAAATAATATTTAAATGGAAGTAAATTACGTGAAATAGGTGAGAGCTTGAAAAGGAGGAAATGTAAGGTCTACAGAGCCCTTCCGTTATGTACTCACCAATATTTTAAGAGTTATTTTCTACGAGTTATATTATATTGCAATATATTGCAACCTCAAGACAGATTCGTCAAAATGGTTTAAAAAAAAGATAGAAAGGAAAGAAAATAACATGCAAGGAAAGGTAAACAGAATTGAGCGAAAAGCATGTGACTCATCGGGCCAGGCACTGCTGGGTAAAACCATAGAGTAAGAAATAACAAGAGGCCCAAACAGCTCTTTTTACTCATTTGCCATCATGGAAGCGGTCGGTCCGAGCGGGAAACGAAGAAGCGTTTTGTGTGAGAAGTACTCGAAAGCAGAATATCGGACGATTTCTTTCTTTATTCGTTTTTTTTACTTCAGCACAATTTTTATTATTATTCTCTCATTACTTCGTGCTATTATTCTCGCGAGAGCAGAATAGACCAATTGATTGATTTGTTTTCATTTGTTATGACTGCGGTATTTTTTATTATTCTCTCAATCGTTGCTATGCGTATGTGTATAGTGTTTCTATTTCATCATAAGTAGCAAAAAGAATGAGAAAGCACAGAGAACGATTGTAACGATTTTTTTTCTTTGCCTCTCCAAGTAAGAAATCTACGTACACTTGTTCCTCTTTATGCGATTGTATTTCATTATGATTTCGAATTGTCTGATGACAAAGACCAAACCTTAGGGCAAATTTGGAGGGAGAAATGTAGGATACCCTTAAATATGTACGACAAAAATATTAAAATATGCGATAAACATTTTGCACCATCCGATATTGGTAAAAGATGTTTAAAGGCAGGTGTTGTGCCAATTTTTTTTGATAACACTTATGAAAATACAGACATATTGAATTTACCTGAAGAAGGTAATCAATGTGACACAGAATTTTCTTGTAGCAATTGTGAAAAACAATTAAAAATAAAAATAAAATTTTAAAAATAGAAATAAAAATTTATTATTCAGCCTGATAAAGTCTGTGTCCATCCATGGTGGAAAATCCATTTAATTAGATAGCCACGCCTACTGCTAGATTTTATCACAATCCTGAACAGTTAAGACGGATGCAGATGGTAAATAAGCTTCACTGCTAATTATTTTTTCTCCTGTTTACTCTTGTCTTGTAACTTAAAAATATTAAAATAATTATTATAAGTATTCCTTTTTAAAATTTGTCAAACTTTTAAGATTGATAAATCTACGAGTACAAATACAATTGAATTATATCTATGAAAAATTTTGCTACGTCCTACAATGGCCTTGCAGACAGATTTCTGCCATGTGCTTTACGTGGACGCCTGCCATGATTGGCTTAAGTCCACGGTGGGCCCACCCACATTCGGGGTTGCTAGGTAGACACTATGAATACCTATATATCGGCAACCAACGACCACGGCTGCAACTTTGCCCTGTTGCACCATATATGTACCTATGGAAGCCTGAGGCGGAGCAGGACTTCCTCGCAGGTAAGCGATCGAGGCACCATCTAAAGCCTCTTCCGGTATGTGGCTACCGGCAGCCGAGTTGGGGGAGGTCTGCCTCCTCCACACGCAACTCTACGCGGAGACACTTTGGTCTCTACCCGCGTATCTTTGGGTGGCAACCACAGCCACCACGAAGCTCTCACAAGTGAGAAGCCTACCCACGATGCGCTATATTGGTGGGCTTTATATTAGCGGGGTAGGAAGGACCCCTATACAGTGCGCATCACCCGTGGCACCATTTTAGAGCCTTTGGTAAGGCCTCGGAACTAGTCTGCGTTAGTTCATTGGCAGTGAACTAGTGCAGGCGAGACTAGTCACTGCCATTTTGTGCCTCCACTGCAACGGGACTGGCACCCGAGGCCTTGCAGACAGCAAAAAAAAAAATAAAAAACTAATATTGTGCCGTAAATAACATTATTCATTCACATTCACACACATACAAACTTTCGATATGATGCGCTTTAATAAAATTTGACTAATTACAAAAACAATTGCCAATGTAAATATCACTCTCTCACGCCAATAATTTCGGCTATTAAAACATATCCATGCAAATTTCTTCCCTTTCAACGCAAATCTTGTCTCTTCTTCGTGCTGACTACGCCGAAGAATAAAATCACGAAGAGTAGCATGCCCAACAAAAAATTGTTAACAACCGAAATATTTATAGAGCATCAGTGCAAAGCAAAGCAAAAGCTATAGAAATTGAATGAGAGAGAGCGAACCACTCACTATTGAGTGAGAAATCGGTCCAGCGCTGGACCGACCATAGAAAAATATTTTGTTCAAGATTGTGACTCTTGTTATTTCTTACTCTATGGTAAAACGTAATTTACTGACTAACATCGACAGATGATAACGAGACGATAGAACACGAATTAAGAGAAAATGGAACTCCATTGTTCAAAAAAATAGTTCAGTTAGTCGTGATGTTGGTAAAAAAAATAAACCAAAAAAAAATTCCTTTCCTTCAGTTAGCCATTCAAAAACAAAACACCACTACGTCAGCATTAGCGTCTGTTTAAAAATTAAATAATAAAAAAATTAAATATTGGTAATAGAATTTTACTAAAAAATATTGGTCTCATTTTAAAATTAGTTTGTTCATTCAAAACTATAATTCCTAATTTTTAGTTGATTTAATTTTTTTTTTGATTTTTTTAATTGATTTTTAGAAATAATTACGTTGTTAATTAAATACCTTCTAGTTGTTTGTTAAGAAGTGAAGAAAGCTATTTTGCCCTTTTATCGTTTCTAACTTATAGTTAAATTTAATTGAGAGTAAAGAAAACGAACGGAAGTCTCTTCAATACTTAAATACGAGTATATATTATTATTCTAATGGAGAGTTTTTTAGCATTTTATTAATATTTCTCCGTTTAGAGAGTTCGTCAGATTGGCTATTTGTTTTGTAAAATTTCGCAAGATTTCGATATTCCTATTGCAATGGAGTCACGTTTTTATTAGTCCAGGGTGCATTTTGATCAATTCATACATATATTTACATGTCTATACTTACGTGCGTGCATGTACCCACCTCTTAAAACTAAAAAACTAGAATGGTTGGAAAGGTTAAACTTTGTATTTGAAATTGTTTTGTTGACAGTTGTTTGGCAACAATGACAATTGCATAACAATAAGATCGCCATCTCATTTTTTGGTGAAAATCGATTGTATCGATGGACCGCTTTTTAACGTTTTATGGAATTTTAATTATAACAAAAAAATGGCTAGTCATAGAAAGTTGATATATCATAAAACGACCGGTTTAGTGACTATCTGCACTTTGGGTTATATGTGGTTATAATCACTTGTAGCTATGAAGAAGAAGGGCAAGAGAGGGATACCTTACTCAAAGTATTTGTAAGGCATTAGATAATAATCAGTTAATAATCATATAAGGATGTTGGTTGACTGTAATAATACGCATTCGATATTTATGGCGAAGTTCAGTTTTAAAATTCTGATTGAGTTAAATTATAAGTTTATTAATCTAATTTATAAAATACGAACGCATAAGTTTAGATATTAATGAAAAGGTTTTTTCAAATCTTTTTGTAAACTCTTCAATTGAATATGTCGCGACTTTAATGCCGCTTAGACTTCCATATAGTATTTCCATTAAATCCCTGAATACTCGGTGCGTAAGCTGAACTTCTTAATAAGATTATTTGTATGTTAATACTGGGTAATATTAAACCGTGAGTGTCTGTGGATTTACATAAACTTAAAGCTGCTACTCGTACACCAAACGTTAACATCAAAGACTTCAGCAAATTCGCTGCGTATTCTTTTTCTCTCTCTCCATTATATCCACATTTCTTCCGTTAACTGTCTGAGGTAAAAACTACTGCCACACTATTTGCCGGAGTAAAAGAACAACTAAATAAAGGGAATATATGATTTGCTTTGTAGGGAATACAGAAAAATACTAAAACAAACAAAGAAGAAATACGTTGTCGAGTTACGTTTTTGTTTTCGCCGACGTTGCAATTCAAAGTAAAACCAGTCTTCTATTGCTTTTCCATTGAATTTTAACGAAGTAAATTGTTAAATGTATATTAGTTTCTGTTTAGGTATTTAAATATACATACAAGTGTATATTAGAAATATATAGTGCATCGCGTCATGCATTTGACATTATCGTAGAGTACATTTTTTATTGTTGTTGTTTTTTGTCGTTTCCTTCTTACTTTAATTTGTGCATTACAATGTGATTTTAATTAAAACCGATAATTAAATTGCAAATTGATTGAATATATTATTAGTCACGAGTTTAGCCGTGACAGTCATTGCAATATAAACGATTTTACACACGTAAATGTAACTGTATTTATCAATACATTTAAAAAGGGAATTCAATATATAAAAGAACACTTAGGCATTATTTTATTAGGTATTTTTTTAAAATCCATTTAAAAGTATTATCTTCAATTTTATAATGTTTTCACTTTGTTTCGCATTATAAGATTAAATAAGTGACTAATTGTTTATTTATTTTTGTTATCTTCTTATCAATGGTGTCGGCGTTTGAAGTCGGTTAGAGCGTCATTCCCGGTGAGTCAAACGCTTAAGTTTCAGGTATTGCTTCCAATCATTCCTTTCAAATGAAATGAATATATTAATATATATTTTATTATACATACTTGTATTATTTGTAAAAATAAATTTCAGTCTATGATTTGTTTGGGAATATCATTATCATTATCATTATCATTCTTTAATAACATTAATGTAAAAATTAATAGAATAATTTGTAATAGAAGAATAATTTGTAATTTTTAATAATTGAAACAATAATTCTGATTCTAAGAACCTCATTATTACAATTAAGAATTCCTTATTATCTGAATCCAGCCATCGGTGAGGTTTTTTGTATCATAAAGCCTTCATTATTAGGTAGTCAACGTACTTAGGTACCTTAGGTAGGGTACATTAGGAAGGTAATGTTTTATTAGAGAACCCTCATTGTTAGAACGCTTTCATGAATTTAGCACTAAATCGTAATAAATATAATGAATATCTATATCTTCCTTTATTCCTTTATTCCAACGACTTTATTCCAACGTATTAATTATTTCCACAAATTTCTCACATTAATATTCGAAATATCTCGAAAGATTCCTTACCGTATTTTCAAAATTGCATCTGCCTCCACGCAATGAAGCAGAGAAAAATTGTCGTGGAATCTGCTGGAAGTGGGAAATATCAACCAGCTCGTCCAATGATCCAAAAATTATTATTCAAGGAAAAGAAATGTTTGCAGAAATATTAGCATTACCACGGATAGCTAAACTAATAAATATAAAGAAAATTAGAAAAAAATTCAAAACGTGTTAAATTGGATGGATTAAATTAATGAATTTATCAATCGAAGTTATATTTTTAAGGAATATTACTAAAGCACGAAGAAATTTCATAAAATGGAAGCGATTTTATATACAATGGGCGTTCAATGTATCCTCGTCATAGGCATTTAAAAGCAATATTAATGTGATCGATAATATTCAACTTTTAAATGTAATTAGAACTTAGATTTAAATATAATTATTACTTCCACGTGTGAATTTTTTCTCATCCGACAAGAAATAACTCCTTTGTATGGCACATTTGGACTGTTGGTGGATTAATTTTTCCGAAACCTCCTTCTGTCACAAAAGAATCAAAAAATTGTATAAATTGTAGTTGCGTGGAATACTGAGCTTGTAGCGTGTTCGGGGCCACAATGACGGACCTACACTACACTTTCACGAAATTACGTTTGAATCCTTAGATAACGGTATCACCTCTATAGCGAGAACACATTGAACACACCTCGTAAAATAAATTTTTTATTTTGCTTGCGAAAAGTCGGTGACGCATCGAGTGCTTAATCGAAATGAGTCATGGCGTTTATGAGTTTATTCCTTCTAAATCTGAGAATTATCTTTATCGTATCGTGGTAGTAAAATTAACACACATATATGTGTATTTTTATACGACATATACATATATTCTTTTGGATGTTCGACTATATGCACTATCCAACAAATTATGTGTGCCGCTTTTTATATGTCTGTCTCCTGGTTGTAGGGCCATCGTCTTTAATGGATATTCTGTTTTCTTCATTCTGGTATTGCTATATTTCAAATCAAACAAACAAACAACAACAACAGCAGCAACAGAACAACGAAACAACAACGACAACAATAATGAAAAAATAAGTGATTTTATGTGAAAATGTTTGCAGTTAAGCCAAAGTGTGAACACTTCGTGAGGAAGGACGTTGATACGATGATGTCATTAATGTTGAAATGACGGTTTGGTCAAGGAGAGTGTATTTGCTTTCTCTCGTTATGTCTTTTAATCTTATTCGCGCTGCCTTGGAATAATGAAAGATGACGTGATAATTTCTTTTTAAAGTCTGGTTTGGGCAGCGAACCATATCCAGTATGGTTCGTTGATAAAATTGTTTGTGTCCCAAATAAAATTGACAATTGATGATGGAAATACGTTCCAACTTCTCTAGCCCAAGCTTTGGACTTATTGTCCATACTGGATTTGACATTTCTTTGCCTTAAATTCTTAAAAGTGGGTGTGTCATAGCTAATGATGGACTATACCATATGAGAATATATCAAATAAATTATTATGAAAATGTTCTTTTTGTAGGCGTTAAAGATCGAGTCTCAATGATTTTTGCTCATATCCATCTTTGTAGAATATGTTCGAATGTCGGTTATGCCGAATTCAAAACTTTTGCTTATTTATCTTGTTTATCTATCTTTGTTTCAACTAGTTATTGCTTTAAATGCAAATTATCGAATTTTGCGCTCATACATATTTCAAATTTCCATTTAATTATTTTGTTCCATTTTATCTTTGCGATATTGACGTATAAAAAAAAGCGATATTATATAACACTCAAGTGACAAATGACATCGCTGCTAAGTTGTTGCTGTATTACTGCAACATCGTTTTACTTGATCATTCATTTGCAGATCGATAAAAACATTTTTCATTGATCGAAATTTCATGATAACACTTTGCGTGTAACATGTTTTTATAACAACTTACCCCCTTTACCTCCCTCGTCATCACCACCTTGTACCTTTCTTCCACCAAATGTTATATTTTGTAATTTAAGCTCGAATTGTGCAGAGCTCGACTCACAAACAAACGCGGGCAGTCACGCCAGTACGCAACCACCACTAGATGCGAAATTATGAGCTGCCTGCCGGATGCATTGTTGACACATTTGTAGCGAGAGATTGCATTACGCAACGGGTGACGAATAAATGAACGAACGAATATACGAATAACGAGTTTCAATAAAACATTTTGAAAAATGACTCAAGTCTTTACGTTACGTTATGACGACACAATCTCTTATTAATTTCTACGAGTTCGTTGAATAACCGATGAGTTCAATGGAAATAAATGCGACAGCACGTGCTCTTGTGAGTCGCAAGTCGTACACGCTTATTTAAGTTATCAATGATTAAAATTGAATTTCCTTTGCGAAATGCGAAAATTTCAAAATATCATTTCCGTATTTAAATGTATTTAATTTATTAATTATGCGAAAAAAAAATTTCAATGGTTTGCTAAAAAACATTCGAGCATAATTGATATATTGAAATACTAATTGTGTTAGAATAACACTAGGGTGAAAATTATTCTAGTTTATGAAACGTTTTTGATAATTTAAATATTTATTTGCTACGAAATTTTCTTCCATTTTATGTCTTTCATTGAGTTGCCTTCATAAATTTTGTCTTCTTTCGGTTCCTCTTACCCCTTATCCCTTACCCCTTACCCCTCTTACCACTCCTGAAGTCAGATTTGCATAAACTATTTGCTCTCTTATAAGTATTTATTCATATTTCTTAAATTACCTCAAGTGCATTGTTCAATTATGCCGATGCATGTGTCATCTGTTGTGTAGTCTCCAGTGTCTGCACTTGCTCTAGCGTCGTTATTGTAATGTTTTCAGTTGATCCAATCTGTTGATTTTATCACCAACAGTAATCAAATTTGCCCCGTAACTTGAGATGGAAGAAAGAGCGTCGTTCATGAAATACATTAATATTTATCCATATGAGTGTATTGCGTTAATCCGTAGAATTAAAGTTGATTGCATTTACAGTACTCACTTTTTGCACCTTATTCAGTACTAATTTTTTCCTATCCCAACTAAAAAATCCTTACTTTCGTAACCTCGGGAAAAATAAGGAGCAGGATGTTGGGAAATGATTTAAAAAGCACCAACCACCCAACAATGATTTCCTACGCTTTCGCCAAGGTTTTTCAAATCTTTTAACATGTCATGACGCGCCATTGAATACACTTTCATTGCTATTTGGAATTGAAAGGCAATGAGTGGCACTGAATGACAATGCGACAACGGAATGACAATGGAAGACATTTTGTGCAAGTTAAAGAATATATATTGACGGAATATGAACTCTTCCAGATGAGTATATATCTGATTTGTACCATTATATAATAATTTTAAAAAATGTATGCATATATAGACTCATCTATCCTTTTATACCTCTATTCATATTTTGTTATATTTATTCAGTTCTTAATGTTTGACGACCATGCGTTGTAGAAATTTTACGATATGCTCCTGCTCATTGGCACAGAAATTATAACAATGCCTTTATTATTATTATCTATCCGAGCTATAAAATTACTTTTATTAATATTTTATTAAACTCTTAAACTTTTAACAATAGTTTTCCGTACAACAAATTGTTACCATTGCGTCTCTTCATCACCAAAATCTATCTAATGATGTCGTCAAATTTTCTCCCCATTTTTGTTGTTGCGAAAACCTTGGTCTGGTCACATCGTTTAACTTTTATTTTTATTTTGATTTTTCTACAATTTTTTGCATTACATGAAGATATATGAGAAAATTCATTTAGCTCTTTAAAAAAGGCAACAACAAATTTCTGATTGTGTACAAGTGATAGAAGTGAAATCACTTGAAGTGCTTCCGGACTGTCCGGCTTCATGTAGATTTGCCTCGTTTGTGTTCTCCCCTAACTGCTATTACTACTACTTATTCTCCTAGTTTTTCTTCTCCTACTTCTATTCTATTCTATTCTATTCTATTCTTCTTCTATATCTTTTATCTACTATCTTCTTTTTTAGAGATGGTATGAAGTTCTTTCACATTTCCTTAATTTCCATTTTACGCGTATGCCTTTCGATTTCTTTTCGCATCGTTGGATTAAACATATTTTATTACTTTCTTGCAATTCAATCTGAGATTTGGATTCTTATAAGAGTTCATATTGTTTTTCTCTTTAAGTAAGCCTTTAAGGTTCATCCGGTCAGCCACTATTTAAGTCGCCATTATATAGAAGTATTCACCATGGTAAATATTTCTCATAAATGTAAACTAGTGGAATTTTTCTATACAAAGTTCTCACTGAGTATGTTGATTTTTCCATCTAGGTTTGATAGTTATCAATTGTGAATTATCTCTTCTAAATTAAAAGTTGTTGAGGCAACTTTTGAAATACTTTAGGGCTATAACTCATAAACTAGGTGAGTAAAAGTTGACTGGAAAATTGCGAGCTGGAGCAAAATAAAAATTTAGAAATGTTTAAATGAAATGCATTTCCTTTGTTCCATTTATCACATTTTATTTATGAGAAACAGTTATTTCAAATGACTTTTACTCCTTTATGGGGAAAAATTTTTTCCTTTAAATTTCGTTCACATTGCCAGCAATTTTTTTCAATAAAAATAAACGTTTTATAAAATGTGTCAAAGTTTCAAACGTTGACTAAAACGGAAAGTTTTTATGCAGTGGTCTAACAGGAAATCCGCTTAATGTCACTCACGATGGCGTTGACTTTGAATGAATGATAAGCACAATTTAATTGCGACATGAGAAAGACCATGAACTGAGTTTAAGTTGTAAACTATACTAATTTCGAACATTAAAAAAAAACAAACAATTATAAAAAAATATGACGAGTGAAATACGGTAACGTCACAACTATATAAAATTAAAACTTATGCTCTTTCGTACATTTGATATGAAGTTCACTAAATTAACCCAAATTCCATGTTCTGAATATTAATTGAAGTAAAAGCGTACACTTGTTCTAACTGTAAATGAATCTAACATCGACTAAAAATGAGATTTTTCGAATTGAAATGTGAATTGAATTTGAAATTTTCCAAATTTGATTAAATGAGAATAAATCAGTTTGAATGATCGTTTTTAAATCTAAATAAAGTTTTGACTGAACATGAAATTTTGATTGAAATGAGAAGACAGATTTTTAAAATAAAATCAGATTTTTAAAATAAATATAAAGTGAAAATGATTGAGATTTTTAAAGTGTAATCTATACAAAAATTGAGTTTTTGAAATTTGAATGCGAAAACGTTAATTGATTGGAGAATTTGCCAAGAATATTTGAAGAATGCGCAAATTGTAAATAAGATTTTTGAAATATAAGAAAATAATGGAAATAAAAATAAAAATGCTTTAATTGAAAATGAGATGTTGGAAAGAGAAAATGACTGCAAATTAAATTTTCGAAATTTTAGTGAGAAGACGTTAGAAAATTTAATTATCTATGTGTAAATGAGAATGGGTCCGCCGGTGATGATATTAATCATCAAGCATCTTCCTTTAAAAAATGACCTTCCGTTGTCAATTTCGTTCTTCGATCGAGCTTTTATTATTACTTTTGTTAAACCTTGTCATCCTAATTCTTTAATTCGAATAAATGCGTATACATTCCCGAGAAGTTGCTCGGCATTAAATATTGCCAGAGTATTTTTATGACAGATTAAGTATCTTTTAAATTAAATTATAAATTTTTTTTTTATTTTTAATCTTTTCTTCATCAAAAGTAATGTCATGTCTTTTCTTTATCATTGGATTCTTAGCGTAAATTCAATTAATGTCAAGCAACTACTTGACGTACAAGTATCAAGTATATCGTTGATGCGGAGGCGGTAATTGCTGACGGTTATTTACTAACAATCTGTGTGAACTTTTGCTTGATCCCGGCCTGATTTTAATGTAGGCGTTTTTGCATTTTCTCTTTTAACTTTGTTCTTTAATTGTGATATTCGAAATTACCTAAAATTGATTTCAGAAAACGGTTTATTTTACTTTTAAACATTTTAAATGATTTTGTTTGGCAAGAGTAAGATTTAGGTCAAAATAAAAAGACATTTCAATTATAGTGTTGGCAATTTATGTTGGCAGTCTAGCAAAGAAGAAGAAGAAACGGAAATTAAAGGTGTGCCTGATTGGGGGGAAAAATCGATGAAGTTGTAAACATTTCAGAAGGTATCACGTTTTCATTCTGAAAAATTAATTGACTGAATGATACGAATATACGCTTCGTTGACTGGCTACGCTCTAGTTCGTGCTAACTGAAAAAACCAAAAAACCAAAAATGATAATTAATTAATCCATTAATTGTAAAAGATGAAAGTTAATAAAAAACTAAGTTAGTAAATTAGTAAATCTAATTGCTTACAGATGGATATAAATTTAAACAAAATGACCTTGGGGTATCTATTTAATTGAGATCGCTTTTCGAATATCTGTATAGTGCATAATATTTTTACTAACACACACATTTTTCATATTCTTCTATTTCAATATCGTGACATATCTTTAACTATGATTAAATATTCGCGAGTTCGGATCAAGGTATTTATTTTAAAGAAATAATAATTCCAGCTTTATTATTCTAATGAAGAAGCAATTGATATTGAACCGAATTATGTTTGAACTACGGTATACTTTGAGATGCAATAATAATTGATTTCGTGACGAAATATTTTTCTTTGTGTTTTATTGAAATTTCTGTAGAGTCTGAAGTGATTTAAGACAAATGATGAAAACGTGCTGAAATCGAAATATTTATCACCAGGGAGCCCTTCAAACGTTTTCTGAAGTCAATTATTTAGTTCCTGCTTTTTGCAAAGTACCAAGATCAAGAGAATCATAGCCGTACTACGTCACGAACTAATACTAGATTTATTAAAATTAAATTAATAACTAGATTTATTTAAGATTATTAAAACAAAATATCGACAGACATAGATGATTTTAAAAGGAGTAATAATCATATCTGCGATGTCTTTAATAACTTCAGGCTTAAATCAAAAGCGTTTCATAAAACCGAGTACTTTATCTTTGAAATTTAAATCGTGAGCTTAATACGAATTTTTGAAGAGAAAAATAATAACAACGATAACGGCGTAACAAAACGATAACAAGAGCAGCAGCAAAAACGCCAAGAAGATTAACGATGCTTTGATATTATTATCCAGAATAACGAGAATTTTTGGGGTATTGTTTGCGAAGCGAGGTAAACGGTTGTGAGTCTGACTCTGACTTCTTATTCGGTTCTATAACATCGGTCAATGGTTTTGTTTAGTTTTTTTTGAGTAAGTTGGTGATATTTACGAGTAATTTTGTGTATTCAAATTTTTCGAGGGTGGATTATTGACAAAAATTTAAAGAGTGTGTACATTGCAAAACCATAAAACCATATAGTACCATATGGTTCTTTCCTACGTTCGTTTTACTTGTCACTTGAGAGCCACTAATACTTAAGTTTGAAATACTAGCCATAAAAGAGTTCGTAGTATATTTTTTGGCTAATTCTTATAAAAGTGAGAAGGATGAAGAAGTGACTGGGTTAAATAGGGGTAAATTCGTTGCACGTTTGGGGTTTTATTCTTTTTTATTTTTGGATCAACCGACAGGGTTAATTTAAACAACAACAACAACAACAATCTTATGCGGTATTGCCCTTTCACCACTGACATACACTCTCTCCCTCTATTTGCATGCTCTTCTACCTTTCTCTCATTCTTATAAATATCGTGATGCCCTATAGAATTTTTTTATATTTCTAAAAACAGTACGAGTATTCATTGACAGTGCACGAGCACACGAGTGTATACCGAAGCTAATTAATCCCCAAACTCTAGTTTAGATAAAGTTAAGGGAGAAGTTAAACTAGAAGGAAAAAGAAAACATGAAGAAGAAGAAACCTTTCAAGCACGCTAAATCTCAATTTCATTCATTTGAAAATGCTTTTAACTTTTGACACGAACTGTTCACGGTACGATTGCGTACATACAAACGTAAGTACGTGTCGCATCGTAACGGACACTTTAGGTATTGTTCAAACGTATAAACCATTCGTTTGTGGTAAATGAATTATTTCAACATTCACTTCAATTTAATTGCTGAATTTAATGACATTTTTTAACCTCGCATTAAAGAATTTACACTTGGCTTTATTCAAAAATTAATATTTAAATTAAATTTGTTTTCAATTAAAAAATATTTTGTATTATTTTGTAAACTACAATTTTTTTCAAATCTGAAATGCATATTTGTTGCAAATTGTATGCAAAAATGTCTTTGCATGCAAACAGATTTGCTATATAGACTTCCGTTAAATAGACACAACCAATAAAACTAAAAGAATTTAAATTAAAATAAATATACTTTTTGTTTGGCTTAAATTTTGCACAATTTTGAAGCAAAGGTATTTTTATTAAAAGGAATATAGAAGCGATATTCAGGATGAGTCCTTGGTTGTGATCTCTGAAACAGAAACATTTCTAGCTCACTCATAATTTCATTTCAACATCTGTCAATTTTGACAATACATTGTAAGAATAAAAATGTGAAGTATATGTTTGTCAACTGCCATAATCAACAGTTTGCAGTTTTTATCAGTTTTCTTATTCTTTTCTTTTATCAGTTTTTATCAGTTTTCGAAGTGTTTCTTATTTAATTATTATTGATAATTTAATAAACGATTAAAGTACCGTGCTAGGCTATTTTTAAAAAAATTAAAAATAATTTAAGTTCACTTTTAATGCGATAAATTATTCTTTCGCCCTTGAAATATTTCTCCCGATATTTTTCTACTCACCCTCCCACCCTTTTGATGGCAAAACAAAAAAGGCCGGAAATATGTTACAAAGTCTCATACTCCGTAACTAAAGTATTATATTGATTTTTTCCATTTTGACGACATCGCACAATATACAGTCCTATCGACAATATTTCAGATAACGAAATAATGGAAGGAGCGTAGTATGTGCTGTAGTATAGTCATAAACGTTGAGTTACTCGAGACTTTTTGTGTATCTATAGTCATGTACTTATGCGATAATGTTAATAACTAATATATACGAGAACGAGCACATATACGGTATATGTGTATATGTGCGATAATTACATTTTGTGCAAGATACAAATACTTTCTTCGTTCGCTTCGTTCACTTCGTTTTCATTCTGTTTTAAATACTCGCTATTGGTCAGCCGTGTCACATTTTCTAGAGCGAGCACAGCTGTTAAATGTTGCTAAATGTCATTAAGGATACGTATACGTATACGTATATAGTATATTTAGAATATAGTATATATGCGACGAGTATATACCCCTAGTGAATTGTTACTTGTTGTGACTATAAATTTTATCACTTGCGTCATACTAAATTATTCTCTATAAGGGATGGTTTTTTCGGTCTCCTGCTATTTTGAATTTTTTTTCTTGGACATCGAAAAACGTTGAGAATTTAGTAATCGAAATTAGTATCGATAGATTTTTGTAAGAGGATATTATTTCCTCTATTTATTTTTTAAATATTTACTAAATATTAAGTAACGAAATATTTTCTAAATATTTATTATTTTTGTAAATATTTTGTCTAAACGCTATTCTAAAGATTTATTGGAATTTATTTAAAAACAGTTTCATTAAAATTAGCTTATATTCTAAACAATTTTTGTCAATGTCGCGAATTTACAAAAATAGTTAAAAATAGTTAAAATAATTCTGAATTTATTGTGCGATGAATTTGAGTCGTCAGAATTTAGAAAATACTCTAGTTCACATTCTTCAGTAATCAAATAACGGTTACCATTGAAATTTAGACAGGCGGAAATAAAAAGATTTCACATGTTTTCCTTTGTTTTGTTCCATGCTTTGGCATGAATGAATGCATCTATGCAATAGAAGTGTGACCCATTTTTGTGTCTTCAAAATTTCTTTTGTGTTTTTTATTCTTTTTTTTTTGGCTTTGTTGGAGAGTTTGGTTTTGTTTGAAATGTCGTTGGAAATGTCATAAACATCTTAAGAAAAAAGCTTTTCCCACTGCGTAACAAACAGTCGTTTCTTTAGATTTTCTTCTTTAGATTTCTTATTCTTGTTTTAAAATATATCATTTATTGTAGCATTTGTTCCAGCAACCCTCCTACCCCGTTCACGCTGAGAATATAAACCATTTTTATTATCATTTACTTTGATATGATAATAAAATTGTCATTGATTGAAGAAAAGTTTTTCTTTGGTTTCTACGAATTTTTCTTTTGGAGTTTATAAAAAAAGTTGATAAAGAATATCATAAAGATCATTGAAGTGATTGTTAATTATAAAGTTTGCTTTTCTTTGTTTTTTTCTTTTTATTAAAAGGTATTTATAATTTTCTTGCTTTCAATGAGATGTTTTTTTGGAGGGTGAAAGACAAAAGATTCCATGCATATTATCCTTTATTAAGATGTATTTACTTAAACTGTATATCCTCCTTTATTGCTTCTTATTCGCTTCTGACCTAGTTGGTTTTTTCCTGCATTCTAGAGCTTGCGCAGCAGAGTTCTGCATTGCAGAATTTATAGTAAATATTTTAAGTTTTAAGGATGACTAGAAGTATTTTGGAATTTATTAACAAATTTCCTTAAGATAAGTCCTTAAGTAAACTCTTTAACTTAATTCAATTTTTCAGATTGAATTTTCAATTAGTATGGATAACTGGGAGATATTCACGTAATTAATAACCTTACTTAATTCTTAGATAATTAATAATTCATAGAAAATTGTGATTTTCATTAATGTTTGTCGTATCCCGAGCGCATGCTTAGGATTTAAGAAGAATCTTAAATTTCTTACAAGTGCAAGCGATGGCGGCAAATTCATTAATATTTAATCATCCAATTAAACAACTAATAAGTCAAACAAACGTATCTAAATGTTATCTAAATCTCGATAATATTCGATACCCTTTTTTATGTCGATATTCATTACATAATGATATACATTATATATCGATGTTTCGTAATATATCAATATTCAACATAATTGCAAAATAATTTGTTACTTTTCTTTTATTCCAGTCTCTGAAGTCTTACCTTTTTGTAGCGAGTTTTTGAATTTCGGGTTAATGACCTAGTATTTATAAAATCAGTGTCTTCAAATACTCTCATGGAAGAGACGTTGGGGGGGAGGGGAGGTGGTAATATATCAATTGGAAATTTGTTTCTCCCTTTTTATTTATTCTTATTCGTTCATTCAACAAATCTTGAAGTATTGACGTGACGTGTGATACTTCTGACAAACAATGATAATAATAAGAAGAAATTTGCCGCAACGGAAATTGCAGAAAAATATATATTTTAAAATCTGTAAAAGAGAGAAAGAGAAACGGCAATGTCTTATTCGAAAGGCAAACTATATTGAATGCAGACAAAGCAGATAGAAAATAAGCAGACAGACAGACAGACAGATAAATAGACAGACGGGCAAGTAGACAGACGGATGCATAGGGGCACCGACTTGACATATTCGAACTTTTAACCGATTGAGAAACTTGAACCAAAGAAAGGAAGAATCAAAGAATGAAAGGCTGGAAGGAATCTGGCATGAATGCAATAGAAACAGAAGGGGAGGGATTTCTGAGAAATATATAAATATATACGTTTTTCAGCATAAGCACAAGATGTATGCAATATTTTATTGATTTTTTGTTGATACCTTCAAACTACTTTTACGGTCGTTTCGTGTATCCGTGCTTCCTGTCGACTTTGCTACCTTCCCCATCCTTACTTTCGGTATTCGCTCTCTTTCGAGATATCTTACCCTAAAAGAAAATGTTCTTTTATATCTTACACACACACTTGGTGCGTCAGTAAAGCTTTTCTTGATGACGAAGACAATCAGATTGAGGACGGCGATGATGGTGGTAATGATAACGACCATTCCAGTGACGATGATGATGATGTATACTTTCAAGATTCTACCCCAATATTGTGCTAATGCCACCGAGCAACATTGCCATTGGATTGGGAAGTGGTCCAACGAATGTCGGTGGTGCTGCGGCAATGGTGGTTGAATTTTATCGTTGGTTAAGGGAGCAAAAGTTTTAATTTATGTTAGGAGCAAATAACTGGAGCAAAAGAAGAAGAGCAAACGACGGAAATAGTAGGAATTAAAAAGATTTTATTGCATTATAAATTATAATTAGAAAATTTTTTGGTGGTGGGTGTTTTATTCCTTATGTTGGTAGGTAGTTATATATATCTTACGTCTACCAGTTTATTTTATATAGGTGCGATATTTATGTATACATGAGTGTATATACGGTCGTAGTGGTTTTTGATGTCTATCCATCATAAATGATGCAACGATACACCGGTTGATTGAACAGAAATGCGGTTGATTGGAACTAAATATAATGTTAGCACACCACCAACAGCATAATCAGCAACGTGATAACAATGTCGTCGTAGCAGGATATTTATAAAAGGATGGTTTATTAAATTATGAATAAAAGTTTTGTGTATTAAATTTTTAATATTTTTAATTAGCGGAATAGTAAGGTGTAAAAAGTAAGAACATATAAAAATCTGTGTCTTATGTTCATGAAAGTAATTTTCCAAGTAACGTAATCCATATGAGAGATATCACAATATTTTAATGGAAGAACAGAAAAATAGAAACGTTATCGAAAAGATAAAGTATTATCCTATCACACCCAGATCGTAAGCCAATTTTGTTTGGCTTGATTAAATTAAAATTTTCATTTAAATCTTGTAAGAAAGCTGATATTATTTTAGCCAATTATTTCATCCTTCTTTATACCCTACACCCAAAAGATGAGAGCATATTAGCTTTGTTCATTAGATGCATTAATGAAGGTGTAGAAGTTACATTTTCAGCCTATTGGATCTCGAACCTGAAATTGAAAGGCCGGGACAGCAGTGTTGCACCTTATAATTCCCAAGGAAAGCGGCACGCGCATTATTATCCCGTACCATGCGTGAACTTTTTTAGTTTTGAATTAGTAGGTTTAAATTGACAAAAAAGGGCATTGTAATATTAATAAACCCTTTTTAAAGCAAGACTCCCGCCCACTGGTTATTGGATTTAAACTAAAAATGTTTATACTATGGATGTAGGGTATATGAGCTTCGTTCAGGCCGTAATTAGCGTTCTTACCTGTTTTGGCTTACTTTTGTTCTTCTAAAGCATTGAAACATTAATGAGTGGTAGTGTGTATACAAGAAAAAATGTTTATATTTTCACTTTATAAATGGGGTTACACATGATTCTCTGCCTCGAGCATCATTTAAAAAATCATGATCATGATCCTTTGCTAAAGTGCAGAAGTGCAGAAGAGAAGAAACAAAGTAAAAGACCAACAAATTGAGTTTCATTATATAAATGGTTGTTGAGGTTGGCTGAGGTTTCATATATACTCGTATATATCCTGTTACGGTTATATCAGCATGTTTTGTGCAAACAACAAATACAAGAGCAACAAAAACAACAACATGAACAAGTACTAACTTATGTGAAATTCTACCATTATATCAAAGACTAACTTCTGACATGAATCTAGTCATACTTTCTCTTCTCGCCTATTCTCTCTCTTGCTACGTTGTTGTTTTCCTATTCCTTAGGTAATTTTTTATTGCATCTATTGTTTGTTTTGTTGCTTGCGTATCTTGTAAATACGATAAAATAACTTTATCGGTCATTGGTATCTGTTTATATCCGTGTCTCGGCTTTGATGAAAACCTACAATGAATTCAATTAATGCCAGTTAACTTGATTTAAAAAAAATAAAAAAAAAAAAATAAAAAAAATTAAATAAAAATAAAAGAAAGAAAATGTTTTACAGGAAATTGATATGAAAGAGAACTTTAAATACGTTTAAATTGATAAGAATTTTTTGCATTCGCTCGCGTAGCTTTTATTTCATTATATAAATATTTCATAAAATTTTATCAGCATTCATAAAGACATTGAAATAATTAAACTTTCCATTTTCCTGTTTCTTTCCTTTTCAGATTTGATTTATATTAATGTGGAAAAACGTATGGAGCTTGTTTGTTCTGACATCCGTCTCTTTCTTCGTAAACGCATTTAACTTAAACGCATTTATAATCTTTAAGGAAATTAATGGATATATTATTCTAAAGGATTGAAAACTCGGTAGCACGCGTTTCAACATAAATTACAAAAAACAAATTTTTCCAGTAGAAGGAGATTTTTATACAAAATAACGCAATACAAGATGACGTAAGTAAAATGAAATTTTTAAGTCTTTTTAATTACCGGAATATAGTGTTTTACTAAGAAATTATTTAATTTTAAAAATTTAAGTCTATTTTGAAATAATTTTAAAATAAAAGAAAATTAATTTGCATAAAATTAAATTTTTAAATTACCGGAAAAAGTAGAAAATATATGCAAAAAATTATACTTTTTATTTAAGTTCATCAATAATTTTTTTTAAATAAATTCAATGTGGGTAAATAACAATATAAACTACTGAACTTTATAAAAATATAAATTGTACGATTTCAATCACAAATACTGAAGTTTACGATTTTAACAAAAAATTCCCAAAATTTCGGTTAAAGACTAAATTCTAAATTTTTAATAGCTTACGTTATTTAAACGTAATTTATTCAAATGGTACTCAAGGATGTTTCAGAACCCCTTGAACCCAAAACCAAATCCAGTGTAAAAAATAATGCAAAACTTTAATTAATTTAGAATTCATTACACGAAATGAATAATCGCAACAGCGTGACTTTAACGACACACTACCGATTGTCTTATTAGTCTGTAACCGCACCCATGGATGCGGGTTATGTACACGCTTTCACGCTTTCAAAATCGAGATAATAAAAAAAGTAGATACTTTGCGTAGAGAAAACATTGCGTGCTTTTATAACATTTTTCACGACAAGTGTTCATACAAAACTCGTGTGTATAGTATATATAATAGTTCACATATTTATATCTAGCATAAATGACGATATGCATAGGAAACAGAAGTGCAGTTCTGCATGTTCTACCAGGCAGGGGTTAGTTAGGTATATTCCTTTCTCTCTCCATTCAAGCATGTTTGCCTGAATGAATTTGTTTGCCTACAAAATGCTTTTTGACATAATTCCATTCTTTAGCACCGGAAGTAGAAGGTAGGCTGCTGTTCGTTCGCGATGTTCAGGTGACTGAAGTCTTTTCGGGGAAGCATCAGACCTACTTTAAGAAAGTATCATAATTTGATTTGCATAAATTCTAATCGCAAACAACTTTTGCTTTAATAGATATTATTATTCGTCTAGATAAGATTGCATTTAATTTAAAAGGTATGGAAGGAGTGGGTGGGTTTGATCAGGAGGGTGTGGTGATGTTTATAATATTATAATGAAGACCAGATGGAAATGAATTAACAGACGATTTTCACTTTCTCTTCGAGAGAAAAGGAGAAAGATAAGGAGTGAGAGAAGGAGAGGGGAAGAGAGAGACACAGAGAGAAAAATAAGCTGTAAAATATGTGATCTCTTCTTAAAAAATACTGTACCGGAGAGATTGTATAAAAGTGTTCGTTAAAGCTTCCCAAGGGTTTGGAAGTTAATGAAAAATTTGGAGTGATTGTTCGTCATCCCTTACACCAGTTTGGCTCGGGAACGTGAACCTAAAACCCTTCTAAAATCTAATTTTCAGATGTGAAAAGTTTTCTTAGGGCGGATCACAAGAATATTTATTCGATAGCTTATTTGGAGATTAGAATTTTTCATATAATTTTGTCTTTATGTCCTTGCCCTGACAAAAAATGACGATATATTCATTTGTAGTGTACTGAAAGATTTTTTGTCTATCTAATCGTTTTTCTGCGGAAATCATGAATACAGGAAGAAGCAAGGACATGTCGCTGCCAAAACCGTTCGATATTCGTTTTGCCATTATTGGCTAAAGTCACGAAAACGTTCCGTCTTACGAGGGGTCCATTTTGTATCCGATTTTGCCAACGCGGTGGCAACAATTAATTGATTCTTACGTAAGGTATATCGATTTAACAGGTTTTTTCAGTTTTTAAGTTACTTTTTTGACAGCGTTTGCGATATATTAACGTTTTTCAGCCTGTCTCAATTTCACTTAATCTTTCCTTAATCTCTAAATGTACTTTGCCCAGTCCAATCCTATTTTAGCTTATCTTACCGTACCTCATTTCATTTTATCCTACTTTTATGTCACGTTATCCTGTCTTATCTTTTTTATTTTACCTTGTTTGTGGAAGACAATATTATGCTTAGCTAAGCTTTCTTAGAAAAACTGATTTTGTTCAAACCACAATAATTCAGTTTTGTTTCACTACGCAATTTCTCCACATTTTGTCCACTCTCTAGTGTCCTAGCTGTAGCCTAATTGTTCCCCTTGTTCTTCTTTTTCTCTTTTTTTAAGTGACGCAATCGTCATGTTTTACAATGATTACGAAATATATACAAAACTAAGAACGTGTTATAAACTCCGATGCGTTTTTAAATTCATTATTGTTTAAACATTCTTACGGTGAGGCCACAAAATTTACTGGAATACTGTTTTGACGGTTTAGTTTACTTTAGTGAAAAAAATCACCTGAAGGTCGTCCGAGCACTTTATTTGTTTGTTGAATGGGGAACATTTGTCAGCGAGTGTGGTAAGTGTATCATCTTGAGGTGTCCTCCGTGTATCAATCAAGTTGGAACAGCAGTTTCGAATTGTAAACTTCTTTTAGTAGTAATCACTTTCGTATCGAAAAGTGTTTTCCTATAAGGACATAACATCAATTTAGTGGATTATAAATCGAAGCTTCATATGATCGGTAGCGTTTTATCTATGGAATTAATTTGAATAGGGGTTAGGTTGTGGAGCATTGTTTTTAGCTAAACTCCGTTCCAGTTTCTTAGACTGCCGTGGAATTAACTGATTCTGCTCATATTGAACCAAAGCTGTTACAGCTGCAATATTGGTGGTACAACGACCGGTTTTGATGTTTTATCGATAAGGAAACATTCAATAAAGTATATCGATTCGAGTTTATGTATTGAAACATGCAAAAACTGCTATTGATGAAATGATTATTACCAGCGTAAATTGGACTAGAATTTTCGACGTATAATTTTGGGTTACTGTAGCAATTATTTATAGTTCCGCATTGTTGTTTCTTCTT
The DNA here is from genome assembly GCA_963966595.1 of Physocephala rufipes. NCBI lineage: Eukaryota > Metazoa > Arthropoda > Insecta > Diptera > Conopidae > Physocephala > Physocephala rufipes. The sequence continues at coordinate 22,628,041 of OZ016505.1, forward strand.
GATATTCATCTGGATAAGAATGTTAACCCGATTGCCTTTTTGACAATTTTACTCAATGCGAATACTGTTCAAGGGTTTATTCGTTCTAACATACAACATTGTTATGTTTTTATTGAAAAACCCAATCAACTAGAGGACACGAACAACCAGCAAAACAATGAAATTTATTTGATAAAAGGTTTTAGTTATCATCGTAATAAAATATATCACGCTTCGTTTTGAGTATTGAATATACACATTCGTGAGCTTGTCTTTGCTTGCGTTAGACTTAAGCGACGCAAATTAAGATTTGCGCTACTTGCATTGCTTGCTTATTCGTTTGTAATAATATTTTCAAGATAATAATATTTTGGATTTGTGGCAATGGAATGTGCTGAGCGTTAATTTGCAGCTGCACATGTTCAAGATACGATACGATTATCAACATTTTTTTGTATTTTTCATATTTTTATTACTTTATTTTTCTAATTTTACCGCTACGGTAAGCATTAAGCGCACAAAAGTGCTTTCTTTATTGTTTTTTTCTTATCTAATGCCGCTGCGCTTTTGCTGCTTCGTTACTACCGTTTTGTTGTTCTTTGCTCCTTAAGTGAAATTGAATTGAGAGATATGCAATTTATGGTTGAGGTTTTGTTGTTGTTGTTGTTGCAGTGGAGTTCACGTGTTGTGTTCTATTTAACTGATGGTGCATCAAATAAGTATTCGTAAGTAAGCAAGCAAGCAGGCAAAACAAAGCAAATGAAAAAGGAAAACACACACACGCACACACAAAAAGCACAACAACAACAATAAAAAGCAACGAAGGAAAAAGCAGCACAAAGCGCAGTAGATGCTGGAACAGCACCAAAAGCAATGATAACGAACAACTACATTTGCAATAATAATAATAAAATAAACATTTAATCATTTTAAAGTGCTTAATTCGTCAATTTGTTGTGAAGTGTTTAAATGCAAGTTTATTCAATAATCATCTGTATTTGTGTGTGGACTTATCTGGTGGTTCTTTTAGACGGGGTTCTTTTTACGAGTCCCGAATAACCCCTAAGAGTGAATGAAATGATTGAATGGGCTGAAGAATAAGTTAATGGAAGAACGAATTAAAATAAGTAAAAAATGTTTATTTTCAAATAATACTCATACTTTCTTGTATATTTTATGTTACACTTTTCTTCTATTTGTTCTGGCCATTACACTTGAAGCTAAAAATGCCAAGATAAGGCTAATTACGTATATCGCCAATGAAAGTCTAAACTCGTCGCTTTCGGGGGAATGACGAGATTTACTTGGTCAAACTCATCATCGACTTTTTTTTGTTTCATAAAAAAGGATTACTCTATGGTAAAGAATCAGGTTTATTTAGGCGATAACACGGAAGCTACAGAAGCTGCGATTTCTTTCTGTCGTTTTGTCAAAAATTCATTGGATTTATCATATACAGGCAAAGTACAGATTTGTAGAGGTTTTCGCCTTGGTGATTTCCGAAGTAATATATGAAACAAGTGACATATTCATATCTATTGTTCTTATACTTCATATCCGTCTTAGTTTCGACTATTCCTTCGGCTCAAAGATGAAATGATGGTCCATGATAAAACCTTATTCATGGTTATAAATCAATTAAAAAAGTCGGTAATTTTCTGTGAAATAAAGGGTTATCCATTGGGCTTATTATATTTTACAATTTATCGCACTTTATTTTAGACCTATTATTCTCGTAACAACCGTGCTCATAATACCTGAACTGATAACTTCTAAACCAAAATCGAACTGCACTTTTTCGAATATTCTAAATTATTAATGTATTGAGAAATACTTAAAATACCAGATCAAGATTGGATAAATTTCAAGATCATAGCAACATTTTGATAAAGTCTATATACCGTCATAATTTGGATCACGGAATAAATAGTCGATATTACATTTCGCCATTCAGTATCCTTAACGAGGAATCAATGAACTTGCTTAAGCTTAGCAACCCATATCAGTGCCTCCCTTTATTTTTCCAGCTACGAAACCCTGACACATACAGAGGTTAGGAAGAAAATATAAATGTTTGAAGGTATGCGCTTGGACCTCCTGTTAGTTAGTTAGAAGTTCTGTAAGACATTTAAATAACTACTAGCCTCTCTCAGCGCTTTCATTAAGAAAGCCATCTTTTTCCAATCCTACCGTCCCACCTCTATCTTCCTAATCCCACCCCCTAATTTTTGTAAAATTTTGTAAATTGTTTTTGTAAGTTTTGTAGATGTAAGTTTTAAGAAAAATAACATGTTACTGTCTAAATTGAGCAGACAAAATGTAATTTTACCCGGTAGTGTCAATCTAATTGCCTTTCACTCTAAAATACTTACAGTGTAGTTTTTGTCCTTTTACTTTTTGAAACACCCTCTATAGCCAGACCAATGCAAAGTCGGCGAAAGTTTTTGTAATAGATTATAAGAATAGAATATAAGAATGTTATGTAACTGAAAAAGCCTCAATAAAATAATAAAAAAAAAAAAACCAAAATTTTTTGAAGTTTAAATCAAATTTTCTGGAGCTTATGACTTAATTTTGAAATCTATATAAAAAACTCCTAAATTTTAAAGCTTATAAGATTATTAAATCTGAAAGGTGTTTAATTTTTTTTTATCCGGAATCCTTAATCTGATTCTTGTTCAACAAAAGACAAATCGAATAAAAATCGCATAAAAAGTAACGGAATTAAATCACCTAACAAATAAATAAAATTGTAATAAATTTCTTAATGGCTTTTAACGTCACGGACCGGAGGAAATGATTTTCGGGTTCACTGCACTTCTTCAGTAGGTCAATCTCCCCCCATAAAAACAACAAATATCAGAAACAAATATCAGGATTCGAGCCCGCTACTTTGTTTTATGGATTATACAATAACTTTTGCTCATTTTCATTTTGAAAAATGAAAACTTTTTTAATTTTGTTAAATACTATATCTCATCCCGTTCGTTGTGGTGGGTGGGAGTAGTAAAATAATGGACTACTTTTTTATATGGAGTTGCCACCGTCATGGATATTGGATGTAAAAGAAATTCTAGTGTAATGGCGGGGTGTGGCCAACAGCATTAACTTCATTATCATCATAAGAAGTACTTTTCAATATATTGCCCTACTGCTCTTATATCCTTGATAATTTTCTCATGTATATATTTATTCGTCTATACTTTTTTTAACAAAGCCAGAAGATTGACCTCTCTATGCTTGTTTGGGTATGTACGTGTCTGTGTTTCGTTGTCTATTTGTCATTTGGTTTGTCTGAGCGACTTTATAATGCTGGTTGGCTGATTCTCTGCATACTTTTCTCACTGCAGTCATTCAACTTTGCTGTTGCAGTTTTTCCTTTTTCTCCTTTTCTGTGGTTGTTATTGTTGTTATTATTGCTAACCACTCCAATATTCCCGACACTGCTGTTATTATTATTCTTTCTATTGTCGTAATTATTATTATTACTATTATTATCTGATTTATTCTCATCATAGTAATGATGATGATGATGGTAGCGCTCATCAATTTAATCAACAGAAAGCTTACATTATTGCAAGTGTTGCTTAATAGAATTATCATGACAATTATTATCATTATTATTATCATTATCGCTCTCTAATGGTATCTCATTAGTAAATTCTACTACATTAAAATTATGAATCATATCTCATTATCAGCGTCATTATTGCTGTCTGCCTTAGTTATGTCTTCATCTTTTTCGTTCTCAGTGTTTATTATTATAAAATTTTTGCATTAATTATCGCATTTTCGTCCCCCATTCATTCCATGATCATTGCCTTTGGGTGTCTCCTTTCACGGTGTGAATATTTGAAAAAATTCTCTTCAGGCCTTGGATTTCATCCATGTTTTCTTAATACCTTCTTTCATTTCTCTCGGCTTTCCTGTTTTCCTTTGTGCCTTATTCTTTTTGAAAGTGCCAAACGCTAGTTCTTCCTCTTAGTTCTTTCATACTTTTATTCTACAGGTATTTTAATTTTTTAAGTATGAGTATGAGTATGAGTATGGTCTTAATATTCAATCGGTTCCTTTTGAATTATTGAATACCAATCACATATTTTTTTTAATTTTTCGTGTTTTTTCCTTCGCCTTCTTTCTTCAATAATATTGTCCTCTCTTAGTTCGCCTGCCAAAAGGCTTTTAATTAGTTATTCCTTTAATTACGTTTAGCACTCAGTTTTTGTACTCAGGCGAAAGAGAGAGCAAGTGGATAATAATAGAGAATGCGGTTGATTGAATTAGGATTAACCCGCAGTTAATTCCAGGCAGATCTTTTGTTTTCCATATTAAATGCGTTTTGGCTTAATTCAGAAGAGAGAGGAAGAGAAGGGGGTGTATTGTAAAAGCTATGAATTTCTAAAATAAAATAGAATAATTGGGTGGAGCTCACTTAAGCTTCAGTCTACTTAGGGTTTCTACGATAAGTTTCTTCACAAGTTTTTGTGCATTAGAGGCGAATAGAGGTGGTCATTGTATGTATATTAAACATCATTTCATTATAGTCATATCTTCTGAATCTGCAGCTTAACTCTTCGATTTAACTTACAATGAATCCTTTAATGAATACAAAAATTAAGCTTGGGAGAGAGAATGATCAGAAGAGAGACACGTCTCTAAAACTTAACAGAGTTCTTTAATGGTGCTCTTTTATGCAACTCTCTTCGACACATATTTGGGATATGTAAGATAATCCTTCACAATTTTTTTTAGTTTATATGTTTTAAATTAAATTAAGCCTTCAGAAATTATAATGAATCAGTTTTTTATAATTTTAACATTTCTCAAATTTAATTTTATCGAAACTAATTTATTTCTTAAATAATAATGCATTATTAATTGCTGATTTTTTAAATCTCAATTCAGATTTTGCATTTTCCACTAGAAATTGCTTTGTATGATACTAAAAACAAATTAATTAATTTCACCTTGGCCTACAAATAAAATACAATTTAAGAATAATATTCTCAGCAATGTCGTTTTTCTTCTCAAAACTATTCGCTTAATAAATCATTTGATAAAAATGTTAGTAATGACTTTTGTTAAAAAATGTTAATAATGAATTTTAATTATTAAATAAGAATTTTATTGGTTTTGCTTTTTCGATAGAAAAATATTTTTGGAATGACGTTGTGTTTGGAATGACGAATGCTGTTTTGCCTTAAACAAGTTATTGCAGCATATGTGACATTTCTTTATTTGCAATGGTTTTTTTTGTCATCTCTTATTCCTTTTATACATTTTAAGTTTCTTCTTCTTCTTCTTCTTTCCTTATTTTGGAAACAGAACTTGTTTTGATGAAGTAGTTTTTGCCATAACGAGAAATTTAATACGCCTGCAAAATGTTTAATTTATATTCAATGCATAAACGATATTATACTTTATTTATTTATTTTATCCTTTTTATTCTGCCTTGTTTTTATCTCCCTCTCCTTTGTTTAAATACGAGCTTGCTTTATGATTTTTTCTTTTTTTTCCTTTAAATTTGCTCGCCCAATATTTTTGATGGTCGAGAGAAAAAATTTAAAATTAATTTGCAAATTAATAAACAAAAATTATTTTTTATATTTTTGAAATAATTTTTTAATATTTTGCTTTTGAGAATTTCTAGAGATTTTTAATGGATTTCAAAACGGAAGTTAATAAAATTTCTTTTAAAAAAGTGTGTCGTTTAAAATTTATCCCTGAAAAATATTGAATAGATTTAAATAAAATTTAATTAACCTAAAAATTAATGAACTAACAAAACTAATAAAAAGATTACACAAAAATTCACTTAAAATTAATTTTCTAACTCTTGCCTGAAATCAAATTTATTCTAGAATTCTATACAATTTTATTAGAAGTTTTCAATAATCTGAAGTATATTTCAAAATTCTGCGAATAACTTAATTTTCAAAAGGGATTAATTAATCAAGTTATTTTTTTTAACAATCAAAAGTTTCATTTTTGAAAATTTTATGCACAAAAGTCAATTAAAAGCGTCGTTTTATTTCTTTATATAAAATTTTTTTCTACATAAAAACAACCACTAATAAAGCCTTTTATGTATTCCGTTACTCGTCTTTTGTTATTTTAAATTCGTTTACCACGTTTTACCTCCAAAGCCGGTTAGACCATTTCAAAAAATTTTATGATAGAAGAATTAGCGAAACCAACATTAATATTCAACTCTACTTCTTAATCAATTTCAATTATACAATTTTGAATTTTAAGTATTTTGATTTTATTCTAGAGGCCAATTCGTTAAAAAATTTGATTAAAATGTTTTAATTCTAGCGGTTTTATAGAAGACTCTAAAGTATTTCTATAGAAAAATGTTCTTCATCTTTCCATCACTAATATTTACATCACTAAGACCTTTTTTTAAGTATAAACAATTAACCCGAACATTTTTGTTATTTCTCTCTATCTCTTCCTCTCCCTGTCTCACTGTCTCTTCTGCTCTGAAGATAGAAAGCCATGATAAAGAAGGAGAAATAGCAAAGCCATTTGACTTTATCTTACGATTTTAGTAAATTAACGATTACTTTTTATACATATTTTGTCTAGCAGTTCTGTCTGTTAAAGAGCTCTAACAGAACGCCTCTTCTAATAATCGTCGAAGTCGGGTAAACGCCATAAATTAATAAATTATTGACATCAGTGAGAGAATGAAGTGTGAGAGATGTGAGCAATGGTTACTAACAGCAGCAGCAGCGAAAAACCAGTGGCAGCAGCAGTAGCAGCAGAAACAGCAACAAGCTGATGGTCAACTCGTGCAATCAACTGCGGCAGCATTACAAGCTTCAACATTAAATAAAGCTTGTTTGATGAAGTGTTGCTGAGATTGTTGCTGGAATTGTTGCTATTGTTTTTTTGTTGCTGGCTGACTGGCTGGCTGTGTTTTTGTGATTATTACCAATAATACTTTTGCTGGCTTTTGTTTTGTTTTAATTTCTTGAAATTTTTCAATTTACTCAAACTCAACTCAATTCTCGCTTCTTTCGTCTCACTTCGTTGATAGTCGACAGCTTGTTTATTAGTTTTGTTTTTGTTTTTATTACTTCTTTATTTATTTATTAATTTTTTTATTTTTTTAAATTTTTTCTGTTCTCTTTCTATAAATTTTTTTCCCTCGTTCGATAAATTTTATTTATTCCATTTTCTTGCAAGTCCAGCTCAGTTTTCATTCAAACTCGCATCTGTGAGATACTTTTAGTCGTTGTTGTTGCCTGGTTGGTTATTGACGGTTGACGATTGACGGCAATACTAATCAGTTTATTGTTTATATCAAGCGCCATTTCAATTTACTTCGAATCGGTTTAAGTTATTGGTTTTTATTTTATCTTTGCGTTTAAGAAAGAAAAAAAACGAAACCTAAAAAAATCTGCTTGTCAAAAAACGACTTAAAAAAATCTTTGTTTCGAAAAAATAATAAAACTCAAGCAGTGCCAAAAGTATGAAGAAATTCGTTCCTAAAAATTTTGCTGCCAAAGATTCGAAGAAGACGCAGGCGAAAAACACAAAATCGTCGTCATCGTCCCGAGACAAAAAATCTCTCAATGAAGAAAACAAAACCCATGGCAGTCGCAGTAGTGCGGACTTTCAAATAATCCATGCCTACGATTTGAAGCCGCTACAGACAGAACAGAATATTCCTAACAAACACGATGTGAATACTCGTACAAGTTCGCCAAAATTCACTTTTCATTTTACGCCTTCATTCCCAGCACCAAGTGCGAATCCAACCAACCACACTCATCACAGTATTAAACCAACAGATAAAAGGGCATCATTGCCACTACTAGATGATTCGCATTATTATTATGCCATCTCGGAATTGGAAAACATCTATCTACTTAAAGATTACACAAAATTGCATTGTCGTCATCATCAATCCTCCATATCGGAACTATCACAAGATCCATATCAACATGTCTGTCAACAGTATCAACGTCATCAATACCAACATCCCAGAATCGAATTACAGTTGCCTCAAATAAATGCCTTGCCGGAAGAATCGCCTAAATCGATTAGATCTAAAATGTCAAACCATATTTATCAATCGCCACAAATTGCTGCCCCCGCAACCGATAGTGATGATAATTTATGTAAACGTAATAGCTGTGACATTGAGAATCATGATAATTTACTTCGAAGAACTTTTAAACCCAAGAAGTTATTAACAAACACTACTGAATCAACTACGGACGATTTATTTCGTCATCGATCTGCTAGCAATGTGACAACCATATTACCGGATGTGTCACCCAGTTTGCATAATGCGAATTTATCTTTGCCCTCGATTAGATATACGAATGATTTAAATTCAATCTGGCCACTGATTGAACATCAATCTGGCCACAATGGGACTGAACACGCCGATCAAACACAAATGAATCGTAGTAGCCTTACGAGGGCTCATGAACCACATAAAGGTCACAAAAATTCCTCAAAGTATGTTTTAATTTTCATTTATATTTTTCAAAAAATCTGCTTTGCGGGAATGAATTTGATATAATATGAACTAATTAATTAATCTTTCATCTTGACTTTAAAGTAATATTTTTAATGATATGGACGTCATAATATTACTTCTTTTGATTCCCACTTGCGTGTTTTCTCCTCTTCCATCGCGTGTCGCTGAATGAATTTTTTTGATGTTCGTTCATTAAATCATTTTGTTAAGTCATGCGTTTACTAAAACTATAATTTCAAATTATTACCAATTTAAAAACGCTAGCAGAGGATGAGAGAGAGGTGGAGAAGCGATTCTGCGGATTATCTATGAAATTCGAAAACGTTCAACTTGACTGATTTTATATTTTCTCTTTTTATAAATCGTTACTCGCATGCAAATCGAAGATGAAGTTTTACAAATGGCTTGCATTTGTCTCTTATGGCTTTAATAGAAATATTCGTCTTATTCCATTCAGTGGTTTGCTCGGTGGCAATAAGAAGAATGATCAATATTAAATCTAACGGATCTAATACCACGCCCATCATTCACAAATAATGGCTTCGATATATTTGTAAATATTCGCTCTAGTGCTATCAGTGAATTATCATTCTCTGGAAATCATTTTTGAATAGAAAAATTGGAAAAGAGTAGCAGGTTCTATCATACAGTATAAGACTACTATATATTTGTCATAATTTGTGGTAGATTGAGTGCCTAACTTCTATAATAAATCGCTATTTTCTATATTCTTCTTCTTTTTTCTGTAAAAATACAGGGCGTTTGCTTTATGTAGTCTTGAAAACAATTAATTTTTGTTAACCCTTTCACCCACCCTCAGGTCAAACTAGCCCCGGAGTGATGTTTTCTTCTATTACTTTTCTCAACTGCTTCCCCTCGGTCATTTTCTGGATTCACTTTCGTTTCATTAATTGTGAAAAATGACTGGCATAATTGACATCTATGACATGATATGATAAATACGTACTAGAAAACTATTCATGAAAAAATAGTACGTCTTCACTTCGTACGTCTAATACTTCTCTGCACGCTCTTCTACTCTAACTATTTTCTCTCGAAATTTCATATCTCCACTCGCAATTCTCATCCTATCTCCCTCTCACCAAATTCTCTCTGGTTTTGATACTTTAGTTCTCTTATCACTTTCTTTAATCTTCTTCTAAAAATTGTCCATTATTTGCTATTTTATTGTATTTCGACATCCTAAAATATTTGCTTGTTCTTAATTTTTTAATTAAAGTCACTAACTCTCCTTGAGAATAGCATGGGAGAGATAGAGAGAGAGCGAGCGGTTGGTTGGTCCTCTCTACAACTTATGATTATTTCTCTTGATAAGTATTTAAGTTAGAAAAAGAAGGAGGAGAAGAAGATCAAAAAATTAGTGCTAGTACTAGAAGAAAAAGAAAACAACAAACATCTTACCACTTGTTTACTGACTAAGGCCATAAAAAGCGAATTGTTTGCAATGCGTTCGCAACAACATCTTAACATTTATGTCGTTTCCGTTCTTTGTTGATGTTAATGATTTTGTTGCTTTTTATACAAACACATATATATATTTTTCGTTGTAAAGGTTCTGGTTTTGGTTGAGTTTGTTTTTGTTCTTGTTATTTTGTTTGAACTTCTTATTGCCCTGAAGATTTCTCATTATTAATATTGTTGTTTTTGTTAGCTCCTTCTTGGATATCTGCTGAACCAGAAACATTCAAACTGATGGCCAGAAACTAGAGTGTTGTCATCATCATCTTCTTCTTCTTCTCTTTTCCTTTCCTTTTTATAAATCTTTTCTCATGAAATCACTTCCAGGGAAATCATAGAAAATTCTTTATCTTGAAGTTTCTTGCATTAGATACAGATAGTTCTGATATAAAGAAATATATATTAGTTTTTAGGGTCTCGATATTGGGAAGACAAAAACTTGTTCAATTTACAAGACTATCAAATGGCAATGTTGTGAAAAAAACATGTTTGAAAATTTTTCAAATTTATTTATTTGAGAAAATGTTGCAAATACATCTGTCACGCTATTCAACGGACTTAATGGTTTTTTATCTGTTTATTTGTGGATTATTTTATCATCTGATCTCTGTAGCTTTTGCGATCTCTGTTTTCTACATTTTGATTTAATCAATTCCAAATTCTATTGTTTTTTGCTGATTCAAGACTTTTGTGATGGCAGCTGTTTTAGATTTTTGTTATAGGCAGCGTCATTACCGGGTTATATAGCCAGAGTATATTGTAAATGACACAGGTCTAAATAAAATTTAATTTACATTAAATTATTTAATTTACATTTTTTAAAAATTATTATGATTCATAAATACATGAATTGGATTTTCTATTAAGCGCATGACAGTGTCGCGTTTTAATGAAAACGTGCCTTTGGAACAAATTTAATGGTTTGGTAACGCCACGATGTCACTTAGGGTAAACATTTTATTTACTGTAAGGTTTATGGACGAGCAGAATTTGAGTATTGCCAAAATGTTAACAGATCGTTTGAAAGATGCACGCATAATATAATATAATTAAGCAGTATAAACAATAATTTTCTTCATTATGAAGCTTTTGGTAATAATTGTAAATTATCTTTTATATTCATCTTTCAGTGAACAAAGTATTATCGGAGCTCGTGCTTCTGTTATGGTTTATGATGATATCCAAAAGAAATGGATACCATCGGGATCATCATCCGGGCTTAGCAAAGTCCAAATTTATCATCATCAACAGAATAACACATTTCGTGTTGTTGGACGAAAATTGCAGGATCATGAGGTTGTCATCAATTGTTCAATATTGAAAGGCTTGAAATATAATCAAGCTACAGCTACTTTTCATCAGTGGAGAGATTCAAAATTCGTTTATGGATTGAATTTTTCAAGTCAACACGATGCAGAGGCATTTGCTCGTGCCATGATGAGAGCGCTAGAGGTAATATCTCTTATACCATTTTTCAAATTTTCTTAATTTTGAGTTGTTTTTTCAATGTACTTCATTTGTTTTCAGGTATTGAGTGGTCGTGCCACTAATACTACCGGCCAGCCAAATAATGGTAACAGTTATGAAGAGGATATGGGTTATCGTACAATGACTAGTGAGGATGCAGCTATTTTGCGTCAACAGCAACAAATCACCGGACAGGTAACACCATCGGCACAGACACCAACTTCGCAAGCAAACCAAAATAATATTCCACAAAGTCCACCGACACCGCAGCAGGGACATCATCGCACCAGCAGGTTGGTTGGTTGATTTTTTGAACGAATTATAAATTTGAGTTAGACTTTTACATTGACTGATAATTAGATTGATTGACCGATAGTTTGATAGTTTGATTGACCATCGATAGATTTATTGACTGATAAATAACTTTGCTTGATTGATAGATGGATTGATTAGTTGATAAAATATGTATACCTATTGATATAATATATTATATGGAGTTATGTAAAGCGTCTTCCTTTACCTCCTGTACTTCCTGTACTTTATTTGATACTATACTTGAATTAGATCTGAATATTTTCAGGCTCCCATTCGATATGTATTTGAATCAACTGTTGTTGAACTGTTTAATATGAAAGACATCACCTCTCTTGAACGACACAATTAGACACTTTTCTATTCATTTGATTCGAATGAAGTTTGGTATGAATGCGTAGTTCACACGTACAGTCATTCGAACACTATTCGGAATGAAATAAATGCATTTTAAAATATTTATTTTAACTTATTATATGCTATCTGTTTACCGAGTGTCATTCATTTGACTCGTTGTCAATCATGCGACTCGAGCTTTTATTGTCTCAATTGCCATTGACTGTCATTCGGTGCGATTTTTTACTTAAGTATTCAAATATGAAAGCGCTGTAGATAGTATTTTAATATTCTTTGAACCCCCGAAAGCGCCTCTAATTTTATAAAAGTTGCCTTTATTAATCTTAAACGTGACTCTTTCCTTCGGTTCTTTTAGGGGGTCATTGTAAAGAAATTTTTTGGAAAAACAAAATTTTCGCAATGATCCTAAATTTATAGTTTATAAACATTTGTTTTCCGATTTAGAAATTTCTTATCAATTTAAAAATTTAAATACTTTTACAGTTAAGCGTATTTCCGTGATAGAAGTCCTTTTGTCATTAATTCCCTTTTTCTTAATGACCTTATCTCGTCCTTATGATCACGTTCAACGCTCCTCCATTAATATTAAAAGAGGATGGTGTTTGTTATATCGCCCAATATGATTTATAACCTCTCATATATCAAAAAATATATAATAATTATAATATACAATTAACCTTCAATTTACTTGATGATTTTTCGTTACGATAAATAAATCAGAGCAATAAGAAATCCTTCATATGAATCATTTTTTTAAATCAGTCCTGTGAATAATTTTTGTAAGGCAATCCTTTAAATCGATAATGTAAATCGGTCTTGTAAATCAAGTGTTAATTGTATATTTTTTAACTAATTTTGCAAAATTGTTTTATTTAATATTTAATGTTTTTATTCTTTTTTCTTTTCTTTTCTTTTATTTGTTTATTGCGTAAACACTTCGAAACACTAAATGTATATTGTCACCGCTATGTTGAATCATCGTCTTTACACGAACACACTAATCCGTACGCACATTTCCTACCACCATATATGCATCGTCACTCTATCCTTCCTCCCCCACCCTCAATATTCACATATTATCGAATCCGTCTGGTTGTTGTCACATCAAATTTCTTGCATTTTATATTGTATCCCTCTCCTTCTTCTCTTCTACGCATCTTCTTTTTCCTCTTCATCTATCTGCCTTTAATTCAAAACTTTGTAATGGCAAAAAAAAAAACAAAACCAAAATATCAAACAATAAAGAACTTCCCTTAGCGCTCCGCCGGCTCCACAACCACAACAAATGTCAATGCCACCATCACAACAACAACAACTGCAACAGTCACACCAGCAACAGTCACAACAACAACAACAACAGCAACATCATCAACCGTTACAATTATACGCCCAGGTTGGCAGCGGATCGACACAAAATGGTATTATGTTACAACAACAACAACAACACCAGCCGCATCAGTCCCATCAACAGTTGCAGCAGCACCAACAACAACAACCTCAGCAGCAACAACAACAGCCACAAATGGCCTCCATGCCTGCTGGACAAGCCGGACAATATCATGCTCCACAACAAATCCCACAGCAACAGCAACAACTGCCACTGCCGCCACCACAACAACAACAACAACAGCACCAGTCGCAGCTCCAACAACATCAACCACTACAACAACAACAACAACAATCACAACAACCACAACAGCAGCTAACATCACAGCATCATGCTGTTTATTCGTCCCAACAGCTGATTAGTACTTCTTATCAGCACCAACAACAGCAACAACAACAACCAAATCAGGTAAGAAGGATTTTGATCCAAACAATCCTCAATCTCAACCTCTGTCACCACTAAAAGTAAATGTGTGGAGTCTCAGATTGATGACTGGAGTCCGTCCGTCTTTTAAGTGGTTTCTATGAATGCAAAAAGAAATTAATTAAAATTAAAAAACTTTTTTAATTTTTAAAAAATTATTTTATTTATTTGATTCTTTGTAATGTCTCAAATTTTTAATTTTGATTTCATTTCATTTCCTTTGTCTAACCTTATCTGATTATCATCAACCAACCAACGAATCAACCAACCAACCAACCAACCAACCAAACAACCAAACAACCAACCAATCAACCAAACAACCAACTAAAATACCTGCTGGCCTGTCTGAACTGTCCTAAAACTTTGGAAATGAATTTGAAATTTATTCTTTGATAATTATTCTACAATCCACCAAAAAACCATCAATCCAATTCCAACCACTATCAACAGTATCACCAACCGCATTATACGTTATCAAGCTCTAATCCTAATATAAATTTGAATCAATATTCGCAACAGACCGCAGTAGCAGGAACAGCTGCAGCAGGAGTAGCACAATCACAACCACCGGTTCCGCCACATCACCAGCAAAGTATTATTAGTGGCGGCGGTGTTGGTTCCATTTATGTTTCTAATCAGCCTCCACAGCCTCCACAAGGCATACCCTCATCGGCCAGTTCGAATAGTGTTGTGTATGCCAGTCAACAACAGATGGTCATCGTCGGTGGAGCAGGTTCGGGTGTTGTTGCTCCTCCCATACCACCACAACCGCCACAACCACCTAGTCAGCAGAATGGACCTCCAATTCCACCACAGCAACCATCAAGTGGAGTAGCCGCCACTGCAGCTTTGCTTTACGGTCAAGTAAATGGACCGTCACAACAAACTCAAGTTGAGAATCCTTATGGGCAAGCTCCCGTGCCACCATCCATGATCGCGCCGAGTAATAATGTTGTCAATAGTGGCAGTTGTGCACCTGCACCACCACCACCGATAAATCGCATGAGTAGCATTGGCTCAGCAAATATTTCAGCTCCAGCAGTACCACCACCTCCGCCTGCATTCGGCGGTAGTGGGGCTTCTTCAATAACGTCACAAATATTCAATGGGAATAGCGGTACCGGAAACTCACCACAACCACCAGCACCTCCTGCTCCTCCAGCAATTGGACCGATTGCTCCGCCACCGCCACCGCCGCCACCGTTAATGAGTAGTTCAGCGGCGAAGAAGGATGATCAGACGGCAGAACTTATGGGCTCCCTAGCGGTTCAATTGCAAATGGCTAAATTGAAGAAGAATAAGGTAATTTTAATACGATAATTAAGATAAACACGCTATTAAATATTAATTGTAATTAAAATATTTTAATTGGTATAATTACAGTCAGTCCCTTTGCCAACGGAAAATAGTGGCAGCAGTACTTCCAGTGGTGGCAGTGGTAATTACGGTACGATTGGACGCAGCTCCAATGGCATGGCTTCAATGATGGATGAAATGGCCAAAACGCTGGCCAGACGACGTGCACAGGCTGAGAAAAAAGAGGTACTTATTTCAAATGACTGATTGGAAGGTCGTCATAATTTCGTGTTTTCGTGTATTGTGCATTTTAGCCGGAACCCGAGCCCGAAGTGAAACAACGACCTTGGGAGAAATCAAACACATTGCCACATAAATTAGGCTCGAACTCGGGCAGTGCAAATTCCAATTCACGCGACAACAATTCAAATAGTGGCAGTGAATCACCACGTCCGATACGAAAACGATTTGGTAGCGCTAGCGAGGAAACGATACTTAAGGTGCTGTCTAGTTTCACGCAATATCATTTCATGATTTGCCTTAGAGTTTTGTCTAAAAATTTGCAATATAAACTAATTGGTCAGATGAATTAAAAACCCTTTTTCTTCATTACTTTTGTTTTCAATAGCAGGTCAATGGCGACGGTCTTTCATTGGCATTGGCTTCCGGTGATCTGGATAGTTTAAAGGCTGAAATAGTGCGAGAGATGCGTCTGGAAATTCAAAAAGTGAAACAGGAAATAATAGATGGTATGGATCTTGTGACTATATTGACTGCAATACATGATTAATATTTATATAATATTCTTCTCATTTTCTCGACTTTCAGCTATTAAATCAGAATTCAATCGGAGATAAGGAAAATGTTTTTCGAATGATTTAAAAAAGTAATAGAAGGAGGAGCGTGAAAGAAATGGCCAAGGATATGAAATGAAAGGAAGCCAAGGGTGGAAAAACACCAAGGCAAAGCCGCCTCAGCAGCAGCAACAACAATAACAATACAACATTTAAATAAAGTACGCAAAATTTAAGTAAAAACTAAAATTAAACAACGTATTTATATATATGCATATATATACCTAATTATATATACGGTATTATATTATTATACGCGATTATATACACTAATATTATAAAAGAATATTAAGCATAAAACAACAACAACAAAAGCAAAAAACATTATTAGTAAAAACAAAACTGAACTGAAAAATTGTTAAAGACTATTAAAAAAATTGTTTTATAAAGAGTTTAATTAAAAAAACAACTTGAAAACATTTTTCTAAGTTTACCGCCTATTTTGGATTATGCTTACTTTTTTATCAAATTGAACAAATAATTAAATTAAAACTAATACGCTAACGTTTAGAGTGTACGTAGTGGAAACTAATCAATGGAGTGGTGGAAATATAATCAAAAGCTAAGTAAAAAGCACCGATTACGAAGAATTCTTAAGACTTAAGAATCCTTCATTCTTATGAAGAGGAAGAATATAGTCTTGTACGAAATAATACTGAAATATAAAAATGCATTATATTTAATTTTACAATACTTAATATAAAAATTAGAACTATTTAGATTAAAACGTATTTAAAATAATTATTTTAAAATAAAATAGTATATAAAGGAAACACACTAAAACAAAAGGCATGAATAAATCGAAATTAAAAACGGAAACGAATAATTGAAATGTTCTTCATCGAGAATGTTTTAGACAGTGTTAGTGTCAAATGAAACGGTAGTTAATTTTAAAAAAAAATCTGTTCAAATACATACCATTTAATATATAACTCGTATATAATAAAAATAATTAGAGTAATTAGTTTTTTGTACACAATAAACACACGAGTATTTACACATGGATACATTTGCACACAATATCACACACGAACACAACACCACACATACACACATGTACGCACACACACACACACACACTCACGTACATAAATATCCCTAATAATACTATACTATACTATATAAGCGGTTTTATATATAAATGTAGCTTATGTACTAATTTTATATTTACGATAACCAGATGTATTTATTTTAATGTATTTATACGCTTCTATTGAATATTGCATATCCTTACAATCCCTGACAGCTCAAAATGTAAAAGAACAAGAGGTAATGCTGTCAGTGATATTTTGAATTAATTGAATTCTTTGCACATGCAGTCGTTTTTTAGTTTAATTTTTCGAAAACTTGTAATTATAATTATTTCAAAATTTAACGTGGTTATGTATATTACGAATTATTTTATTAGGCAATAATTTACAATTCATTTCCGCTTTATTTTTGCATTTTCAAAGTAAAATTTTTATTGCTTTTTTCCTTAATTTTTTCTTTATAATTTTTCTTTTAAAATAACTTTATATTAGTTGAGCTTAGTGTAAAGGTCAAATGATGTATTCCTATGCTTCAAATTCATTTGACTTGCTACTAAAATGGCTTATTTAATATATTTATGCATATATAAAAATCCTTTCTTTTTCCTAAAAATTCTATGTGTCGTATTTTGAAATAAATATGAGAAAACAAATTACATCCATAGACTTCATAAATATTTCAACCCTAATATTAAATTCAATGTAGTAAATATACGTTAGGGAGCATGTAATTTATCTCATAATAGAAAAAACCGCTTCTAAATGTTAACTATTAATTATATAGTTAACTATTAGTTAACTATATAAAACTGAATACGAATTCATAACATTAGAAACGAACTGATATTGAAAATTGAAGATAGAGTTCATTAGTTGAAATTTGTCTAACGGAATTGTTCAGATTGGAGAAAAACAACCACGAACCACGATCTGGAATATATATTAATGCTGTAAATTATTCATAAAGACAAACTCAAGATATAGTAATGAACAAAATTAAAAATACATGAGATAAATTAATTTTACGAGTTGCTAAAATAAATATACATAAACATTCATAAATGATTTTGTGAAATATTTTATTATATATATATATATATATATATATATATATATATATATATATATATATATATATATATATATATATATATATATATATATATATATATATATATATATATATATATATATATATATATATATATATATATATATATATATATATATATATATATATATATATATATATATATATATATATATATATATATATATATATATATATATATATATATATATATATATATATATATATATATATATATATATATATATATATATATATATATATATATATATATATATATATATATATATATATATATATATATATATATATATATATATATATATATATATATATATATATATATATATATATATATATATATATATATATATATATATATATATATATATATATATATATATATATATATATATATATATATATATATATATATATATATATATATATATATATATATATATATATATATATATATATATATATATATATATATATATATATATATATATATATATATATATATATATATATATATATATATATATATATATATATATATATATATATATATATATATATATATATATATATATATATATATATATATATATATATATATATATATATATATATATATATATATATATATATATATATATATATATATATATATATATATATATATATATATATATATATATATATATATATATATATATATATATATATATATATATATATATATATATATATATATATATATATATATATATATATATATATATATATATATATATATATATATATATATATATATATATATATATATATATATATATATATATATATATATATATATATATATATATATATATATATATATATATATATATATATATATATATATATATATATATATATATATATATATATATATATATATATATATATATATATATATATATATATATATATATATATATATATATATATATATATATATATATATATATATATATATATATATATATATATATATATATATATATATATATATATATATATATATATATATATATATATATATATATATATATATATATATATATATATATATATATATATATATATATATATATATATATATATATATATATATATATATATATATATATATATATATATATATATATATATATATATATATATATATATATATATATATATATATATATATATATATATATATATATATATATATATATATATATATATATATATATATATATATATATATATATATATATATATATATATATATATATATATATATATATATATATATATATATATATATATATATATATATATATATATATATATATATATATATATATATATATATATATATATATATATATATATATATATATATATATATATATATATATATATATATATATATATATATATATATATATATATATATATATATATATATATATATTATTTTATATATATTAAAATAATTAATTTTTATTTGTTTAAAATTACTTTGATTTTATAATAGATTATTGCAAACTGATTCAATTTCCTTCAAATCTCGCTTTCCTACTTTCTCATAACAAATTTTTGATCCACTGTTAAAAAGATTTTCTATCTGTCGTAAAGTGTTTTGATAACCAAAATCCTTTGATTGATTAGTTGCGAATTGAGATTATTCCTTAGGAGTTTTGTTTGTGAGAGAATTGAAGAGAAACTCATTAGTCCGTCATTATCTGAGATCCCAAGGGATTTAATAATGGAATCAAGGAGGCTGGCGCAAATTCTATTTGGGGTGTAGGAGGAGGTGGAATTGCTTCAGTTAGTTGGAATAATCTTGTGGCGAAACAGATTATTTGCCTCTGATTGAATCAATATTCTTTTTTCCGAAAATAAAACATTTATCTCGGAGATAAATAATATTTGTTTAGTCGCTTGATGTGCTTTTTTAGGGACTTACGATACACGAAAAGGAAGGGTTCTTGTAATATATCTACATATTTATATTTTTTTTATAAATTCATTTTTAAGCTCAGAAACATGTGCGAAGGGATTGGCCATTGATTTTGAGAATACAGTGGTTTACCATTCATTTTTTGTTGAATAGATTATAAATATCAGAAGAAAAAATATAATAAAAAGCACTTCCATTAAAAAATAAGAGGGGGGTTCAAAAATATGCAAAATAGTTCAAAAGTTATAAAACAATTTCTGTAAGTTTTACTTAAAATCAATCTACCGACTGACCCCGTTTTTTCTTTAAAGCAGGCGGGAAAAAGATAAACTGAGTGAAATATAAAATTTTATAAATATTAAGTTAAGTTTTTATCGTTTAGAAAAACATGTTGTACATTGCGGGGATATCCTCTGTAGGAGAACTAATGGCAAACAAGTTCTAATAATTATTTAATAAACTATTAATAATTTTTTCAATGAATGATCAAATGTATTTTTTGATAAAGGAGTTGATAATTTGAAAATAATTTAATATTAATATAAAAAACGTAAACAATTATGTTTTACAAATGTTTGAAATGCATAAAAATTACGCGTAAAATTAAAAATGAATTCAGAATAATAATTCCAGAATACACATCGCTACTAAAATATAAAATAATGCAGAAAAGATTATTCATAATACTATATATCTTCGTCTCTACGTACATGTACTGACTGTATGGGATTAATTATATTCCAATAAAAGATTTTATTATCTAATAAATAAAAGAAGAAGAGAATATTAAAATATAGTAAAACGAAATCGTTTATGTAAAAATAAGTGATTGAAATTCGTTTTTATTTAAATTAAAGAATGAAATAATTTGGAATTTTTTAGAAGATATTTTCAATAGCAGTCTAAAACAGCAATAATAAAACTGTACTTAAAGCGGAGTGCGGAATGGCTCACGAGTGAGCAGCTCATTTCAGCTCGTGCTCGATCATGAGCGAGTCAGGCAATTTGAAATATCTCGTATCTCGCGAGCACGAGCCAAGCAAAATTTTTTTCCAGCTTACGCTCATGAGCTGTGGCCCCAAGAAAAACTTCAGCCTGCTCGCTGAAAGTACAGATCATAAGCGCTCGTGAGCTGACTGAATAAATATGTATTTATTGATAAGCATTCAAATGCAAAATAGCAATTCGATAAAGGTGCGGAAGGGAACGTTTTTCACAAATATCGCGATATTTGCTGTCGAATAGCGCAAAGTACTTTTTAAGAAAATACTCCTTCCGCCCTTTTTTTGTGTCCACGCTCACATAATACCATGTTCCAAATCTGTTTCATTACATTTGATGTCTATTGGCGCAATAAAAAATTTGGGTAAAAAAATCTTGTGAACAGTTATGTTATCACCACCCATTTCCCAGCAGCCCACCTCTATGGAACCGCTATTTTGCATTTGAACGCTTATCAATATATACATATTTATCGAGTCAGCTCGTGAGCTCTATTTTCAGCTCGCACTTTGGGCTGGACTATGTTGCTCAGCTCACGAACGCGAGCTGGCTGAAGTCTTTTTTCGGCTCACAGCTCATGAGCGGAAGCTGTCTGATTTGCTCACAGCTCATGAGTGTGACCTGAAAAAAATTTTGCTTGGCTCGCGCTCGTGTGTTGTAAGCCGATGAAAAATTTCAGTCAGTTCGCGCTCGTGAGCTGAGCAGCTCATGAGGGACCAATTCCACACTGCTTTAAGTACTGTTTTTAAAGGTTGGCGCCGCTGGAATAAAAGTAAACAGCCCTAAATGGCAGATATCGATGGGTTTAGGATGAAAAAAGTATCTGTCATAATTCTGTTTGTGTTCAGAGTATTGAGAATCGAAAAGTGATGCCAAATTTTTGTGAACGTTAAAACAAACAATTTCTGTATATTCTGTAAATTTTAGTGATTTCCAATCACTAAACGATCTAGTGGGAAAAATGACTATAGGATCAATGACCTTGTTTAGTACTGAAAAGGTGCGATGCACATTTGAAGCTCGGATCGACGAGAAAATACTACGAATTGTAGTGGTCTCGATCACATCATAGGATGTGATCCTATGATAAATGATTTCTTCATGAAGCTGTTAATAAATGATTAAATGAATCGTTAATATATATTAAGATTATTCGAATTTGCTAAACCCGAAACATATAATACTCTATTTATGAACACAATTTAAAACTTTGTTACTTTTTTCAGTCGTCAATTTTCATTTGTATGGCTTGGTTTACCATATACTATTGTGAATACTATTGCGGACTAATCGTGTAATAACAAGACGAAATGGATTTATTTGCTTTCAGCTGGTTCATCTACGCGCTGTTGTTTGTTACCAACAATAAGTTTGATGCATGACAGACCAAGCCAAAAGCAACATTATAAACTTTCCCTGATACAAATTAAGTATCTCAGATCAGTTTTTGAGAATATTACATTGGTCAAATTTCTATTGTTTCGGATATTTTCGCTTACTTCTCAAAAATGGCGGTAATGCTTGCGTTATTCTATATTAGATCAATATCTTATTTTAAGGTGCGACTTATGTTACGGCAAGGATGATAGTTTCGATACCGCATTTTATACGTATTTTATTTGGCAGTAGACTTTACAAATGAAAAAATTCGATATTCTCAATCCGTAGTCTTTTCTTTTATCACATTGGTTTCTCAACGATTTAAATAAGAGAGGAATAAAGAGAAAGCCAAAATAGATATTACATTCCATAAGAATTTTGAGTAGAATCGGGTCAATATAGCTCGAGTTAATATCCTAAAAGCTCTTGAGAAATCATCTCCCTTATCAACAGTTAAGGAGATACAAATTGGAAAAGTTAACAAAGAATACATGGAAACGTTTTATTTCTCACATTTGTCTCCTTATTTTGCAGAGCCAATAATTTCGAGCTCTTTATTTGCACGTGGACATCACTGGATTTCGCCGGGCAAGTTTTCGAAAAATTTTGTAGATTATCTGCGAAAGATTGTGCGAAAGCTTTCATGCCAAATGTTTGGAAGAGAGAACTTTTTATTTCTCCGTCAAATTTATTATAGCTAAAAAAGCTGTGATTAAAGTTTATAACAAACGCTGAATGAGATAATTCATGAATTTTTGAAGCAAAAACTGTATCAACATTTAATTTCGAAGTTTAGTTTTTCATCAGCTTCTAACGAGTGCGAACGGAAGTTCGGGAATTTAGCGAATAAATTTTTGATTGTTGTAAAATTGCTCTTTTATTTATTATTGCTGTTTAGTGTGTCAAGCGGTTGTTGGATCAACAATAACGAACTTTTTTTTAATTTTTTAATGACCAACAAAGAGAGGTAGGGGCCAATCCGTTGCGTAAATAAAATGAAGATAATCTGCTATTAAAAATAATCATCCAAACTTTTAATCTAATAAATATGAAAACAAAATCAGAAATAAATATCATAAGACGCAACAACAAAATCTCCAAGGTAGCGTTTGTGAGATTATTCGGGAAAATCGAAATGGGCCAAACAAGAAAAATAGTCGTTTAACAGCTGACCGAGTAACTAACTGCTGCTGCCCTAAATAAATTAGATTGATACATACACGAATACATGCATACGTATATACATGTATCTAGATAGATCTTTATCTATCAATGGCAGTAGTAGGACTGAATAGGTAGAAGGCAACGTAAACAAATGCACTTTGCAAGAAAAAGTTAAAAAAACAAAACAAATTGGAAATTAAGAAAAAGTTGAAGAAGTGAAACGAAAAGTCTTGGAAATTCAAAATAAAATTTTCAATCAAACAATTAAAGAAAACAAATTTAAAAGAAATTATTGGTTTTATTTACATAAAAAAATCTCGAATGGAAAATTAAGCTTTTATAATGTTTTTGCTATTTTTTAAATGAGTTTAATCGATGGCTTTAATGATGGCTTTAATGATGTTGATTTTCAAAATTAATATTTTTTCTTGTGAAAAATTCATTCGGGTGACAAGACTGTCGTCTCGTTGATTTAAACCTTTACCATAAACAGCATATTAACGAAAACATTATTGATTGCCGAAATCAGTTTGTTCTTGAAATAATCTTGAGGATAGCCTGGCGCGAATTTCGATTTTTAATAAGCATTTTAAAAAAAAAATAATTGATAAATTAATAAATTAACAAAATTTGTCATTCTTAAAAATTCAAAATTCTACAACAAATTTTCAGAAAAATTCTTTATAATATTTTCTATAATTTGCAATATATAATACAATATTTTTGTTAGTTATTTAAATAGAAATTGTTTTGTTTGTTTTCCTTTAATGAGTTTCGTGAAAATCAAATTTTTCTGGCACGCGAAAAATAGAAAACAATTCGATTAAGATTTCTTTTTTGGCAAATAATATTACAGACAAAAGACGAGAACGATAAAAAAAATAAAATTATTTGAATTTGAAGAATAACAAATAAAAGCACGTTTCTTTCTTGTTTGGCTTGCTGTCGAAACAGGCTGTATTTCCTTCCGTTTCTGTGAGTGAGTTTATTCATGTTTTTTTAATTCTTTAACGTAAATATATGTATGTACGTATACACATACATATGTGTGTATATATGTATGCATAAGATACAAACTTAAATCTCGTTTCATGCGTTTGAGGTTGTGGTTTCTAAAAAAATTGTTTCAGAATTGAATAAAAAATATCCACTATGCGCTTAAATGAAATTAGAGTCAAATTGAATAAAAATCAGACTTAATTTTCGTCACCTTTAGTTTTGGCAATTTACCCCACTTCTGTTTTTAAACAAAACATTAGCTTTATTAAAACCAAGCACGCCTAAAGGGTCTTATAATTATAAATATAATTATTTATGCGGAAGGGCCGCCAAAACAATTATAATCATTAAATTAATTAATAGCAAAGGGGGCGGTAGTCCAACAGCCAAATTAAATTGTTTTACTTAAAATATTTCATACTATAATATATTCTCATATACTGCATATTTTGTATTATGTAAAAAGACTTTAAAATGGTTGAATCAGGCTGAAGTGAATTTTGAAAGATTTGTCAGCCACAAATTTTCTGGGTATTTTTGGTTACTTTAGGTTCTCTTAATAGCATGTCTCGAAATGACTTAATATGCTTACTAAGTTTGTATTATTTAGTGAATTCAGATATTTGCAATTTATAACAGATTTTAATGTAAAAGAAATAATTGCTTCATATATTCGATAAAAATTGTTGCTGAATAATTTTAGTGATCGCTTAGGGTCATTTAGTTCATCCAAATTGACCGAGTTTTATGATTAAAAGGTTCCACAAAATTAAATTTTATTTATATTTAATTTTGTCTTCTTCATTTTATGCGCTAAATGTATTTTTCGAAAGAATATCGATATCTTTTTTGATTGACAAATCTAAGACATACATCGATAAACATGACAATACGTTGTCGTAGAACAAAAATCAAAATTTAAAATTCGACTCTATAGAAAATTATAACAAAAATTAATAATAAAAATTCTTACAAAATTTAAAAATTTTTACTTAAAAAAATTACAAATAAAAATTTAATAAAAATAATATCGAAAATTATTAAAAGCTTAATTTTTAATTCAACTTCTAACGGAAATATATAAAAATGTTGATAAAGTCAAAATCATTATTAAAACAAAAAATTATTTTTTTTACCTATCGGTTTTCATTTCGTTGGGTTGGTGCTTTTTAAACGTATTTTATCGATTCAACGCATTTACTTCGAAACGGTAAACATACTGCCAAACGTAATAAACTCGTACGGGCTGCTTACGTGGATTTCGTGTCCTGGATTTTCTTTTACAAAGTAAGCTATGATTTCGATTTGGGTTTATCCGAAACATATTTTATAACTTCATTATTTTATTTTCATGCCATTTTTCATCCCTTAGCTTTAAGGTTTTAAGGGCATTAGCATTTAAGGGTAGGATATTTTCAGTGAGTCTGATAATCTATTATAAAGGAATGCGTAGTAAACGCGTAAATAAATACTGTATACAACACACTCTCTATGAGGGGGTTTATTCTTTCCATTCTTCATAGAACTTAAGGTTTACGGATGACTTTTCGAAGACTAGCCGCTGTAGAAGATCTTGAAACATAGCGCCTGAGTTTTGCTTTCTCATTTTATAACTTTTCCTATTTGGTATTTCTAACCTTTGCATACAATATAATAAAAATTCGATTCATACGTGGTGGATTCATTCTAAAATGTTGAATTCATAGCATAGGTGGAATACCTTGTAATTTATTTTCCAAAGATTTTACGCGCTCACTTACATTCGATTTGACTAACTTTGTCTGCAGTTTTGTAAAGGAACCGTCGCGTAAAAAGAAATATGAGCAGTGATTGATAATGATTGAAGCTTGCTTACAATGAATGCTTGGGTGGTGATGGTCATGATGATGATGACGATGATATGTTTTAAAGTATAAAATAATTCTGTAATGCTAATTTATTAAGCTTCGGATACGAATTCATTTACTAATAATTTTAGTACTACTTTCATTTATACAAAAATTTGTAGCTTTTGTATATAAAATCAGCTTGACCTATTGACCCTAATCGTGTCTAGGTAAACATATATTTCTTATATAAATCGCAGAATTGCTATGAGTCATGTCAAAATTTATCCAAGAGAGAAATAGAAATATCTTGATTTAAAATGTTGTTTTTCATATCGTGCATTTTATTTTGCTCTCAAACAGCCTTTGGTGGTAAATTGCTTTAGTTCTTCTTGAACTTTAACATTTTTTGTTACTAACCATTTTATACTTTCTGGTATATTTGATATAGCGATTCTCTTCTTCTCAACGAGAATTGCTGCTGTATTTTTAGTTTGAAGAAATGGAGAAGGGAAAATATAGAGAAAGAGAGACATAGAGTGAAAGAGAGGGATGGATCGGGGAAGAGATAGAGAAAGGCAGAGAGAGATATAGTAGCAGAACATTAGAGCAAAAAATACTGTAGGGAAATGCTGTCATTGCTCCGGAAATCTACTGTTTTCTTTTTCTTATTCTTAATTTCTTGGTTTTCTTTTTCTTATTCTTGCGCGTTTTATTCGATTAAGTCATTTGTATTTAAAACTTTTTTTAGTTCTATAATTTACTGTGATTGCAGGCTAGTTCAGCTATTGTTTTGCATATTCACCACACCTTATTTTTCCTTTAGAAAATTTAAATCAAATTGTTTGAAATTTAGTTTGAAAAATTCTATACCCTCGCTAATTTTTTAAGTGTTTTAGTAAGTTTCTTAATGCAATCTTAGTGACATAAACCTATTTCACAAACTCAGGTAAACGAATGTGTTTTTCAATGACGTTTTCTATGACTTTTACACCTTTACCAATTCGCCGCCAATTATTCTCGTATAAAGTCAGCCAGAAGGCAATTATGGTGATATTGGATAAGAATAAAATTTAATTTTTATTTTTAGATTGCAGTCGTTTCTATTTTCATTTAGTTCAAAACGGTTCTTCACCTTCGACCTTTACTGTAATTAAAATGTAAATGCGGTTGTTTTTAAAATTATCGGATTGTTTTTGGAAGCGATAAAAATTTATAGTCTATGAAAATTGTTTTCCTAATTATTTATTATTTTTATAATTTATTATTTGTTCCGGTTTTTGTCATTTATTATTTCTGCGTAACGTCTGGGTCTGAAAAATCTTTTTAATCAGAAACATATTTTTTTGTTAAGTCGCAAAATTTTCATCCTCTTGTTTTCTCACGATAATCACAAAAATTTTAATCAAAAAAATCCATTATGCCTATGATACTGATAGTAATGATGATACACAATCCTACAAAAATTATCATTTTGTCAGAGGAAAATAAATTAATTTTTATGATTCGTTTTCACAATTATTTCTGTTTACGTTGAAACGACGTACATTTGTGACTTGTGCACGTGAGGATATTTTGTAATTTTGAACTTATGAAATGAAACTATGGAACACGTTTCAAACTTGTTTTACTTCTAGAATTTATCTAATAATCACACTTTGCCCTTCGTAGCGTGTAATCAGTAACCGGTAATCATCTGTAATTATTATCGTTTAGTTGTTCTCGTTGCTGTTGTTGTTGTCACTCCACAGTTGTTGTTGCTGTTGACGTTGTTGTATAGAATATAATTTAATGTGTTCTTAGTATCTCAACCTGTACGTTTCTTAACCGCTTTTTCTATAGCCTGTTAAGCCTTTTCTTACAAAGTTCAAGTTGAATCGTAAATGGTTTCTCAACTCGTACCAAATATGTTTTAGCAAATATTTTTTAAAAATGAGTTCTTATTAATAAACGGTTAGAAACGGTTATTCAACATTTCACAATTTCTCAGCCTTAACTTCATTAACAATCATTAATGCGGTTACGTCAAGTTTTTCATATTTCTAGATTTTTGCAAGCTTTTGTGAAAAACTACAAATTTAAACTAGATTACGCGGCGCGTTCAATGTATTATCGGTATCGTCATGATAAATGACGTTTAAGCAGTAAACATTATTTCCATATTACCATAGAAGACCCGTACAACCTCAATACATTTGTAGCACGTAGGAATTAAATTTCAATAATTTCCTCTACATCCGATAATAATTATTAAATGTAGTATGTAATTATGCGAAGATACTTAGATCTATGATGACCGATTAACTTTGTGAATGGGAGAATTTTCATGAAGAAGCAATACACCGGCTCACCGCCAGTATTAATTATAAATCTTGATGGTAATGAAAGAATTAGTCACATTGCTTTCTATATTATTAAATCACCTCAGCTCCCGAAATATATTGAACGCCCCTCAGTGTTCACCAAGAAAACAATTATTTAAAAAATCGTTATATTATAAAAATGATATACATATATTATATACATAAATTATTATTACATATAAAAATTTATTATGTATGAAAAATGCTATTATTAATAGTTAGTTTTATTCAAACAGTTCTTAAAACGAGTATCTTGTGTTTGAGAGCCTTTTAACGAAACACTAGAATTTTTATTTAAACAAGCTGCGCAGATTTCGATTTGTCGTAACATAGATTTTTAATACCACACTGCTATATTTCTCTAGTCAAATTAATGACCCGCACGATTCATACCCTTTAGTTGGACCTTAGTTTCCATCAAGTGACGTTAATAACACTAGGTGGAGGTGTTCACGTTTCATCCTAGAGGAGCGTAAAGAAATAACGTTAAATAGTCAAACTCTTTCTTTCTAAGATTATTGTATACTGTTATTCATAATATCATAGGCGTGTCAAGGCAATTGAAGGATTTATCAATAGAAAATGGAAGAAAAAATCGGAAATGTTAAAGGAATTAAACGTCAAGAAAGAAAACTGGCACAAAGAATATTCATTAAGGAGAGCGACTGTTATATACTTAAGATTACGTCATTTTCATATCTGAAGCCATGACGTAATTTAACGTAATAATAAATGTCAGTATGCGTCTGTGTTTTCCCATGAGGGTTAATGTTGAAGCAGTTTTTTGCGGAGATTATACAACTCAATAAACACCATTTAATATATTTAGTATATTTATTTTTGCCCATTTCAGCTTTGTTATTGCATATCTAAAGAATATTAAACAAATATACAAATTTCAAAATTCAGATATGTTTCAACGGTTATCGAAAGAAGAAATTTTACCGAGTTTTTGGCGCATGGTATGACGTAATTTAGTACAAGAAATACTATTTACTCGTTATTTACTTTCACCATGGAAAGAAACATATTGCGGATTTAGTTACGGATAAGAATATTCTAAGCAGAGTAACAGAAAGAGATGGCAGGCGGGAAAGAGAAAGAAATCATATGAATTAGAGTCATACGCTAAAGGAAGGCAAAAGCAAAAATAATAATGACCTCATGCAACTGGATTATGAATTCTTTTCTGCTTTTAAGTTTTATCAATTTAAAGTTTAGATTTTCTTGTATTTTCATCCAGATGCTTGAACTTTTTATGGCGTAGTATTAGAAATACGTTATTGCTTCAAAAATAAAATTAAATTTTATTAAATATTCTTCTATTAATTTCTGCTTTAAGACTATCGAATTGTCTTAAAAATACGAGTAAACGGCTACGATGACGCTATATTATCACCATGTTCATTATTATTACCATCATCATCACCATCTCAGATGTAGTCATAACAAATAGTAGTCTTAATCATTTTCGCCTGGAGCAATTCGAGCGGAGATTTTTTGTTTGTTTGAATGTTAAATCGATGTTTTTGTTTTGGGCCGATTTGGTTTTTGTGATTTATTTATTTATTTAGTTAATTTTTTTTTGATATTTTGTGTTTCCGTTTTAGTGGTTTTTTCTTGGAGAAATTAATAATAATCGTATATTCACGATGAAAGAGAAGGAATATGATAAATTATAATAAAATCTGCCAACTCGTTTTCGATAATTAAGCTTGACCGATTGGATGTGAATTTTATGAAATTATTAGCCTTAGTAGTGAAATATAAAACTAAATTAATTGGAAAGTATGAAAAAGAAATTGAATTCGTCTAAGACTTTTTAGGACTACCAAGTTTTTTAAGGTTAACATTTTGTCACCAATTTTTCTAAACTGACGATTACATAATAAAAATGTGTATATGTATAATAAAAATTATGTCACTCAAACGTATATTTTTAAATTGTCAAATACAGTAATTTATTTAATAGTATTTAATAGATTTTTGAATATATTCTAACATATATTTTCTACTTCTTTGTCAAACTTCTCTGATGAATAGCATACTCATTATTATTGTCATTACCATTATCAGCACGCTCATCGTAATTATATACAACAACATGATCATCAACACCATCCTAATCATAACCTTTTCAGTTATATATTCGCTTATTTCATTTTTATAAAAAAATTCAAATAAGAATCATATTTTCATCTTTATTTAATCTTTGTTCGAGATCTTAACTATTAATTTAATCTATAATTAGTTTTGTGAGCTTGAAATCGAGAAGGCGATTTTCTGAAGTGATTACGAATGATTGAATGCATTCAAGTTGAAAGAAATTTCAAGAAAAAGAGAGAAAATCGTTATGCAGCGATTGTAGATTTTTCTTTTTTAAATATAAAGTCTTTAACTTAATATTAAATTATAATCCAAAGAGTAAATTATAAACATATAAATTGTTATTGCTAAATATAAAAACAATCACCTTAATTTCAATTTTCAAATAGTTTTCACTTACTCAAAACTTAGAATAGAAAACGTTCAAATAAAATATGTTAAGTTCAAATTATCCAGTTAAGAAAAACCAGTTAGTAATTCATAATCAATCGAAGGATTTACTTTTTATCAGAAAATAATAAGAAGTTAATTGAAATATTTTTAAATCGATCTATGAACTCGTTGATACTCGTTGATTCTCGTCGTTACGACTTAAACCGTAACGTAATTCAACCGAATATAATCAATTGTAATCGTTAAACCATTAAATCGATTAGTGTTTTTTGCTTATATAAAAAATCTTAAATAGAAAAATTCATTCAACGTGATTTTATATAACGTACGAATCTACAATGTTAAATAAATTTTATAACAAAAACAAGAATTTCAAGTTCAGGGAAGTGAAAAAAGCTATTTAATTTATTTATTGTATACGATATATTATATTGTGTATATACTTCTATAACATTAGACCGTATAAATACATTATTTACTTTTACTGAATAATAATTAAGCGTAAAAAGGCCAAACGCAAAAGTCATCACATCTCGATGCATGCACTCATATCTTGTGATTTTGTTGTTGTTTTAATCGTCGATGCGTGACTAGTGAGAATGGAAAAAAATATTTATTATTTCATCTAAATAATAAATATCTATCTACGAGTTTACTAAAGCTATCGTGTAAATAGTCATACATCGGTGAAAGCATAATGCCTGTAGGTTCTTTAGGTTAAATCACGCTAAGACTGTGTTAGGTCGTACACGCCATCGAAAAACGAGGTGGCCATTGGCAAATATTTATTAATTAATAAAGGTTTATATTAATTATAAATATTTACAATGCATTTTGTTGAAATATCTCTTAATTTATTTTGGAATTTCGTTTGATTATCAAGCATTTTCAGGCGTTCGGTGTTAATGATATACATTTTTCTCTTCGATAACGATTTATTCCGACAGTTTATTCCGATTTGGAGATGCTAGGAAAGATATTATATATTATATATATAACTACGAAACTAATATTCACAAATAAACCTTACGTAAAATACCGATTATATATGAATGTCTTAGACATTTAAAGATTTCACGCTTTACTCTTTAGGTTTTAGTTGTTTTAATTATTTAGTTATTATATAAAACAATCTAAGCTTCTCCTCTTATAGATTTCTCAATGCTACGATAACAACCCATAAAGTGTTATTGATACTACGGTGAATATAAACACCGGTTATTGGCGATTTCAAATGCCTTTTTTAAAGTCAACCCGAAACCCGTTAGAAACACGATTTGTACTAAAAAAATTTCAATACAATTTAATCATAAAAATCTCAAAATGGCCAATCGTGGCAATTATCATTTCCGGTGATTGGAAAATGTCGCAAAAAAGCAAAAAAAAAAAAAAAAAAAAACAACACGTCGCGGTCATGCAAGCTTTAGAAATAATTAAGTGAATAAATCATCATTTCTTCGTATCGACAATCGATATAATCAGCTATTATTGTAATTAGCATACAGAGTACAATTTAAGCCAATTCACAAAATTAATTTTAATTTATTTAATTAATTATAATATCTACAAAATTAATTATAATTTTATAATTTAAGTATAATAATTATTAAAGCAATTAAATTCGCTTTCCTCCCCTTCAAATGAAAGAAAGATTATTTTATAAAGTAATTTTTTTATTACATTTAATGAAAGTAATTAAATATATACTGTTTTATTACCGCAAGACCGAGACCGTTACATTCAGCGAAAAAGGGATATAATTTTATAGAAAACCATTTTATGGGTCAGGCAGTTCATGAGAGAGAATTATTGTGTAAAGACCAGCCAAATAGTTGTCGGTGGTTATGGGTAATCGTGAATTTATTCGCTCAGCAATTTTATTGTAGCCTATTTTACATTAAACATAAATGATATTATTGAGCTTTTTTTAAATGTTTCACCGGAAACATGTAGGCATTATAATAACACATCTCTTATGCTGGTTTCCCGTTTTCGTTACCGTTTTATTCTTTTACCACGCTGTGATGAATAATTGTGATGATCATGTCAATGCTTATCATATAAAGGATTATATGAAAAAATTTATTTGCATTTTTTATGCCAAAATTGAGGTCAAATCTTGACTTTTGTTGAACAATATTTTTGAGAAAAAAGAAAATCTTTTTTATGTTTAATATAGCATAAAAAATCATAAAATATTTCATTAAATTCATTAAATTATTCATAATTATCTTTAGTTTAATGGAAGGTTGCTTTTTGAGATAAGAAAAATAATTGTATAATTAAACGATTTTGTTTAATTTAGTTTTATTTTGTGTGACAATTTCGTTTAATTTTATTATTTTATTTTATTTGATTTTATTGTTTATTTTACTTAATTTTAGTACTTATTTTATTTCGCTTTACATTTTGGTTTAATTTTATCATTTATTTAATTTAATTTTAATCTCTATTTTATTCAATTTTGTTGTTTATTTGATTTCATTGTGTTCTCCTTTTATTTTGCTTTGCGTTACTTTTAATATATTTTATTTCATTGTTTATTTTATATCATCTTAATATTTATATAATATAATTATTTATTTTATATGAAATTATTAATTATTCTGTATTTTAATTATTTTATTTTATTAATGATTTAATTTTATCTTATTACTAAGTATTTTATTTAAAATCTATTAAATAAAATTTCATTTATTTAATTTTTACTAATCTATTTTTTAAAGAATATATTAATTGAGGAGCAAAAAATTAAATTTAACTGTAATTCAGTTTTTTTATATGATAAAGCATTATCAGGTAATTTCATTGTCAAGATATTTTAAATTATATATTTAAGAAAAGAATGTTATAAAGCAAAATGACAGAGTCGTTCCATAACCATCACACTCTACACAATCTCCAATCCTTCCATAATCGGCACCTCATTGAACGGACACTTTCTAGAAGCTGAAGCAGAAAATGATGATGCAGAAATCAATCAAGCGCGATACCCGATTAAACGTGACACCCCAGATCAAACGCTTTGACGCGACTCCAAACGAATGAAGTTATTAAATTTATTTATTTATTTATTTATTCATTTATTATTATTCTTTTTGCTGTTATTTCTATGTGTTTGTTTGTACATGCATTTAAAAATAGAAACTGACACACTATTTACTGGAAGAGTAAGGTCTGAAATCACTTCGAATCAGAACTAATTAAAAATTGACTTTGTGTGTAGTGTAAATTAATATGTGTGTAAGATATTTGTGTACAGATGGGTGTGTAGATCGCAAACATTCTCACTTTCGTTAACAAACTGAAATTGAAGAATTTCATTTTGATGGAGTAGAAACTGAAGCACAAAAACTACCTACGAGTATCGTTGTCTTTTGTACCAAGAATTTCATGCGAAAATAAACACAAATGTTTATTTTAATGGCTCTGAATGAAATAAGCGGAGGTTAATTAAATTAGGCTTTAATTGGATGAATGAGAATGTTTTCTTAAAAATTCTTTAATAAAATTTTAATGAATTTTGACGGTTTAATAACGAAAGTGAAATTACGAGAAGTTAATTAAATGGATGAGTCTCAATCATTTGAAATTTATCGATTTTTAATTCGGAGTGACAAGTTAAACCGAAACAGCAAATAAATTCCACGATTAGTCAGAGAATTAATCATTGATCTTTCTAATTTTAAGGTAAAAAAATTGTTAAAGACGTTATACGTTTTGTGATAGGATTTGACAAAAGGAAACTAATCGATGGCGCTCCCCGAACAAACAGCTCGCATGTATTTCAAAACGTTTAATCTGCAATTTTTAAAGCTTTTTAATTTTATTCGTTCGATTTGCATCAAGTCATTAAAATGCAACAGACAAAATTTGCTACATGTTGCCTAGCAAATGATAAATATATTATAATAAATAAAATTAAAGCAAAAAAAAAAAATAATAAAATACGTCAAAATAACGAACGTGTGAATATGCGTATTTTGTTAAACATTCAAATGAAATCAAGAGAGAAAGCCATTAGGCAGATGTAGAGAAAGTAAACTGTTAAAAAATTCTAGTACGTATAGTTTTATAATAAATGTATTTATCTCTACCAACCGTGACAATTGATTTACATCCGTATCCGTATTAAATCTTTTGTTAATTTTAACTAACAGTTTATTACGATTTTTAAACCATTTTACTCCATTTTTTCTCTTTTCATTTGTTTTGAAAAATAATACTTTCGAAAAATTTCACCATCTAGATAATATTAAAATTATCTAATTTTCAGATGATTTAACGATTTTAGAAATGCGTTACTTCTGTAGTTTTATTGAGTTTGAAAATTTCCATTTTGGGGACTTTTATAAGATTTCATATATTATTGAAATTTCACATATGACAATTGACCTGCTGAAGAGCTGAATCAATATTAATTTTTAAAATTTCCCTCTAGGGGAAATTCGGTTGACAAATTTCGTTTTAAGGGAAGTTTTCTTAATTTGAAAGGCTAATTTTTTCATTTATTTATGGGAAAATATTATTTTAATACTATAAAAAATTTCCCTTTAAGGGAAATTTGAGTTATGAAAAGATCAAATGGTTTTATGAAATTTGCCTTATTTTTTGAATCGTAGTAAGCTTTTAAGATAATATCTTGCTTACCATCTTAATTTCTCAAATTTAATTCACAATTTGCTTATGTCAAACATTAATAATGTCGCTAATTAATTATGTTGATTGTAATGGGTATTATTGCTAGTGAGTAGGAGCAATAATTCCTTATTCCTGATTCCACTGATTCCTTTATCCACACTGATTCCTTTAGTGTGTGAGTACTTCGCTCTACAGTGTATAGTAATTACGCCACTAAACTTAACTTAGAGAATATTATTAAAAACGCCTGCAATTAATGTTTAAGACAGCATTTCAGTTTCACATAAATTTTTTTCTAATTCATATAATTTATTTATCCAACACAATGTCATAAAATTCTTGTGTAAGCCAGCGTGTATACTGCTGGCATAAATAGCGTGTGTGGGTGCTTCCGGTTCTTTGAAGGGCATGTGTAAATGGCCATCTGTTTGCTTTAAAAAACCCCATAACGTCATCTTCTTTGTAGTATCGCGGGTTTGGTTTAATAAAACATAAAAATATAACTTTAAAGAAAATTTAGAGTCGTCTAATCGTGTCTGATTGATTTAGTAGCAATGATAGCTATTAATTTGCCTGATGGCAATAGCTGTCTTTCTCTATAATTTACTCCCACTTTCTTTTATACGTATTTCTTTGTTTTTACCGGAAAAGGTGCGATGTGATACGTCAAAAAATTGGCACTAGCAAACAACAATAACAAAGAAAGAAAAATATGTTTTTGTTTTTATATTTCTTTCTGTCCAACAACAACGAAAACAATAAAACTATTATTTAAGTAGTTTTTTGTGAAATTATAGAAATATCGCCACCTTCTACTAGATAACTTCAAAAGGCAACTTTAAAGGTATCAAATAGTCACAGCAGTGATTTTTGGATTTAATAAGCAATAAATTTGCGATTCAAGCCCGAAATATATCTATATACGTCAGTGCTTTAGGTACGGACCCTAACGTCCTATACGGACAAAACGTTCTCTGTAAGTTTTCAAAATATCTTGTGCAGCCCTCTGTCTTTTGTTCCTCTTATAATAATTTTTCTAACTCCTCGATGGCTTTGTGTACTGTGGAGCAAATCACCATGAAGTGTACACAAAATTCGATATTGCCGTCAAGACGTCGTGAGAAAATTCCTCTGTCTTATCAGGCTCCTCTAGAAATTTGTATGAGGTAGAACTTCTAATAGAATTCAAAGGATTTTTAACTCTCGTATCATTTATTTTATTATTATGTTGAGTTTCGAATTAAAATATTTGCAATTGTTAAAAAACAAAAATGGGAAATATTACTGAATGTTGTTTTTCATAATTTTGTGACATTTAAATAATTTTTGCTTATATTTTGTTTCATTCTGTTCTACAGTGACACTTTGTTGTTTTTGTTTATGTTGTTCTTATAGCTCATGTTGCTTTTCTTATTGCTGCGGGTCATTGTTTTTGCAGCTATGACGCCGTTGCTGCCTATTGCCGTTGTTGTTGTTATTGCTATTATTGTCATTAATGTTGTTGTTATTATTATTATTGTTGTTCGGTTGTTGAATGCAGTTTTGTTCGTATAATTAGTCTAAAATTGTGAAAGAAAGGTCGTTAGTCTCAGACTCTGCCACTTGTTGTTTCTATCTCTATCATTTCAATGGATGTTCGGTCACACAAGTTTGTTGTTTTATTCACACAAATTTAACGATAATAATTATAAAGCGAAAATTTGTTTCTCTTTCACAATTTCGCTTTACTTTCTTCAGCGCTTTGGACTAAAGTAATGAAGATATCTATGAAAAATAATTTCTCATCATCAAAGTATTGTTTTGTCTTCAAGAAAAAGCTCTAAATCGATATTCCCCAAATTTAATTTATTAAAATTAAAAGAAAAAAGCGTAACGACTATGAGAGATAATTTATTTAGAAGCTGTAAAAC
Organism: Physocephala rufipes; assembly: GCA_963966595.1. NCBI lineage: Eukaryota > Metazoa > Arthropoda > Insecta > Diptera > Conopidae > Physocephala > Physocephala rufipes. The sequence goes on from OZ016505.1 coordinate 22,665,999, forward strand.
GAAACTGACAAATACGAGAATGAATTACATCATGTTTTTTAACACTTGAAAAAAGAAAATAATTAAAACAAGCGGACGAGAAAACTGAATAAGAGAATGAACAACGAAGAAATTAAATTAAAAAAAATAAATTAAAAAGCATGTAGACAGAAAAAGGAAAAATTAATAAAAAAGAAGAAAAAACAGAACACAAAGCAGTATTTCAATATCGATGACGTCAAAATAAGAAACAGAATTACAAAACATTCAGAGGAACAACTCACAGAAGCGCACACAGCCGTTAAAAAAATGGAGAATATGCACGAAATATTCCAAAAATATTCAACTAAAAATGCCTTAATCTCAGCCAAGGATTTAGATGTTTTGTGTTCTTTTCCATTATTTTTAAAATAATATTCTTGAGGTGTAAAGAAATCTGTATGTCTTTAACCCATTCATTCATTCTACCTCAGCGGCATAAAAGTTCGAATTACGATTATCAGATTAAATAAATTAAAATAAAAATTCCTTGAAGTTTCTCAGGTTCAGTTGCTGGACCTCATTTCGGGCCATTGAGCGCTAAAGGGTTAACGCTGCATAAAAATCAAAATAAAACAGAAACAAACACAAAATAGAAAATTTTCGGTTTCGTTTAAAAATGTTTGCCATTTCTCTGAAAATTTATTTCAGTTTGATTTTAGATTTTCAAATGTTGAAACTTCGAAAAGATTCGACCGTTGTCGGACGAATCACTTTTTTTAATATTTTTTCTAAAGAATTTTTAATTTAAATTTTCTTTCTCTTCAAAATTCTTAGTAATTTCAAAGATTTGTCGGTAAGAAGTGAAACCTTTTACAGAAATTTCAATAAAATTAGTATAAAATTATTTTCCCAAGTGAGTTTCGTGCCGTCATTAAATTAAGAAATTGATAAAATTCTAGTCACTAAAGGCCTTTTTTTCGTCTAAAAATATCCGCAAGTGGGAAAATCATCTACATCTAACGTAAAATCTTCGTGTATAATAGAGACTATTTATGTTTTATTTTTTTCGTTAGCTACGATAATTTTTGGTCAATTATTAAGAACTAAAAAAAGGAAAAGAAGAGAATATCGTGAGGAGTGAAAGTATGGAAATAATAAAACAAATAAATTGCTTCTGAATTATAAAAAAATTCACAACAATAAATAATAACCATAGAATGAAAATGAACGTATGAGAATAATAAATAAAAAAAAAATTCACAAAGAAAAATCAGAAACAAATCAAAATTCCGAAGCAGAAAATAGTCATTTGGAGGAATATCCATTTTCATTAAATTTTTAATAAACTAATAACAAAAATTTAATAAAAGATCAAATTAAAACCGAAACAAAATTAATGAAAATTAGAATCGAAAGCAAAAATTATAAAATCCGTTAAATGAAAATTGTTTGAAATATTTATGAATTTATAAATAATAAAGATTTCAGGAAAAATAACTGAAAGGATTTAGAGGCTGTAAAGATGTGATTAAGAGGAAGAAAAATATAAACAAAATATTGAAAATTTTTTTCAATAAAACAGAAAACTGAGTTTTATAAATAAACATGAGAATTTATGGAAAAGTATTAAAAATTTCAAAACGAAACAAGTATTTCAAAATTAAAGCTCCAAAAACATTTCTAAAAAATATGTAAAATAACAGAGATTATGGTTTTTTTTTTTGAAAACTAAAAATAATTTTTAAAGCATAAAGGATACTAAAAAAACGGAGGAAATAGATAATTTTGTAAAACATAATATATTTTTAAATATTACAAAAAAAAGAATAATTTTGTCGGCGATCAGTTTGGTTTTGTGAATTGTTTACGTTTTAAACAAATTTTATAGCATTTCATTTTTTCATTTTTCGTGTTTGTTGATAATTCGAAAAATAAATTTTACAAGATTTTATTTTTTGTTTTTGCTTCTGTTGGGATAAAGTAACTCAAATGGTAACCTCGTTAGTTGGGTTAATGACAGAGAGAGAGAGAAAAACAAAGAGAAGGAGGGAAGGAAAAAGAGAGATAGAGAGGACTTGACAAGACTAATGGCGGAGGAATGAGAATAAGGAGATATTAATAATTTTCTAAGAAAATTTCATTCATCGGGTCTGAAATTTTCAATATTCCGAAATATTTTCAGAAGAGTAAACCCTTTAATCAAGCTGTTTGGAAAATCGTCTGAGAGTGAGAGCAAATTATAAATTCTTTTTAGGAGAGATTGATTAAAAGGCGAATTATCCCCAAACACACCTCAGTAAAAATATCCCCAAATATTTGCAGGAAACAAATCTCAAATTTGTGCTCAATTTTTCCTTTTTTTGTTACAAGAGGAAGAGAAAGGATGTCAATTACATATAATTTAATGATTTATATGTTTAATAAATTTTAGTAGTCGCGACAGAGACTCGCATATTTACAATTCCTTTTCTATTTTCTTATTTTACAGAAATGATGGAATATAATTTTGCTCTGGCTGAAATATTTTTATTATGGACTTAGCAGATCAAATCGATGATTATATCTGTTCATTCGAGGGTATCGGCGATCTATCTATGGACTCATTAGCCATGTTTATATTCATTTGGGCTGTCTTAGCCCTTTTCCTGGTGTGGCTGTGTAAATTTTTATATCACAAATACGTAACGAAAGATGGCGCCGGTTCGATTAGTGGCAGCAATAGTCGACAGAATAGCGTGGCACCCGGTGCTGCTGGAAAGAATGCTAACGAAAAATTACGTTTATCGGAACCGAGAGAGATATTGGCGAGTAAGAGCGAAATCAAGGTAAGAAATTAACGAATTCCTGGAAAAGGGTTTTCTAATAAAATCGAAATGAAATGCGTTTGATTGAAATGAACCACCCAAATTGTCATCAAATCCGCGTGAATTTAATTGATTCAAAATCGGTTTTTTTTTGACTTTTCTGAATTTTTTCTGAATTTAATAGGATCTTGCAGCAAAACCGGTTAGCGGTGGGCGTGGTCGTCCGGGAGGTGGTGCCGCTGGACCATCTTTAAGAAAGCGAGTAGTACGTCAAAGTTCGACGGGACCGGAAAGTCGTAAAAAGCGTTTTGTCCCACCACCATCGAATGTTGTGGGTCCAGAAACTGTAAGTATTGACGATCTTTAATAAATAATATCGCAAAAAATGTACCAAAGTAATTAAATTATGACATCAGAGTGCCATGAACTTACTTGTTTCTCCTTCAAAATTTATTTTTCAGACTTCTGTGACTTGGACTAGTCAAGTTTTTCGTTGGTTATATAGCGATTTAGTAATCGTCAATGAATTACTTTGCTCTTGGGTATTAGCCTTAAACGATACGTTGAAGAAATCAATGGAAGAGGTAAATAATTTAATTAAAATAATAAAAACGATAATCTAAAATAAAATGATTATCGCTTGCACTCTTGAAAAACGTAAACACATTCAGGCCACATCAAGGCTATATCGATAATAAGGTTGACTTTCGTGGTCTGTTTTGATTACTGTTAAGACTTCGGCTGATTATTGTTTGAACGAACTTTTCATTCCTTTCCAGGAGGGTGATCTTTTTTCGATCCATTGACTTCAGCAATGTTGATGAAAATCAATTTGCTCTCATTATTTTCATATATGAATTATTAATTAATTTAGTTATAAATGATTAACAAATGATGAATTATATATCATTATCATAAAGACTTCCAATTTTTTAAATACGTTTTTAATCAACGATTAAGTTCTTTTTTAACAATAAACTGAAAAATTGAATATTTTGTATTTATAAATAGCCTTTATTTTAAATCGCTTTCCAGCGAAGTAATATCGATATGCCTAAAATTTCAAACTATCAAATTTTAATGAATTAATGGATATTTCATTAATTTTAAACTCATTTCGATATCATAAAAAAATCATCACCTTTATTTGGCAGAAACAAGTTTATTAATACAAAAACCAAAAAAGAGAAAAAATTATTTTTAAAAAATTTCATGGTCAAAACCAGCAAGCATTACGTCAACCTTTTAACACACTATTATCAACATCATCATCGCTACCATCTTCATAATCACATGTTTTTTTATAATTATTGTCTACACTCTCCCTTTCTCGTTTTTTAATCGGATTAATGTATTTACTCTGAATAAATAAATAAAACAATAACAACAACATTAACAATGAACATCATTGATCTTGGCCCTGTGGCGTTTAGGTGGAGGTCATACGTAATTTCATTAAATTATTCCAAATAGAGAATTAAAGAATTTTATTAATTCAGCCAAAATGATTGACTTCAGTGATTTTATAGAGTAAATGATCGAGACAGACCGTAAAGAGTTTTAGAGCTTTGATGATCAAATACCCGACTGCCCGATGATTCACTGACTATTTGAAAGCAGTAAACTAATGATGATTGGATTAATGATCTTTGGTAGATGATTACTAAGCACTCGTTAAAAATTTTGCAGTGAACTAATGAAACATATATCAATATCTACGTTTTAAAATATCGTAAGAAAGTATGAGCGTCTTGAATCAATCACCAGGGGCGCCATTTGGAACAATCGTTGGTCTAAAGTTCTTATTGAAATTAATTATCTTCTCGATCCATAGATTAATCGAGTAGTCAGAATTGATTCAGTTAGCGATCTCTTGAGTGATTGAGTCATAGACAAAGATCGCTGATCAAAATTCTTAATAAGTTTTTTGATCAATTTCGCAATAGTTTTAATAAACTTTACACTTTATACTTCTCGGTCTATTTAATGATGTTTTTAGAAGGTTTCTCGATCGTTTTGTTGATTATTCTTCTTATCACTGCATTGATCGATGCTTCGTTCAGTTTAGTAATAATTGTCTCCATCAATTCTTAATCCATTGATCATTTTCCTGACTGTGGCAGTAATCGATTGATTGATAATTTGCCTGATCATTTCATTAATCGATGCATCAATCACTTTCATAATAATTCATCAATCAGTTCTCAATTCAACTTCCTGATTGTGGAATTAATCGATAGATTGATCATTTACCAGATCATTTCATTTATTGATGTGATCGAAACATTATAATAAGTTTTATAATAATTTTCTTAATCAATTCACTGATTAATTGTCTTAGGACTACATCGATAGATGTTCCAATTAACAATTTGAGTAATGAATTTATTCATTTATTTGATTAATGGACTAATAGTAAATGATCAATGATCAACGAATTATCGAAAGGAAACACCTAATTTTTGGCAAATTAATTTGCAAGTTTTTGTGATTAGTGAACACCGTTTAATCGCAATCTGCTCGGTGATCGCTTTGGGTGATGTCATCAATATTTGAGTATTTAAATTCATTTACAAATAAATTTAAAGAATTTAGTTTAACTATAATTGAAATAAAGTAATATATTTAATTCGGATTTTAATTCGCAGCATGGCGTTGCCGTGGAAATAGTGCGTGTCCTACCCGACAGTCCACCACCCGGTTTGAATAATATCTTCTGTAATTGCGACGAAAATAATCCCTCAGATATGGTACAAATACATTTCGTACTTAAACGATTTATTTATCAATTTATAAATAATACCCGCTCTCTATTTTGGGGCGACACCACAGCTCATTACGTTTGATTGCGATGCCATGCCGGTGTTGCAAGTGAAGACTTGCCGTCAGAAATCGGGCAAATTGGATACATCGCATTATAAAGTGACGGTCTCACGTTTTCGCGCACGAATAGCAACTGCTATGAATTATAATACATTAAAGGGTGCAATGCGTGTCGATGGTTATCCGGATGTAAGTAAATATAATCAAGAAAAACAACAAAACGAAAACAAATTTAAATTTTTTAAATTAATTTAATCTTTTTTTTAAATTTAATTTGAACTTTAGATACGCATAGCCATGAATAGCGTTGGCGCGATTAAACCTTTGGATCAAGATGAGCAACAATTGCAGGAAGTGATTAGCGAGATTCTAACAAAGGCTTTACGTGAAACCATATACCCAGTTGATTTTTCGATCTACTCGACTTGTCCCCGTGCCGAAGTCGAGACATTAGAATTGAGTGTGAGTTCAATTATTTTTGAGGATACAAAACGTTCTTAAACATTATTCATGAATTAGTTAAAGGGTTGCAATGAATTTTAAGGAATAATTTAAAAGAAAAATATTAAAAAAAATAATTATTCCTAAAGTAGACCAAGGAGAAATTAATATAAGGAGAGGTTTTAAATTCAAATTGGATCAAAGGTGCTCAGGGTGTAAATTCAGAATTACCTCCCATGGTTTGAGTACCAGCTATATGACAGATGTTTCTATGATCACTTTTTATGGAGTAGTTTTTCAGATGCTTTTTATCTCAGTTTTTTTCTGAATTTTTTATTGGGAAAATAACGAAATAGTTTCCTTAAAAAACATTTTATTTCTTTATTTCTTTTTTCATAAGTTTTTGTTTTATAGTTTTGAAAATTCAGAGCATCAAAAATTTAAATCGAAATTATTTCTTATAAAAACCTTTTCTATTTTATCATTTCAGCGTGTTCAATATATTTATGTTTGAAACTGCTAGATTTCTTTGCCTGAAATATTTCAGCGATATTGCAAACTTTTGAACCTTGATCCTTGATAATTGATTATGAAATATATATAAAAACAATATTAAACACATGCAACATTTTTCTCATTAAGAAAACCTCCTAGAGCGTTATGTACAAAATAAAAGATCACAAAAAAGTCCTTTCAAATCGGTATTCTTTCTCCCCTGGGAATAAGTTGTAGAGCATAGATGGCGAAATCAATTTTTGAAATCATTGCCGTTGTTCACGCTTTTTGCTCTCCGAAATTTGCATTACCCCTTTCCTCTCGATTAGATTGTATAAAAGAATCAGAATTGCTTTCCCCAAAAATAGTTCACAAAAATTTTCATTCATGCCTTCATTCATTCCTTCATTAAACAGCACCATATGGATGGCTATAATACGGTTCTATCATCATCATCAGAGCCTATGATTTCCGGTCGACGCCTCTTGGTGAAAATTGTTAAAGGCGAGGGTCTGCAAAATGCTGTTGACCCCTATGTCGTGGTAGAAATGGATGAACCGGCACAGAAGAATCAAACTGGAGCCAGACAAGGCGATAATCCCTATTGGGATGAACATTTCTTATTGTAATTACCGTTACAGCTTTAGTTAATACCGGAACCGTTTCTAATCAATGACTATTTTCTATATCAATTTTTCTGCAGCGAATTGGCTCCACAATCGGCCGAAATTCTTTTCGAAGTTTATGATCGTCCTGCCAATCAAACAGATGAACCGAAATTCCTCGGTCTTGGTTTAGTCGGTATTGATGAATTAGCTGTTGGTCCAGCTTCAACACAAGTACTCACCCTTCAGCCGCGACCATACGAGACGGAACCCGTGAATGGTGCGATAACTGTCGATTTTGTTTTTATCGAAGGTGCTGAGATACCGGCTGGACCGAGACCATATAAATTGAAGGAAGCGCTAAGGATCAGTACACCAATGATAAACGAACATATAAAAAATGGCGCTGATTTGGCTGATGCTGCGGTTCGTGCTTTACAGGACGGTGCTTTAACGACGAATGGAAACCCGAGCAAGAGTACATTGATTATACATAGTGTGCAACGAGTAAGTGTTGGGTGTGTGGTTGTGGTATTGGATAGATTGGTTTTGGTATAGGCTAACTTCAAGTTTTAGTTGTTTTAATGATCAAATTTCTCAGGGAGAAAAATACTTTCATTTAGCTCTTTGATATACGTTTATTTAATTGAACAGGTAAAAATTTTTAAATATATATTTTTTGGTTTTTTCTCATTTCAAAATTCTCGTTTTAAAATTGGCACACATCAATAATTACAACAACATAAATACCATCCACCATCAGAATCAGAATACTTTGAATTCATTTAAGGTAAATTCTAATATTTTTTTATATTTTCTAACTTTCTTGAGCGCTGTTTTTTGGTTATGTTTAATTTAACGATTTTTTTTCTTAATGCATTGCATTTTGTACAATATTTTATTTTGATTAAACTGCGTTCACAAAATATCATTATTTTGAATAATTTAATTCGGGAAATCTACTTAATTTTGCTCTAAAAATTTTCTAAATAACAAAGCTTAATTTGTTTGAAATTTATTTTTTCTAACACAATGTTTTTCTGGCTGAATTAATAAAAAAAAACAACAAATAATAAAATAACAAAATGTGAAAAAATGCCTAAAAAACGTATGTCATCTCCTCAACAATTCATCTCTAAAACTACTGCGACAACTACGCGATAATCAATAATTAATTGCGGCGAAAAAGGTTGAATTAAATAAAAATGGTCAAATTGAGATGAAAGAATCGCCTGAAACTGTTGCCGGATCTACTTCCGGTATGGAAACATCTTTGCACGAAATGAGTACCGGATCGATTAATGCAAACAGCACTGCCGAAATCGATCAGTTGCAACAGGACAATTCATTAATCACGGATTTAACTGCCAGTCCAACGGATTCGTGTCCATTCGCTACTGAAGAAGTTTTAACGGAAGGAGATGGGCCAACTGTAGCGATGAGTAAAACCATGGGAATACTCGAGCAGCATGGCGCAGTAGCAGCAACAACAACAACAGCGCTGGATACAACCGACACAAGTGCAATAGTGAAGATACCGGAGGTGGTAAGTGACGAAATACCGGAAATGATGAACTGCTTTGGAAAAGATCTGATTCTTTTTTAAAAATCAGCTTAATTTTTTGGTTTTGTATGACGTTTGCAGTTTAAAAGCTTTTGAATGAATTACTAAAAACGTTTTGAATTTTAATTAACAAACTAATAAAGTTGAAAATAATTAATTTAATATTAATATAAAAAAATCTTTTTTATATAGAAAATGCAAGTTGTTAATTTAAATCAAAAGTTAAAGTCTAGTAAGCTTGAGAAATTCATTGCCTTTTTTTGCGGAAAAAACATTTAAAAAAGTGAATTAAAATTATTTTTTTCTTTTTCAAAAAATATAGGTTTTTTTCGTAGAAAAGATTTCAAAGAAAGGTTTTAACTAAAAACTACATAAAAAGCAGAAAAAAATTTTAATAATTTTTCTTATTTTAAAGTTTGAAATAAATAATTTAATAAAATCAAATATTAAAAATAAAAGAATCAGAAATTAGGATAAAATTAAGAGTTTCTAAATGTTTTTCTTATAGATTTTATGAATATAATTCAAAAATTTCAAAAATTTTTTTGGTTTTGATCTTCTCAAAAGCCTAAAAGTAGTCTCAAAGATTTTATTTCAAAATAAATTCTTTAAAAAAGTTACGTAAAAATTCGGTTATGTAGGCAGTTTTCTCTTTCTCTCTCTACCTCTCTCCCTCTCTCACACACCTAATTTCTATTTTCTTATCTCGTTTTTTTCCAACCCTCACAGTTTGGTCGTCCAGGTGCTACATCTTCGCCCACAACTGCTTCCTATAACAATTACGCCTACAACAACAACAACAACGCCAGCATCGGCTACCAACAATCCGCTGGTGGTCTTAATGGCCCCCAAATGATGAACAACAACAATACCAATAATGTCAGCGCGTCTGGCAATATGATATTGCATAGCTATTCGGACAATACCAACAGTTTACCGCGCAATGGTCGACCAAGTACGGGCCCCGGTGATCTGACGAATGTGAATAGCTCACCGGAGCACGCGGCATTGGATGATCGCGGTCGCAGCAAAAAACGTAATTTCTTTGGCACGTTAAAGAAACGTTTAAGTCGTTCGAAGACACGCACCCATTCAGTCGATCGTGGTGCTGTGACACCTTATAATAATAACGGTACTACCCTAGCAGGAACACTTAACGGTGATCCGCGTTCATTGTCTGTAGATCGTGCTGTTTTGTCTAAAAGCAATTCACTTGGTAAATTTATGTGATTCCTACACTAATTCCTTTTTCTTTTTCCATTAATTTTCTTTTTCATTGGTTTTACTTTCACAATCAAAATCATTTTAATCAAAGCATAATTTCTCATTGTCTTCATTCCAAATGCGTGAAACATATGACCAATTTTTGGATTGGGATATAGTGTTTATCTCTTGTAAACTGCAAGTGGGTAACAAGACTGCATCGATTCACTTGGGTAACTTTAGTTAGATAAAATTTCGGGATAAAAGACATTAGTATTCATCAGACAAATTAAAAAGAGTCATCTTCATATTTTTTTTACAAATTATTTTAAAATAGAAAAATAAATACTAAAAGATATGAGATAACATTCATTATAATTTACTTTTCGCAGCAATATCTCCTAAACTTTAACTGCAAATATTTACTAAAAAAGTTTTATATTTTCTACAAATTGTCTTAAGGTAAAATAATGAGGAAAGGAGATTGATTAAGATTCGTAGCCTTTCAGACTGAAATTTTACAACGGTAGCTTAAATAATTATTGATATTTAATTTAATCATTTTATTTTCAAAGCTCATAAAGGCCAAAAAACGAATCTAAAAGAGATTAAGTCTGATGACCAACTGATTTCCGAATGTTAATGCATTATCTCTTAAACTTGAAATTCCAAGAAAAATATATGGATGTCGTTTTTAACCAATATTTATGATTAATATTAAATATTAATCAGGTAGGTAATGTATTTTAGAAAACCTTTAATTACGAGATATTTTCAGCCACCTAGTTTTTAAATTAATGTTTCTCGAAGCGATTTTCTTTCAAAAAAGTGTAATAAAATTGTTTTTTCTTTATTGACAATTTCTTACGCTAGATCGGTTTTAAAACCTTAGACACAGCTTTGGCAAAGTCTGGATATTGTCGAAAATTAGTATTAAAAACACTTTTTTAGAGTCTGCAGATCGAAAGTGTAATCCAAAATACGTTCATATAAAAACTCTGCGCTGTTTTTGTTGAGCAAGAAATAGTGTTTCAATAAAAGGTTATTCAATTAAAAATTAATTTTTAATTGAAATTAATTTTTAATTAAAATTGGATTAAAAAGACATATTAAGTCTTAGCAAACAAAACTTGTCCCATAAAAGTGTAAGGTTTCCTAAATATTTTTCTTAAATTAGTGAAATCTTCAAAATTGCTTAATTTTTGTAAATACAAAAATAATTTTTTTACTAAATATTTTCCTATTTGAAATAAATGTACGCAGATAGCTCAATTTTCATCACATCACAATTTCATTAAAATTTATTTGATCTTATTTAAATGTTTTTTTTTCATTTTTGTAAACATGCATTATCCGATCTCCTATACTAGTGTTTAATTTCTATACTACCTCTCTCCCTCTCTATATTTTTTCTCTGTTTCTCTCTATTTCTCTTTTGGTGCTCTGTTTCTGTGTTTTCCAATGAACAAACGACGACGAATATTTTTTTTCAAACAACAAAATTATTTCTCACATATTAATAAACGATACTTAATCGTTTAATTTAATAATTATTGCAATTCGATGTTTGTATGTATTGTCTTCCTCCAACACATACTCCAATAAAACAAAACAATAAATTCTAAATTATATATTCATTAATTATTATAAACATAAAAAATTAATTGTATTTATAATATTAATCATCGATTTATTTTAATTTTGAAAAATTAATAATGTTTTTTAATTATATTTTTTCTCTTTTCATTTGGCGTTTGATTTTTTCCAATTTGGGCACTTCTTCAAAATCAACAAAACATTTTTTGTTTCAAAATAATATATTTTTACAAATCGGGCAATCGAAAAACAAAATTCATGGCTCGGTTTTTATTTTCGAAATTTGTGCACTACTAAAAACTAAAAATTAATTACAATAACTCTTATTGGCTAATTCGTGTTTTTTGTTGTAATTACTGTACACTATAAAACGATAATCCACAACAACCACTACTACTACCACCACTACTACCGTCACAACAATAACAAAATTAACAAACATAACCTCCACCAAAATACCAAATTAGGTCCACGCACGGGCGTGCCAACACTTGATAACTCAAGACGATCTTCACTTTCAGAATCTTCAGCCATCTCAGGATTCTCATCGGCCAGTAATAAAACGTTTATTCACGAAGCATCAACCTTGGTTTTGGAGACTATAGAGAACGGCATTAAAAGGTAAGTAGTTAAGAAGAAGAAGAAGAAGAAGGGGAATGTAGGACAGCAGGAACCAAAGATCTAGAGTGATTTACATTTGAAACAATGTCTTGATGAAGTATTCGGAAGCCTTTAAAGGCTCACGACGTTCTTTACTGACATTTCAGATTTTCACAAAATTTAATAAATTTTTATATAAAAAAATAAAGTTATTTTTTATTAATGGAATTTTGGTTCTTTTTCGTTTTTTTGGTTGTTTTTCTCGCTTTGTTTTGAATTTTGAAATTTATAGGCATTTTATTGTACCTCTGGCAATTGCTCAGCGCCCAAGGTGGCGTCGTAAGGGCACCAAACTGCATATTTACAATGATCATACCTTCATAGCAAAACATCTCAGCGGGTATGTAGGAACTATATATTCCAAAGTTTTAAAAATTGAATCCGATTGCTTTGATTTTTGTATAGAAGTGGTCTTGTTTGTTCGATATGCACGAAATCCATACCAAGACGTCCTGGTAAACAGGGTTACGAGTGTCGGGATTGTCAAATGATCTGTCACAAACAATGTCATATCCGAGCGCCGCAATCCTGCCCCAATCCGACGGTACTCTCAATGGAATTGTAAGTACATTTTCAATTTTTTTTCCTCATATTTCATTATTAAGAAAGTGGAGTAGACAATATCTTGTGATTGATAAAATGACTCAATTGAGGGTAAATTAGGTAATAATTATTAGTATGTTAAATATAATCGTTTCCTGATTTTTAATATATAATAAATATTAAATCTGTCTTGATATAACTTGTTTTTAAAATTAAATTTTCTTTCTTCTTTTCTCTTATCTTGTCTTCTCCTAACTGAATACCTTTTGGCCTTTATCTCTTAACAATTGTCTTACTAATTTTGTACAAAATACAAACCATTTATTTTCTGCACAAACCACTAACCGAAATTTTATTAAATCCACCACTCAATCCGTTATTTCTGTCGATATGCTCTTCGTTACGACTGGTCTCTAAGATCAACCATGCCGGTACTAACAGAGCAAAATTTATCTGCTTAATTTATCTGCTGGATAATTTATTTTTTAATTTAGAATTTAATATTATTAAAAAAATTTTGTATACTGTTGATTTTTCTTGATTTGTTGCTAAAATTATCGGTACTAGTATTTATTATAATATTTTTTACGACAATATCAAAGTTTTTAAAGGTTTTTGTTTAGAAATGTCATTTTGTTCAAGTAGATAATGTTTGTCTTTAAAATTTTATTAAAAAATATAACTTTTTCAAACGGAATTTTATAATAAAAAATATTTTTATTTTCTCGTAAAAAATTTAGTTGTTTTGAATCAGTTTTTATTTAAAAATATTAGCCTTTATTTCCATTAATATTTGAAACTGTAGATATTTTTTATTGATCAGTTTTTATTTATGCGGAAAAGCAAAATTACAAACGAGATTAGATTTCAGTTTTTTGCCTCGAATTTTCAGCGAATATCAAAAATATTGTTTTTTTATAAAATAAAATATTTATAATTTTGTAATTAATTTTGTAAAAACGAAATAATATAAATTTGTTGTTTTATTCGCTATTATTGCTCATTTTCTCGTTTTTTTCTCTATGTATTACCGTTCCTCCTTTTCTCTTACTTTACCTGTCTCTTTCTATTTGTTTTATCTGTTTAATATTTGTGTCTTTGTGTCTTATCATCCATTTCCTTGCTGTCTTCAAATTTTGGATTTTACAAAAAAATTGTTCTTCGATTACACTGAAAAATATGTGTATCCAGGATGATGATTTTATTTGAAGTGAATGATAAAAGAAGTTTTATTAAGACCTTCTTTTCATTTAAATTCAGCTAACTATTTCAAAACTCAAATCAAAGTTTTCAACTAAATGCATTTGACTAAATTTTCGGCTTAAAATATTTGAAAAATTTCTAAAAATTAATGCTATGAAAATTTTGCTAAATCCAAAATTATTAAAAAACTACTCCCAAAAATCCCCCGCCCGAACACAGATTAGCCCACAAGAATACTGGCAAAGAGAAAAGCTGAAGAAAATACACTCAAAGAAAATGATATTGTTAAACCTTTAAGCCAAAAAATTTACTGGTAAGAATTTACACAAATTTATGTAAAACAAAAAAGAAATTGTTTGTTGGCAATGCTGTTTTTATTTTGTGAAGAATTACAAATATTTTCAAGTTTAAAAATTTAAAGTTAACAAATCATGCTGGAAGCTGGAAATTGTGATTAATTTTGTATAAAACATAATCAAATTTAATCTTATGAAATTCAAAAAGTTTAGTGAAATTTAAGCTCGTTTTAATTTATGCTTGATTGCATTTCGTAAGCTTAGTAAAATTTTATAAGTTTACTAAGACTTAAGATTGTTCATAATGAAGCTTTGTAAAAACTAAACAATCCTGTAAATTTACAGAACGTTCTTAAAAATTGTTTTCATTTTTTCTCTCAGTGCCTGATTCGAGCATGTTTTTAGTTTACTTTCTTTATTAAAGTTTTTGTCGATTATTTTATTTAATGTTGAATCTTTTGATTTTGATTTAATTTATCTTTTTAATCTTTCAATTAATATCATTATATAATTTTGTGAGTATGAGGGACGTTTAATGTATTTTTGGTAACGATATGATAATACGTTTATGTAATTAACATTAAATCCGAATACCGCGAATACATTGAATGAACTTTGTATAATGGCTGTAAGTTAATTGCTAAAGTTATTTTCGCTTGTGCAATATTTATTCAGAGAAGTTTATTAGCATTAAACCTAAATCAAACAAAACCACTCTTACATACTTATTCTTTCTTTCCTGTCTTCTTCTCTTTTGGCTTAAACAGATCTAAGCTTAATTCGGCCGCAGCGGACCGCAGCATTAGAAAATTATGAAAAATGTAATAGACCTTAATGCAGTTACTTCATCCTGGAGCAACAAAATAAACAGCAAAAGCGACAGCAACAAAAGTCAACATTGAGATATATTTGACGAACGAAATATGTTTGATGAACGAAAAATTTTATGTATTTACAATTGTTTGTAAAACGAAAGACAATTAATAACAAACAAAAGTAAATCAAAAAGTTAAAAACCTCAAACTAAAAACCCATATTTATAAAAAACCGACAAACAATTAAGCTTTCTTTAAATTTGAAATTTTTAAGAAACTTTCATCATTTCAGCATACATTTTTTATGTTTAAACCATCAAAAAATTACTTCAATTTTAATTAACACACTCTATAATGTCTATAATTAAATTGTAATGTTAATCACTGTTTATTGCTAACAATAATAGTTATAATATTCATTAAGATATTTCATATATTAACGGATTGTGAAGGTCTTTTTAAGGCTTTAAATGTTAAATGTTTTAATTGTTTTTGTTAAAGATTAATTGAATTTTTGTTGATTATATATAAACTATGCAAATTCTATTTGAAGAGGAATAGAAGAAGTTATTGTATCTATTTTTTATGCAAAAGAAATATCTCGAATTTCATATATTTCACAAAATAAGCAATTGTTTTGATATTATTTTGTTGTTATTTTTAAATTTCAACATATATATTCTTGCTTGATTTTATATAATTTTCTATGTATAAATACTTATTTTCAAGCACTTTTTTCAATTGTTATTAATTTATTTAATGTTTCCTAATTTGCTTTTTGCAAATATTTAAAAAATTTATTATTGTTTTATATACAAACACAATCCTTTTACATATAATTTCTGAGGTTACAAATACATCTTTTAATATTAGTGAATAATATTGAGTAATAGTATATTAATTTAAAATATATCCGAATCTTAAAAGAAAACTGTCACGACTTTAAGCATTTTATAAGTTTAAATTACAAATGATGTGGTTTTAAATACATGCTGTAATTAATAACTATATGTAAAACAACAAAAAGGAAAATATATAAATAATTTAAATAGAAACAAAAATTTGACTTTATATTAAAATTCGGGAGGTATATCTTATTTTATCTTATGATATCTTTATTTTTATTATTTTATTTAACATTTCTTAAACAGACTCATGGGATTTAAGTAACGGCATTGGAATTATGTTTGGGAGAGGCGTTTTATTCCTTAAGTTTTACATTCAATGGAAAAGAGTGATGTAAAGCGAAATTCGTCTGACAAGACACAAATTTTACTTTTAATAAATTTTCGAACTAAGTAATAATACATTAAAAATTCCGAGTATTCCTCAAAATACACTAAACCTTCAGGATTACTGGTTTTAGTAACGAATGAGTCCAATCGGAAGCACCCTGCAGTTGACATACTTGAAGTAGTTCTGTTCAGTTAACGCAATCAGCTGTGTGTAAAGTTTTGACATTATGAAACGTCAAAAGTTTCAAACTCGGGAATTTCTCCATTCTCCAGATGATTGACTACTATTTCAAAATGGCAGTTCTCCTCGTGTAGATTTCACTCTACTCCATTGAAGAATGCTCTCATTCGCTGTCAAAAATTCGAGTCGTGTCGTCGTTCGAATGGTGTCCCAGGAAAATTCATATTTTTTGCTAATTTATGTAGTCAAAATTAGTGAAAAATTTTCTATATTAAAATCATAAAATTCTTAAAGAAAATATGAGAATCTCCTGGAAATTATCTGCCAAGTGCCGTCTGGTAGAGTGAAAACATTAACAATGCTTTGTAATGAGTAGCAATTGGAAAGTGCTGGAGAAGAGGAAAAAAACTGTAATTGAACGTGTCAGTTAGTCAAACAAAAGAAGAGTGTGAGAGTGAAGAAAGAAAAATTCTATAATTACGAAAATTTGTTTTAAAAGCAGAGTTCAAAAAAACTGCTCCGATAAATTAAAAAAGGCTTGAAATCCAATATGAATAATTTCTAAACGTGCATGTGTGCGTAAATGTATTATAAACAGAGGGTCTTCATTTCTCGCTCGTGGCTGTATCGTTGAGCAAAGTGCTGCCAACGTCGACGTCGCTAAACGGCAGCTGCTTTGAAAAATTGTTCACTTAAAAAGAACTCTACTCTAACTCTCCCGAGTTCCTATTAATCAATCTTACTTAAGAAATATTTATGTGTTAAATTATTTTAGACGGTTTTTTAAAACAAAACTGCCATTAGAAGAAATGATTTTTTGCTAGCAGGTGGTGTTCATGGCAAAATCCTGCTAAATGCGCTTTAACTCGAGCAGCAAGAGTCAACAGCAGTCAATTCGTAATAAAAGCAAAAATAGTGTTTAAAAGGCAAGTTTTTCCACTTTTCCTGACTAGACTTGGTTTGTCTTTTGTTTCATGGGAAGAGAGCAACGCGCGGCAAGAACAACAATAACACCAACAATGGAAATTATTCGAGTTGTTGAATAAGGAGAGAGAGAGGTACACTGTTTCGGCAAATGGAAAACATGAAATTGTTTTTGCTGTGGGACCAATTGTCTGTTTGCATGCATGAGTGTGCGTATGCCTGGAACGCAGACGGAGAGCACAAAATAATAATATAATTTATTATTTAAATTTATTATTAAACGTAGTCGCATAAATTTGCCGATTAAAATAATGTAATGTTAGAAATCAATTAGAATTTCAATATATTCAACGTGCTTGTGGTGAGCCGACAACCCAACCAGTGGACCCATTGAAATAAATAATAATGCCTTATAAGTATTTTATTTTTAATGTTAATCGTGATTGAAATGATTGAACAAGTGAAAAGAAAAGGACAGAGAATAAAGCAATAACGAAAATTGCAAGTTGTTGTTTCTGTCGACTCGCCTTGAAATATTTGGTGTTTACCATACCGTTACTCAAGAGAGAACAATCGATTGGGCCACAACCCATTTACAACAAATTTTAAAAAGACCAAAATTAAACAACCCATCTCGTGCCATCAAGTGCACCAGACAGTCAGTTAGTCAACAAATCAGCCAGCCAACCAAAAACCAATCAATATGGCTCATCACAGCGCAAATTTGCTCAGTTCAGACATTTCACGAAGGAATCCGCAGGACGAATACGAATTGATACAAAAGATTGGTTCCGGGACGTACGGTGATGTTTACAAGGTGAGTGAGTCACCATCAAAATACATCATCATTTTTCAACACCATCATAATTGGCACCGTCATCGTAATAACACCACTATCATCATCATCATTTGCATCTACCACTGGCCAACCTCTATCTTCAGTCAATAAAGACGAGTCGAAAAATTGCAGACAGCCTTTATCGATTAGTCTGACATTGGTCTTGTTTAGTATATCAGATTTAAATCACTCGATATGCCCTAAAGTGTTTCCAGTAGACTTCTGGGTGATTTGGGAGATAGAGAGGGAGAAAGAGAAAGAGTAAGGGTAACAGGTAGAGAAAAAGCGCTGAGAGGAAGGAGTCAGGGTGAACAGATTTATTGAAATGAGATGAATATGAATCAAGGTATATCTTAATGGATTCCTGATTACTGACTGCCAATAATGACGGCAATAGTGGCAAAGCAAAATTATATTACCAATAAAATTATAACCCACAATACATTATAAATGGCTCTTTCAAATGTCACTATCGTGGTGGGGTGCCACAAAAAAGGGGAATTCAAGACGAACATCCTTCCATCCTAACAACGCGATTTTATCTCGTTTATTTTGGTTCCTTCCTCTCTCATTATATCTAGTTATCTATTCATCCATTCCAACCAATTCATTCATTCTTTATTGGTTCCAACGTCCATTCATGTTTTCATCTTTCTCACTCATCATCATCTTTTCGTTTGGTTTCAATCATAGAGTAAGAAATAACTTACTCTATGTTTCAATTCATCACACATTTATTTTTCAATGAGGTTCAAGTTCGTTAGCTGTTTTGGTTTCTATTCATTTAATAGTGATAGTATTATCAATGATGACGATAATGATGATGATGATGGTGATCATAATGATGGTGATGATGATGATGGAGATACTTTGCTCTTGTTATTTAACAGCAATAGTAACTAACCATCATTACGGTCGTGTCTGTGCCCTTGGTACCATTTCCTGCCATTTTAACTCAACAGTTCATTTGTGGAGAATACAGAGTTCTGCAGTTCTTACAGTCAGTCGTTGTATCGGTCGATTAGATGGTCGCCCCGTCTGTGGGTTTGTTCGTCCCCCGAGCAAGCCATGATTATCTTAGTTCCTTCTTCGGGCTTTTTTTACATTTTTTTTATTTTATAATTTTTATTGGATATTCAGTCACTCTTACTCCTCCGTTGTAAATCTTTCTTCTCTGAACTTTTTGGAATACAACAACCCGTCTTTTATTATAAAAAAAACTCAAAACCAGACATTCAGGCGTTTTCGAAGTATTTGAAGCAGAGGAGCTGATTTCTGCTTGAGTGCATTCTTTTTCGTGTTGTCTGCCTGTGCGTCTGGTTGGTTTTTTTTGTCTCTACCTTTTGCGGATGTCTACTGGACATAATTATGTTATATGGTCTCCGGATAAAAATTGTAAATTGCAATATAAGTAAAGTCTCTTAGTAGTAAGGATGTAGCAATCAAGATTACTAAGAGAAGAATATTTCCTTTTATATTTTATATTTGCAAAAGTCTGCACGAATCATGCATCATATTTCATTTTTTTGCCTTACGAATTGTTTTGATAGGTCTGAATCGTACAAGAATCGTGCTGACATGTCCGTATACGAATTGTCAAACACAGAATATAAAATTAGTGGTGCATTAAAATTATTAAAACATTAAACAGAGACAGGATAGCGTGTTGCAACTTTGCTTCCTCAACTGTCAAAATTACATTGGCTTTTATGGAGACCGAGAAAAAAGTTTGAGCATTTTCTTGCTCTAACTTGCTGCCCAAAGTTGCTTCCCACCGTCGAGATAATTCTAATTTTGACAGCGCCAAGACTGCTGGTGTTCTTTTTTCCGTGCTTGGTTATACAATTGTTATTGGTTTTATATTTTTAATTGAACTCTTGCTGGAAGATGTCGTCGGGCAGTATTAATTTAACGCCGAACCTTTTCTCACTGTCCTAACATGAAGTGGCATCCCTCATAATGCTTAATGCTTAAGTCATTGACTACAAAACATTTAAGTAAACTTTAAGTATTAAGCGCTATAAAATTATTAAGTTCTTTCTGTAAAGAATATTTTAATATTTTTGTATAAAGAATTTTAAGCAATAAATGCTTGCAAGTAAGTAAGCACGAAAAGACAAAGCATTTTGAAATCCGCTGACTGATTAGTGAAACACCAAATCGTAAACTAAACTCTTAAAGTTATTTAATTTATATTTACTTTTATTTGTTTGGCAACAATGCCAATGGATATTACAAAAATCGTAAATCAATGAATGGTTTAGTATTTGTGTAGAAAATATATTTTTGATTATTATTCCATATATCCGCAAAATAACTTTTCAGTTTTATTTTTAAATTCTAAGTTCGTCAAAAATTATTTTTTTATTGTGGCAACTCTAGCCGCTGACACCATTCTGTTGCCAACAGCAATAATTTGTTCATCTTCATTGCCGTGGTTTCTTTGGGTAATGCTCGTGGAGGTGGGGAGCGCGAGCGAACCGTGTGAGGGTGTGACGTTTGAGTTTTTAAGATGGGTAAATCGGGTAAGCTTGCCAACTAAAATAGGTTTACGAATTATACAGCTATTCTGCAAATACATATAAACACAAGCGCACAAACGCGCAAATGTGTGTATGTGTGTGTAGAAGGTAACTATTATTTGTTTTCAAAGATTCCTCACCCGCGCTTTCGCTGGAAAAGCTGCCAAATAAATTATTATTAGAGCTCAACCTGCTAAAATTTTCAGTAATACTTCTTTTATTTCTTATCTTTTTAAAACTTTTCCGTCTTTTAATTTTCTGAGCATGTTCTTTTTCTTATTTCTCTTCTTTTAGTCGGTTTCTTTGCGCACCTTCCTGCAGTTTTCATACAAAGCGATTTTTTTTTTCTTCGCACCGGAAGGAAAACATTCGAATGAAAAGGCGTCACTTTAACGACGTTTAACGGCATGCATGACGACGTCGGGTGAATGATGAATGAATTTGAATTATTTATTTTATATCTTTTACTTTTATTGAAATAACTGTTATTTTTATTTCTCTGGAGCTTTTGTTGTTTTTAAAAATTTTTCTTAAATAAATATCTCTAACAAAATATTTTCAGAAAATATTTCCGTAAAGGATGAATGAACTAGTCATCGTTTTATCTTGCATAGTCCTTTATTTTCTTTTACATACATGGTGTTTCCTCAGGGGAATATATGAAGAGCCATCTTGAGAGCACTTTTCCCCACGTGCTCTCTCTAACAAATATATCGAATTTTTTATTGCTTTATCATATTTATTTTATTGATTTTCCTCTTTTCTGTCTTCTTGAATTTTTGAGTTTTTATATATTTTTCGTCCTTGCATGGCTTTTGATATTTTTTCTTTCTTCATTCTCTTAACAATTCGTTCTTGTCATTACAGAATTATCTTTGAAGACTTCTACTTTAGGTTGGTGTTGGGTGTTGGGATGACTATCGGCCTCGTCTCTAGGGCGTGCCACTTTTCACTCCCTTCTTCTAGTTCCTCTTGTAGTTGTTTGCTTGTTTGTTTGTTTATTCAGCTTGTCTTTTTGATATTTACAAGATGGTAAAATTAGATAGATGAAGATCCATCGAGAATTACTGTGTTATATCTATATTTTTTTGCTCTTTGGGAACTTTTTATACTTACTGAAGATGGAGAACTTAATGAAGAAGAACAAGAGGAAGAAAAACAAGAAGTTTATTCATATAAAATCGAAACGTGGATGTAAAAATCATGCCACGGATTATGAAGGGGGAGCACAGAAAAGGAAAGTGAAGCAAACGAATCAAAGTGTAAAGCTCTGAATGAAATTTTTCACTTATTCCTTGTTAATTGTCTTCTTTAGAATACTTTTTTGCTTTCTTTTGATCAGTATGAATGCTTGTTTTTTTTTTTGTTTATTTAATTGTATCTGCTTTTCAAGTTTCCTTTTTTCTCTTCCCTAAGACGTTCTGTTTGCTTATGCTTTTCTGGAAAGAACTGGTGTGACGTCGAATGAGCGAATTTTTTTATTACGAAAAATATAGAAAAAATTATTAGTAATTTTTTTCTTTTCAATATTATATCTTCGATTATTTCGATCAATTTTATTAGAGCGCAATAGAAGATTGATAATTCAGGGCTTTAAGAAATGTGATAAAACAATTAAAATTTAAGAAATAATTTATTTAATTTATAAAAATGTATCAGAATTTTTTTTTTTAATATTTAATGTATGTTATGCTTAATGCGTTATTGAAAATTATGTTAATATAAAAAGAAATTAATATTTCTTTAGAAAAATATAATAAATTAATAGAGTTTGTTAACGAAAATATTTTTTAATAAAGATAATTTTATTTAATGAATAAATAAAATGAATTTGTTTAATATATTCGTATATGAGATTTGAGTCATTATATCTCTATTATCTTATCGTCATTTTACCATCACACCATTAAAAAATTACCTCCAAATTTAACCTTAACTCTTCGTTCACTTTATTTAAATGGAAGATTATCACCGAATGTCTTTAATTCATTCGTAATAAATTCAAGGAAAACAATGAACAAACAGGTGTCGAATAATATGGAATAATAGTCGTCATAAGAACCTCCATTTAATAAAAAAGAAAAACTAATAATTTTTGAGATTGTCGCGAATACTTATTTATTATTATTATCGTCATAATTATCACCTTCTAATTATCACGGACTTCCTTTTTATCGCTATCTACCTAATTGCATGATTTTGTTGGTGTAATAATATTCATCCTTATGCGCTACGAATAATTTTACCAAACATGAATCATGCACGAATGGTGGTGACACCATTTATCTTTAATAACTCTATAGAATGCATCTTCATTTTATTAACAAAATTAGTATATCTTTTTCTCTTTCTAACGCCTTCTGTCTCATTTTATATTATTCTTATTAAATGTTTTGTGTATATTAGATTTTTATATATATTTGAAAAATTTATTGAAGGTCGATTATCTCAATTGCGGTGTTAAAGCTGTTTTATAACACACTTTTCAATTATCGACAAATATATTAAAAAAATGTGTCTGCCACTTTTTTGGTTTGTTTCTGCGCTAAAATTGTAGCAGTAAAAGAGATAGAGGCATGAACAAACAGCCTGTGTCTTCGCTTAATAAATTTCTACAATTGATATGCTTTTATTGAAATAATTACGATTACAATTAACAGAAATTATGAGTTTATATATCATACAAATATCATCAGGATATCACTGACAGAAATTTTCTAATTTATTGAAAAATTATCGATACTTTTATACTTATTGCTCTAATCGTTTTGTAAACGTTTCAATTGATAAAGTACGAACTGCATTAAACATCGGCAAATCTGACGTTCCTTTCCCTTCTTCTTCTCTTATACTTTCTTTCGTTGGTTCTTGCTTTCGCATTCTCAATGAAAATCGTTAACTCGGTAGAAAAATAGAATTGTTTGCATTGAAAATTTGTTTGTTCGATTGGAAAAGTTTTCTTGATCCTCTTCAAAATTATTGATAGCTCCAGATATTGATGGGTTGTGCAATTTATTCGTTTAACTTAATCCTTAAATACTTCTAGTGGTTTCTTAACATTTCACAGAACTTTTCTTGTTTTTCTTTCTTTCAATGCAGTCTCATTTTTTTAAAAGCTTTCTGCAAATTTATTTTATTCTGTTCTGATTTGTTTTTCTTTGCTTTCTTTAGGTTTCCTGGTTTTTTATATTTCAATAATAATTTGCATTCTAGTGATATATCTGGGTGTAACTCTAATCGTTTTGGTTATTGCCAAAAATTGAAGAAGAATTTGTTAAGATGCAAACTACAGTTTTTACTCGTTTTATTGTTTGTTTTTAGCACTTTTGTTTATTCACTTTTGAATCAAGCTAGACTCAGTCTGGCTCGGCCCAGTCAACGCATTCAAACGACGGCCTCAGCTTGTTTCGTTAATTTGCAAAAAATGTTCATATTTTTTTCATATTTTTCTCAGTCCTGAGACACTGTCAGTTGGACGCTTGCTCTCTACTCGCAGGTTTGTAGAAATAGCTGTCGTAAATGCGGTTATTGCGAGTGAATATTTTTAGCCTGCCCGTAGTTTGTTGAACTGTTTTTCCTTAACAACTTCGTTTTAAGCGGCTGCATTTGCGTGGAGTTAAAACATGAGTTACATTATGCACGAGTGAGTACTGGAGTGCAAGAAGACAAGACCTATTTGCATTAAATGATTTATGTTTTATTTTGTCTGTTTATTCATTCTCTGTGATATATCATAGGGGTGACGGAGATGACGACGACTGCGGCGTCAGTGTTGGCGACAGTGTTGGTGACAACAACGCATAATAAATTTTTTAGTTTTTATTTAGTTTTGTTTAGGCGTTAGAATTCTAGAAAAACTAGTTTACATTGCATTCTATTGTCATTTGTTTTTTTAATATAAAATAAAATTAGAATAAAATTAAATAATGTTATAAAAAGACTTATTTTTATTAGTTGGTTTTCTTGGTAATTTATTTGGTTTTTTGATAACTGGAAGAGAGATTAATCGAAGTGTCTAAAATAACTTATGACTAATGATTAATTATTGAATTCCTTTTAAAGCAGAAAATATCAATGAAATGTTTTTTTCTTGAAAAAATGCAATAATTTTGAAGAAAGTGAGAATAATTTAAAGATTTTAATTAATCTAAAATTTTAAGATTTTAATTAAATTTAAATTTTATTATTTAAAGATAAGTATTTTATAAGAAATTTATGATTTCGTGTGACTCGTGTCATTGTCTGTATTCGTTGTCATTCAATTCCACTCGCTGTTTTTCGATTCATGCAAGCATGCAATAACTTCAACGAATTTTTACGGTCATTGCTTTTATCTTGAAAATGCGTTCAATAGATAACCATATTGGAATTCCGAGAGGGTAATACAAATCTATTCCTGATCGACCATTTATCCATTTCTGAGTTTCCAGATAAGAAGTTGCCTTGAAAGCTTTGACCTTTGTTGGTTTTTGTAATAAAACTCCAAGCGAATTTTTGAAATGATTTTTCGTAATCCTTCGAACAGTTGAAACTTTTTTGATTAGACTTTTATTCTACAATATTTTGGAATCATTCTATTGTTACTTTCGTTCATTCTTTGGTTTTAGTCTATTTTCAATAAGAAAAGAATTTGTTAGCAAATATTTACAATAAAATCTGTAACAATCCGTAAATAAATAAATCCTTACTAATCTAGCTATGAAGTTGTTTCGGTTCTTGTAAAAAAAATCAAAGAGAAAAATCTGTTATATGTTCTGCTTCTTCTTATCCTTGTTTTGCAATCTTCTAGTAAACTCATCAATGGCGAACAACAATAACAATGGAATGAAAATTACTAACAGAAAACTTCAATTTCAGCAATCCGTTCATGAATAACTCGCAAAATTGCAATTTTCGATTTTATCGGAAGGAAGCAAGGGCGGGCGGTGAAAGGTAAATGAAAGGATGAAGAATAGTTGGGGGGGGCGAAAATTAGACGGGAAGAATTGGCAGAAGGAGCCAAGCAGCGTGGATTATAAAGTGATGGAAAGGTGCAAATAGGGAAGGAGGCTGCATTGGCTGCATTCAATTGCCATCGAGTCCTTTCCTTTGAATTTCCTCAATTATGCAATTCTCATTCGCTTCACATTCTTCGTACCTGTTACTGCTCACTTTATCCCTCTGTACCTCCCCCCCCCCCTATTTCCACCGCTTTCTAATCAAGTTCGTTCACAATTCGCTCCAAAGGACGACCGCACTTGTACTTGCACGAACATCATTACATTTTCATTATTTCACAATTTTATTTTAGTATTCGCCAACGTGGCAAAAATTGTTTGGCGAAACCTCAGAAAAGCCAAAACTTGATTTCAAAGATTTTTGCAAGGATTCCGCATCACACCAGAGCGAAAATTTAGCGATGGTTTTTGTGAGGATAGGGGGAAGTTATGTTGGGTAAGTGTGTGTGCGTGTACGTGTGCACATAAATTTGTGTGTACATATGCCGATTCCATAGTGTTCCTCTCCCTCTCCTCTGCCTCAATTTTTTCATCCTTCTCCTTCTTACTGATTCTCATCACTCGATCTGCTGTCTCTCTCTCTGTCGTTCACACTACACTACATAATTTTAATTGGATTCCATTATACGAGTTTTGTTTTATTGCCTCCTGTTTAATGGGATGGTATTATGTATTGAGATTTTTGTGACATTCTTTTGTGAAGAATTTCTTAGTTTTGGCTCCAAACATTTCGTTAAATTCCTGAAGGGAAAGAAGAAATTTTAATACCACAAAAATTTTGATTTGATTTATTATTGTAAATTGCAAATTATTAAAGTGTTCGAATATTTGAGTATTTTTAAAATTGTAGTATAAAAAGTCTTTCTAATGAAAAAAATAATCAAATAAATATCTGTTAATATTTATTTATTGGAAGGTTGCCCATTTTATATGTCGATAATTTTTATTAAATTAGATTTTTAACTTTAAATTTGCTTGAAAATATGTTGAAGCTCGAATTCATTTTAAGAAACGATTTTAAAGGGGTTTGCAGGATTTTTCTGGACTACTCCTGTCCATTGACATCACTTTGACTTCTAGAATTCATAATTTTTTCAAAAAATATTTTTTATAATTCTTTTTGTTATAAATTATCCTTTTCTTTTTCATTTTTCGCTTCGTAATGCCTGCGGCTTTTTGAGACCCCGCTAAGCATCAAGGGTTAACGTCATATACAAATATGTTTTCATGTATGCATTTTGATCGCTTGGCTGATCGCATTTGCATTTTAATTGTTTTCTTCAATAGAAAATGTTTGTCGCTTCGTAGAAAAGCTTCTTATAATGTTTTGGTAAAATTTCCATTTATTGATTCAAGTCGGTTAGAAGTAAAAGAGACGTAGATATAGCATATGCTTGCACTTACTCATACGAGTGAATATACATGGCTTCTCATATGTTTGTTTTTTGTGCGAGATAATATAGCATTTCTATTATTATTATTATAATTGTTGTTGTTGTTCGAAATTTGTAATGAATAGAAAATGCATTTAGAAATCGATTGAGTAAATAATCCTTAATTAATCCTTCAATTCGTTCTTTTGAGAAGATACTTAGCATAATGTTTTGATGGTCAACACACTGATAACTATTTATTGAATAATTATCGGTTTGATAGATTGTTCTTCAAATGATTGATCGAAAATTAAATTGAAATTGAAAATATCTGCTAAGTTTTAGCAGATATTTATTGTTTAGAACACATACTCTATTGGTTTGTTGCCGGTGCAACATGCATGAGAAATAGTTGTCGGCAAGATCCAATATATATATAATTTGGGGAACCTAAAAGAATGCCCTTAATTGTGTCAAGTCAGACATTGAGCGTATATATTTCAATCCTCTAAATTGTTGCTAATCTGTTTCACAGAAGAACTCTATTGACATTCGAATGACACTAAATTATAGTAATGAATTCAATTGATTCAAATGAACATTGGCAGATTTAATTTACATATACATATATATTTCTCTTTTCATCTCTTTCTCTCTCTGTCTCACCCCGCTTGGGTATAATACGGCAATAGTGATATCCATCCATATAGGGTTCAGATATTTCCGGCAGGCGTCTGGTATTAATGTGATTTATTGACAATCAAATGATTCATCATGTGATTCACTGCCTTCATTGCTATTTTTATCACTCGCATACTTTCGATTTTAAATAGCGGTATTAATGGCATGATGAGAAGGCATATGACACACGAAACACGTATTGTGAATACCTATAATTTTTTCTTAATTAATGCATTCGAATGACACTAAATGACAGTTGAATGTTCTCTTGCTTCGAATAAGTATCGATATACTTTTGTCTAGAATTACTTTAAGTACTGCCTCTCCTTCCTTTCCCCTATTTGTCCCCATTGTTTTGAATCAGTGGCGCAACAGAACCCACACTTTGTTCGTTAGGAGCGCGTACTTGATTTGATTTATTGTCATTCTTTTTGATTTATTGTCACTCAAGCGTTGTTGCCTCCTTATTCTAAATTTTAATGGCATTAGTGGCATGATTTGAAGGCAGACGAGTCCATCAAAATCCCTTAAAGAGGATCCTTATATTGTTGTACATTTATTACGCACTGATTAATGAATTCGTTGATTTATATTACTGTATGTATTGAAATGAGACTGAACGGTGTCGATACAGAATTCACTGAAGATTCTAAAGCAAATATCGCGTTAAGTCGATATTTTCATCAATATTTGTCTCCCTCTCTATCTCTTTTTTTCGCATACTTTCTCTCTATTTGTATTGAATCCAAAACTACCAAAGAGCCAACACGTTGCTTGTCTGCAACGCGCTAATTTATTATCATTCAAATAATTTAGCAAAATTGATTTCATTTATCACCATTCAAATGACTCGTTATCCTTTGATTCTCATTAGCAGCGACATTTGGTGATATATAGTGGGACCAAGTGTCTTCATCGGAAACCTTATACATACATACGAACGAACAATATTTTATCATGTCATATGTTATCAGTAGTGAACATTATCACTATCATCCTCACTATCTTTCTCCGTCGTGGTTTTTATACACTCTTTATCTACCTTGAGGTCTTATTAATTTTATTTTTATGTGATAATGTCAATGAAACTCAATAACCAACAAAGCAACGAACAAACCACTTCTTTATTGAAGTCATCAGTTCTAAAGAGATTTTAATTAAATCGAAATCGATAGAAATTCTTAATGGCAAATGTGTGTTATTTGTATTTTGCTTGCGGTTACGATTACCTTCTTTGAACGCAGACACACACACGCACACACACGTACATCATAGTTGACAATCACTCAATCCATTGACTGACATAATGTAAATGAGCATTATTTAAATACAATTGATTACTAATTCATATTATATTAGCATTTTGTCAATCACTTCTATGCCTGAGTGAATTTTTCATTTCGATCTTCTTACGACGTAATTATTTACGGAATTTTCCTCTCTTGAAGATAACCTTTAAATTATTTAAATAATTAAAATTGTGCATAATGAAGAACAATTTCAGTTCTTCAATTTATATTAAGTTTATAAATGCTTTTTGTCAACAAGAGGTGTTAATTTAAAGCATTAGACGAAGTTAGTATTTTTGTTAGGAATTGTTAGTTTTGTCTTGTTTTTAAATGACTAAAACTTTAATTTAATCTGAATTTGTCATGATTTTTCTGTATGTGGGTTTTTACGAAAGTTTCGACCACAAATCTCGTAAATATTATTTAAATTGTCATGAACTTGCTTCCAACATGTCGTGTTGCTGCCTTTCGGTTTTATCGTTGCTCACCAGCCTCCTTCATTAACCTCCTCTCCTCTCTTTCTACTTCTAGTTCGAGTTTAAATTGCAGATTAAGTACTTCTCCAAATGTCCTCCTCGTTTTTGAGGGCATAAAATATTCTCAAATATTTATTAACTTTTCCCTTTATTAACTTTTGTGAGTACTTGAGACTTTAGATGACTTAAAATTTGCTCAAATAAATCTGACCACATTTTTTTGCTTCTTCATTTGATACTCCTATTAAATCATTATATTTTTCCTTGTCTCTTGGTAAGGAAAACTATTATTCTAAAAACCTTGATAATGAAAAATGTCGGAATAAACACAGTTTATTTTTCCGTTATTTATCACAAATTAAAATTTTTGTAATAATTGTTAGTGTAAATTTGTAATATTTTCGTTTGCATTTTCTTGCTAATTATTCTAATGGTCCTTGAAGATACTTCTCATTACGTTAACGCGATTACATTAAGAGAACACTATAATAATTACGTGCTTCATTGAAAATTTTAATTGAGGATAAAACTAATGCTCTGAGCTCGTTTGGAATTTAATAAAATTTTTTCAAAATACAATTCTCGAAAATCAAATCAAAGTTCAATGAGAAAAGAAAAAGAACAAAAGTGAAAACAAACAATTATTCATTTCTGAAATTTTTATTTAGATTTTATTATTATAATAAAAGCAATGAGAATTAGAATTCATAAATTTTTATTTCTAAAAGAAGCGAAAATAATAATCAATCTATAAAAACAAATCAAAGAAAAACGTAAACAACCAGATTACGATTGATAAAACAAAAGTATTCTAAATAATAAAAACGAAATAAAATCAACTGAAAATTTATCAAAAGTGGTTAATTTATTTATGTGTATGTGTATATATGTGTGTACGTTTTTGTCGGAAGGTAATTTTAGTATTTTAATTCTAGTATTTCAATTCGTGTCTTCTAGAAAACTTTAACGACTCAGGCATGACTTTTCATCATTTATCTTGCCGCTATTCTTATGTTTTCTAATCAACTATAGAATTCGAATGAAAAGGGTTGATCGAACTGGGCGATCAGTTGCTTTAGTAAACCCAAAGAGATGATCCCAAGAAAGAAGAATATCAAATATCAAATGATTTTTGTAGACACAACTTTAGTTTAACGTGCCAAATATTTTTTATAAAGAATTCTAATTTTTTTTTCTGAATATTTAGTCCTCTTTATTTATTATATTTCATCTTCTTATTATTTCTAAACTATTTATTAATTTGTGTGAGATGTTAAATTAAAAAAATTCTCACGAAATTGTGAAATATAAATCTGGTATGATTCATTTCTCTTCTATTTTAAATTTCTTGCGAATTCTTTTTGTATCTTGGCGCTCAAAAAAATACTATTAGAATATTAATTGATTTTTAATATATGAATAAATTATTTAATTTTGTTAGACACAGTTTTGTTATTGTCGTTTACCGAACTCGTCGTTTAATAACAGAAATCAGTCGAAAATCAATCAAAAAGTTATTTGAGGTAGAATCGAGGGGAAAATCGATTGACATGAAAAGCTTGAGTTTTGTCTTCTTTAATTTTTGCATAAAACCTGAGCGTAAGATGACATCACCACCCTATTACCACCAGTCACCCTGTGGAGGGTAACATAATGAACAAAAATAATGAACATCTTCGACTTGACGCCAAACTAGAATCAAAAGTTAAAACTAAATTTAAAGTTGAAAATAAAAAATAAATATTAGAAAATTGAAAATTGGTAAAGCATAGTTTAGATATAATTTCTTCGGATTCGTTGTCACTTGCGTGATTTTCTGTCGTTGTCTCGAAGACTCATTCGTTGTCTTTCCATTAAAAATAACGAGCAATTCATTACTTTTCGCCTTGATTTGAAAGCAATCCTCTACAATGCGTACAAATTTAGTTATAATAATCCAAAATGAAAGAAAAATCATTAATAAAAAGTGGATTTATATACTTCGATAATTAAGATAATAGTTTATTTCGATTTTATGATATGCACAAAAAATTATAATATTTAATTAATTCATGACTGGTTTTGCTACTTGCAGGATTTTCACACGCTCAGATCTAAAGCAACCAAAAGTTTCTGTTGTTTTATTTTCAGTATTTTTATAATTTTATTTTTGCCACGCCTTCCGTAAATTTGCTGAAAAAATATAGTAAAAGAAATTCGTTTGCATCATCATATCTTTTTGTAGTAAATCTTGATTAAAACACAACAATTTACGGCGAGTGTGAAAAAACTTTGTCGGTTTCCTTCTGTCGCGAGCGGAAGGGAAAACTTTGTATGTTGATGTCGTTAATTTGAACTTAGTTTATCTCGTTCTCTCATCTCTCGTTTTGTCGCGAATTCTTTTCTACTCTCTCTCTCTCTTTATTATCATTGACTCAATCATTGCTTTTGGGCTCAATTATCTCTACAAATTGAAAAATATATTCAAGTCAAAGTTTTTAATTTATTTCTGTTTTTTGTGTTTCTTTTATTCTGATTTCATGCCAGTTTTTATTGGTGTAGTGTAGAAACAGCTGTAGCTGTCGCTGTCTTCGCCGCCTACTCGTTATTGTTGCCTTTCTGCAAAACACCAAATAACAAAATAAAATTTAAAAGAATCCTGGCATATAGCCATAATACCATTTAAGTCGGCTTTCAGACACAACAAATGATATTGCAACAATTGCGTAGAATACAATCGAAATCAAAAACAATAATAATAGCAACAAAGGCAAATACCAATAACAAATACCAACTAAATTGTAGTGACAACCAACAGTGTTCCGAACATTTCATTCACATTCAGTTATCTTTGGTTTTATCCGATTTGGCTTTCGCAAATACCAAAGAAGATTAACGAATATATAAACTGACTAAAAAATCTCTAGCTTTAATGGCTATTAACTGTTTTTTTCTAGAAATAACTGGCACTGGTTGCACAAGACGCCTTCTATTACGCCTTTAGTATGCAGTCTACCACATAATTGTGCACTGCTGTTTACTATCGCCTGGAAATGATTATTTTAGTGTGTGTGTGAGAGAGAGAGAGTACGACAGCGTTTGTCCATTTGTGTTCCGAGTGAGTCTTTTCGTTTTAAGCTTGAATGAATGAATGCTGATGAATTGTTGAGCTCAAAAGACACTTGCATTCTAATGATATCAGATCATTCGAATGACAGTACTGCATTTCTATTGCAAACTGCATTCGAAATCACTGTCATATTTGATACAAGTGATGCGATTGAATGCAGTCAATTGCACCACTGCCTTCGAATGATAAGGGTGCATTGATTTTATTCGAATGACTATTGGTATATATTGAATGTTCTGTGCATATTATAATAGTGTTCTCATATATATTTATAAATATATAAATAATTTTAATCCGATAAGAAATGTCTTAGTATTTAGGGATGTTATAAACTTTCATTAATGTAAACTTTTGTCAGTAAAAGCTAATTGCCAACAAGAGTGATAATCAAACTGAATATAATTGATAATAAAAGCAATGTAAAATATGCGATTCTGTCAGCGTTTAATGATGGCGACCCATCCAAGAAAATTACTTGAATGATTTTGTGGTGAGCGCTAATTATTAATAGATTCCTAACAAATAATTAACACAAGCAAAAATTAATAAAAAACACACAAAAATAAAAGCTGGAGAGGAAATTGGATGTATAAAATATCTTTCTTATAATTGGTCAGACTTTACTTTTAATCGTTGCTTAGAAGAAAGAGGAAAAGCAAAAGGGCTGAAAAAACGAAGTGAATAAAAGAGGAGGAGGGTGAGCAGTAAGAGTGGCTAGATAAGATGTTTTATTTTAGGGTAAAGATTAAGGCAATGATTAAAATAAATACTCCGGTTGCAGGAGCGAAATTGGGTCAAAAATCCATAACAACGATTAGTTAAAAGAGAAAATTGAGCAAATAATTTCAACAGCATATATATAGAAATTGCCAGAACAATAACAACAACAATAGCAAGAGCATTCTCCTTAACTAAAACAATACACAATGAACGTATTATTCAACGATATCTAGAACTAAAAGGCAAAAAGTTGGTAAGCGAAAAAATAGACTGAAACGAGAGAAAATTCATGAAAAATGAGAACAAGTACCGAAGGGCCGGAGAGAGAGAGGGTGATAGAGAATGAAGAAAAGAGGAAGAAATCGAGGCAGAGAAGGAATAAAAGACAGAGCGAAAGAGAGACAGAGGCAGAAGAACAGAGAGAGAGAGAGAGAGAGTGAGTAGATGGAGGGGTGGAAGTATGGTAGAGAAAAACCCTAATTGGGTTGGAGTAGAAATTACCGAAGTCATCAGCGATATTAAATGACAACTAATTAAAAACTACACCATCAAAACTTTTTCAAAAAACAAAACAACAACAAAAAATCATATGGATTAATTCTCAAAGAAAATTGAAAACAAAAAAGCTGGCGAATTTTCAATGAAGGCAAGGAAAGTGAAAGAAAAAAATTGATAATCATAGATGATAATAAAGAAGAAATTAAGTATAAAAAAGGAGAAAGATGTTAATGATGATGTTTTTGATGATGATGATGATAAAGAAGATATGTATATTAAAATTTTTCCTTTTATTGATTTAACCTTTTTCGAGAGACAAGCAATTAAATTTCAATGTAATTTTTTAAATGAAAAGTCAAAGTTTTACATCGAAGTTTTATACAGTTTGATATCATTCTCTTCTGTCTTGGGCTGTATTTTTACTACCATCCTCCTCCTCAAGACTTCTTGCCTCTCCTGAATTTTCATTTCTTTTTATCTCATTTAGTTATCTTTTTTCTTGACGGACATTCTGATATTTTTTGATGGTAAAGATAAGAGCTGTTATGCCGCTACGGTTGGAGAGGGGTAAGGTGGTTACCTAATCTCATGAGAATAGCAAAGCAAAATAGCAGCAATATTTTCTTAATTAAGTTTTTGTTTATTTTCTAAATTTCTCAAGATAATTTATTTACTTATTTTTGTCAATTTGCTAAGGTAACATTTTCTTTAATTAAGAACGACGAATTTAAAATATGATAAAATGAAATTTAAAACATTCTTATATTTTTGATCCCTTTTTCCACAACGAAAATATTAATTTTCTAAAAATTGCTTTTTGTTTGTTTGCTCGTTCGTTCGTGAAAGAGCTCAATTTTTCTCGAAGTAATTTTTCGTGACTTCGTTTTTCTCAATTCCTCTTCGACACCCTCTCTCTGTCATTCCATTCTACTTCAACTTTCTTCCTCTTCTTCATTTATTTCTATCATCGGTTTGTTCCATTTATTTCGTTTTACTGCGTAAAAAATTAATCGTTCCCCGGAGATTATAGATAAAAGGCTAAAACAACAACAGCAACAACAACAACAGCAACACTTTATCAAATGTATTTACAGTTTTTCATTTAATATTTAGAAGTTATAAACGATCTATTGTTTGTTGAAATGTTGGATTGAATAAAGTATAATCAAAGCAAAAAAATTGTAAAGAAAACTTTTAAAACTATTCAAGTCAAATGGAATACATAAATTGAACAACTGCTAAAAAGAGGAGGGAGGGGATAGAGAAAAGGAGGGCAGTTGCTTTGGATCAACTTTTGAAATGTTAGTTGTTGTTTTTTTGTCCAATCGATACTTTTTCAATCAATAGCTTTTCATATTGATTGATTGATATTATTTTCCTTTTGTTGGAATTTAATGAGAATTCTTATTCTCTTTAAAGTTAATAATATTCAAAGTAATAATAACCTATTGCTAAATTATACAGCCGTTTCCAACCAAAAAATATTCTATTTCGCTTTTCTTCCCAATGGAAATCATTAGAAGCCATTTCCTTTCTTCAGAAGGAGACGATTGAGGATAAAAAGGATTGACATGAGCATAAGCAATGTTTTCAACGTTGTAGACATTACTTTAGAAGATGAATTTAAAATAAATTGTAAAATTAAGAGAACCAAACTTCCATAAATTTTGTTGCGTCGTCGTTAAAAAGAAAATTTCAAACAATACGGGAAAATAGTATGAATTTCTTTTTTTACTTTATTCAAAGAATCAAAAAAAAAAAAATAAATAAAATAAAAAAAATAAAAAAAAAGACAAAAAATTAGAGTAAGAGAAAAATTGAAGGAATTTTTTTTTAAAAATCAAAACCTTGACCTTTTTAAATTTCTAACTCATTACCGATCTAATAAATTGAAATTTTCTTTTATGAGCACGCATAGTACGTCATAGAAGGTATAAAGAAACGATATAAAGCTTCATTATAACGATTGAAATAGTGGATTCAGTTTACTATAATATTTTTATACCGTGCCTCTTTGCTTAATTAAAATTAAAATTAATATTAAAAATTTTCCAAAAAATTCTAAATTTTCCGAGATTACACAATTGAAAATCATTATTATCTTAATTAAATTCGTAATTGTCTTCATGAAGATATCGTGTCTTTATTGTTTAGAAATAAAGGTAAAATATTGATTAGAAATCAATCTAACGTAAAATTTAATAAAATCTCCTGAAGGTATTCAACGGAAAATTTTATCCTGAAGGCTTTATCTTTGTACAGGATTTATCTTTGTACACTTTTCGTGCCAGGAATTTGCAAAAATATCAGTCGAGGTTAGCAATTTTATGGTAATGAAGTTTAGAAACGAGCGGTAAATATTAAATTAAAAATCTACCAGCGTCATTTTAACCACCTGGTAGAAATTTTATTGCAGTTCTCGTTGGCCCACCAGGCTTGCTATAATCGCTAAATTCCTTAAAATATATTGGCTCTAGGTACTACTGTAATATAGACGCTCCGCGGTGAAAATTATAAAAAAAATGCAGCTGTTCGAGATGAGTCAAAGTAGTTGATTGCGTGTCAATTAATTTAATTATGGCAATTTATGGTGAATATGGTGCCACCATCTTGGTTTATGTTCTTTCAATGTTAAACTTAACCAAAATTTAAATACAATGCCCTGAAAAAGTCCTGCTAAAGTTTGTACTAAGTGTATGCGTCGTTTTTATATTATGTTATGTCTTTATTGGAAAACTCAGTTTGAAGATACGAACAGTTTGAATCTAATTAAGGTTCAGTCACATCCTTTAATAATTTAGCACTACTAATTTAATGCAATCATAATTTCTTTTAAAATGTTAGAATAGTTTCTTTGCGATATCAATAAACTTTTACGTGAAGAAAATTATAATTTCTCTAGAGTAAGGGGCATACATTTTTTCCACGAGAATGACTTAATTGCTCTAGAGATGCAATTCACTGAGTTGAAATTACTAAAACTTTTGCAATTCTCCTTATTAAACTCAAATTAAATTGCGAATTGAGTAATTGCAGAATTTCTACTCCGTATAATTTTTGAAAAACATAAAGTTTTCAAATTAAATTTTCCAGTAGTTGTTAAGGTTCTTACTACTCTTTTCGATATTGATGATAATGAATTTTTGTTCTTGATGAAGATTTCTCTTATTGATAATAATGTTTGCTAACAACGACGGTTGTTGTTGGCAATGTTTTTGGTCATTGGAAATAGGTTTTCTTAATAATCACGATTTGCTTTTGTTGTTAATGATCATTTCGGTTGTTGTTAATGATCCCGTTCTGGTCGTTGACGTCCAAAACAACTTTTATCTCGCTTCCTGATGTTATTCGGGTCATCGACGTCATAACGTCGTTGTCAGTTTTGGTTGATGATGATGATGATGATAATGATGACGATATTTCTGCTCTACTTTTAAATTTCGACATTAAATTTGCATTGAAGAATTTAGAAAATATTCGTATGGAAAACGTCTTGGTCATTTATTTTCATATAAACCCGAATTTTTTCTACCGAACTAAAACTTAATTCTAGTAAATCCTGCCCAAAACAGAGACTTTGTCATTCATGTCATAACTCATGTGTTATATTTATTACAAGTTTAAAAGGATGTAAAGTCATTAAGAAAATGAAAAAGACGACGAAGAGGAAATATAGAAGAAGAAGACGATGAGAAGAAGGAAAGAAATGAGAGATTGTTGGTCAAAAGTTTTAAAAGAAAAATTGAATAACTTGGAAAAGTTTCTTCGATTGATTTTCTGGTTTTTCTATTTTGGAAATTGAATAATTGATCCTCTTCTTACTTGTGTTGACGTGGTTAGTTCAGGATAGGACTGGACGGTGGCCACTTTTGGGTAAGAAGAGTGGCCAATTATGTTTAAAAATTTAGCAACCCCAAGTAGTTCTAGAGTGGCATTTGTGATAGCTAATCATGTAAGAATTAGAACGATGAAAGGATTCACGTAAAAAGAAAAGTCGGTGAGGATTAGCAGAAAGTTGAAGGACCGGTGAGCGGAACGGGTCGAAAGAAACGAAATAAATGGAAACGAAATGTGTTTGTATAAGTGGATAAGTTTTAATGGACGTACTATCAATTGTTCTCTTACGAGTAAACACAAACCGCCTTCGGATTTAAATGGGATCAAATTTTGTTGAGTGTTCTGTAAAATTTTCTGATTATTTTATGAAAAGTTTTAAGAAATCATTAAGATCAAATAAGCCAAGAAAAGTAAAGGATATAATAATTCTAGTTTTTATAAAATATTCTGTTTGCTTAAAATTCTAATTTTTTTAATTTGAATTAAAAAAACATAGTTTGGATGATTAGTACAAAGTTATCAGCATTGTTGTTGTTGTTGCTGCTGCTACTATAGCGGCTGTTAATGCAACCGTTATTATTCATATCATTGAACCTTATAATCTGCTCTTAATTTTGAACTCTAGACTCGATTGAAATTAATTAGGCCTCAAGGCCGTCATCGCTCATGGAATTTATTTACACGTATTAAACTTAATCACAGCATTTTAAAGCAAACCCTTAAAGGATTGGATTAGTGATGGTAAACTACATTCACAACGAAAGCAAATGCTCTCTCGAGTGGCTGCCTCTTTGTTAGTTAGTGTTGTTGAAATTTAAGAAGGATGGGGCGTGGGTAATGGTTATAGAAAGTATTCGAAAGAATTATTAAAGAGATTTAGAGAATAAATTCTCTAAAGCGTAAAGTAGTTATTTTTTTAGTGTCAGCAGTATTCATGTGATTCATTGCCATTCGTTGCCACTTACTGCCATTCGTTGTCTTTCTATTAAAAATTGAAATAATTAGCTTCTGAGTCTGTACCCGTAGAAATCTTTAATTTTGCGCAACACTCTTAACAAATATGCCATACTTACCTTAACATACCTCCCCGCCTCCCTACCAACCATTTTACGCCTTCATTTTTTCTTTGAAAATCAGTAATAAATTGTTTAATGAATCTAATCATATTCTGTTAGTTTTTTAAATTTAATTGATAACGATTTTAATTTATAATAGAATTTTGCATTTTTAATTTACGTTATGTTTCCTTTCGAAATTTCTCCTCTGATTTTTTTTTATTTCACTGAACAAAATTTCAAATCTTGTTAAACGTTTGTCTAGCTATTCAGCAATTTGCTTGAATGTTTAACGATTTTCCGTTCTGTTAAGTTTCTGTAAGAGAAATCTTTTAATAGATCACTAATATCGATTGAGGAGAGAAATGGATGGAGTGGTAAATGGGGGTGAGGTTCTAGTTTGTGATGCAGTACATGATGACAGCCATGGTTTCAGGGTAGAAAGGGAGCCGTATTTGACTGAAGTGCCGTAACGAAAAGCAATAACTGAGATCTTTTTTATCTGGCATTAAATGGTATTAGTTTCAAATTAGATTATTTCGTAAATTTGATATTTCTAAAGCTGGAAGAATATATCGTAAAATGGAAAAAGTGCTGAATGAAAGCCAGAGAGTTACGATAATAGACGAGAAGGATAAAAAGGGATTCTTCCCTTTTTTTATCGAATTACATTTTATCAATGAAATTAAATGCTAAGATTTTTAGAATTTAAACAACTTATAAATTGATTTGAACATTGAACTTTTTATGAATTTTATATTTCCACATGACTTTGTGCTTACCATTAGATTGAACAAACTCTTTAGTAGGCAACGAAAAAGAGCAAGAGAGAGATAGATAGAGACAGAGAGGGGGCGCAGAGTGAGAAAAAGATGCCATGGAATATTGTATTGAAAACAATGATGTATTCCCATGACGAATATGCTCATTCATTGGCAACATTATATCTCAAATATTGCAAAATTGCACAATTCGATTTACTGCAATTTTTATGATATTCAGCAAATTTTTATGATATTTTGCAAAATTTCATCTCAATGAAAATTCGTCCACACTCTCCACTTCACTGTCTTCTCTCTTACAGTCTTTTCGTCTCACTCCACCCTTTCAAATCGCATCTGACGGTGTTCATTTCTATAAAAAAATCTTGTATAGATCTATATTTTTCTGGTGTACATTATCCCCCCCCATCATCATCATCATCACCATTGGATTCTTTGAATATCACATATTTGGTTTTTATTTTTTCTCTCTAATTTTTCTTTCATTTTCACTTTTTTGCCCGACGTTGAACTTGAAACGGAAATTTCGTACTAGAGAAAAAATCCCTCTGGAACTTCGACTTCACAGTCGTAGCTCGTTTGTGCTTGCAATATTTTTAGTAATTTTGTTTTCAGCTGGTGCTGATGATGATGATGATTTTCCCCTCATTTCATTTCATAATTCTGGAGTTTTTGTATAAATTTTTTGTTCTTAGTTTTGACATGACGATATATTTTCCTGAATGGTAGAAAACGATTTTTTGTTGTTTTGAGATCTCTGACTTTATCGCTCGTGCATTTATAAAGAGTTTTCTCTTAATTATTTTTCAGTAATTTTTCAAGTATTTACCGTATTATTCGTTCATTGATTTGGGGGATTTTTTCTTTTTTTAGAAAATTTTTTATAAAAATTCAACTTTTTTTAATCCTGATCGTAGTAAAATATGAAATATTTTTACATTTAACATATTCTTTGTTCGGTGTCTTTTATACTTTGGTATTTTTTTTATATTTAATTTTTTTTCATGAAATTTCGTGCAAATAATATTGCTGCTTCTTTCACTCGACTATTTCCTCGGGTCTCTTAAATCATTTTGTCACACCTAAAGTTTCTTCTGTTTTTCTATTATTAAAAAAAAACTTTTTAATCATATGCTCCCCCGTCCTCTATTACTCTCCCCACCACGCCAACCCGTCCCATCCATACATTGCCCTCCCTGTATTTTCCTCCTCCACTCCTTTTATACTTTCGGGATCACCGACTAGCGAGTGATAGTGGGTCCTGTTTCCATAGCGTTTATTTTATTTATTTAGTTTATTATTTTTTCTCTTTTTGTTTTGTCTCTTATGAATGTGTGTACATATTTTTTATAGTTTCTCTTAAATTCTTTCTCTGATGCCGTTCTCTTTTTAATTTTGTAAAATTATTAGCATTCTTTGCATTCGCTCATTTTGAATATTTAATAATATTTTGCATTTTTGGTCCTCTGTTTGCTTCTTCCCCCCCCCCCCTCCATTATTCATTTTTAGTTCGTCTGTCCTTCACATCTTTCGCTTCCTCTCTCTTCGTTAAAAAAAGCCATTCTTCAGCTTGTAAATATTTTTGCGGCCCTTATTGATACTGCAGTGGTATGTGTGTATAGTATATAATATATTTTGTATACTTATTAATTTTGTCATCATTATTATTAAATAAAAAAGTTACGATGACATAAAAGGAAGACCATCTTTTGAAAAATGTGATCCTGAAAAAATTCAGCATTTATAGAAGAAAAGAATGGAAGGGGGAAGATGGATTACTAAGGAGTTTTCCTTTATAGAAAAGTTTTTTAGCGCTGAAAGGAAAAAAATTACATAAAATTCTCATTACTTAGTGTTTATCAAAAAATAAAATATTTTTTTATAAAAATAATGACATGTTTAGGGATGAAAAGTCGAAAAATAGCTTTAGTTGAACGAATAATAGCATTCCTTTGAAAGGATTTCAAATTTTTTTCTTAGCTTTTCCTGTGTTGTTTTGTACTTGTGTTGTGGTTGTGCGGAGAAGGAGAAATCTTTGTTTGATAAATATGAAATTTACTTCTTTTCCAAATTTTTGACCGTCTTTGGTAAATTTCATAAAAAAGAAAAATGTTTAAAGAATTAAAGAATGTTAAAAGAATTTGTATTCAAACGAAACTGTCTAAGACTAATTCTAGTAAGTTGAATATAAAATAGTGTCTAAAAAAAGGGTTGAAAACATTTTATTAATTGGGGACGTTTTCTTATTTAAAAGTATTGATGAGTCAATGGCTCGTTTAGTGAATGGATTGGTTTCAGGTCTTGCACTAGTACTAATTCTTTTAAAAGGATTCCAATTATCTAACGACTCTTCTCCTCCTATCGCTCACTCCCATCTCGTCTTGTTCTTCTCATGCTTACGCTTCATCTTAAATTTCATTCGCAGAAAGAAAAAATCAAAGCAAATTGCTCTTCTAGGTCTTAGAATTAATAAGAGAAAAATAAGCCTTCCTATCGCCAAAGCTTTAAGAGAACTCTTTATCATTCTTCATCATTCTTCATTATTTGTATTACCATCATCTCTATCGTCATTATCATTATTATTTTCATCATTTATTCTGGCCTCTTCTCCTCCTCTGTGTTTTACTTTTCCTTTTTCATTTATTTCCACTCTCATGAACTTCATTCTTTTCATTCTTTCGACGAAAAAAAAGTAATCAAAGCATTCAAAAGATATAAACAGAAGATTCAATAGACCGTAAATATAATAACGTACACACATGCTTACATCATTAATACTCTATGAAACCTTAACTCCTTCGTTAATAACAACTACAACAACAAGAACAATAACATGAGTTTTGTAATAAATGCTTTTTTTATTTGAAGAAAAAAAGAATGAAAAATTGTTTAGTGCATTCTGTGAATATCATTCGAAGCGAAATATTTAAAATGTAGTCGTTGCAAACTCATAGGAAATATGTGCGTATGGCAACAACAACAACAACAACGATGAAACGGCAATAATGAATACAGTAATACCAGAAACACAACAACAACAACAACAATAACAGAAGCGAAAGCGATAATAATAATAACTCTTGATGCTGCTGACGCTAATTCTCCTGATGAGTAGCAGCTGCTTTCGCTCTCGCTGGCGTTATCGCTATTGATGTTTCTGCTCTTGCTTTTCAAGCAGCAATTGCCGTTTTCAGGATGGACGTGTTTTTGTCGTTATTGTTGCTGTTACTGTTGATGCTTCTTGTTGCTGTTGTTACGCATCGAAAGAAAAAATTGTTGAATAAAAAAGAGAAAAACAAAAGCATTAAACGGTAGAGATAGAGAAAGAGAGAGATAGAAAGAGAGAAAGGGAGAATTCATAATTTATGGAATGAGTCCGGTGAGTTAAATGTTTTCTGTGCGAAACATATATATAAGAGGATATATATGCATAAAACCATTAAAACCTACAAAAACAAATTGAAACAATGATCATTGCCTGGGAATCTACAGAGAGACAGATAGACACATACACAGACGGAGCCAGGCAGGCAGCTATCCAGACAAGCGGGTAGACAAATATAGACAGAGTCAGTAAAAATGTCAGCGAGACAGACAATCAACGAACAAATAGGCAATTTTTGCGGTTAAAAAATGTTCTTAACACCGTCGCCCGAATTCGAACAATACAAAAAACATACTGCAGTCCCAATTTGTTTTCACTTTTTTTGATAATTCGTAAAAATATAAAATATTAAACTCATGCATTTTTTAAAATCAATTCATTGAATGAATAAGGGAATGAACGAGTAGAGAGGACTTTAAAAAATCTTTAAAAAATTCATTTATTTATTTATAATTTTTAAAGAATTTAATGCACTATTTTGCAAAATAGTGTTTTTTTAATAATGCCAGTAATT
This sequence comes from Physocephala rufipes, assembly GCA_963966595.1. Lineage (NCBI taxonomy): Eukaryota > Metazoa > Arthropoda > Insecta > Diptera > Conopidae > Physocephala > Physocephala rufipes. The sequence goes on from OZ016505.1 coordinate 22,709,424, forward strand.
TACTTGTTCCTTTCTCATCCCTGAAGTTGTTTTGAGTAGAGCAATAATTAACTATAATAAATGGCAGCACGAATTGAAGCATTTATTGTTGTAATTAACAAAAGTTTCCAAACCTTGTCAAATACGTAGAATGTTCAATTTATTCTCGGTATCTATGAAAAAACATTTTTATGTTCTTAATATTTTTTTCCTTTTCAACATAATCCGCTAATAATCTTAGCGGCATGAGAACATTTAATGCTGACTATTTTAATTAGAATTTAGCCAATAGATAATGCACCGATCGATAGTGGGACTAGGACTCTATAGCGAGACCACTAAATCAGTATTAAACGCCAATTTTTAGTAACCTTCGAATGTCACTCTTCGGTAGATTTTATTAATACAAAAATGTTTATCGTCGCAGACACTTAGACGTGGCAAACCAGAGAATCGTTCCCAAGGAAGCGTTCGCTTGTAAATATAAAATTGTCACGTCACTATTGGAAAATTCGATACAGTACATAAACTACAGTACATAAACTGCTTCTTTAAAATTCATGACGAAAATTTTGGAGCGGAATAGACAAAATCTGTCTTTCCATTGGGTAAAGGTATTTAGAAATGAAAGGAGATTTTAAACATAAGTAACTTCATTATAACCTCTAATGCGCAAACTACGACAAGCTGTGAGGAGAAAACTTTCTGGGTCTGGGTCAAAACTTCCCCATTTTACATCCTCTATAAGTACTTTAGATGCTTTTTCATAAAAATACCGTTTCTTGCTTCCGAAATCGTATAATCTATAATTAGTTTAATTAAAGACGTATAGAGATATATTAAACCAAGCAAAAAGTCTAGGTTTATTAATTTGTGCACTTTGCTAATGCTTGGCCTTTTCTTGTCGGCGACTGCGGGGGAGACGGACATATAGACCGCTACGCCTACGAATTAAAATGACTAACCATAACTGAAACCATTAAATGCAATGTAAGATTTTAAAAAGAAACCAGGGGGAAAAATTCGCATGCACAAACTTGCGCATGAAAAATTAAACAAGAAAATGCTATTAATTAAATCAACATTTTAATTAAATTTGCAGTTTTTTCATGAAAGCTTCGACTCCGACAAAAAAATAGCGCACAAATAAATCGACAAAATAAACAAGCAACTGATAGAAAGAAGAAAGAAGAAGAAGAGGAAAAAAGGGGAAGGAAGACAGAGAGATAGAAGAAGTAAAAATAGAGAAGAAAAATAAGAAGTGGAACAGGAAGAACAAGTACTAGAAGTTTTAGCTAAGCATTCAAAATGCATCAATTGATGCCCTAGCAGAAGGGGAGGATGTGAGAGAAGTACTCTATATTTCGTGTGAGAAACAAATGTCTTGAAATAAATAAATATTTCAATTTAAATTTTGGAATTTGTAGTTATTCGTTGGCGTGGTATTGTTCACAAAATATACCGGTATTTTTGCATATATTTGTTCATAAATGTAAGGAAACTTCGCAGCGATGAAAACTAGAAGTATTTGAGAGAAGGGCAATTGTAGGGGTTTTACACTCATGCATCTTATGATATAAGATATACATTCACCACAGAATACGAAGCATTCTTTCATATGCACGTCTGTATTGTATGTTTTGGAGTGTAATAGAAACATGTGATAACTCTACAGAGGAACCCAATTCAAAATTCTCCATATCCTTGGGTGAGATTTGTAATAAAGTACTCAGATGGGAATGAGAAACTTGCGAATGTTACTAAGCTGACACTGAGGTTGTTGAAAATAGTCGATTTGGGCACAAAAATTCAAAGCTTAAAAGTAGAAACAGCCTAAGGGTTCTAAACAAAGCGCTGTAAGGTTTTCGAGGATTATTTCGATGGATCAGAATTAGATACAATAGACGTTGCTTGTCGTTACTACGTTATGACGAAAGTAAAACATCGATGCATATATTCTACCAGTGTAAAATTTCTCTCATAATAAATTCTAATCTCCAACGTGATAAATTCAATTTATGCACAAATAAATTTATAAAAGCAATCGATATTGTATCAGTGGATCCAATTTATTTTAGCAGTCCATGATTTTCTTCGCTACGTCCTCTTACCACCCTAAATGCTCCTTCATTTGCTTTCATTATATCCAATAATGTACCATGAGACAAACTTCATCACAACAAACACCGTTGATTGTCACGTTTGTTGATTGCCTTCAATTAACACTAAACCACTAGAATGGGGTGTAACAGCAACGATAATCGACAGACCAATTTATCTACGACCCATCCAGAGTCATCATCTCGTTTGAAGTATGATAATGCGCACCTTCATCCGCAAACACGTAAAGTGGAAAATCGTTAAGGTACATGTAAAAACACAATTTTCGACGGATCGTCGGTATAGCATCATAAATAATAGAACAAAAATGGCAATGCCATTAAATACAGAATGAAGAAGAATTACATAAAGTTACTTCCTTCTTTCAAATCGAGACTGATATGTCGAGAGCTTCTCAAATGTCCCAACAGCGTGTCATTTATTGATTAGGTCGGAGGACTGTTAGAGAATGATGACGATAATGATGATGTCGATGACAGATGACAGGATGAGTGTTTAAGGCGTCTGGGTTAAGAAAACATGAAGAGACAAGTGTATGAATGGCGAACATCGTTGATCTCGGCCAATTACGTAAAATATTTTGGAACAACATAAAACTTTGATGATGCCAACATTTGTAGAAAAAACGGCTTTGTCGCCTCCGGTATTTTTCTTTTTGTTTACCTAGAGAATTTTCGATATAAAGAAAAAAAAGAAAAAATATTCTTTCATGAAAAGTCTTAAACCGGCTTTAGGTATTTTGTAAATAACTAAAATTTCAACTAACTAAGTATTTTAAATAACTAAAATTGAATGCGATATTCAATTAAGAATATAATATTTTTAATAAACTGAGGCTTAAAAATGAGTCTTCCTTATCTGGCAAAGACCCTTTTTTTATTCAGGAAGCTCCATTTAATCGCATTAGCTCAAATTAAATTACCATAATTAATATTTTATATACTAAAAAGCGTAAAGAGGGAAAGAAAACATACGGCGTAAACGATTAAAATTTCAGTAGCTTCGCTCATAGGAAAATATATTTAATTCTTTACTCCGAACGTGTGCCAACGTTAATACTTTTAGTCCTTGTGTACGCTTTTATAAAACCACTTTTTAGCTCAAAGTAAAACTAATTCATAAATTCAACGTTCTCTATCTCTATCGTTCTCCTCTCCTTGGCCAGAATTTCCTCCTCCACTGTCAAAGAGAAAGCCAAAAATCGCCTGTTGCGAGAGATGTTTCCATACTGGCTTTACCTTTTCTTTAAAAAATATAAGCTCTTAAGCTTCAAAGGTTTAGACTTTTCGACATAATGGACGTAAAATCATAGAGATTTCAGTTACATATGTAAAAGTATATATACTATATACATACTACAGACTTGCTATGTGTTGAAAAGGCATATAAGAATGCAAACAGTCTGCTCTCAATTTTTAGAGCGTTGAAAGATATCGGTGTTTTAATTGAAAAACGAGCAGATCGAGTGTCCATGATTCGCTTCGATTTGGGTATACTACATTATGCATTTGTGTATAGCGCATTAGACATAAGGCACATTAGAAATTTAAGGTCCAGTAAGGACAATTTAATTCTCAACCTTCAATTATTTTAAATTGAAATCGTGTAAATTGATAGCGTTTAAATCGTGCCATTTGTGTACTCGTAATTTGCTCAAATTAGGTAGTAGTTCTTTTTCTAAAACCCATGACTGAAATCTTAGACTCGGAAAATATAAATTTCTTCATTGTGAGTTGTCAATTGCTCTAAATTAGAATCGTGTAAATTGAATGGCACTTAAATCGAGGGCTATCTGTTGTTTATGCTTCGTGTGCTGCAATATTTGTAATTATGTTTTCACATGAGAATAATCTTACAACAACAACAAATGGCTATGGTCTTAGCCATACCAATTAAAATGTGTTGCATTTTGTATTAGATACAGGGTGACTTTAAATTGATAGAAATGAGTTTTTTCTTTAATTCATTTACTGGTTGCGTGTTACGTTTATTCTTCTTCTCGAAAGGAATGCGAAACATATAAGACCGAGTATAAAACTGGTATGGTCGTTTCTATGATCGTTACCATACAAAGTTTCAGTAGTTTTATTGTTTGCCTAGATTGCCATCTATTTCCATTTTAATCAATTTTCTTACAGTATAAAACCTTTTGCAAAGATGTTTTTTACTAAATTTAGAAATTTTATTCCTTTTCGATACGAAATTCTTTTCACTTCGGACGAAGATTTCTTTGGCATTATTTTTAAAAGGAGAGAAAGGATTCGTTTACTGCTTTCATTCCTACTCCCTTTAAATATTACACGAAAGGGATAATTGTTTTGCAGAACCAAGGGATCGATATTCGGTCTTTGCATTAATTAATGAATTTATTCCGGTCGAGTCGTTGGAAAAATTGAACAATTTATTTACCCTCGAAATGAAATTTATGTGAAAAATGCAGGACCTGAAATCAAAATGACCTCAAATTTCAGGGAGTATAACCAATATATATAGTAAGACATATGCTATAAATAAGAATTATGTGACTGTATAGGAAATATATATCCTAAAATAATTTCTTCTAAGAAAATAATATTTTATTTTAGAAATATTTTTTCCCTTAAATGTGCACACTTCACCTAAATTCTTCCATTGTCAGCTCATACATAGTTTTAAATTAATTGAGTTCAGACCTTAAGGATCGAATCTCTTTAAAGCCGAGTTCACAAAAGCTTCTATAACGTCTGCACCGCTAATTCTGACTCCATTCAGAAGCCTTCGGGCTTCGGGTGTTATTCATTCAACTGGTACCACAACTGCATCATTTTACCAATCGAGCGTGTAATGCTACGGACTCGGGAATAGTAGTATGCACGTAAGTAAAGTATAATCGCTTCACATGCTTTTTGAATATGCATGAATGAGCCCGGTGGTAACCGGTAATGTTTGCTGGGAAGCAGGATTTTAAATAAAAGGATGAATATCGAGAGGAACTTCATCATTTTTATTATATAAAATAAAAACAACAACAAAGAGAACAACGATAATGGCAACAACAACGATAACTGTAAAGAATTTTTAAGCAAATTATGCATGCATTTTTAAAAGCCTTTTTAACACTGAATAGAATTCAGTAAAATTTAATAATTTTAATCGTGAGAATAGGCGATGCTTTATTATCATTTATTTGTGATTATTTAGAAAAAGTAGATTTTTGTTATAGATATAAATCGAGCTCATACAATTAATACATTTTGGTTGATACTAAAATTCTATTTAGACACAGTACTATTTATAATACTTTAAATACCTTCATCAACAATTCCTCCTTACGTATAGACAGTTCTTAGAACCATCTCCCCGTCTCTTCATCTCTAAATAGGAGATTATAAAAAAATAAATAGGAGATTTATATAAAAATATAAAGGATATAAAGGATAAAGGATACAACTACTACTATTACTACTACTACTACTACTACTACTAGTAGTAGTAGTAGTCGCTCTTCGTTATAACCGGTGTTGCTATAGGGACACATTTCTCATCGGGTTTTTATATCCTATTCCCTTTAAAAAGGGAAAAAGGATATATTAACGTTGATACTAAGTTTGTAACGCAGTGAAGGAGCTACAATAGATATAGAAAAGTATATATATTCTAGCTCAGAATGATCCCCTGAGTCGATTTAGCCCTGTCCATCCGTCCGTCTGCCTGTCTGTCTGTCTGTGGAAATCACGATTACAAGAGAACGAATGCAGCTATTTGGTGTGAATATTTAGTGTTAGGATAGGCTGGTTGGTATTGAAAATGGGCGAAATCGGACTACTTCCATGCCTACTTTTGGTATTTAATGTGAATTAAATCGTATTTCGAGAAAACACAAAACTATATATCCATGTCAACTACCTCATTTGAAAATATAATCCAAAAAATACGCGTGGTCCGCCCACTAGGGACAAAATTCGTGCAGGCGTACAGGCTTAAAAATAGAGATATTGACATGAAATTTGGCACATATATTTCCTATTATTATAGGCTGGGTGCTATTGAAAATGGGTGTGGCGTAACGAAGATAACGTTCTTTTTAGTTTAGTATTGCATTTATATCTCAAAACCCACTAGCCTTAGAAGGCTTAGTTCGGGCTCCCATAAACAGCTTGAACTGCTTATAAACCGTTTTTATTGATGAGGCGATAACCTCTTGAGGGATTTCTAGATTTTTACATAAAATTCAAATATGAATGAAACAAAATTGTCGTGATACTTTCATATAATATTTTTAAAAATATTAATTATTTATATTCCACCATTTTACCTCTATGTATCTCACAGTTTTTTTTAATTTATGTATAAGATAATCATCATGACTTTTTGCCCATTGTGAGCTATGCGACTTAAATATTGATCTTTGCGCACCGATTATAGATTATTCATATTATTATAAAAAAATAAAAAAGATTATTCATAAAAAATTAATTAATTTAACCAAAAGCTCGTACAGAAGTATAAATAAATAAATAAATAATTAAATGATTAATTGAAATAATAAATTAATAACTGAATAATAATAAATAGCGCACAAGAAAGAAATCAGATTTAATGATGAGTTAAAAGAATTTTATGATAATTAAATAATTTTGCAAATACAAATTTTGAAATAAACAAATTCAAAAACTAAAAGAGGGAATTAAACAACAATACATTGCAAATATTATTAGAATGCAAATTATATATAAGCAAAAGAAAAAAAAAAAGAAGAATAAATAGGCAATTATATATTTACAGACAAGCCTTACAGACAGACGTGCATTTACATGTACGGACAAGCCAGTAATACAGACATTACAGACATTGAAATATGAAAATTATAAATTATTTAAATAAAAGCAAATGATTGTGCGCTCATGCAATGGTTATGACAATATTTCCGTTTGTTTGTATGCGTTTGTTCTATGGATTTCTATAGTTGATTGTTCGGCCGGAGGAGGAGGAGGTGGCGGTGTTAGTCGGAGAGGTAATGATTATTACTTATCGATTTTTCTGCGGTTACAGCTGCTAACGATTGGCTTTGAACATCAATTTCTTGTTTGTAATTATTTCATACTCGAATATCAGCGTGTCATATCATTCGATAGCTTTACATCCAGCACAAATATTGGGCTACATTAAGGATATATTACCCCTCTAAAATATATGGTGTTTATGTTAAAAACTGCACTAACCTTGTTGTTTTAGTTTGTATCATGAAATTACGGAAAATTTAAGAAAAAATTAGAATTTTAATAAAGATTTCATTAAATCGCAAATACTTTAGAACATTCTTCGATCCCACGAATATGTCCTGTATGAAACTTTTTAAACTCTTCGAATTTTCAATCTAGTATTGCTTTCTCGTTTGCTTTTTGACTTTTCACCAATTAAAGAAACGGATTCCTTCAAAAAAAAGTTGATTAATTGCACATTTTTTGTCACTTTACTTTTGTTCTCTATTCTGCGATAAATCGACATGTTTGATATGGTTGATGACGATAATGACAACCATCATGATGGTAATGCTGATGATGATGATGATGATGATGATGGCATTGGTGGCGGTAGTGATAATGATTATAACAATAATGCCTACGATAGTCGTTTATCATCTCGTTTAATGACACTAACGTGCTCGAAAAAAAAATATAGCATGAGTGAAATGATGTATCAGGTCAAACAGGAGTATTTTTTTATGTAACTGCGATGCTTTTTTCGAAAAACCGCAGCGCGTAGTTATCACTACAGAGAGCACATTTATTCTCATTAATTTCATACCCTACACTCGAAGGGATGCGTGTAAAGTTATGTTCATTCGTTTATTCCGTTTGTGACACACTCAAGGAGGTGTGCCAAGTAATCCAGGAAAACTGGAATCTTTTTTCTACTTCTATCTGATTTATTCTCCTATCTTTATCCATTTTTTGTCTATCTGTCTATCTGTCTTTCATATTCTCTGCCGTCGAAGCCAGAGTGCTGTCGTGCAAGTGCAAGCAGTGGCTAATGGTATGTTTTATGTTTATGGTGATGGAATGATCTCCATGAAGTTGGGCGTGAGTAACTCTCTTTCATTTTGGATTCATTAATATGGCAAAGAAAAAATAATCTGTCTGGTCGCTTTTCGTTTCAGCAAGTTTTTATTCTAGAAGTGCGTTTTTAAGCTTCTGAGCTTTTTGTTTTATTTCTAAATTAAGGGAAAGATAAAATTTTACTCAGTGTAGGGTATATGAGCTTCAGTTAGGACGAGTTTAACACTCTTACATGTTCCTTTTTTTAATACGCTTCGTAGGAAAATCCTTCCTCGATAATAAACCATTTCAGAAAATATTATATAGATTGAAAAAAGCGACATTTGGTTGCTTGTTATTTGCTCTGTATTTCTCTCTATCTCTCTCTTATAAAATGTATTTTCAAATTTTAAAGGTTTGAAATACCTAAAAATTACATCAAAAACTGATTGTTTTTTTTTCAAAAATTTAAATTGTGGATATAGTATCGTCCCTGAATATTTTTATGTTATTGATTTTAGTATCTCTGATTTAACAAATTCGTTGTATCAAATTCAGTGAGTTGCATTTCCGCTCGGATCTCATCAAAAAATATCGCATATCTTCATTGCGAATCTAGTTGAAGCCTTTACTTGAGCAGTGAAGATAACGTTTGTTCGGAAGGGGTGGGGAGGGCGGTATCAGAAATTGAAAAATAAAAATCTTTGGACTATCTCAAGATTTATCGATTATCGAATATTCTACATTAAAATATTTATGTTTCCTTGTTAAAACTTGCTTTTTAGGATAATCGATTCCAGTTTTTTGATTAATCGGTTCACTTTATATGCATATCAGATCCAACTACGCGCAACTATTGAATATCTTTTTAAAACTTAAACTTATTTTACAACTTATTTTCATATCTTTAAATTGTTGCTGTTAGTTCTTTTGTCTGTTGTGTCATGGATATGCAAATAATATGCAAAAGATTTTTGTTATAAATAAAACTATTCATATTACTCTCTTTCTGTCTCTCTCCCTCTTTCTCTCTCCCCTTGTTACCAAGCCATCCCTTAGGGCAAGTAACATAAAAAGTTTGCTTCTAACAATTTGATTCCCCGAGAGGGTGAATAAAAAATCTTCCTCTCGATGATGGAGGTATGAAATAGGGGTCTTCCCCTTGTAAATAGAGGTAGGGAAGGAAAATATGAAAAGTGCCCGATTCTGCAAACCAAATTTTCTTCAGAAAATAGTTTGTATTCTCCTTTTTTATCTCTCTCTTTGACAAAGAATTAAATGTATTCTTCGAAAATCGGATTAGAATGATTGGATGAAAAGAAGTATAAATTGTGTATTGTTTTCTCAAAATATTAAAAGAATTCAGTTCATTAAATATTCGACTATAATGGCGTCCTTTGATTCCATAATATATCGTATACTTGTATGATAATCATAAACATGTTTTAGGCAATATTTCTATAATAGGATTAAATCATTTGGAATGATGCAGAAATTGTAAATATTTCCCTTTTACAAACCTATTCCGTATCAGTGCGTTTTATATTTCCTTTCTTTCATTTTCTTTCCACGTCTCTATTTTCAGGCGAAACGTATACAAAGTAATGAGTTGGCTGCTATTAAAGTCATTAAATTGGAACCAACGGATGACATACAGATCATCCAACAGGAAATAATTATGATGCGTGATTGTCGTCATCCGAATATCATTGCATACTACGGTTCGTATTTGCGTCGTGACAAACTTTGGATATGCATGGAATATTGTGGCGGCGGTAGTTTACAGGATATATATCAAGTAACGGGGCCATTGAGTGAGCAACAAATCGCGTATATGTGTCGTGAAACATTGAAGGGTTTAGAGTATTTGCATTCGATGGGCAAAATGCATCGCGATATTAAAGGAGCGAATATATTGTTGACTGAGTATGGGGATGTTAAGTTGGCGGATTTTGGTGTTTCAGCACAAATAACCGCAACAATTAACAAAAGGAAAAGCTTTATTGGTAAGTACTTTTTTGCACTTGTGATTATGTTTTATGTTGCCAAATATGACATCTCTTAATAATGAGAATCTGTTTAATTTATAAGCTCTATATCGGTTACGTCAAATTACTGTAGGTTTCGATAAAGGGTTTCGATAGGGAAATTAGTTATGCATTAGGTGACCTTGATATTCGTAATAACTGTTCCATCCTCTTGGTCCAACTGTATTTCGTGGATTTAATTTTCCACTGCTAACTTTTTAAAAGAAATCCCAAATTCCTTTGAAATATTTTGTGCAAATAGAAATAAAAAATTCTTTTTTGAAATATCTAAAATTCCTTTAGAAAATTTTGTGTGAATGAATAGAGAGAGCAAAGTTATTTGCTGGCAAATATTGGGAGGAATAACCATGAAAATTAAACACTGGCGACCTGACATGTATGGAATTGTGAATATTGCGCTAGAGGGTGTACGAACAAGAGCCACAAAAGCAGCACCATCATCATCGATGACATTGCCTTACACTCTCAAGCTGTAACGTTCATGGACTAATGTACGCTGATAGAAATCTCGCGAGAGGGAAATACTTTTGTGGTATAATGCATTTACTGTAATGTGTTGCATTCTTTTAAAAAATGTTATTGAAATTCGTTTTTTATAATTGTGAACCAATGTTCCCAGAATCGAAAAAACGAACGTGGTTTAGTATCAGTTTAGTGACTAATTTGCGTTGTTTTTCAACACAATAAACAATTTTTCTTGTTCTAAAATGAAAAAAATTAAATCTTTTTCAATTTGGTAAAATAAATCAATTATTATTTTTTTATTAATGAAACAATAAGCTAGTCGAGATTAATTTCTTGAAATAACTAAATAATGATGTTACTACTACTTATTTAATTCTCAATAAATTACTTAAGGTATCTACTTATACATTCTTTTCTATTAACTAATTACGAATTAATAACGGTCTTTCCTCAGCAGTCTACTTCAAGGATTTTCACGTTTCTAAAAATTGTCTGTGGTGCACTTTTGTTAAAATAACTTCGTTTGTCATTTCAGTCCTTCCTAGACTTTTAGATCATACAGATGATCCAATGCTTCGATTTATTTTGCATTTAAAAAAATAACGGTAAAATCATTAAAAAACGTCTAGAGATGAATTGCATTGAATAAAATTTTATGCAATATATTTGAATACTTGTATGAACTGTAAAAGTATGCTATTACTTCCTTGGATGGAGTAAAAGAACTTTGTTACCACGAACAATTTGGGAAGTCAGATACGAATATATTTTTTTTCCGCCCACGTATGTGCTTCGCTTAACGGGTAGAACGGCTGGACATATAAAGTTGCTATTTTGTATTTGGAATTGCTTTAGTATCCAATCTGGGGGGTACAGATCCCCTTCTGTTATAACCGGTTTGGCCAAATAATAACCTCTGATTGAGGATCTTGTAGAATTTTACAGATAACTCAAAGAAGTATGGCAATGTATTACACACATCCGATGTTTTATTTAATGCAATATTTTAATATTTAAAATGTGGTCAGAAGTCAAAAGACATTATATCCTAGGCTCTGAGTTATATGCACTTAAAAATTTCCTCCTTTATGCTTTAAAATACTCACTAAAAATTGAATTTGTAGAAGAAATACTTTGAGCAACAGTCACAGCATCACCCTTCACCCTTGCTCCGCCACCATCGCTCGACTGTCCTTATACTTTTTCAAATAAACCGCCTCTTTACTCTAAGTGTCACCCTATTAGTTAAGAACATTTAAGTCAAGACTTCTCGTGGCAGCTAATTTAAGAGCTATTACCGATACCGTCGCGCCGCCATTCGCGATCGTCGTCATCTTTATGCGCTCTAGTATCACTAGATGCTCAGAAAACAAAGAATGAAAGAATATATTAAATAGAAAAGTATCTTCTGATAGTACAAGAACAACAATAGTGCTATAACAACAACAGTGAGAAGAACGTCAGCAGTATCGTAACAAAAATTTATGATTATGACAACAACAACAACCACACCGGAAAGGATGACGGGCAAGCTCAATTGAAATTGCGTACCGTTTGCGACGCTTTGACTTTCAAGACGACTCAACTACTGGCTGATTTCAAACACTTAAATTCTTTAATCGCGCCATTGCTGCTTGGTCTGAGTGTGTGTTTTTGTAAATTTGTTTGGCAATGATGTTCGGTCTGTTGGTTAGGCTGGCTGTCTTTATTGCATAATTGACACCAGTCAAAAGATGTGTGTGCATGTGTTTTGTGTTTTTGCTGTATGTACACAGAAGTACACGCATACACGCGCACGCATGTGCTTTACTGAATAATAAAAAAATTGTTCCAGCGACAACAACGACGCGATGTAAGCGCGTCACATGCACTGCACAAGGAAACCTCATCTTCGTTTTTCAGTATGGGTAAGAATTATTGTGAGCGATTTACTGGATTTAGGGGGGCGATGTAGTGGCGTGATGCATGTATAAGAGACTGTGCATGTGTGACATGATTCTAGTATGCGATGTTTTTATTGGTTTCTAAATTTGTACGTGTCCGTGTAAAGAAGTGTATGTTAATTTTTTTCCATATACTCAACTACATTACTACGACCTTTTGTCCTCGAAGTGAATAAAACTATAAGATTTCTATCATAATTTTCAACGTCATCAACGTCATGAACACCATCAACAACAGCAAGCGAACGAGCGAATACAACGATCAACATTAGCTGCAATTGCAGAATACACGATGAACACTGCGACCCGAATGAATTGTCACAGTCAGGACATGACATGGAGAGTGCTGCTCTGTGTGTCATCAGTTCGTATCGTATGCAAGTCGTGAGCATGTTCTTCACATGTAAAAGGACACTCTGCGCGCGTGGTTTCTTGCATATGTTCCCCTATAATTTGCTTTCCTTCTCTTTCTTTATTTCTTTTTCTTTTCATTTTCCCCCACTTCTTGTACTTTTTTTGCAGTCTTTGAATGGTCTTTGTTCTAATTTATTTGTGTCACGTTGAGGTGAGCGAAGTTGACATTTTGTCTGACATCTTTAACGTTGTTCGCGTGAAGGCTTTACCCTCAGGTTTCCAGTTATAATTTTTCATTCTCTTCTTCACCTCTTTTGCCTTAAAACATCCTTTTAGAAATTTGCAGGTCTTGTTTCCAAACTGATTCTATTGTGAATACTTTCAGAATTGAATAAATAGTTGCGCCTAAGGGTAGACTATAATTTGTTTGCTTTACTTCGACTCTGACTTCTATTTCTATTCTCTTTTATTTTCATCAACTTGGCTCAACTCAACTAAAGGCTTTTGTTGAATTTAATTCTTTTATTTCATTTGTGTCTGACTTTTTCTTGTCTCACACCTGTTTCATAGAATAGTAAAACCCTTTACTGTATTTCGTGCAAAAAATTACTTGAGGGTTTTGTAATTTTTCTCTTCCTGCGGTCTTTATCATTTGCACACTTTTTTAGTCCTTGTTGGTTTGCCCGTTCTGCCTTGAGAATATAAAAAGTCGACACTGGAAAAGTTCATTGAAACCTTAAGCTCCAACCCAATGAACTTTAGTTCCTATTGTTCTTCTTCTTTTTGTCGGCTGTGAAATAAATTTTAAATTTTATTAGCGCTGTTTTTTATAAGACGCGCGGTAAAATATTTTCATTAGCTAGTTTCTTTTTTTAAATTCAATATTTTAAATTTTTCAGCGATTTTTAATTTATAAAAATGTTTTAATCTTTCGATGAATGAGTTATCGAACATAATGGAGTTTACCGACCCGGATGGCCTTTGTATCTTCTGAATTACATGAGTATTAGTATTTAAGAGCAATCCACAACTGAAATAAATCGAATGGAATTAGTTCGCATTACTGAAAGTGTTGATTTAAAACGAATTTCATCAAAAACGAGATTGAGAAACCAAACGAGATTTTTCGTGATTTTTTGGGTTATCCTCAATCTCACAACCATTAAAATATTTCATACATTAAATCAGAAATTCATTATAAATTTTTGTTATCTGGGGTTGACTGATTGGGGTTTCTGATTTGGGGTCTCTTCCATCATTTCAATAAGGCTCTTCCAAAATATTTTCACCGTAAAATCTTTTTTTTCAGAAAATCAATTTGTTAACATCAATTTTTTGTTCGTTTTATTAGACATATTAATCACTCATTGTATTTTATTTTAGTACTGTTAACCCTTTTGCCTCCGTTTTCGATTCTCCAACCGATAAACCCTAACCTAACTTAACCTAACCTAACCCTTATTCATGAAAGCTATGCAGAAATGTTCAAAGTTTTTAAAGTTTCCAACTCGAATGAACTTTTAGTCATCTGGTTCGTGTTATATTTTTGTAATAAATAAAGATAATATCAAAAGTTCAAGGATGTGGTTTATTATGCGATATACGAAGTTTTTTCTTCTCACCATCTGTTACATTTTTAGAGCTTTTCCCCCCGCGAAGTCACTCGGTGTTATTCGGCAACACTCGACACTCTTGAAGGTGTGATTACCTTCAAACATTAATTTAAATTAAAGATTATATTAAATTGCTGTTCATTAAATACAAAGTTACTTTTCCGATTTAGCAGTCTCTTCTTCCTTTGCCATTTATTGTGGTTTTTTCCTTGTCATCTTACTTTTTATATCTTACATTATCTTTATGTTGCACAAGTTTGAAGCACTTTGGTAATGCTTTCAGTGATATTTTTTCTTCTTCTTAGTTGGAAATGTTTGCAGTTGAAAATTTAGATATGGTTTTTTTCAATTTAATATTTTTCTCAATTTTATATTGATTTTTTTTAGTTTTATCTTTTTTTTATATACGAAGTAAAAGGGTTTCGCCATAATTTAGGAAAGTTTCCTTAAAAGGCATTAAAAGAATTTAGAAATTTATATTTTTTTCTGAAGTGATTCAGAGCAAGTTTTCTAAGTAAATACCCTTAAGTACTCTAGTGGGGAAAATTATAAATCCTCATAGGATTTTTTATATTTATTGACTCTAACCTTTTAATGTGTCTGTCCGGCAAAACAAGAATTTCTAAAATTAACCAAAATTGCTTTAAAGAAACTTCGGTTAATCCTGACGTATATGTTTTGAAATTTATTGATTTTCGAAGCTTTTGAAAATTACTTGATATAACATTTCATCAAATTCCAACATCGAAATCAGCATCAACATAATTTTAAGATATGTTTGAGGACTAACAAACTACTTTCCTCCTATATTACATTTTTTCCCTGAAGAACGTTCACATTGCTTGGTATCCTTTAATTGCTAACTTTTAACCTTTATTTATCTTCTTCCCTCCTCGTACTACTTTTTCCAGGAACGCCCTATTGGATGGCTCCCGAGGTAGCTGCCGTCGAAAGGAAGGGCGGGTATAATCAATTGTGTGATATATGGGCTTGTGGTATAACGGCAATTGGTAAGTTATTTCCCCGCTATAATATATTTGTGGTCATGATTGTTGTTGTTATTATTGTTATTATTGTAGTAATTCCTTTTAACGTTGTTATCGTTTTGTGGAGGTTATTTCAAATCAAACAAAACTACAATGTAATTACACTCCTATACGTGCACGTACGTATGCGGACGTGTATACACTAAAAACAAAACAGAAATTGCTTCATTTATGTGGAATGGTGAACCACTCTTGAGGTCATTTACCAGACGCGCCCTAAGTGTTAAAGCAATTACTAAAGGTTACTCATACGCTGTGTTGTCTTCATTTGCTCAAGCATAAGAAAATTTGTGTAGAAAAATGGACTTCAAGTATCTAAGGTTTAATCGCTCGGATATTCGTTTCGTTTTTCTTTATTTTGGGTTAAAACGCAAAGTTCATTTTTTATATAGAATTTCCTAAATTTAATCCTATCTAATTTCATCGAATTATTTTTTGGCAATTTGGATCGATTAACCCAAACTTAAACTAAAAGTCTGAAAATTATGTCATTCAAAGCGTCTTAATTGAAGACTACAATCATACTCCTACAACCTACAAATACCTGGATTTAATAGATCATATTAGTTTCATTTAGTTATTAGACAATATCAATGATAAGAACTCCTGTCTCTAACATTATCATTCAATTTATTTAATTTCAATATTTGACTTTTTTCCGCAGAACTTGCCGAACTCCAGCCGCCTATGTTTGATCTCCATCCAATGCGTGCTCTATTCCTTATGTCGAAAAGTGGTTTCAAACCGCCAACACTTAGCAATAAAGAAAAATGGAGTCCGACATTTCATAATTTTATCAAAACGGCACTAACGAAAAATCCAAAGAAACGACCTACCGCCGAGCGTCTGCTGCAGCATCCTTTCGTTCAGAGTGAAATGTCGGTACGAGTGGCTAAAGAATTGCTACAAAAATATCTCAGTCCAAATCAACAATTCTATTATTACCTGGATGGTGATGATGAGGTAAGTGGCCTGAAGGTAGCAGATTGTGGTGATGGGTAATTCGTACCATTAGGAGGGTAGGGTACTATGGCACTATGGTAGAATGACTATGGTTGGTATCTCAAGGAATTTATTTATGCGTTTGCTGAACCGAATAGAGTAAGGTGGGCAATAAATTGTTGGAGATGTCGTAACAGGAAGATCCGGAATGTGTTGGAGAATGTGTGATAAATAATTACATTATAAATCCTTACAATTACTACAATTACTTGTGCTTAAGCAACGACTGCAAGGTTCTCGAACTGCGGTCAATCGTAAGGCGTATTCGCGCAGTTCTAACATCCATTCATCCCTCTTGCCTCTCTACGGCTTATTTACCGCCTTTGACGTCCCGTTTGTGGGTGAAAGATATTGAGTATATTCGTTTACTTTTGTTTGATTTATATATTTCAAATAAAAATACGCAATATTCTTTAAATTTGTGAAATCAATTCCTTTAAAATTTTTTTTTAATTTAGCAACATTCACCAACTGCGAATTATATAAAATGAAGCCACCCATGACCCAAAAAATTGTTTTTTATTTAAATGAAATAAAAATCGAGGTCATTTATCATCATTTGTCCAACAAATTAAACCGCACTTATAGTACGTAAAGGAAGTGCGGAATAGGTGAATGAAGTGCATTAGTAAATATGCTGCCTATATATTCGTAAATAACTCTCCTTAATTTGATGGTACAAATGCATTTATTATATCGCAACTAATGATTTGTTCTCTCTCTCTCTCTTTCTCTTTCTCTTTCTATTCTTTATTAAAACAGGCTGTAGCCAGTGTACCGCAACGTATTGCCAGCAAAATGACATCAAGGCCGAATGGTATGTCAGGCCAAAATCATACACTACGAACGGGTAGGTCATCATCATCAGCAAAAAAAAACCACTACAAAAACGATTCCAAATGGAATTGAATTCGTCAGCGAGTAGAACGATAGGCTGATAAAAAAAAGCAAACCGCAAATCACTGTCATTGTCATTTTGTTTTATATATCTCTAGGTTTGATAAATATAGTATTCGATATTGGTTGGTTGATTGAGTAGTTGATAAACGAAATGCTATTGCTTCGCTCAAATCATTTCATTTAATTTAAAAGTTTTGTATTGCATTTAAATTTTGCGTTTCAGCGTTGTTTTTTTTTTGTTCAAATGAGCCGTTTATTTTAAAAGCACAATAAGTCCATTTGTCCAAATTAAATTGACATATTCGAAGGTTTATGTTTCGATGAGATTGGTAATATACGCACTAATGAATACTAATGGGCCATATTGCTGTTTAAGGTGTTTAAGGTGTCTATAGGATAATATTAAAACAATGACAAAGGAGAATAATATGTGTTTCCTTACAATGAATAAACTTAGACCACATTAAAAATTAACAACTAAATTCGTTCCAGAATTTGAAGGATTCGTTCCAGGATCCAATACAATTTAAGATGTTTCAATATAAAAAACGAACATTATTTTATTTTACACATCTTTGAAGCACTTCGAAATGATAATTTACGCGATTCAAAACATTTCTACATAAGCTACATAAAATACAAAATTCCAAAAAAATTCCAAAATTTCGAAAATAAATAAACAATTAAATCCACCATTCGTCTATATTTTATATGTGCGAAATGGGATTGAAGAAATTATTAAGTTCCGGTGGTTTGTATCGTAACAGATCAATTATGTCCTTGAATGATGCTGTTGTAATTTGTCTGATATTCCTACAGAGTGTTGTCAATATAATTCGAATCTTTTTTAACTATTTCGATCTGAGAATAAATTTAGGACTATTCGGCTTCATTTAATAATAAATTTTGAATACAAATTTTTATTGAATTTTTATTGAACTGACTCTGCAAGCTTATGTGTCCATAATCATCAAATTTACTCGGAATATAAGCAACCCTAAATAATTAATTAATTGATAACTTGAAGTCGCAAATGTTACCTTCGGCAACCAGAAATAATTGAGAAATGGACTTAGGGTAATTTCAAAATAAACGGTTCAAATATTTTAAATTCTTTTTATAAAAAATGACTTACTAACAATTTTTGAAAATATTAATTAACATTTAGGCAGTAATATTAGTTCATAATTACAACAAAATATTAATTACCAATTAGTTATTTATATTTTGCAATTTGTTTCTGTTGTTTTTTAATGTATTTCCCCTCCAGGAATGACCACAACGACTCAATGGAATGAACGTTCATCTAGTCCTGAAACGTTACCGAGTGACATGTACGTATATCACGTTTCATATGTTGTTTCTTCAAATTGATGAATTAATCAATCGGCTGATTGATTGATTGATTTATTGATTGTTTAATTATATGCTATAACTGTTTATCGTAAGCATACGTTTTGCAAGTGAATCCTGCCATTAAGAATGCTTTAATTGTGGAGTGTAATCATTATGTGACGGATGTGCTGTGACTGTTTAATTAATTGTTTAAATCCTTATCATCTTATCATATCATTAAATTTACTCTTCCCGCTCCGCTCATAAGCTTTTATTATTGTTGGTACTACCACTCATCACGTCAACTTTCCACTCTTTTGCCAAAGAAATTTTTCAAATGTATTTTACTTGAGGGTTGCTCCCCTCTCAGGGGGGGGGGTGGAAAATATAATTAAATCCTTTTTGGATTTAATTATAGCTATTATCGTATTTGGGATTTTATATATTTTCATAAAAATCTCGTCATTCATTTGTTTCTCGTCATTCAAAATTCATTTGTTTTTTATTAAATTCAGTACGTAATTTTATCGTCATTACGCATTGTTATTCTTTTTTATGGTGGATTTTTCCATTTAATTCTCTCACATTCTTTTAGTGTTTTTATTGAAATATATTTAATTAAAATTCAATTTCAATTTAATAATATCATATTTGTTTTACTGTAAAAAGGTAATAGTTTTAGCATTACACGATACGCGCGAGCACTATTTGATTATGTGCTTTTTATGTATTTTCTTTTTTTTAAATATTTAATAAAAAAATGCATTATTAATTGTTCAGAATTTTTCTAAAGACTATACACTTCATTTTTTGTTGTCTTTTTATTAGTACAAAATAATTTTTAACATTTGTTTCCAAATGTAAAAAAGTATATAATCTGTTTTTTTTTTCTTTGAATCAGTTTTTGAAGATATTTAAGCTTTTAAGATTACTTTGAACTATTTCGATTTATGTTGAGTGTTTTTGAGGGGAGTCTTCTGTTTGACGAGTGAGGTTAAGCATCTGTTCAATTTACTCGTACCTTGCTCGGGGTTTAAAATCACGCTTTTTGCCTTTTTCGACGGGATTAGTTTTCTGATTCTTCCTCCCTCCCTGTGCTTTCCTACTCCCTCCTGCCTTCCCCCTTTTATTTCACATCTTTCATTCCTTTAAATATTTTATTAAATTTTTTACAATTGTAACATTTATATAATTTCTTCCCAACAAAGTATTGTCCTGCCTTTATTAAATTTATTTATTTTCGTTATTTGCTTTTCTTATGATCGTATTTCTGTTTCTTTTTCTGTTGCAATTTCAGCCCCTTTTCTTGGCGTCGTCCAACGAAAATTACGGGCACATTGATAATGAATATGTCCCTCAGGTTTGAGAAAGATTTTGTTATTGTCATTGTTGTTATTATTGCTTTCGTTGTTCATAATGTTGTTGTTGATGCTACTGGCTGGGGTATTGTTTGCTGTTGTTATTGCTGTCTGTCTATCATCTCAAATTCTCATTGTCTCTGACTTGGTTCTTCATTTGAACTCTTTTTCACAAATCTTTTTCATTTACTTTAAAATAATAAATTTTTGCTTTAAAATAACAAAGAAAAGTACAAAAAATATCCTTAAAAATCAAAAATGAAATTTTATGAGTTTGGATTTTTAATAATATTTGAATTATCTTTGAAAACTGAAAATGAATAAAATGTTCGTTTCCAAATTAGTTTCATTTTTAATTAAGTTACAAAGCCAAAAATAATGCAGCTTAGTTGTTTTAACTTCTCCGTTCATCTCTCTTTTCTCAACCTATTACCGTTTTTTTATCAGAGCATTGCCTCTTTTACTTCCTGTCCAACAAGTATAATTCATGATGATAACATAATAAAGAGAGGAGGAACGAGTTTATTCGTTGCTTTTTAATTAGAATTAGTTGTTATTCATATTGCATTTCTCTTACGTTTTCTTAAATTTTATACAATCAAAACTGATGCTGATGCAACTTTCTCCTATTTCATTAACATTAGCAGTGTTAACAGTTAGCAGTTGGAAGTGATAACAGATTACTCCCATATGTATCCATGATGCCCGTTGTTGTTAACATAACTCTGTTCATTTACAGTCTTGCTCTTATTCATAGCATTGAGTGAGAGAGACTTATGCTCATTTGTTTTGTTTGTGGCATCCTACTACTACTGCATAAATGCATTGCAGTGAACGTTTTCTCACTAGAAGTCATGAGAATTTCTTCTGTAAAAAATAATAATTATAATAATAAATGCATTTATTAATTTTCACTTTTTATCGACTACAATCAAGTCTCGCTTCCATACTCTATTTCTTTTCATCTTTTTTCTCAATTTTAAAACGGGCACGTATTTTCTTTTGTCTTCAAGAACCCTTCATTCAATATCTCGACCCTTTTTTTATAGCATAAATATATTCATTTCGGAAAAAGTGGATCGATAAATGAAAACACACATTTCGTCTTTCCAACGCAATTTATACTTAGTAGTAAATAACGAAATTTCTAGTTATATCCTATTTCTAATAACAAAAAATATATTCATGGGCTTGTTAATTTCAAGGGAAAT
Source organism: Physocephala rufipes (assembly GCA_963966595.1). Taxonomy (NCBI): domain Eukaryota; kingdom Metazoa; phylum Arthropoda; class Insecta; order Diptera; family Conopidae; genus Physocephala; species Physocephala rufipes. Next base: position 22,730,816 of record OZ016505.1, read on the forward strand.
GTTCGAATGAAGGATTATGGATAAGCAGATCACAGGTTGATTAAGAAAGCAAACGAACGTGAATGTGAATGTATACGTATGTGTATGTTTGTATGCAATTATGTAACGAAGTGTGTGCAGCATACGTACGTACCGGGAAATTAATTTAATGCGTTGGGTGGGTCCATGTAATTTTCTTCGTCATACAGAATGACTATCAAGCTGCAGCGGTTCTGTTTGGTTGTTTGACCTCGCTCATGAATCCATTTATGATAAACCATCGTTCAAGATTGATTAAATTCGCTGTTTACATTTGTTGTTGCTTTGCGAACATTCACTTGCTGCAATTTTTATTTTGCAAAAATTAGATGTTTTCAAGCTTATTCATACACTTAAGTACATTTTTAAAAGCAAAATTGCAATATCATTTGTTAACTCGTAAAAAAAGGGTCATACATTGTTTACTCGGAAAGGTCATTCATTCTGCTTTAAAAAGAGCTCAGGTTGTTCTGTTTCTTTTGACCTTGATCTACTTGCGTCTTTTTTTATTTTGCTGCGAGGTTAATCCATTTGTTTAAAAAGTTTTTCGTTGTTTGTTTCGTTTATCTTAAACTAATCTCCTGTTTTTCGACTGTCGAAGTAATTTTCTTTTAAAAGTTCAATTTTTTATTTACTTTATTTTTGAATTTTATGTCTATCGTCCTTTTCCAAAAACAAATCCCGTACCCTTTCTTTTTTCCAACTTTCTTCTCCATCTATCTATCTCTGTCTTACTGCGTCTATCTACACTTGAAGTTGTTCTATAACTTAATACTTTTTTTTAATATTACATTTGTTGTAGGAGCCTCTTACAATATATTGATGAGGAGCTCAAATTAAGGTAATTATTACAAAACAATAAAAGCAACAAAACACATCACACCAAAATAGCAACATATCACACAACAAACAAATCTGTTCTTGACACAGTACGCTTTAAAATTACATTATATAAAATTATAAAATTAGATAATTAAGAAAACAAGATTGGTTTTAATTAATTTTCATATTTTGTATTTATAAACCTCAGGCTACGAAACGTCTATCGTCTGTGAACAAAATGCAATTGATCAAAATCGTTTCGTTCGGTAATATTCTCAAATGACAAATCGAGTTAAGAAACTAAATCTATCATTTTAAGAATTGATACCATTTTTCCTTCATTCTTTAAAAACGGTGATTTTATGAGATTATTTACTCCGGGTAAACTTATAATAATTTTTTGTAATACAATAAATTCTATTTTATTTGTCTGGCTGTGAAGATCTCTGTATTTGCACTTATAAATCTCTCAATTTTATACTCAATGTTTTCCTCTTGAAAGGGTTACTCTTAGCGATTATCACATTTTGTATGGAGTGAACATGTCATACACGTGCATTTTATCTTGCTTTACAATCTTCCTATCGTTCTTATGGGCCACGCTATTTCTTCTTGCTTTAATTTCCTTCATTTGTTCATACTCGTTCTCATACCTTCTGGCTCATTTCAGTTATTCTTCCACTCAATTAGTGAGTCAGTTATTTATTTTTCAATGTGATTGGGTCTTTACTAAATCCAATATTTTTTATTTGTTCCTTCATTGATGCATTTATTACATTATTCATTCATACCATAATTCATTCAATCATTCATTCATTCACTCATTAATTCACTCATTCATTAACCCGTTCTATCATTTTTGCACGCACGCACTTTATAATTTTTCCTTTGCTTCTTACTCACTCAATCATTTTACTCTCCCATACCTTTCTCTTTCAACTGTTGCTCATTTTCCTCTCTTGGAGCAAACACTCTTGCACTCATATGGTCTTTCAATATTGTAATAACTTTGCTCGGTTCATAACACTGTCATGCTAATTCTAAAACTTTAATAAAAACTTAAGAAAATTTTAAAGTTTTTCGGTCAATATTTTTTTATTTCCCTTCACATTTTCGCAGTATAATTACAATCTATTTATTTCTACTCCAAGGTTTGGTTTCCCACCTCTCGTCCTGTACTCGTCTCTCCATCTTTCTCGCTCTCTGCCTTTAGTTCGCCTAATGGTTTTCAATTAGAGAATATGTAAAATATTTCGGTTCGTTTTTCCTTTTCTTTTGTACAATCTTTTCAAAAAATACTAAAAGGATTTACATTCTTCCCCCATTTTTTATTATTGTCCTTTCAAAAGTAGTTTTGCATAAACATCACTTTCCCAAAAATAAAAACAATCAATTTATTTTATATTTATTTTTTTTCTTCGGTCTTTTTTTCTCTAATATTTATTCTAACATTGTTGTTTCTTGTCATTCTATTTTTAAGTTGTTCGTGCATTAATTTGGTGGTGGGGTCGAAAAAAGTCTATCACTATTAAATTTAGATACACCCGGGTTTTTTTTGACTAATACACGTCCAAATTTTTTAATGCGGAATCGTTGTAATTTTTGATTCATTTAAATATTTTGGGGGGGGGGGAGGTAGAGGAAATGTGAAATTTCGCGGTTACAAAAAACTCAAGGATTTACTTTTAATTCTCTAGCTTTGTATTAGTGGGTTCTTGTTGGTCGACTAAAATCTATTTTGTCAGCCTTTAATAAGTTTTCCCCCAGTTTTTTTAATTTTGTATAAATGTGATGAGTGTTGAAATGAATTTGAGTCATACCCGGTCAAATTTGTATTTGTATTTATATAAATCTTCCCTTTGTTTTTAACCCTTTAAATGCTTATGGGCTTATAAAATACAGGGTTAATCTTCTTACGGATCTTTTCAAAATTTAATATATGTGAATTTTGTGATCTGGAAAAATCTCTGGCAGTCTAAAGATTTGTGAACTCTAATGAATACTAAGAAAGACTTGGAATACTTAGTATTTTTAATTACGTAATTAACGTATTCATAACTATTTAAACTTATGAATCTGTATACTTACGAACTTCAATATAGATACTAATTAATTAACTACTCATATCATGAATACGAATGTCTTATACGAATGGATACTTATATGATTACGTCAAAACCATTTTAGTACAAATCCATGTTTTTCAATACTGAAATAATAATGAATATGATACACTTATGAGAATGAGTAGTAATGAATACTTATGAATGTATGCATGATTTTTAGCATAAATACATCTTAATATTTGGGCAATAATTGTGATCATGACTACTTACGATTTTAACCGATACGATAAATAATTTAATACGATAAAATTTTTAATACGATAAATAATTATGAATATGAATTGCTATGAATACTTGAAATACTTGAAAAATACAAATACTTGAATTACGAATACGAAGACTTGAAAATTAGGCTCCTCTAAATTTGAATAAATAACAAGCATGTACGCTAAATTCTGCTAACTTATATCTGTTAACACATAAGCACAATATTTCTCAAAATACCCACACATGTTATTGTATAACGGTGTGCGTGCCACTTTTTATGGATTGTGGCCTTGTAATTTCCAACATTGCAAAATGGGTAAAAATATTATTATTGCCGCGCCTACTTTTTTATGAAATTTGAATTGAAAGCCAAATTTTTTAGTTTATTCTGGAATTTTATTGCTGAAATTTTATGGCCAGAATAGCAATGTTGGATATCTTAAATCTATAGTAATTGGATGTGACATGTTCATTATTGTACCGTACCATGTGTGGTCTTTTTTGGGAAAAATTGTGCTGAAGACGAGTTAGTGAATCTAAATCAATCAAGAAAAGGCGAATGTATTGGTTGTTGGGTACCACTGGTTATAGGATTTAAACCTTAAATTTCCTTATTGTTGTAATTTGTGCATTGAATCCAAATTGATATGACGTTGTGCTCTGAAAGTTTTGTGAGTTTTGATAAGTATCTTCGGTACTTATCGATACATATTCGCATCTATAAGATACAGGTCACATGATTTTGCGTTACTGATATATTTATTAAATTTATTAAACTTCTAAAAATATATATATGTATAATTAAAGATATTTATTTTTGAATTATTGTTTTAAATTTTAAAAAATTTTTTTCCTTTTAAAATTTTTATGATTTCTTTTTTTAGTTCCATTTGAAGGAATAAAAGGAAGTAATTTTTAAGGAATGGTTTTTTATTCAAATAAAAGCAAATAACGTTTTAACGGTTTTTATATGCACGTTTATATTTCTAAGCTTTCTTTTGTAATTGTTTATTTATTTAATAGTGGTTTATTTTATTCTTCTCTTACCAGTTAGATTTTCTTCTGTTTTCATTTACAAACCTTTTATTATATTCATTTTATTTTTAGAATTTTATTATTTTCCTAAATTTTCTTTGTAATCACGTAATCGTTTTGAGATTTTGAAATCAACTTGATTTCCACTTGAATAAGCTCTAAAAACGTAATCATCATCAACCTTCAAAACTGAACCGTATCGGCAATTGATGAGAATTGAAGAAACAAATATCGATGTTGTTGTTATTGTTGCTATTGTTTGTTTTGTGGTCCAATCATAATCCCATCATCATTCGTGTGTGTGTGTAATCATTCATCATTTTTTCCTCTTTTTCTTCCTTGACTAATATTTACAGAGCTACTTTACCGCTAACGGATACCAAAGATTTACTTAGTGGCGAGTGTTTGTGTCCACAGAATGGCAGCGATGACGGAAACGATGGAACTGTTGGTGTTAGTGCACTAACAAATAATGGTGCCATCACAAATGCAAACGCCTCAACATCAGCCATAATTAATTCCACTTCAGGAGAAGCACAAGCAAGAGCAGGTGGTGGTGGGGAAGCGGGCGGTGGCAGCAGTGGTGGCGGTGGAGGAACAGCCTCAACAACAATTGTCGACTCTTTGGGCAAAGCTCCTAACGCCTCTTCAAATTCCATTTCGAACGCATTTAATGCTTTCTCGCCTACAACAACAACAACAACATCCCTAACAGCTGCAGCTGATACAACAACGACAAATGGCAACAATTCTACACCAACATCATCCAGCGGTTTCTTTAATATACGAACAAGTGCAGTGGATACGACTGGTAGTGGCCGGAGCGGAGTTGGTGGAAATAATTCGGAAAATAATTCCATTGCGTTTTATTTGCGTCACAATAACTTACGCCAACATCAACATCAACACCACCTACATCACCAACAACAGCAATACCAACACCATCAACAACATCATCAACAACATCATCAACACCATCAGTACCAGCCATACCACCAACACCAGAGTAATAGTCAACACGCCCACTACTCTTCAACATCATCGTCGACGACAAACCAGCTGCGCGCATCTATGTATGCTGCCGCTCCAGCAGCCACTGCCTCACCCTTAGCCGCAGCCGCTGCACAACCAGCGTCACCGCCGTACCCAATGGCTCAATCCTCGAATGGTATTTCTTTGTCATCGTTTTATAGTTCGCTGGATGCTACAAGTTTGGTGCTGCATAGCATTGAGAAGGCCGTTGAAGATGAAAGCAATGTTGTTGGTGGAAGTAGTGGAGATGGTGGTGGTAGTGGTGGTGGTGGAAATGTTTTCTCTCCCACCACCTCGTTGTTTTTGTCTAATTCGTTAAGCGACAGCAGCAATATCGTGATGGATGAAATACATTGTTCGGCCTCATCGGCATTAATAATGAACAACATAATGCGCAACAACATTAGCAACATTAATAGCAACGACTATATGAATAACACTAACAGTAACTGTGATTTTAGAATCGAGGTGAGTGCGTATAAGAATTGAGGTGAATTCTTTTAATGGATTTTTTTACTCGTTGCTTTTTCCTAGAATGGTGTCGAGGATTCTCCACGACGTCATAGTTCGATGGACCAATTGATGGGTTTGCTTAATGAAATGGGTAAAACATCAAGGATAAGAAGTTTAAGTGATAGCGGTACACAAGATGATGAAGGTGAGTTTTGGAATTCTGTGGCTTTCCTCGTGAATTGCTTTCTATATTTTTTTGGTCGATTTTAGTGGAAAAAGAAGCCCAACCCGATTTATTAAATAATACACCTCCCGTGCCTCCCAAACGTTCCCATCGCCGACGACATACCCCACCACGCCCCATCTCCAATGGTCTACCACCCACACCCAAAGTCCATATGGGTGCTTGCTTTTCTAAAATCTTCAACGGCTGCCCGTTACGCATCCATTGCACAGCTTCATGGATTCATCCGGAAACCCGTGATCAGCATTTACTGATAGGGGCCGAAGAGGGCATTTTTAATTTGAATATGAATGAGTTGCACGATGCTGCTATCGATCAACTATTTCCACGTCGTACGACATGGTTATACGTCATCAAAGATGTACTGATGAGTCTATCGGGTAGGTCTCTTCTCTCCTAGAATCTTATTTCGTCTAATTCATTCCGTTTCATTCTTGCAGGCAAATCGTGTCAATTGTATCGTCACGATTTAATCGCCTTACATTCAAAACAGACGCATCGTTTTTCGTTGCATATGAACAAAATACCTGAAAGATTGGTTCCGCGTAAATTTGCACTTACCACAAAAGTTCCGGACACCAAAGGCTGCACCCAATGCTGCGTAACACGTAATCCATACAATGGCTATAAATATTTATGCGGTGCCACGCCAGCTGGTATCTTTCTGATGCAATGGTACGATCCATTAAATAAATTCATGCTGCTCAAGCAATGCGAATGGCCACCAACAAGTTTCTTAGGTGGTGGTTTGGCCTGTTTGCAAAATGGTCAAATGCCAGTCTTTGAAATGATTATCACGCCAGAATTGGAATACCCGATCGTGTGTACTGGCGTTCGTAAGGCGATCAATGGCTGCTTAAAATTGGAACTGATAAATATGAACAGTGGTATAGATCCATTCCTATGCTCTGGAATAGTTGAATTAATCATTTGTATTTGTTCTCGATTTTATTAGGTTCGAATTGGTTTCATTCGGATGATTTAGAATACGATGCTATGGCTACAATGGTGCCACGTCGTGAACTATTGAAAGTAGTCAAAGTCTACCAAGTGGAAAAAGACGCTATATTGGTGTGCTATTGTAATGTCATACAGATAGTGACCTTGCAGGGTAATCCAAAGCAGCACAAGAAAATGGTTTCGCAGCTGAATTTCGATTTCAATGTTGACAGCATCGGTAAGAAATTTGGGCTCCATATAATAATGAAAGCTAAATAAAATCAGTAGAATTTTATTATGAAAAATTTTGATATTTCCAAAAATTATAACTCTATTAAGGTCCCGTTCTGAACGCACTATAGTGGTATCCATTATATTCTGCAGTGCACAGAAGTTTTTCCTTTGGGAATTTTCATTCCTTGTACATTTATAAATTTTCTAGATGCTGAAGAAAACGCATTACGAGTCATTATTTCGAAACGAAAAATAACAAATGAAACTGAAACACAACATATGACAACGAATTAACTAATTCACACCAGACAATGACGCAAAAATTAACGAGCTAACGACATAACATTTATACTGAACAACACTGAGTGACAATAAATCATAAGAGTCACACGAATGACCTTGAATGAAAAGAATATACGAAGCACATTTTGCCTTGTGTAATTCGTTTATAGTTGTCTCTTAATCGATTAAAGAACTCTCTTGATACTCCTCTAGAGGCGATCCACTAATTTCTCTTCCTTTAATTTCCTCCCATAGTTTGTCTGCCTGATAGTGTTCTAGCGTTCTATAAGCACGGCATGCAGGGCAAGTCGTTACGTAACGGTGAGGTGACGCAAGAGATTAAGGATATGAGTCGCACCTATCGACTTCTGGGTAGTGATAAGTACGTTGGAGATAAAATTTTTATTTGCCAAAATTAATTTATTAAATATTTTATAAACAAATTACAGGGTTGTAGCATTAGAAAGTCAATTACTTCGTACCGGTTCCTTGGGCAGCGAAGAAGGTCATGATCTTTACATCTTAGCTGGCCATGAAGCTAGTTATTAAGTATTATTTTGTTAAATATCGAGTGTTTAGGACTACAAGAACTTTTTACTATTACTGTATGCGCGGTATAAGAACATTTTTGCTTTGGATAAAAAGCGAGAGACCGGTCTAATTCTCTGGATTTAGACAAAGTGATTCTATCCATAAAATATTTAGCCTTAGAAACGGATCAAGAAAGGAAACGATTTAAGTGTGTTGAATATACTTGACCATAGAAACCTAAAAGTTTTCCAGGTTTTCACTTTTCCCTTCGCTTTACCAATTTCCTCGATGACGGCAGTTGCGAAGACGATGTTAAATTTTATCATGCAGGCAACGTAAGTTGCATGAATGACAAGCAACACGAAATAGATTCCGTTGCAACTTTTAATAATTTAGTAAATTTTTATAGTCATTCAAAAATAAACGTAGCACCTAATTATTTTTTAGATAATTAGTTTTAAAAAATCTAATGCATAAGTTTATGCTAAGCTAAATTTTCGTATAAATATTTTTCAAGTAAAAAAAAACAATGAATTTCAGTTCTTTTGATTTCTGTTCGCTTCAGCCGGAATTAAGAAGAATTTTCTTATACTAGAGTAATAAAAGAAATAAAATTTTAAAAAACAAGTGATAAATATTATTATTATTATTAGTATGACTTAGTATTATCTAATTTATATTATAGACAAATGTTATCAAACAATAACAACAATATAGTATTAAAATGTAAAATTTTCAATATGAAATAAGTTTAATAAATGCACTAAATGAAAAAGCAAGAAAAAACTACCCTAAAAATTGTGTAAACATTTGACAAATTCGGTGAGAAATATTCTATTTTTAATATTAATTCAAGTAAATAGAAAACGATGTGAGAATTCTATTACGAAGTAATAAAATTGTATTTTATTATTAGTAATTTAAAGTATCTATAGATTTATGCAAATATTATAAACACATCCGTTCATTTGAAAAATGAAAAAAAATCATTAAAAAATTCCAATTGACGGCAAAATAGCTTGTTATTGCAGAAAAAAATCCAAACACAAAACAACGATACCCTCTTTGTAATTTATGGTATAAAAACTTGTTTTTTTAAAGAAATAAAACATTTGTGCATGTCTCAATTTTCACTCTCTTTTTTGTGAAATATTTTTAGTTGTTTTCCCTCAAAAATCATCTCACTCAAACCATAAAATCGCAAAATAGTTCAAAGCCCCAGGAAAGAAAACAAAAAATACAATGTGTTAAATCATAAATAAAAAAATATAAGAACAAAAGTAAATACAAAAAAGAGGAAATTATGACATTTCGAGATATTTATAAAATATCTTTCTTTTCTCTAAAATAGCTTCTATAAACCATACGCACATGTCCGTATTCTGGTATACACATACTGAATATTCACAGGTTTTTCCTAAATATTTGTCGGTATTCGCCAGCAAGTGACCCATTCAGGCTTTGATGAGATTCAATTCCGTAATGATATTTCGGGATACATTTAGAAATTAAAAAAAATTAGATATGGTGGTAACAAATCTTATAAAAATATGAGCAAGGTATGATTTTTTTTATATAAATGTTCATTTACTCGTCAACGGCTGAATCAAGCTGCTTTGTCTACTACGAATTCCACTCGTTCATTCTGAAAGCAAAGAACTCTAATCGTTTAATTGACATCATCAATTCGTCGATTTTCTTCACATTGATCATCATCACATTATCTCATCATCGAGAGGATTCATTCATTTATCCAAATTAGAATCTTTGAGGGTGTACATTTTATGGTTCCATTGATCTGAAAGCGCCCACTATTTGTTGCTACTTATTCTTTTGACTCATGTAGTTTTTTCACACATATTTATTCATTCCTTTTTTAATAATTCAAATAATTTCATTATGATTTAATTAATTTGGTAGTGGTTTTAATCCTTATTAGTTCTTAATTTCATTTTAAATTAAATTTAATTAATTGAACTTGATATTCATTTATTATTTGATTTATAAGAAATTAATAAGGCTTCATTTAACAGTAAAAATGACTGCAATGAATCCCAATTTAATAAGACTGTAAACGAATTAAAACTTACAGCAATAAAATAATTTAAGAATTAGAAAAAAATATGTTTTAGTTTGTAAAATATGATTGAATATAAAATTAAAATAAAATGGTTGTTTTCAAAGTAAATTACTAAAATTGATTCCATAGTTTGTCGTTATGAATTTAATCGCGACATTATATAAAACGAGAGAAAAAAAATAATAATTATGATCGCGAAATTTGCATAATTCTTTTTAAAAAGGTGCACACTTTTAAATAACTAATATACTAACTATAAAAAATTTAAAATTAAATTTTATTTTATTTTATTGTTTCACAAGTATTAAACGAAAGCTTGAAACTTAAAACCTTAAAAAAGTAAAAAATTAAACAAAATAAAAGAGAAAAGCCATTCAATAGATATGAAAACTGAAAATATGAGATAAATTTTTAAAAAATTTGTAAAATAGAGACGTATATGGTATATATATAGCCGATGGGGACGTAAGAAGAACAACAAAATCGTTTGATAGTTAACGGAAATATAGAAGTTTTTGAAGAAATTGACACGAAAAAAAGCATCTGAAAAATTGTTAAGAAGTATAAATTCAACATAAAACGAAGAAGAAAAATGCGTCTGTTAAAATTTGTAATAAGAAGGGAAAGAGTTATTTATTGAATTCAGCCATAAATCAGATAGCATAAGCATAAGATGATAGATTACAAAAATTAAAAATCGAGAAAATATTCCCATTAAAACTATAAATAAAACGTTGGGCAGAAGTTGCATTAGCATTAAACACATAATACTAATAATTCTTATAATAATGAAAGTTAAACGATTACGTACGATAGGGCAAGAATAATAGGAAAAACAAAAAACGGTTATAGATATTTTGTTAGAGGTATGTTCGGGTTAAAACCGATACAAACAGATTCAGCTTTCTAACAGTATAAGATAATAATTTAAAAAATTAATGAAACCTCTAAGAGGATTTAATAAATTAAACAAATATAAAAATAAAAGAATCAAAATTATCAAGTATTTTTACACTGTGTTTCCTTTACAGTAATAATGATTGTGGTCAGTTTAACTGCAGTTTAATTTGGGTAAAGAATACTGCTAGATTTGTTAGCGTAGTTTGGTTAATTGAGTGTCGATATTGATTAAATGTCGTGTGTGATTCATTTATCTTTCTTGAACGATCTAAATATGCATGATTACTCAAAGAGGAGATTGTGAATTAATGATTTAGGTTAGCAGAGCTTACACGTATATAGCAATTTGAGTTTTTTTTTCAAAGACTAGTAAAATCTAGTTTAAAAAATCGAAATTCGCAATTAAAAATATTAATACAATCGAAGGCTCTATGAAAAATGAAATTTTGATGTGGCAACATATTGCTAAATAACATCCCTGATTCTTTTTAAATTGACTTATTGCTATTTCATTCTTACTAATGCTAAATCGGTTTGATTAGTATTTCTTACAACCTATAAAAACATACAAAACAAAAGAAAACGATGCAAATTACTAGGAATAAGTCAAAATCTGTCAAAAAATCGAATGCACAGTTTGTTTGTGTAGAGTTGGAAAGCGAATTAGATGGTACCGGAGTTCTGCTGTTTGGGTTTTTAGTGCACAATTCTTAGTAAAGAATTATAATAAAAATTACGGATAATTAATAAGAAAAAATATGAAAACAAGAAATGAATACAACGAAAATGTATTGTAAATCTAAGCAGAGAAAATATAGACAATGCAGTGCAATGAAATGAGCACATAATAAGCAAAATTAAAAAAGTAAATGGTAAAAATACAGCAATTTAATACAAATTACATGTTCAATAAGCATAACTCAAATTCTATGTGAATTGATTGAAATGAAAGACCTTTTGAAATTTTCCTTGATTGATCAGCAATAGTAAAAAAGTGACGTCATAAGTGTGTGTAATTCCATTCGGAGAGTGAGCAAATATTTGTTATAGAGCAAACGAGAATCACATTAAATAGTGTTGTTGGTGCTTTCAGCACTACAGTGAATTTGAGTTGTTCTTGCATTTATTGATGCAATGAAAATCGTGAATAATAAATAAATAATTTCAACTTATTTAATGAATTGAAGGAAACACGCAATAAGTCAAAGTGAAGTCGCCCCGCATGGCGTATAAGTAGCCATCCTCCACTTGTCTCAGAGGAATAATAGAAGGCTACTACAAAAACAACAAAACCAGAAAGGCAAACAAAGGTCACTCAACGAGGCAGCCACTGACACTATAACAAAAACAAAAACACCACTAACAAAACTAACAACAACTATGACGTCTAAGTGAAATAAAATTTGTTTTTTTTTCACACAAAGAAAAAACTCTTGGCTATAAAGGAAGTCACTAAAAATGACTATGAGTTTTGTATTCCAGGAATGAAATTGGAATTTTTCAAAGCAGTCTTTAATAAATTTCGGTTCTTCGGCTTTCATTTGAAAGACATGGTAGAGCGAGAGAGAAAAAGGAAAATGACATGGTTGGATTGAAGAGGGTTTATTTTACGGGCACATTACTTGTGATGCCAGCATGGGAAAGCCGGCTTTTTAAAAGAGAAATAGAAGTCAATTTTAGCAGAGATAATATCGAGTAATCCAATGAACGGGGTCATACCAGGTTTAGACGTTAAAACAATTCTTTAGAGAAACATAAATTGTTTTAGAATAAAAACAACTCTAGTTTTTATAAACTCTAAATCTCCGAGAACTGGATACTCCGACCATGTCAGTGGTTGCAATTTTTTTTCGAACCTCAGATCGATGTTTAAACCCTTTAGACGCTTTTCTGAAAATAAATTCGTTCTGCATTCAAATTCGAACGAATTCCTTTAACGAAAATTGTTACTAAACTGGATTAATTTTTTTGGTCGAATTCATGCTTTTTAGTAAAAATGACAGATCAATGTTATAACTGTTATCTTGCCTTTTGGCAACCCACGTTCGTAGACATTGTCGATAACAAAACCAACAACAACATAAACCTTATTCTATACCCGCGATATCGATCAATAATTGCTGGTGGCTCCTTCGGTGTCTGTTCAATGACTTCTCGAGAAAATTCTTTGGGAAGGCACAAAAAATTCTTTGTGTATGTGCACAAAAAATATGAGTACTCGTTCATTAAAAGAAATGAGTATTCCTTTTCAAGTTCTTAGGACTCTTGAGTTTTGCTAAAACTCTAGAATCAGAAGCAAGGAAAAATTATCATCTAAATCGCCCACTTGCACTTAAAAATGAATGGTTCGTTCCTGTCCATGGAGGACATAAAATGATGAAATTTATTCTTCATACCTTCGGCTACGGCTCTTCTTCCACCTTCCCATACTCCTCCATTCTCTTCTTCTTAGGCTCCATTAATTAGTCGACTTCTTTATTATCCATACAATACAATCTGCTCACTTTGGTGTTGTTGCCAAAAAGAGGCTGAAGCAGAGGACCAGCAGAGAAAGGAGAGCAAATAACGTCATGATAACGTAATCATGTTGTTAACACATGGCGCAGGCGACAGTCGTGTTTTGTGGTGTTTTGTTGTTGGCAAATGTCTGGAGTGTCTGCCGTCAGTTCTTGCTCTTCTTCACTCCATCGGTTTTTGTTTCGATGTCCGTTCTTTTTAGTGTGCCGTCTTCAGTATTTTTCTGCCGTCTGTGAATGGAAGCTAATACACGATTTTTTTTAAATAATAAGAAAAAGAAATAATTAAGAATTGATTTTAATTCTTGTGTGGGCTGAAAGTAAATTGATTCGTTTTGAAAAGATAAATGCATTATTTTTATACACACATCCAAAGGGCAAGGGTATATTAAGTTTATTCCTCCCTTTGAACGCCCTGAAAGAGGCGTGGCTGGTATGGGAAAGTATATATATACCAGTTCAGGAGCACCCCTTGAGTCCAATTAGTTTTTTCGGTCGTCTGTTTGCCTAGCTGTCTGGAGAAATCGCGATTACAGGCGAACGAAAAGTGATATAAAAAATTGGCACACTCATAAAATTTGGTAGAAATATTCTCGATCATTATAAGCTGCTTGGTATTGAAAATCGTATGAGATCATCGGCGAAATCGTAAGAAATCAACGCTAACTTATGATAACTAATATGACTACAGTTAGATGCGTAGACATCACTTTGAACGTTTGTAGACAGAATTAGATGACACAATTTTATTCTCGAACTCACCCGCGAATATTTAATTATTTTGCAAAAAATGGGCGTGTCTATTATTATACTATACCATGCGTGGGCTTTTGTGAGAGAAACTGTGTTGAGGATGAGTGCGTGTATCTAAATTAATAATGAAAGGGGCGTGTCCCGCCTACTGTACGGTGAAACTATAAATTTATATTATGGGTGTAGGATGTATGAACTGTGAGGGCGAAAATAGCCTTCGTATCTGTTTTATCCTTGTGCCTTTATGAAATGCCTTAAAAAAAGAAAAAATAATGCATAAAATCTCTTTAGGCAATTATTTTATTCATAAAATTACAAATATATTTCTTATTTATAAAAATAAATAAATATTAATTATAAATATAAAAAGAACTAAAATCGGACTTTATGAAAAAAACGAATAAATAGAGAGATTTATTTCAACAAAAAAAAAAAAAACGAAAACTGAAAAGGATTAATTTCTATAAAAGTTTCGGACCACACTAGAAGGCGAAAAGCGTAGTAAAGTAAAATAATTCAGAGCAGATGGTGTTACTTTGTGTGTAAATAACAAACAATGACAACACAAACGAACAACAACAACAATAACACACGCACTGTAAATCGATTAATGAGCGGCGTAGCAAAAAAAGCAGATTGCGACAATTTTCATAAAAATTAATGACATCAAAAGCGAAAAGCCATAATGGCAACGACTAATCATGCCCCAACCAACTAGTCAGAAAAACAACAACAACAATAATAATAACAATGGCAACAACAGCAAACAAAAGCAGACGAACTAAAAAAGTTGTCGCATTAGCAAGCATTTTTATTATTGCCATCACTAATACCAGGTGAATGAAGTAAAAGCGAAAGAGGTACAAAGGGGGGTGGGGGAAGAAGAAGAAAACCAGTGACACCAGAAAAAAGTGCTTTCATTGATTAAACGAAAAATAATCTTGTATTAAAGAAAAAGGAATAAAGTGCAGACAAATTTTCACAAAAGTCAACAACAAAATATTCATAATCGTGTTTGCGCAAAAATATTCCTTTCGTCGTTTTCGATTTTCTTATTCGGTTTTTTTTTGCTCCACTGAACCGCCTTTAAGTTTGTGACCCTCATACTGATAATTGTTAAGATGCCCTTAATTGAGTCCAAAAAAATGAGAATTCTTAGACTTATTATCAAGAAAAAGTGTTGCCAAAGCAACAAATAAAAGAGAAATAACGGAAGGGAAAGTTGAAGAAGAAGAGGAGAGAAGAAGAAAGAAAGGAGTTATTGTTCAAACAGAAAGAAAGGAAAAACTAACGAAAAAATGTTTTGTATATAAACGATTTACAGAAAAAACCTTGACCAGAAAAAGCTTTAGAATTTTTAAGGCAGACACTGATTTTAGACACTAACTAACTTAGAATATAACAGATAACAACTACAACAACATAAACAACAACAACAACAGGAACAACTACTACAAGCAACAATAATGAGCAACAATTGCGCTATGCAGCAAAAGATGAAGAAGAAGAAGAAGCACCAACAACAGCTGCTCGCATAAATGCAATAATTGCCATCCACAAAAAGGCAACAGCTACAACAAAACGGAACAACATTTTCATAATCTTTTTTGTTTCAGGTATAAAACAGGTCGCTGCACAGAAGCTGCAGCAAAGGCGCAAAAACGAAAAGCAACAACAACAACAAAGAAATAATACAAATTATTTATTGCTGGCATTTAAGTACTTTCGTTAAGAAAATTTTAGAGAAAAAAGAAATAAAAACGGTGGGTTGCACAAATAGCAATAATAAAATAAAAAAGAAAACCACAAGCAAACAAACAAATAAACATAATAACAACAACAAAAAGCAACAACTGCCACAAACAAGTGCTACTGGTGCTGCAAATATTAATAGCGTAGTAGCGGTTAACGCGATAGACATAGTAGTTACTTCGTAAATAACAAAAGCAACAACCAACTCAAACCAACTAAAAAAAATCAACCAACTAATACCAAAAATATAATTATTATCATGGGTAGTGTATGGAAACGCTTACAACGAGTTAACAAACGTGCTGCCAAATTTCAGTTTACGTCGTCGTATCACGAGCTGCGGGTAGAGACAACAGCCAAATGGTAAGTTTTAGCCTTGTAAATACACTTTACAGTAGTTAGGACGCCTTATTTGTCTCAGACAAATTTGACTTATTGGATTCTTGTGTTTGTTCTTTAATTTCAAACTCAGAATCAAGTGAGAGGCATGGCCGAAGTTTATATACCCTTTTTCTTATAAATTAATATAACTTTAGTTTAAAATTTGTTCCTTATGCTGATAAATCAACTCTTTGGCATATTAGGTTCTAAAAAAGGAGGCGCAGTACTGAGACAATATTTACTAATTTTCAACAATAGATAACTCACGTAGCTATGGAATACATATATACAAAGTTTCACAGCAATACCGCTATTTGTTCTCTAACCATAGGCGGTTAGACCAGACAAACAAACAGACTGTCAAGCGACTCTAATGGTATTGCCCCCGGACGTAGGGCGTAAAAATAGTTAATAACAAAAATGATTAAATATTCAAATTTTATAATGTAACCAAGCTTCCTCTTGTATGACTTCACATCAGTAAAAGCTTTAATTTTGGTTTCCGTATTTTTTTTTAATTGACCAAAAATAAAATTCGTACAATTTGAAACTGTTTATGAAACATTTACGTTATCTTTCTTTTACAAAATCTTGATTTTTTTATGAGATACAAAATTGCCAAAAATTGATACGATAAAAAACTTCTACGGCATTAACATTTTTCGCTCCGTGTTAAATAATGTATGACTTTATTTCCGGTCACGAACTCTTTTAGGGGAATTATTTGCGGGCAAAGTTATCGACCATATAGTTTGTAATTGCTACGAATTAAAGTTTTATTAAAAAAATTGTTGTTTTAGAAGCCATTCATACAAAATGCCCGATTTTTTCTCTACTGCACTTTTATGTTAATGAAAGATTGTATATGTCTGCTGGTACCTTGCAGTTTGGAATAATATTTGTTACCTTTGGTGCATTGCAGAGATGACTATATATGATTTTTCAATGCATGCTGGATTTTTAGCTTTTCAGATTTACAAACGATAAGCAGACAATTGCTATCATACTTTTTTACTGTCATAATTTTCCTTACATTAGAGAGAAGACTTTACTGATTGCATATATTATTTTTTCTTCTATTATTTATAAATTAAAAGTCATTTCCGCAAATTTTCTGATCAACCACCATTTGTTATTTTTCTTAGTATTGTTGCCAATTCATTGTACATTTCTTACACAACAAGAAAATGTACGCTGCAAAAATTGTTTGCAAATATATAATAATATTATATACAAAAGTTATAATATTCTTATAGTTTATATAAAATACAAAAATAAAATAGAAATTAAAAAATTATAAATTTTGTGCAAACAATTTTTGTTCGTGTAAATTAGTAATTTTAAATATCTTTTAAAAGCTTTACAATTTATATCAAAAATCTTAAGAGTGTATCCGAGTATCGTCTGTTTATCGTCTGTATTTTTTTTATATTTACAAACATATACAACATATACGCTCGAAAGAGTAATCGAGAGTTTATGAAGCCGTTATAGCAGTATTCGTTTGCATTTATTGTGGTTACTTTTTGATTTCTCCAGTCATTCCGATCTAGTTTATTAATTATTCATGAAACCATATTAATGCATTTTATATTCGATCTTTTTTCATCCCAAACATTTTTTTTTTTGATCTAGCGCAAAGATTTACGCGTCTGTGATACCCAGATTTTTCTAATTATTATAAATTCTTATTAAGCATTTTCTTTTGATTTTTAATAAAAATCATGCTCGATTAGCAAGCAATGCGTAAATCGTGATATAAAAATGAAGAATGTTGATTTCAGCATACAAGATTTTGAAAATCTTTCTAAGAATTTTGTGAAGAAATACCGTTTCGCTTTTATGCATTTGTAATTAAAAATAAATATATTATTTTTCACCATAAATTGAGTTTTTCGAATTGGAATTGAAAGTAAATTTATTGATAAATTAATTGATTTTTTTGCGAGTGTATAAAATATTCTGGAACTCATAATGTATTTCGATATTACGTAAAATTCTGAAGTTTTATGAAGTAATTATTTTCTTTTAACTTAAAATTTTTCAAAATATAATTTTCCTTTTGTTTTTGTAGAACATTTCTTTTCTGTTTTCTTATTTATTTAATAATTTTCTTCTATTAAAGGTGCGACTCTGTCTACTTGTTTATCTCTCAATTACTTCCGATCTGTTTGTCTTTCTGTTCTTTCTGTCTGTCTGTTTTAAATGACATGAAAGTGCATGCCATTCGAACGAACGACTAGTACTAGAATTTATTAACATGCTATGACACAAACATTGACACTACTTTCAGAATTAAAAAAATTATAAATAACTAAATTTAGTAAATTATCACACTAATATTTTAAAATTTCATCAACAAATCTCACTTTTCAACAATAATATAATGTTATTTGTATAATCATCATTTTATATTCCTTTCCTTTCGTTCGAGATAAAAACGGTTCAAGGTTAAAGAGATATTTTTTCTTTGAAATTTTATGCTATTTTTAAATGAATTTAAACGATCTTGAAATTTTTGTCAAATCTTGAAAGAGAAAGGAAAATATAAAAAAGATATTTATATATTTGAATATTTTCCAATAAAAATTATGCCTAAATAAAATTTCTAGAATTTTTCTTATTGCGTTCGAAAACAATTTCTAATAATATACATTTCTTATTTTTACGTTGTTATTTGTTTTCATAACATTTATTGCTTACAATAAAATTTGTATAGAGGTATCGAGACGCTTAAATACAATTCAGTTTAATTACATTTTTTTAATTGAACTGCCGATGCCATTAAGCTATTCCTATGCTTTATAGTCGCAACTGCAAACGTCGTACATTATAAATTATAATCTAAAAACATTATCATCAATTCATTCTAATCGATTACTTACAAAGATTCTTAAAATATATTGCCGTAACGAGAAGCCTCTTCAATTTACTTTAATTGAACTGTTTGAGCGTGCGCTCAGCTTATACGTAACAGGTATGTTTGATAAGTTACTTCGGTTGGTTACTTATCGTATTACCTATAATAGTAAATAGCTCTAAGCAATCGTGTGAATATCTAATGCAATCTTAAGCTATTTTTAGTATATTCGTTAGAAGATCTCTTTTAAAATTCAAACTATTTTGAAAATAAGTCAAATTTTTTTGGGTGAGGCTTCATCTCAAACGATTACTAATCAATCGTACCTCTCGACGATCTATTTAGGTCGAATATATTTTGAACGCGAACAAATCATTAAAAGTGGAATGCTTTTCATGAAATCTGATAAAACAGTAATAACTGTCTGAAGATTGAAGTGATTTGAAATTTTTTCCTTTCAGCTTTCAATTTTGCGTAATAATGAAAATATTCTTATTAGACTACAAAAGCGCTTACATTTTAACCTGTTAATTATGATCTCAGCAAACTTCTACGGAGACCGTTCAATGTATTATCAATATAGCTATAACAAAAGACGCTTCCGTAATTAAAATTAATGTTTGTTTTCAATATTGCGAACATCTTGTTGTTGTCTTCGCAAATCACGCTGTATAAGTGAGGCTTTGTCATCAGGAAGTAGCACACTGGTGGTTAGTTTATCACCTGTTTCTTTTTACATCAATTGTCCTTTACGTGTTTGGGTGTTTGGAGACACCCTAATCCGTACTGAAGAGTGGTCTTGAATTTTTAGGATCAGTGTTCGTGAATTCGGGATTACCTCACCAGGAACCAGGAACACTTTTGATCTCTCGTGGGAACACCCACTATATAATTAGTCAACGTAATTACATCATAAGTCAATCAATCCCATACCGATAATACATTGAACGCTCTTCGCAGGTGCTTCAGTAGTCTTGATTTCTAGTATTTTGTGTATTCGCTTTATTAATTTGTAGATACAGATAAATCTTTCCTCAACGAAAATAATTAGCACTTGCTTCCCTTTGCCTTTCGTCAATGTTCTCGCAACATCTGTATTTTCTTGTGAACATAAAAAGCAAAAACAAAAAAGCGAAAATGACGCTGAAAAATTAGCAGATGTTGCTGTTGTTCGGTTTCTAAAGCAGATCATTCGAGACGTAGGCGGAGGCATTTTTATAGAATTTCGCATGATCTTTTTTTTGCTAAAAGTTTTTGTTTTTCCCTTTTTGTTTTCTTGGAGCTATGAAAGTAAACAAAGGAAGAGTTTCTTTAAAGAAAAAAACTTTAATTAATTTTAGAGCAAAAAATTGTTTCTAGGAAATAACTATTATTGAATTGCCGAGAGAATGTTTCAACGTAATTTCTTCGACTTTTCAACAAAGTTTAATTCAATAAAGATTAATCTAATTCGTGTTGGATAATTCGAAGACCATCGCTAAATCATCTTAAGTGGATTTTGTTCATACAATTTCGTTTAAAACATTTTACATGACTTTAATATTCTGAAAAGAATTCTATCATTTCGAGTAAGATTCTCAGGAGTGGGAGGAAGAGCCTGCCTCCATGGAAAATTGTCTTCGTTCATTTTAATTAAATATTTCCAAGCCGTTTAAACTAAAAACGTATACAGACACTTTAATTGAATTTTAAGCGTATACAAGTATCTTTTTGTCTCGTTAAATTATTATCTCGATATTTTGTGCTGGATTATTATTGGCCTCACAGACCGCAGTCGCTGGCGATGAAGACATATCATTGCCGTCGTCGTTGTCGTTGCCTTCTTGTCTGCTGACAATTTTTTCACTCTTCCTGCTTCCGCCATCACCGCCATCGCCATCGCCATCGTCGCCGTGCAGACAACTAGCCAGCCAATCTGCCACCTTGTCCTGCACGACCTCCGTGTTCTATAGGCTCCCCAACGTTCAGTTTTCTTCGAATGATTGAAATTGCGGAAGTTTGAGTTCTATTTTGAGAGATAAAAAAGGAGAAGAAGAGGATAACAGAATGGGTCGAGAGGGAGAGAGAGGGAAACTCCTTTTATTCGCATTGTCAGTTGAATGATGTATTGAGGTTGGATAGTAGTTGTGCAGTTATTTTTTTCCATGGATGAGAAACGCCCTACATTCAAGAAGGAAGGACGTACAAATGATACCTATCTGGTACTTATAAACAAAACTGTGCAAATTGTACAAATGTTTTTCTTTGCAACTAGAGCATAATGAAATACTTCGTTTTGTGATTGAGTTTTCCTTTCTGAAGAAATATTTCCCTTTTGAAAAGAAGATTTCACTACAATTATTGATTCGTATTTAGTTTCCTTCGGATTAAGTCATTCTTATAACTGAACCCATATTGCACAATATTTGTCTATGACTATATTTCATTCTTCATTTTTCAATAAAAAGGAAATCGGAACAGATGATATCCTTTATTCCTTCGATCCATCGATTCGAAAATATGCTCTGTCGGGGCTGGGCGGTCAATGACCGAATGCGATAACAAAAATGAATCTCTGCGAGCTGCTTAAGAAGCATTTCATTATGCTGACATAAGCCACTCCTTATTGAGTGTCCTTTGCTTTATGCTTTCTCCACACTTTTCAGAATACAAAAGAGAACAGAAGAAGCTGCAGAATGTAACAATCGAGAGAGAGAAAAAAAATCTACAATACGAAAAGGACGAAGCTGTATGATCTATGTAATATATCATGTTTTTTTTAAATATTCAGATCAAGTATTTCAGATAAAGTGTTATAACGGATTGATTATACTTTTGGGCATACTTTTTTGAATTATTGGCAAATTTCTAAAGGATTGAAGAAAAGGATATTTTAAATTCAATGCATGTGTTTGAGAAATGACAAATACAGTCTGCAGATGTTTAGGGGATTCCAGGCGCGCAGTTAAAAAAATCAATAATTGTTTGTTTGCGAGTTTGAGTTATTGTTTCTTAGCAACAATTTTGAGGGACAACATAAAATCAAAAAAAGCTTGCCACCCCCAAGCTTCTTATTTTGGGGTGCTTTATTGGTTTTCGCCCCAAAAATATTCAAACCAATTTAAATGTAATCAAGCAATGCTATTTACTTTTATTTGTATCTAAATTGCATGGCTTCATTAAGTTTCTTATAAACCATTTTGCCTTGTCGTGTATCCAAAAAAAACCTGGACTGCGGGTGGTGAGAAGAAAATATGACGAAGTGTAGTGAAATATTTTTCTATTAAAAATAGAAATTTATAAAGCGCACCTAGATTTAATTGAACACCTGAGAAATGGATAACATTTTTAATTAAGAAATGCTTATTAATTTTAGTTAAAATGACGTTATAGATATTCTAACTAAAAACATATGATTTAATATATATATAAAATTTATTTGTACTTGATTAATATCATAGATATCATACGTGATACCGATTTGTGACGCTCATGAATCGTATTTCTGCTTTTAAATTTTTTCTTTAATTTTAATCCTCGCTCGAGCAATTTGTTTCAAACAACCAACAGAATTCTCAAATTTAAGGAATGTGAAAGTGCGTGATATCTCATAAACTATTTATATTCAAAGACCTTGTCATTGATCGTAACCCCATTTAAACGCTTTAAAAAGCCTTTAAAAGCCTTGCGAACACTCTCAAATCTCACGCGAGGTTTGCAATTATATATATTTTTTATGCATACAATCAAAAATAAAAGTCATTGAAAGCACTTGAAATTGCAGTGACTGTACGGGAAAAAATCCATCAAGAAAGCAAAACCTTTACAATATCCTTTCCTCCTTCTTGCACGAAAGAGTTGATTGCTTTCAAGTGCAAAATGTATTCCTTTTTTGCTAAGATTCAAATATTCTAGTATTATAAACCCTCTTGAAGTCTTTTCGTATTCTCGAAATTCTAATAGTGCGAGTCATATAATATTTTTTTAAAACTATTGTGACCTCATTTGCCTTATTTTTTATGCGATGGCCTCTGCTAGTCGTCATGTATTGACCTTTACCCCGTCAATTTCATTTTCTCGTATTTCAACAATCAATGTCGATGATGATGATGGTGATAAGTACGTACCATAAGTAGTCATAGAGTAGTTTTAAGCTGAGTCGATTTCGTTGCTGATTTTGTTGTTCTAAAAAAAGACTAACTTCAAATCTTGGTTGGATTTACTGACCGTGGAAATATAATTCGTTAACGATTCGAAGAAATACCTTAAGAGGTTTGCTTGAAATAAACAGGGTCAATTACAAAGAAATTGTTAGAAATAGTCATTTTGTTATCACTTAAATGAATTGAATATGTTAGGACGTTTTGTTTTTGGTGACACAATTTTGATGGCTCCCGAATGAAATTATACAAAAATTTAGATACAGAATCCTCATGGACGAGATTTCGAAAGCCCATTTCGAAATCTCGTCCATGCCACAAAGCAGAATTTTGTTGAGATAAACTGGATTTTACAACAACGTGGCGGCTAAAAGTCGCCACACATCAAGAGCTTTAATCAGTGTAAAGAGGTTTAAAGAGTTAAAAGAGGTCGCCATATACGAAGGCATTCTTTACAAAAGGACTTTATTTGCATTATTTGCAATATTGAGGGGTTTACCCTGATGAAGGATTCTAGGCTAATGTTGCAACCAAATGTCGCTTTACTCTACAGGGTTGCCTATAAAAGGACTTTAGATTACAAACGCAATTTTATTAATTAAATATCGCAATACGTAGAATAACTAAAAGCATTTTAGAAATTTACAAATTTTATGCATTTTGGATAAAAGGACTTTATTGGAATGATTTAGTGTTTCAATGCTCGCAACGAGACGATGAATAAAGAGGGAACAATAATACATTTATTTGTGATTGCAGTCATTGTAAAATAAATTTAAGAGCTTATAAACAATTTATGGATTTAAATTGCTCTTTAAATAATTGCAATTATTGATAAAAGCTCATTGATGGCAATATGTGCCTTTTCTTAACGTATTTGAATAACATGGTATAAAAACCACGTGGCAAGGCTACCTAATGATTCAATTTAATGCTAAATTTGTGATGTATTTGATTACGTTTCACACATTTTACGTTCGTCCTCGTTTTTTGTGGTTTCACTGCGAGCTACCAAGGATTTAATTAGCTTAAAAGCAATGACAATTACGTGTGAATGTCTCAGCTTTGCAGAGTTGTGAATATACATCTTAGTAGATTGATACAATTATAACAGTTTAACGGTTGAACATATTGTGGTGAGTTAATTTTCATTAATTTAACTAGGATGAAGTTTTGAACAAGCTAAAAATGTAGATACAAGTCTTGGTGCAATCAATTCAATTAAAGTAATAAAGCAATTTTAGCCTTAACTGATCATTAATTTTATATAGTTTTTATTTGGAAAATCTAGACAACGGAAGTGTACTTTAGCGATCGTCCGTAAATCCAATCTTTCTATCAAAATTAAGTAAAAATTGAGGATATTGCCCTCGTTGCCATTTCTAGAGTTAATTCTCTAAATATTTATAAACTACGATTTATATTGTTGTTTGTTTGTACAGGATTTCCATTGTTTCGGTATTGTCAATACAAACTCATGAATATAGTTTTTTATTCTTTATTTTCTTATTTGTGAGCTTCTAAACGATAGACAAACGTTTTAGTAATGCATGAAAAAGTCGAAGTGTTAAAATGTCAGAATTTCATTTGTCAAGCATTGATAAGAAAAATGTCACTCGGCTAATTTGACTTTTTTGATGACAGTTCATTGAAATTGAAAGACTAGAGACGAAAATCGAATAAATGAAGGAACAATAAAATAAAACTCAGTTCCATGCATTTGATTATAAATTGTATTGTTTTCGTTATTTGAATAAAATAAAAACTGAGACAGCTCCCGGACTGCTAGAGATAGTGTCTGACATATATATGAGTTTATGTATATTTAATCTATTCATACAACAATTAAAAATTCTAATTTCGATATAAAATTGTGAGTTAATTTCATATAAACCAAAACTAAACTGACCTTAAATTTCTTTTTAAATATTATTCAGGTTTTAATTATTTTAGAATTTTGTAGAACGGAAATGTGTTTTGACCTTAAATCTGGGTATTAATGAGTAAAATGAGTAAATGTATAAATGTTTATGCATATAATGCTTTCAGTTAAAATCCATTGAATTTGAGAATCTTTTTGCATAAATTGCATTTGATTTATATTTAAATTAAAGAATTTATAACTAGAATTCTTTATTTTATGAAGAATTTATACACATCACTATAGTTCCCTATGACAAACTGTTAAATTATATATCGAGCTGGCTCTACAGTTTGGTTTGCATAATGAGACTGCAATGTACAAGAAGCGTTCAATGTATTCTCGGTATTGGCATGAAAAGAGAACGTTTATAGTAATTGATATTACTTTTATTTCTTAACATATTTATATATCAGATCTATCATATCTGGATATCATATCAGGATCACATATATCACATCTGGATATTAATCATTTTATGCGTAGCAAAAACAACTTTATTCCTTTACTCGGAAATCAGTATTAGTTCCGTTAATTAAACTCTTCACTGCCGAAAATTGCTCTCCAAGAAACTATATTTTTCAAGTAATAATCACTAGGGGTTATAGGGTGGCGTGGGTTGGTATGGGAGTTGATGATGAAACTACGATAATACATTGACTACGCTGAAATTGAGAATACATTGAATGCACCTCATTTAAACAAATTTTTGTGCATTGTATATTTATTCTTATAAACAATGTTGTGTGACACAATCCTAAGGGAGTATTGAAACGTTGCGAAGACCGTTAAAATAAAATTTAATTCCAGATTTTTTATCATGAAAAGAATTACAAGTTTTGTTTTCAATTAAACATTTATCTTATCTCTTTCGCTTTCCAATCTCCGACCTGATTAGGCGCTTTAAATACGCCTGAGTTGCTTTCAAAGAGAAAAAGAAACCCTGAACTTTAATCTAATGTAACCCCATCAGCATCAGTCCATTTCCTTGATTGCATGTTTATCTCGATGACTCATTATTTTTCTTTTATAGCATTTTTTTATTTCGTGGCAGCAAGCCAATAAATATCAAAAGGGTAAAAAGTATGTATTGCAGCAAAACGATAATTGTAAAGTAGATTGAAAAGCATTTGCTACAAAGCCAAATAGAAAAAAATTAAATTACGAGATTGTGTGCGTAGTTTAGGAAAACAAGAGTTTAAAAGAAGACAATGAAGAAGTGGAAGAAGAAGAAGAATGAGAATTCTAATTGAAAACATTTCAAATCAATGCATGTGGAAGGTCTGAAAAAATAAATAGCTAAAAACGATTTTACAGCGATGCGGAAAATAACAAAGAGATGTCTCGAGATAACTCGATTTGGTTTTTAAAAGAAGTAAATATATAAAAAAAATATAAATAAGTGCAAAAATATGTAAAGTAAAATTCTGAAAATTGAGATAATCGAGATAAAAATCATAATGCAGTAAACAAAAAACGTCAGCAACATGTTGCTTTAGCATCTAGCAACACATGTTTATAAACATTAATTTATTTTTCAAGTATTTTTTATTAGTACTTTATTCAATAAATTGCTACTGTTGTTGACATCTTTACATGATTTTGTCCAACAATAAGTTTTGTTTATCTCAGCGTATTTAAGCTAAACCATGTTTTGTTGGCCGTGTTTGCTGCTGTTTTATGTTAATTGATTAAAGATGAAATTATGCTAATTTTCTAGGCCAGTCATCTCTAAAACCTGTCAAGACGTTCAACTACATAAATCGAAGATTTCTATGCCGGCAACTTTCGTTGCTTCAATGAAAGGAACAAAACCAACTAAAACAATAACGACCGCGACAACAACAACAATTAAGTGCAGTCCCGCTATCCCCGTACCAAATGTAATTAATTTTCTTTTCACTTGAGGCAAATTGTGGACGGATTGATCTCGAAAAAACTGCTGTCTTGCCTTTATGATAGCTCGCGAGACATGCGAGAGATGTGTTGATAAGAGGCCGTAAAACAGCAGCAGCAGCAGCAGCAGGCCAACGTATGACAAGGAACAGCAGCAGGAGACGCTGCCGTACCAGCATCATTGGCAGCAGTAGCAATATATTATTATCAGTTATTTCCATACGTTAATGCTGGTGGTGGTTTGACTGTGTGGCTGGTGTGGCTCTCTCGTCGTGATTTATCATCACTACTTTTTTATATTATAAAAGAATTTGTGCTATTTTTTGGTCACTTTTTAAACAAACACAAAATGAAATCTTTGTTCTTCAGTCTAATTTAGTGAGCTTGTTGTGATACTCGTTGATGTTTTCGTTGTTGTTGTTGTTGCTGTTTTTGCTTAAAAGGGATTTAGTAAGCCGATACACACACACGTGCACACATTCACAAAGAGTTGCTGCTTCCTGTGATTTGAAAGAAAAATTAATGTA
This sequence comes from Physocephala rufipes, assembly GCA_963966595.1. Taxonomy (NCBI): domain Eukaryota; kingdom Metazoa; phylum Arthropoda; class Insecta; order Diptera; family Conopidae; genus Physocephala; species Physocephala rufipes. Next base: position 22,758,464 of record OZ016505.1, read on the forward strand.
GCCAGTATCGGTAGCCAGGCGATATGCTGGCGCTGTTCTCGCGTATCGAGTATCGCGCATTGGTCACTGCTTCAGAAATAAACAATAACATCCAGAAAGCGTGGGGGATGAAGACGATTACGTGACGCATTGCAGCGATATATAATTGTGATCGATGATGTACTGAATTGTTGTTGTGGGCAATGGTGGTGGTCGTGGTGGTTTTTGAGGGATGATTATAATAATGAAGGCGCTATTTTTATTTATTATTTCATAAAAGAATTTTCAAAACAAGAAATTGTTATTGTATATAAAAACCATTACGCGATTATTTTTGTAGCAAAAAAATGCTATAAATTATTTATATTCCGTTAATACTTTTTATATATATTTTAAGACATAATCATTAAATTGTCTTCATTATTTTATTACGTTGACAATGTAATCGCTTTTCAATTTGTTGTGCTTTATCATTACAGGCGCCCCTCAAATCTGTCTGTGGTTTGGACACGACGTTCACGACGTGTTGTATCAGCTCCCTTACCTTGGGAACCAGACATGATGAATCCTCTGGTGGGGAATATTTCTTGGCCGGTACCGGATAATCATTCCATTTCGGTAACGCTGTTTAAAGATCCTCGAACGCACGAGCTGGAGGATAAAGATTGGACGTTTGTAATTGAAGATGTAAGTAAGGAAGATGTTGGTGGGGGGGGGGTGTTTGGTAGTGGTAGTAATATTATTTGTGAGATATTTTTTGGTGGAAAACAGTGAGAGTGAAGTTTTCTCTATGTCATAAACAATATCGTTTTATTACGTAAAAGAGTCTTCTAATTCAAATATTTCTAATTGGTTTCAATGCTCTTTGAAGGAATACTATTAGTGCTCTTATGAATTTTAAATGACTTCCTTAAACATTTTTAAATGGCCTGAATTTCCTTAATGGCTTAGATTGTTTATACTCATGAATTGCCGGTGCTTGTTTTACGTTATTCTCTAAAATCGTCTGAACCGCTTACAGCCATTGCATTCAATTATGCACGAGCGGATTAGAAACTGAAAAGAAATTAAAGAAAGTGTGCTATATTTAAATTTAGTTGAACTTTCGCAGATATTTATAAAGTAAAGCTAAAACTTTTCTATTATTTTAATTAAGAGGCAACGTTGTATTACGATATTTTTCCTTCTTTGTATTGAATGCGATTTATTTATGTATCTACTATATCTTGTTATAAAATCAACATTTATTTTATTAAAATTCTCCCACTTTTAATTTCCTTCAAAATAGAATATTTGTAAAGTATGATTTATGCCTTGGTTGGTCCGAATGGGTGCGCTTTTGATGGTTTTTCTTTTTTCACATATTTTTTATTTATTTTCTTCTTTCATTAAAATTGCATAAAGGGACGCAAAAGAACATTGAATTTCTTTACAAGATATACGATTTTTTTTTTGCGTATTCGGTGCAGCTTATTCAAGGATCAAAGCTCCTTACAGTCAAGCAATCTTGTTGGCTTTTTCTCTTTAGAAACTTCTCAAGGATGCAAAATCTTTTATTGCTTTTCTTTTTGTAACTTCTGTGCGTTTGTTTGTTTGGTTTTTGGAGAAGCTCAGAAACACACACGAATGCACATGCAAAATTTTCTACCTTAAGGACCTTTATGTATATGAATATCGTCAATAAGTTTTTCTTTACAATGCGCAAAATTTTTTCATAAAGTGACATTATCTAAAACCAAGTAACATTTACGTGCGAATTAAATTTACTTCAATAAATTTGAGCCAGTATTTTTGCTTTTTTATTCAAACTTTTGGTCGCAACGATTATGTTGCCAGATTGACTATACGTGTATAAAAATTGAAGCCAAATTATTCACTGTTGGAAGTGTCTGATCCGGACAGACAATGTTCTGCCTTTAGTTTAAAATGAACCATATGAGATGATAAAACTCTTCAGAATTTAAGAAATTCTAGTTTACACCGTCTTAAAGGACCGTCTTAAATTGAGTTCTAGTTCTTTAGCCTTTCAATCACTTGACGCAGTGAATTTTCTCCAATATGATTTTACTAATATTACGCTATTTTCTTATGGAAAATGGCTTGATAATTTATTAACAAATTTTAGATCTTTCTTTGGTAATAAATACTAATTTATTCCCGTAGATAATGTCATATCGTTTCATTTTCTTAGGAGTACTACAATAATTTACATAATCGACTGTCGACAATTGTTGTTGAAAGTCTTGAAGAAAAATTGACTGCAAATTGACGCTTTAAAATTAATAAAAGAAAACAGAAAGAAAACAGAGAATAAATTAAAGGAATACGGCTTGCTCGTACAATCATATCTTGCTGTTCGCTCCAGAGATATCGTACTGTATTTCCTCTCGATTCATTTTTCAATTAAATTCAATTTCTCGATTTAAATCGATTTGATGTCGGAGAGGTGGTTGTGGTTTCTTTTATAATGACTGCCTTTTGCGTACAATTTTTGTTGTTTGACGGTTTTATTTCAGTGATAAAGAAAGATATGCTTACACTTATTTCTTTCGTTCATTTTTTTAAGACTTTTGAATTATTTTGTAAATAATTTGATACGATAATAAATAAATTCGACGCATAAATTTCGTACGCAATTAATTTATGCGTTTCCATTCACTTTCAGTAAAAACTGACGAGTATAAAACAAAAAAGTAAGTCACTTTATGGGGGTGGATGTAAATCAATAGTATCAAATTGTATGACTTCAAAAGGACATATAAAGATAATTTAATATGTCTGCTGAACGATTTTTCTTAATTGAAAAGCGCATTTATCAGATCGGAAACTAAGAAACAGAACCAAAAAATGTAACACCTCCGGAGTTAAAATGTCCAAAATATCTGAGGACGTGACTATACCGCTTAATCCAAACAGAATATTCGGAACAGAATCTTCAAAGGATCACCAAAAAACGAAATATGAAAATTAAAATTCTATAAACTCTCTAAATACATTAAGTTGAAGTCCTTTTATCCGCAATGATTGCCTAGACCAATTTACTGATTCCCTTAATCAGTAAATCTGCCACGCTAATGCAAAGCTATTATTGGACACACAATCTTCTAGCTACGCGACTGTTGGTCGCAATAATGATTTAAAAATTTCGTCAGCTAAATCTTTTCGACCTTTTGTATAAGAGATCTTCAAGGGTAGCGACCTTCAGCCGCAGCATTGATTAAAACTCCCCACCAGCCTAACGTGTTGTAACTTCGCAATGTAAGCACGTTTTATATAAAAGGTTTCAGTGCGTGGCGACCGTCGGCTTAGGATGAAGGCTAATATCTTTGCTCCACAAACATTCCTTCCCCTTACGTTTTCATTTGCCGACATCCAATAATTTCAACCTTCGCTTATCCTTAAGAAACCTTGAAGCACGATTTTTGAGGAGTTGAAAATCATTCCGAAATAAAGTGATCTGTACCGTAAAGTGATTTGTATAAAAGTATTGTATAAAAGTATTAAGTATAAAAATTTGTACCGTAGCGCATTAGTGTTGGTAATTTAATGCGGCATGCAAGCGATCTGGTTACGAAAAGCGTTACAAAGAGCGATGGCAATAATTGCGATGCGTTTTGTCGGTAATTCATTAATGAATTACTGAATGAATGATTGAGCTGTTGTTAATAATGTCATTATTGGTTGCGATGAGTTGCTTGCTTAGCGTTATTGCTAGTGTTATTCCTTTTGATGCTATTGAAGCAATTTTTATTGTTTTTGCTGATTTTTGCAGCATTAATTATTATTCGTATCATTTGTTGTGACGATAGTTGTAACTAGTTTTACTTCTTAGTAGCTATTTTATTGCGGTTAAACATTAGCCGTATTGATGGCGGTAAGCTATGAGTACTAGTAGCATATGTGGTTTTTATAATTGTTGTTGCTTTTGCGGTATCTCGAATATATATATTTTTTAAAAAGTGTTCCAATCAATTAAATGATAAATTCATTGAAAGAAAATTGATCGAAAATAATACATTATTATTTTAAAATTCTAGGATTATTTATTATTGTTGAAAGAAAATTAAATTTGCAAAATTAAAAAAGCATTTAGTCCAAGAATTTCATAAAACATTAATAATTTAAGAAAATTATTCTGATTAAAATAATTCACGCGAAAATATTATATTTTTAAAAGTGTTCTTCCTTAAGCTGATAATTATATAAAAATAACTCAACAATTTGATTAAGTTCTCTTAAAGGAATTAAAAGAAATCCAGAAATGCGATAAAAACAAAGAGGTCAAAATAATTTAAATTGTTTATGAAAAAAGCAACAATAATAATAAAAATGGACGTAATGATAAGAAAAACAATAATCCGCCAACCGGCAACAATAATAATAATAATAATAATAACAACAACAACTACAGAAAGAAACAGTAGCGGCGGCGATAATGTGGCGGCAATCGTTGAATGCTAATGTTTTTTTTAAAAAAATAATGATATAGAAAAAATGAAAAAAAAATTGTAAATAAAAATACAATTTAATCAGAGAAATAAAATTATTTTGCCTATGGTGAGGAATTCAATTAAAACTAATTTAATTCCGCAGTAGCAAAATTATTTCACAAGGATGGTTCAATATATTCTCGGTATTGGGGTAATGTGTGTCACTCCCTGTCTGAGAATATAGAAATAATTGTGATTTTCAGTTTTCGGGTTTTTTCTTTTTAATGACACTTAGTTTCTCGCACGTCTGAGAAGAACGTGCGGACCGAGCGTTAGTGAGAGTTTTTAGACGTTTGCTGTTAAAATCCATCGGAACTTTTCAATGATAATTGAATTGAACAACGTGGATGAAGAGTGGATTCAGAGATATGACTTTAAAATTAGATATGAATCCATGTAAATCCAGATGTAGTAAATGTGTTGAGAATATCTAGGAAATTATATTAAAAAAATAAATGCATTTTTATGCACAAGCGATGATTTTCATTGTAATACCGAGAACACATTGAACATCTGTCGTATTTTGCTATTTAGAAATAAAAAAAATTGCACATAATGTCAACGAACATCAACGATGGCAATGAATGACACCAATGGCAACAACTAGAACGAATGGTAATAATGAATCATTTAATGTTTTTTCGAATGGCTGAAGGAAATAAACCTTTTCTCTCTTATGGGCTTTTGCTATCGTAGAGTGAAAATATGCCAAACACTAATAGCACACTGCCCGTTTCGCCAAAACAAAAAATGCGATATTATTAGATCGCTTTCGGTTCGATAAATAACGAAGCGATGAGAGAATTTATGATCTAATTAATTGCAAATCACGCAGTTGAAAAGCCATTAAATGAGAAATTTGTGAGGTAATAAGTTTGAGGATTTTCTGATTAATTTTTTTAAATAAAAAATCGTGTTAAGTTTTTCCAAATTTTTGTTTAAATTCTTTGCCAATTTCTGTTTCCGAAATATTTATATCTTTTTAAAAATTTTCCTTCCTTATTCTTTTTCTACTTAATGCCGCGTCAGATAACGCCTTTGGGTAAAAAGCGTGTTTTAGCCTCTGCCAGTATAAATATGAGAAAATATGCCAGCATCGAATCGACGCAGCAGAGTTTTACACTTAGTCTAAAACCGATCTCACGCAAAATCACTTCAGCCGATTTAGAGTTAACAATTAGCTGTGTATTTCTACGAGAAGGCAAAGCCACGTGAGTATTTAATATTTATATATTTCATTCATTTATATTGAATAATGTTTTATTTATAATTTTCCCCCAAATTACAAAATTCCATCTCTTTCATTTTTAGTGACGAAGATATGCAGAGTGTTGTTTCTCTTATGTCGGTCAATAATAATTGTGACGTTGCTCCTTTGGATGATTTAGAGGATATACCCGATTTAGAGAGCTCTGGCGATATATCGGATCATCTGTTTGATTTTACCCAACAATTGGAACAAATGACTTCGAGCTTGAATGGCTGTATCGATTTACCAACGCCGATGAGTGGTAGGTATTGGCGGCGAAAGGAGAAAGAGAGGGGCAGAATCACCCCGTTAGTAGAATTGTTTTTGTGATATTAGAGTAAATTAAGAGTAAGATGAACTAAGTATTAATTTATTAACCCTTTAGCGGTAATTTGTAGATTTGGATTATATATAAAATCGTTAATATTTAATCAAAAATTAATAACAGAAAAAATCTGAAATCGCGATCATAATCATGCTAATCACTATTAATGAATAGAGCTCATGGAGAGTTTGGAATATGAAGAGAATGGATGCTTTATAATTATCTGCTTGCCAAGATAATGTTAATACGGCTCAAGGAAGGAACGTTCTCATGAAACAAAGCAAATATTCTTTATATGGAATTTGAGACACCATCAAATCCAACCATCAAATCCGTCCCTATTCTAATTCTTTCGATTATGGGTCCTTCAGTGTAATAAGAGTAAAATATTGTGCAATTTTCTATATTGATTAGCCTCGATTTATAATTCGACAATTCGAATTTTAAACATTTGTTAAATATGTACTAGTAAATGAAATTTGTAAATGAAATTTGTTGTAAAATCCTTTGTTGTAGCGTCATTATCCCTTTAGATATCTTTGTAGTTGTTTTACTCTAGAAAAATGTAACTCTTTATAGTAGTGTTTCTTTATTAGATCTAACCACTATCTAAAAATAGTATATGAAAAAATAGATTAAAAAATAGTAGATTTAGTCCCGGTATAATCCATTTCACCATTCATTTCTTATTTCATTAAAAACCAATACTATTTTAATAATTTTTTATCCGCGAAATAAAACCACTACCAATCCTCCTTTTGTTGTTCTTACTGTTGTTGTTGTTGTAATTACTACTTGTATTTGTATTCCGTTTTGTTTATCTGTTCTCGTTGTTTACCACCCTGTACGCTGTAGTACCTTCATTATCTGAAGATCCAACTCCATTGGCTGAAGTTAATCGCTATAATTTCGAACTCGAACTAGATAAACAAAATAACGATGACGATTTATTGGAAACCCCGAATGCGTTCAGACAACACCAAACAGCAGAGACTATTGCCAAAAATTTCTCCGCATCGACAACACTGACAGGTGTAAATACTGCCGATCCCAAAGCAGTGGAGAGTGGTTTAAGTCCGGTTAAGAAAGTGGAGAATGCGAAAGGGAAAACAGACACCATCGTCGCCGAAACCGGAACCGCAACTACTACACCCATGCCAGCCAATACACCGGCGAGTAATTTCAAAGTGATAACATCAACCCCCGTAGGCAAGACAACGGACAAGAAAACATCAGCATCAGCAGCAGCAACAACAACAGCAACAGCAACAAATGCAGCAGCAACAGCACGAAAAGGTCTGGATTTTAAAGATGAAACCGGGACAGCTGTCAGAAATGCGTTGAAGGCAGAGAATGATTATAAAAATGTAAACAACAAATCCGTGACAGCAGGAGGAGATGCCAAAAAAGGAACAAATAAAACAGAAACAACAACAACAGCAACAACACCATTACCAGTACCAGGAGCTGGCAAAAAATCAGCGACTGCAATAGAAAAAACTGAGTCTGATGCGAAGAAATCGGGCACAACAATAAAATCAACAGTGACCATAACATCATCAACAACAACAACAACAAAACCAAAGCTGAATAATTCAGTGTTTGACGATAAGCAAGATAAATCATCAGAGGTATCACCATTGCCACCAGCATCAGCTGCTACCAGTATCATATTACAACAAAATACTAAACTACAACAACAACATCAACGCTCCGAATTGCAGCCGTTGAATTTGAAGAAAAGCTACGAAAACGATAGCACTTCGATGAATTCGACAAATAGCAGCGGAACAACAACAACAACAACAAATAGCAACAGCACAATTAGCAGCAGTAATACGAACGATAACAGCACTAACACTAACAGCAACAACAATAATAATAGCAACCTCAATAGCAATAATGTGAGCATAAAACCTGTTGAGAAAATCATCCTAAAAGAAAACACTCCCGGTCAGGATTTATTGGAATGGTGCAAAGACGTTACGAAGGACTATCCGAATGTTAAAGTCACTAATTTGACTACTAGTTGGCGTAATGGTATGGCATTTTGTGCGATCATACATCATTTCGAACCAACATTGATGTAAGTTTGAGGAGTAGACGACAAGCAAGAATTGATTGATTAGAACTAGAAGCGTAGCGTAATGCGGAATAAATACGAAGCGTAATGATGATACGTACATAGTATCTAAAATCGTAGAAAAGTAACCAAACTGACGAAGTATTTTTGCGAGTACTTTACTCCGCATAATTCAAAGGCGACGTCCGCTTTCGATGAGCGTAAAAATCAATGCTGGCAAAATTGAGCGTTTCGTTGGCAGAACGGATTCGATGAGCGTAGTTTGAAATAGAAGCCTAACTTGAATTTTTACGCTCGCATACTCTCACAGACATGCTTGGTTCTTCAGTAGGAAGCACTCTTTTCACTAAGAATACTTTCTTGCGATTAGCGCATTATTATTCCGCGTTACGCTTTTGGTCAGCTACGTCACGTTCAACCAATAAGCGTACTGTGTAATTAAACAAAGTATGACATGCGGAACTACGCTATTGGTCTACGCCTACTGTATAGGCTTAAACAATGGGCTTTATAGACAATGGAATAGAATGGATTAAATAGACAATGTCTTTTAACGCTAAGTTACGCTGCGTTTCTAGTTTGTGCCAAGTTTTATGACCTTTTTCTCCTTTCATCCAACTTCTTTTTCGCTTTTCTCCAAACAGCGATATGTCCAAACTATCAGCTCATGATGTGGTTGGCAATTGTCGAACCGCGTTTGATGCTGCTGAATCATTAGGTATACCGCGTGTCATCGAGCCACGCGATATGAGTTTGCTAGCGGTACCGGATAAATTGGCCGTAATGACGTATTTGCATCAATTGCGCGCACATTTTACGGGCAAACAATTGCATATTGAACAAATTGGTAATTATGTCTCACATTTCGACCGCATCACGACTCACATCTTTTTATTACTTTTTTAGGCACAACTTCCGACGAATCAAGTTACGTCATAGGCAATTATAAATCGGACAATCTTTCGCAGAATTTATTAAATTTGAGCCACTTGAAAGCTCATATAATGCATCAGAATTCATTGGATGACGACATATTCGGTTTGAGTGAGAAGTCAGCGCAATTGTCACCCACAGCCAAAAAGGATGTTAAAAATTTAATACTTTCCGGCTCAAAAAGTATTCTGGGTAAAGTCCTTTCACCCGCAAAAGATAAGAATACCATTAATGCCTCACAACATTCAATTTCGGTGATGACGCAACAACCAATCGCCACCACCACCACTAGCACCACAATCAATGCCAGCATCGCCACTACCACTACTACTACTACTACCACCACTAATCAAACCTCGATCGAAGAGGAGGATATTCTGCTGGCGGTGAATGAGTCGGGAGAAGATAATGGAGAGCTTAAGCTGAAATTGATAACGAGCAGCAATACTAACAGCAGCAACATCCAGGAGAGTAGTTTGTCTCATACGCCGGATTCAACATCGCCGACTAATTTGGATTCGAATACGGCGAATGTAAGTCGAATCGATAGAATTAAATTGTAATCAATCATGCGTTAGAGTTTTCGCGATAAAAATTTCCGCCTGTTGTTGCGCCATCGCTTGCTCTCCTTCAAAGCGATTTTAATTAAAGAGATTTTTATTCAGCAATTTATTGAAGCTTTATTTTTTATCAGACTTAGAGGTTTGTTTGAATACATTTCGATCTAGTTTTCCTTAAGAAACTAAATTTTGATACAACGATCCAAAATTTATTGCCATTCAGCTTTTGTTTATTTGGTTTTCAAAAATTTTGTTTTGTTATATTTTTATTATTATTCCCGGCTTTGCTTTGTTTTTGCATTTCGTTCTTGTTTTATTTGAAATTATTTTAGAAAATATTATCACGTCATAAGGAAATGAGTGAGAAAGCAAAAATGATGATTGAAAAATTAAAAATATCCAATGGTGATCGCAATGAACACGATGTAAGTAACACCACAATTAGACACATTTCATTTCTAATTCGAATTTTTATTAGAAATAATTATTTGCTTTATTTAATAAGAATTTCAATTAATATGAACGCTCTTGGACTTTACCAAGCTCACTCAATTATAAATAAAACTAATAAGAATTCTTGTTATTTCGTTAATTGCTCACACACACACACCATCGTCTTTAGGAAGAGCGCCAACAACGATTGCGTGAGCAAGCTCGTCGCCTTATACTGGAGACACGTAGCAAAGCTAATGGTAGTGCGAATCATAGTCCTAATCTCAGTAGCCCAACCTCGCCGTTGCGCACGAAACGTATGAGCTTCACGCCGGAGCACACCATCTCACCAATACATCATCATCATCTGAATGGTATCGAAGATCATGGTGGGCCAGTGTCGCCAACAACGAAGTCATCGCAATCTTCTGGTTTGCACGCTTCTCCCGCAAAGAAAATTACGCCACCACGCGATGTTGAAGCAAGCAACAATAAATTGATTAGTCCTAGTCATAGATTAAGCGAACGTTATAATGGTGGAAGTCCATTGCAATCCTTTAACGCCGTCATGGAACGCATATCGCCAAAAAGCGATAAGAAGGTATGAAAAAAAAAACATCGCCCATATTGTTGATGTTGGAATATTTAAATTGTTTGTTTTAGGGCGATAAACTATCGTATATCGAATCCGAATTAGAGGCTCTTGAACGTGAACAGGAAGCTATCGATCAGAAGGCCAGTAGTCTGGAGAAGAAATTGCGCGCCGTTATGTCAGGCAATCCAAGTAATAGAAATAGCAGTAGAAATCCATTTATTAGACTATTGCGTAATAGCATCGGTGGTGGTGATCATAGTATTAGAATAAAGTTGCTCAATACCGAGAATGGTGTTGACGAATACTTCTCCTCTTCACGAACGCACTCAGCGACTTGCTCGAGTGACGACGATGACGATGACGATTACGATGATGGGGAGAAGAAGGTGGAGAAGGGGAAAAACAATCTGGATCATTGTGTTCAAGTTAATGTTATTGATGTTGATGATTATGATGTTAACGGCGACGGCGATGATGATGACGATGATAATAATCATGCCTGTGATGCATACCCTAGAGACAGACGCGCCCTGCGCTCTTCCCATTTGCAACGGTGCTCGCGACCGCGTTCACAATCGTGTACTCATGTTATCGATAGAAATCAGAACGTTGCCAATCATCTTTGTAGTCACGAATTAGTATTATCCCCTGCTTCGTCTAATCATTCCTCTTGTGATAATTTGAAAGCTTATCGTAATGAAGAAATTGCACCGACGCTGCAGCGACAACGCTTGAGAAGTCGCAGCACGTGCGGTCGCAATGAACGCTTGGTGATTCCAGCTCAAGCTGATGGCGGTGGTGGTAATTAGAAAAATGAATTTATCAATTAGAATAAATTTGGGAACAAATTTAGCTTTTTTAGAAAGCTTCGGAAAGGCTTGCGCTTATGCTAACTAATTTAAATTGGTCGCAATTGACACGCCTTAATGCGCCGCCTAACTTATTGGATTAAATTTCAAATTGAATATTGTAAAAGCTTTTGAATTGCATCGAAAAATAGTTAAAATAGTTTCATTTTAATAGTTATCCCTAGTAGTTTCCTCACAAAAGCTTCGCACAGATAGCTTTTTTGATAATTCAAATTATCGTTGGCTTTCAAGTATTTCTATGTACGAGCTCAATTTAAAATTTGAATTTATTAAACTAATATTTATTAACGGTAGCTCAGCAAAGGAATAAGAATAACAAACTGCTGCCTAGCCACGCACGTTCACTTAAACTCAATCGCTTGTTAATCATTCGAGCAACATCTCACCTTTATTAACACTAAAGTAATTTACTTATGCGTTTCATCGATACAACAATTAACATCTATTCATCAAACGATCGCATCACATACATTACTAAAACTATTTTTTATTGAAGTGAATTTTATGAAAATTATAAAATACTTTTATAACGCTCCACTGTAGCTGTTTCGTTGACGACGAAATTGATGAGAGCGATAATTTTTATTTAATTAATTCATTAATAAACTAATACATTTTCACCATTTCATCAATCGAGTGATCACACAATTCGTGATATTCGAATTTCTAATTATTTGAATATTCCTTGGTTTTCTCATTTTTAGTATAAATTGTTAATCTTTTTTTAAGACAATACTATGTTTTATATTTCACTACAACACTTCTTTACTACTTGATATCACTAACGTAGCAATGTGAAGGCATGATCAATCAAATGCAATTCAATTACTCCGAGCAATCATTACATAAAATATCATCAGCCATTCCTTACAGTTGTTCAGATTTAAGGGTCCTTATAGTTATTACAAGGAAATATTTTTATTGACCTAATTTAACTTATTGTCGAAACTGCTTTCGAGAGCAGGGTGGCCTTTTGCATGTTATGAAAACTATACGAGGACGAGATAAAGCCTCGACAGTACCTGACAATTCATCTTAGTTTCATCCCATTACTGGACTTTTATGGTTTATTCATTGTTGGGATTTCATTATTTATAACTTGTTCATTTATTTAAAATTTATTAAGATTCTCAAAGAGTTCTTTATCCCTTTATGCTTTAAGAGACGATTATCTTTCGGGGAAACCTTCAAAAAGTGCTGAATGGAATTCATATTAGTTGTGATGAGATGCAACACATTTAAACAATCAAATTGAATAGCCTTGAAAGATCTTTTAATCCCTTGATTTCACTCTTGGGTTATTTGGGATCAGATAAAATCTGGTTGTTTTTTTTTTTTGACTACAAATAAATGCACGTTGATTTGATAATAAAAATAAATAATATTTGGCTTTATTTTATTTAATTCAATTTGTTCGTATTTTTAAATATACATAATATTTTTATTCTACGATTAATATCAAAATATTATCCACGACTTTTTCTCTTTAACACATTATCACACCTAATTTTTTGTCTGCTTGATATCGATTTTTCTTCGATCTTTTATAGAATCAGAAGAGACAGAGGAGCAATTACTTTCTCAGTGGTTCACTTTGGTCAATAAGAAAAATGCTCTCTTGCGACGACAAATGCAATTAAATATACTGTAAGTTTATAAAAGCGCAATAAATATTGCAGAAGCGGGAAATAGTGAAAAATTTCTCCCGAACATGATCTTCAACAATTTTGTGACGAAACATATTGTCTCGGGCATTTCTAATGACGGTTTTGTTGCTAAATAAGAAAATGTTTCAAACAAACAAACAAAAAATGTGACTTCCTTAACCCGTTAGTAATCTATTAAATTACTCTCTTTCCTTTCGTAATCACAGCGAACAAGAAAGTGATCTAGAGCGTAAATACACGCTACTTAATCAAGAATTAAGGGCTGCTCAATCGGTGGAAGACTGGCGTAAAACTGAAGCTCAACGTGAAAAGGAGCGGCTGCTGTTGGAAGAATTGGTAGCGATTGTGGATAAACGAGATCAATTGGTGCAACATTTACATAGTCAGGAAATTGCGTAAGTTCTTACATGACAATAACAATAATTTTTAGAAGAATTCATTTACTCACATCTTTTTTTGTTTTCTTATCTTCTTTTTTTTGGCAAAAGTATTGAAGATGATCATGAAATTGCTAGAGAGCTGGAACAGGTTGACATAAGTGGCGGAAAAGAAAAATGTTCAATACAATAGATGATTGAAAACAAAAGCAACTACAATAGCTGTAAGAACAGCAATAAGAACAACACTTTTGATGGCAAAATCAAAGTAAGAAAAGGACAAGAAGGAAAGGAGTATACTCTATTAAATGTTACTTAAAACTAAAACTACTAAACTACTTTGGGGATGATTAAGAAGGAATTTTTGAAGAAGCAACAAATCGCAATCGCGGTAAAGGTTTATAAAATATTCACCAACATTTCATACAGGATGCGTTGACGAATAAAAATATTGAGCGTTGCCTCTGCATCCTTAACCCTCCCTAACCAGCTTCATTCTCTGCTTTATTTTGCTAGAAGGTTTCAATTCTGTCAAAATTAGCGAGAAAAACTTGATTTTATTTTTCATGTAAAAACTCTTAACGGATTCAAAAGTCACATATTTTTGAGAAATTGAAGCAAAATATTGTTATAAAGCATTCAAATATTCGTATGTAACTTTGAAAAAGCACAAAACCTTTGCGGGATTTAAAACAAAATATTATTTTTTGTCTTAAAAATGAAATACAGTCATCGAAAACAAATAGCAATCGAAATTAATTAATAATTTTCTTGGAAAAGAAATTGGCTTTTGTTTATTTTTTTATGCTGATGAAAATTAAAGAAAAAATATAAAATATTAATAAATTAAAAATAATTAAAAAAGAAAAACAATCAAAATACAAACAATTTATTGTTTTAAAGGAAGATGAAAATTTAAAATTTTAGTTTTTGTTAAATAAATTTTCTGAACTGATAATTTTTTACAAAATTTTGTTTTTATGAGTTTTTGATTCACTTTTTTCAAGAATAAAGGTTTCAACATTCTTTCAAATTCTTTTTGAAAACCGAATAAATAGATATCTCTTTTTTGTAGCTTTTTTTAATAAATACATTAGAAATTATTCATTATTGCGGCGCTTTTCTCTTTTGGATAAAAATTATTGCAATTATTAATATTTTGGAAACGCGTGTTTAATTAATTCGTGCTAAGCGCGTTAAAGGAATTTAATGGAAAAATAAATACTTATTTTTATTGTAAATGTCTTTTTTAAACATAGACGAAATAAAAATAAGTTTAAATTTTAAGAAATTTTTAAAAATGAAGCCCAAAGAAAAAAAAATTCGGGAATATTCAAGCAAAATTATTAAAAATTAAAAACAACAAAAACAAGATTTTCTCTATTAAATAAAAAATAAATAAATACGTACATTATCTCTGAGTAAAAGAATGCAAATTTAAACAGGAATAAAAACAGAATAAATGAAATATCTTTCAAATACGTCCGTTAGGAATTTAAGGAAATTTTAATGAGCTAAAATTAAAATACAATCCAATCAAAAAATTTAAATAAATCGTAATCATAAAATATCACACAATTACTGCAATAAGTCAAATCAACAGAATAATGGAAATTAATCATAAAAAACATGCAGTTATAACAAAAATGATTAACTCCTTTTAATAAAAATTTTATTCATTTTTCGACAAAAACAGAAACAACTGTGCCATTCCTTTTCTCATAAACAATTAAAATAAATAGACACCAATAAGAGACAACAACAACAACAAGCGTAATAACACTTAAATAGATTTAAATACTCTATAAAGCGATTCTCAACCTTTTTTTGTTGTATTTAAATATTTTTAATGATCTGTAAAAACATGATGCTTTATTTGTTGAAATTGTAATATTTTCTTTAGTTTTTAATTTTAGATTTACTTAGTTTTTTAAGCTTTGTAAAAAAATCATTTTCCAAAAAATATTAATTTTATGTTTACACTTTTTATCGTTTCTTCTTAGAAATTATTGCTAATTTTTAAAATAATTTAACATGTAGATATTTATAAAAATCGTAGCTAAAAACTTGAACATTTTATTTCATAATTTTATAACTTCATGCTTTTAGAGTTCAATTAAAAATCGTTCATCATCTCGCTTATACCAGATCGTTCATCAATGATTGATAAAAATTCTTAATCATCTTACGTTACATCATTCATCTTCTTTCTCTCTCTTTGTGCCTACCTCTATCTCCATCTCTCTCTTAATATAAGATTAATTTAATTACGCTTATGCAGTTTATTTTATAATTTAGTAAAAGCAATCAGCGTAGAAAACAAAATAAATTATTTTCTTCTACGAAACTTTTTTTCTTGAAAATCTTGTTAATTTTAGTTTGTAAAGTTTGTTACGATCTTTTTTGGAACTGAAAATAAAGTTATAAAGCATATGATGATGGTCACTAGAATTAACTATTTTGTATAATTTATTTATATTTATTATAAATGTATAAATTAATTTCTTTTTTTTAGTTTTAATAAAATGCTAAAAACGTAAAATTAAGAAAAATTGAATTACCTAATACGACGATGACGAAAGAATGTGAAAGTATTTAATAATACAAAGGAAATACATAAATATATTATATACTATCGAAACAATTAAAACAACCGCTGGTTTTTATTTAAACATTTCTTTAATTTTTATGAAAAATTTTAGGAGGATGGAAAGGAACTGTGTCAAAATTTAATTATCTAAAATGGAGTCTATATAGTTGCAACACGGTCTATATCGATACGACGTGATATCTCGAAAACTTGACAAATCGTATCAATCAATGAGCGGTAAAGAGGTTTCCGGATAAGCGTAAACTGAGAGGCATATTTCTGAAATTTTATGGGAGCGCCTCTTCTTGTTTTCCTTCTCAATTAAAAAACAGACATCTCCAGTTACGAAATGGTTTACCGCCGAAACAAATAATAAAAAGAATTTAAAAACGATTTCGTTGAATCTGTAAATGATTTTTATTTACGTTGTTGTTGTTGTTGTTGTTTTCAATAATAACAAAATGCCAACAATAATAACGATCGTGACAAAAGTAACCGCAATACCAATAACAATAGCAACAACAACAACATCGACACGATACCTTTCCGTATTATGACCATTCATACCATTTCGTTTACAATCGACGAATATTCACCGTTCAACGATTTTGCCTCTTTTTAACGATTTTACCTCTGCTGAGTCATCGCCATCATCATCATTATTACGATAATGGTCATCATACGTTTTTTATGCGCTTTTATTTCATTGCTTAAGCTGTCACGGATTTCTGATCGCCTGTTACAAAATAAAATAATCGATCAATTAATAATTATTGACTTTTGATTAATGAAGTTGAAACAAAAGTAAACAAAGTAAAAAATCATAATCGATAAATCAATTAAAAATTACAAAACCCTTCAAAATCGAGCAAGTAATTATTCAAAAAAAAGGTGAGAAGCTTCTTGTTTTAAAAGGAATATATTGAAACTATAATAAAAGTTATAAAGTTTTCAAAGAATTAAAGAAAAGTAAAAGTTTTAAAAAAAGTTGTACTTCATAACTTTGAACAGCTTTAGCTTCTCTCCTTCCCCTCTCACAAGAACCCCTTACCAGTCATAATTAACAGTTCACACGCTGTTTTTGCTGAGCCATGATGTCTGTTTTTTTCATATTCTCCCTCTACTGAAATTCATTCTCCAAAAATGCTTGAAAAAATGTCCAAGTTTATTTTATTGCCTATTCGTTGCTTCTCAGAAAGATAAAAAAACACCTACGAGCAGATTTCCCGCTTCAGCTGCTTGACTGTTTTTTTTCTTCTTACGCTCGTGACGCCTGCGCAAAGGAGCTCCTTCTGGTGCATTATTTTCAAGCGCTTATTTGGATACATTGGGGCGGATTAGTTAGCTTTAATGATACGGCTAACAGCATGTTTAGTTAGTAAAGATTTCGACAATTCTTTATTATTCTTCTTTTTCATTGGCGTCTTGAATAATTTCGGTTTTCCACGAAACTCATTTGCATCGATTAACTTCATTATTGTTATTTGTATTCAAAATTTTGAAACGTAAACATAAAGGAGAGTCACGTTTCTCGTGCTAATTTATGTAAATTATGTAAAACAGACGATAAGTTAATGGTCAGCGATTGGGTGTGTCTGAGCGTGGTTTTATTAATCCGTAAACTGGTCTCTCGTTTTGTGGTCGAATGGTTTTAATGTTAGATATTTATGAGCTGAGGGCTATTTCTATTGTTCACTCCTTTGTTTATCAATTCAAACAGAATGTCCGCGGATGTGCTTTACCGTGGGTCAGAATCGTTTTGTGGCTGTTAATTATGGTCACGATTTGTATTCGTGTTTCACGATTTCAATTGTTTTGAAATCTTTTAACTTTTAGCTTAAAAGCTTTCAACGTTTTTTCAGGAAAGGGATCGTGCTTGAATAAACATTACGGCTGAGAAGCTTATGCGTATATTTTTATTTTAATCACTTCGGCGTAGTTTTGTTTCCACTGTATTTATTCTACATTGTCGTTTGGAACTGGTGGACTCCTCTATTTATGCATTTGTAACCATCAGTTTTCTATTAATTCTATTTTTGATGTTATTTTTTTGTTAGTTTTTACTACATTTCCACAAATAACTCCTTGTTAACTCGAAAGCTTCTTTATGGAATTTAACACTTTTTAAAACGATTTTTATTGAAACTTTATTGAAAGAAATCCCAAACAATATACATAATTCCTGTACACGTCTATAATAAATGTATATATGATATATATAAGTATAGGGTAAGTATATCAATGGATTATATATATTATATAGAAGCTGAGCTAAATTTTTCAGGTATTTTAAAGTCAACGTTATCCTTCTAGGTGCGCTCTAAACATATTGTAAATAATTATATTAATTTCATTTTAAAAAACCTGTTCTCGTTTTATTTTTCTTTACAATCAGCAAACGCTAAATCAATTATCATTTTTAATAGATTTTCGCTTATTTTTCACTTAAAGTATCTGGAGTTTAATTATTACTATTTTTTCATCAATTTCTACGATTAAGTATCGATTAGTTGTAAATTTATTTTTCAATAAAGTATTACACTCTTAAACTACTAAATAATTTGATTAAAATTGTTTAACACCTTCGAAAAATTAATTAGTTTTTTAAGTTCTTTAAGAGAAGCGTCTTCCTTACTGTTATAAATTTTTTGTTATAAATTTTTTTAATATTTCTAAAGCGATTTTTGTCAAGTTTTTTAAACGTTATTCAAAATTGTTTTCAAAATACTTTTCTCGTGAATTTGTTTTAAATTAAGAGGAACCTGGTGGTTAGGAAGGTAAAACTATCACTCGACCATGTCATAACATACGTGAAGAATTTAAGGGAGCACATAAGTATATAAAAGATTCTGATCGTGTCTCTGATCATATAACGATTATTATAATTTTTTTTTAAATCAACACTTATAACTAATAAAATTAATTAGATTTATATCTAATAGCGATTTGGTTATTTAGAATAAATTTTTATATAATAAAATTCTAAAGAAATTATTTAGTTTTTGGAAATGAAGTCAATGCTAATAAGTAATAATAAACAATTAACAAAACTCAAGCGATCATTCATACAATTTAAACAAACATTAAAATTCACAAAGGAACGTTTTCTCGTAAAAAGTTGTCTTCCAACCATATTAAGCAATTAATTTAATTGATGATTAACTTTAACTAATTAGATAAGTTCCAAACACTGAATTTCAACAACAAAAACAAAATCATTTAAAAACAAAATGCAAAAAGAAAAGTTAATCTTAAATTACTTTTAGTAAGATAAGAATTATATTAATTTAAACTTTTTATAAAAAATTTTATACCTTAAAAATATTACGAAAAAAGAAAACAAAGAGAATTTCTTTAGCACTCTAAAAAGTACACGATCGAGGGTTTGTATTTTCATGTTGAAAGTTCTGAAGTTATCGAAACAAAATATATTGATGTGAATTATTTTTTCGATAGTTTTGAGTTATTTTAAATTTCTTGATATTTAATATTTCATTTGTAATATTTTGCTTCTATAAAGAAGTTGTTATTACTAAGACATCAAAATTATAATAGAATAGATAAAAGATTTCCACTATAATATAAATTATAATAGATTTCCTGAAACATGCTAAATTTATAAAATATATTTTATAATATTAAAATTTATAATAATGATAATAAGAATAACAATAATGAATTGTATATTAATATATTTTTTATGCTGTATAATATACGACAACCCCGTCTTTTACGATTTTAGATCTTAATGCCATTCAGGAAATTAATCTCTATTTCCAAAAAAACTCCCTTCAATTTTATTTCTTAAGACTTAAATTCAAGGTTTACGAATTCATTTCTGCAAATGAATGTAGCGCATATATCCAGAGCTGTCTGCGTTAATAATCCATTAAAAATTATTAGAACGGAAAAGAATTATTATAATATTAAAAAATTAATCAACGAAAATACAAATGGAAAACAGAAATTACATTAAAAGTGTAAAATTAAACTAAAACCAACCGAAAAATTGAAACAATATAATTTTAATTATAGTTTGCTTCTGCTGTTTAAACCGCTGTTGCCGATAGTGCGCTGCTGCCGTTACTACTACTCTTCTTTCTCCTTTTTCTTCTGTTTATAATTGTATGCTCCTCCTAAACGCACAACCTCTTCATTTCTTACTACCTTTTTGCAATAAACAATATCGTACGCTTTTTACAATTATATCGTAGTTTTGTCTGATTCTAGGATTCGTAGAGTAGACGTTGATAGTGTGGTAAAATCTCATGGTTGGGTACGTGCAGACTAAACTCGAGGGCTACCAAAACAGCAAATTCTGAAGCAATCAATTCTTTGCGATTCAGACGAAATACATTTTCAGTTTTCTGTGGGAAGGAATGAGAGTGGTTTTACGAAATAAAAATGTGCTTTTTGTTTACGTTTGATCGATCGCACTCACCTCTATAAGACTTTTAAGCGTTTCACCTTTTACATCGTTCATTTTGGCGCTCAGCAATAAACAAGCTGCGGCGCATAATTTCCGATTATTTTTATTAATTAAACTGGCTAAGATTAATTTTTCGAAATAGACATAAGCTTGTGAGATAGACACCAAATCGATACGATTATCTAATTTATTGATGCGACGCATTTCACGTTTGATGCTGAAAAGAAAAGTTAACAAAGGTAGGAAGATTAAATAGAAAAAAAGCGAGCTAAAAAAACAGATGTAAGGGGAAACAGACTAACCTTCTTAATTTGCTCAATGTAAGCTGAATATGCGGAAATTTCTCTTTAAATTTATCATTAAGTTCCTTTTTCAAATCCGATGGACGAACATAATCAATGACTGAAGTCATGTACGAAGTGAAAGTGAGCAGAGTACGATGTTTGCCGGCTATAAGTTCCGGATCATCCAAAATATTGGCTGAATAATGGTGGAACTTCATAATGAAAAAGACGCGAAAGGACAAAAGATAGAGATTAGTTTAGAAAAAAAAAATAACAAAACTCTTGGAATTACCTGAAAATTCCGAGTACCAGCCGCTTCCAGGCTTACCAAATTCTCATCAATATCCAATTTTATATCCGGTAAAGGACTAGCAGCGCTATTGCGATTATTATTGTGAGGATCATACGTGAAACACCTGGAGCGATTAAAGAAAGAAATGAGAATTTCTTAAAAAAATAAAATTAATTTTAAACTAAAAACAAATATGAAGTATTTATTTAGAGTGTTTTGCATAAGATGTGACAACACATCAGTATAGATAACTTGAATCGAGGCATTAAAAAATATAGTATGAAAGGAGAGCTATCTCTCCGTTTAAGTATCTTGGGTCATTTCTGAAAAGATTTCCTAAAAGGTTAAATGGTAATATTTTAATAAAGGTTTGTCAAAGGTTTGTAGCATTAATTGCAATTTTCTAAAAAACATGAGATAGATTTTTCTTGCTTTTTTCAAAGCTTTGTCGAAAATTAAATGAAGAATTTTCTGGCCTTCTATTAGTCTCTTACAGGTTTTTTATATGTCAATAGTTTTAATAGTTTGCCTTGCTCTTTCGATTGTATTTTCTTTCACTCTTTCAAAACTCGCCAGTAGTGGCAAATGGGGGCGGGGGGCGAAAGGTGTATCCTCGCATCATACAATTTTATTCCATACTTTGAACCAAGTTATCAATCCTAGCCTTCTGTTGCATCTTACACAAACACACGATGCTCTCGGACATAATAGAGAAGTTATTAGTATAAAAAGGATAAGAGCATTTTGAGTTTTAAAACCTCGGGTAAAGTCGAGAACCTTTCCCCCTTCAAATTGAATACAACTAACTTGAAATTTACAAATAAGTAAATACGATAAGAATACTTCTAAGAGATACTTTAATTATTGAAATTTTCTATAAAGAAATATTACCATTTGTCTTTATGCCAAGCTATTATTCTAGTCCTGCATGTGAATCCGACATAGTAAAAATTACAAAAAACATAACAATTTTAGAGCATTAGAAATGATCAATAAAT
Source organism: Physocephala rufipes (assembly GCA_963966595.1). Classification (NCBI taxonomy): domain Eukaryota; kingdom Metazoa; phylum Arthropoda; class Insecta; order Diptera; family Conopidae; genus Physocephala; species Physocephala rufipes. The sequence goes on from OZ016505.1 coordinate 22,780,616, forward strand.
TATCTGTAATTTTTATTTTTCAAAAGCTAATTAATTTTTTGCTGAAGTTTGTCTTTGGGTCAGGAAGTGTTTTTGAGGAAAAACCTATTGATTCCAATTTTCTTTTCTATGCCTCCTCTTTTTATTTACCTGGCAACACCGTGATTCTTAAGAGCTGCCGTACTTGTTATTTCAAAGTTATTCTCCAATAAATTAACGTTTCCATGCTTTTTATTTTCTTTGTTAAAACGCGAAGGAATAAGCAAATGTCCATAAGAAATATCCTTCAAAAAAATCGAGAAAAAATAAATTAAATCGTATATTTTACATAATCTCAAAAATGAAAGGTTTCCAAAATTTCAAACTCACTTGACCACTTTCACCCTTTTCGATGCCTAACAAGTCGAAGGGATCAAACGGGGCATCGTTGATGGCCGACAAGGGTCTGGAGCCGGAAGTGTTACGACGACGACCTTCCTTACGTAGTTCAGACCTACAAAAAAAAAAAAAAAAAAAAAAGAATCGCAAAACATTTAGTAAATCGAGATTCTATTTTGCCCAATTTCGTGATTTATCTCTATTCTCTTAATTTGTTTAGTTGATCGTTTTCTCACCCACCTGCCATTTTTCCCTTTATAATATGGCAACGCTGAGAATATAAAGAATGGCGCCTTACGTGAAACCAATACTATTCGTTCATCTTTAAGTTGTTGCTTCCTTAGCGTTTGACCGTTTAGTATTCTCAAATCCTTAGCGTCATTAATTTGCACATTTTTGCATATACTGCCCCGTGCGCTGTAACCACCGCCACCACCCCCAACAACACCACCAACACCAGCGCCGATCAAGCTTCCTGGTGTCAAACTCTCGGTACTGCTATCGTCTGTGATGACGTTATAGGGGCGTTTAGTAGCCCCGCCAACGCCGCCGCCGCCTCCGCCAATTCCTACGCCATACGGTATAGTACTCCCACGAATGCCCGGTGCGGTGTTGAGACGAGCACGTCGTTCTGGTAAGATGTTGCTGTTAGCATCATACGCACCACTGCTGGAGGTGCTGCGAGGGATAAATAAAGAATAAAATAGAATGATTATGACAAGGCAAGAAATGATAAAAGAGTATTACTTATCTAATGCTTTTTCTTCTTTTAAACAAATAGCAAAAATTCCTAAGTTATCTTACATGTCATTTAAAACTGTAACCAATAAAATGCACAAACATATACGTCAATATTTGTTTAGGTCCAACAAATTCTTGAAAATATTTGCGATAATTCCGCTTAAAAGAAATACGATTTCTAAATCTGTTGAGAGTATAGATCGTATAGTTTTCCCCTGTACATATCATAAACTATGTTATGTCAGATATACATTCTTTTAAGTTGCAAGCTCGTCGAGCTGAAAACTATTGGGTTGTTCGGAAAATAATTTCGTTTTCGTTCTGTAAAAATATAAGAAAATTTTTCTTCTAGGCTGCTTTTTAGAGAGTAATTAATAAGCGAATTCAATAAATTAATCCTCCAGAGACCGCCTTTCTAAGAAGTATGCACAAAAATCCATATCTTATTCTTTTGGCTTTTTAAGAAAAGTCCTTTCGTTTTTCCTCAATCAACTTCACATTTTATATAATTTCTTTATAAATATAATGAATGAATTATAATGAATATAGTGAATGTATTGATAGATGGATAGACAGATAGATAGATAGACTGATAGATAGATAATCGTCGGTGATGAAAAATATCTTTGCAATACCATTGTGATATGAAAGAGCAACTCTTTCATATCACAATGGTATTGCAAAGATATTTTTCATCACCGACGATTATCTATCTATCAGTCTATCTATATATCTGTCTATCCATCTATCAATACATTCATTATATTCATTCATTACATTTATAAAGAAATTATATAAAATGTGAAGTTGATTGAGGAAAAACGAAAGGACTTTTCGAGCAGACCAGCAAGACCGCTATTATTTAAACCGAAGAGACGGATGCAATTGAAAGTGAATCATCTGATAGTCAGAGTCTCTACCGTTTTCTCGTTTACACTTTCGCAGTTTCGATATTCTTTACTGATACGATTAAGCCGCGCGCGTATGACTTTGTGTGACCCCAATATGAATTAGGTTACTGTGGAGCTTTTTTTAGGTTGATTAAATAGTTCTGGATCTATTCTCTGCGATTATAATAAATAGGATTTATGCAGAATATTTAAACAGGCGCACAAAATTCGGCAGCAGCATAACTTTTTATTAATAAAAATATTTAGGAAAAGAAACCCATAAAAACAAATTAAATTTTTTGGGAAGGTCATTTCGACATTTTTTTATGGAAAATATTAAAAAAACTATTAAAATTTATGTTAAACTTAAAAAAGCAAACAAATAATAAATTTTCGGCCTTCGAAAGTTCCGCCGAAAAATAATGTTCGATACTGCGTTAGGCACGAAAATAAAAAAAAAATATCACCGATTCAACGTTAAAACGAGGTGAAGCAACATAATTCACACCATTTTATCAGAAATCGGAAATACAGTGGAACAAAAATGTTATCACTAGCAGTCTACGAAGTTTCTGAATAGGTTTCTTTAAAACTGAAAACTGTCATAAAAATAATAAAGAAATAATAAAGAAAAATTACTATTTTTTAATTAAAGTTATTTTAAATTATATTTGGCACGAAAGAAAAAAAATGCAAATGATGATAAGATTATAAATTTAAATTGAAGATAAACAACACCAAAACCGGTTTGTCTTTAAACAAAATCTAAAAAATGACGATAAAAACTTTAATAAAAGATTAATAATCCACGGAAAGGAATTTCGATTAAAAACCTTTTCAATAAGGACATAACTCAATTCTAACAAACGTAATTCTGAGTCGAATCAGAGAAATCACGCTCTAATCTACCATAAAGAGATTTTTAGTTTTAGAGTTATTTGACGTTTTAACAAAAATCTTTACTACAAAATTTAGCATAATATGGTCAATTTCCGACAACAGCCTGTATGCCATTTTTGAATGGAAGTGCTTACCACGGAAGTGCCCTACGGTATTGAAAAAATTGTCATAAATTATCTCACGGGCGGAAAGATGTCAAAATAGTGAATATTGTTGATAGATGCATTGTTGATAGAACTACCCCTGATGGGCTCGAGGGCTCGTTATTTCTCGAAGTGATTTTATTAGTTTCAGATAGTTTCCAAAAATTTTTTATTAGTTCCAAACGTTACTTCCACGTGACCAGCATTACGATAAAATTGTCGATTTTACCTAAACTTCTGATGCTGCCAGATCGTGGGCTAGTGTTTAAGAGCGTGGCCTTATTAAATTGCAAAAATGTTATATACGCATTGGAAAATCCGATAAACAATAAATTTTTTCATACAAATGTTCACCACTGTGCAATATGATTGCCAATCTTTATTTCTGTAACGCTCGTGTTGGGACAGGTCATAAAATTTGACGAAGGCTACGGTGGGAATATAAAATTAAATGTTATAAAAATTCCATATGTATTAAATTAATGAGAAAGAAAAAAAAGACACTGGAGATGACTCACAGCTGAAACCGGTTTGTCTGTAAACCTGACTTAACAAGAAATAATGAAGAATCGTTTGGTACGATTCTCAATTAATTTACTCTGTTGGAAAATCAAAAAAAAAACCAAAAAAAAAAAACAAAAAACAAAATTGTTTACTTTATGATTTCTCACAAAATTTTAATTCAAATCATTAAATTAATTTTTAAGAGAGTCCATTTAATACTACTGACGCATTGACAAACCCACAAAACCACAAAGACCCACAAAAACAACACGAAACGTTTCTACAACAACAACGACCAAATGAATGCGATGAATACAAAATAGAATTTCTATTATGATTCTTATCAAATTAAATGGTTCTAAATTAGCATTAGCAAAAAGATGGAGCCGGGTGATAAGGAGAGAGAGAGAGAGGAGCAAATCCAACCTATTCCACCAAATGTGTTTAGGTTAATTAAATAAATATTAATTAAGAAGAAGAATACAAAACATGCAAGAATTGCTGAACGCCTAATACAAAACATTGAGTTAATTGGTCTAGGACGAGGCCAAAATATACAACAACAACAACAACCAATACAGACAGCATAAATGTGACACGAGTTCAATGGCACCACCAGCGCTAACAAAAAAAGAACAACAAAAATAACTGAGAGCATAAATTACTACCGAAAGCAACAACAACAACAAAGAGATGATAGCTAAAGGTATAAATGAGTGGCGAGTAAATAAATGGAATGACTAGTAGTAAAGGCAAAGGAATGAATGAACGAACGAATGAGTGAATAAACGAACGAAAGAACGAGAAAGCCAATTAATGAAATTAATGAATTCTTTAATGAGCGAGAACAAAAATAGCAACAACAAATTTACACCAACATAAAGTACGGAGAAAACAATTAAAAGCAGCAAAAACAACAACAACACCAACAATATCATATAAAAGGTCACTTAATATTCTGTAACGTAATTTTAAACGAGCGAGCCAACAGCTATTTAGTAACTAAAATTCATTGATGACAATTCAGTCATGAATCATTAATGATTTTTTTGAGAGATGAAAATTTAATTGCTATTGCTGTTGATAATTCTGTCAATTCGTATTTTTCATTTCGTCTTGTGAGAGAATTTTACAACAAATTGCTACCACGATTTGTAGAAACTGATGAAATGTCGTGCATGATTCTTTCACGTCTTCTTAAAAACATAGCATAGACAACTCTTCCAGCAGTATATTGACCCTCCCTATCACAACAAAAACAGCAGCAGCTGCAACAACAACAGCAACAACATCAGCAGCAGCAGCAACAAAGTTCAGTGGAATCATTTGTTATCCACTACACTACCATTCCTTTCAGTTAGTTCGTCAACGCTTGAGTGCGTGAAGGGTTTTTCTTACTTCAGCTTTACCTCTTCTTTCCTCTTTTCTTCTTCTTCTATTTCTAATTAGTACAATGACTAGCCTGTTGTGTATTTTATAATTAATTAGGACTTTAGATGGATGAAGTGTTGGTTGTTGGTGTAGGAGTGGTTTCGTTTTGTTGTTGGTTTCTGCGAGCAGTCGGGTATCGGATGTCAACAAAACAAAACATAACTGCTTAATTAGTTGAAGGTTTTCAGCAGGCGCTCAGAAACTGGTAGCAAGTAATACCGTCAGGCCGGAAATCTTTACGGAATATGAAAAACTCATGAAATAAATTCATGAAATAATTAAAATGTTTGAAAGGGCAAATTTAAGAGTGCGATAGAAAGAGAAGGAAAGGAAGAACCAAGAATGATGAAAAGGAAAATTCTAAAGATAAATTAAATGATATAGATGCTATAAAGGTGTGAAGAAGTGTGAGAAGGAAGGCAATGAAAGAGAAAAATAAAAATTAAGTAGAAGATAATTCCAAAAATTTGTAATGACGTATGACGTCTGAATTAGAAAAAGCTCACTACAATTTTAGGGAAAAATAAAGAAGTCTGAAGCAAACTAGTTTTATCTTTGCATTTAGATTACACAATTTTATCAAAGTACGGTAAAGGAAGGGATAAATGTGTAGTAACCCGCAGTGGAATTCAATTCAGTTCACTTTCGATTATATCTAGTTCCATTTATAATTACTTTTTTTCGGCTTTATTTCAACGCTCATAATCAACATCCAACTTCATGGTTTAAGATACTACGCACTTTTTAATCGAGCTTTTTTTATGTTTGAAAGGAATACAAATTATTTGCATTCCAAATGGATCTCTAAATTTTACACCATCGATTAAAAATTATCAAATATATTCTTTTAGTTTTTCTTATCCTTTTCGCAGCGGTAAAAAATTTAATTCAAGGTCACACAACAGTTCGTTACCCTAGTCATAATTTATAAATATATGTAAAGGCTTTTCTTGATTAGGAATTATCCTAAAAATGATTTCTTCAAAAGAATGTCATTATATCATTATCACGATATGGCAAGTAATTGCGTATAATTTCACACTTAATTATTAAGTTCTGGCTAAAGGAATTTCTCATAAAAATGCAAAAATGTATATCTCCTCCCAAATTGGTATTTTGTTAATATACTTTAAAACGTTTTTGTTTAAACAATTGCGAATACACATAGCATCATTTTCAGTATTATATTGTAAAAATAACTTTGCATACGTTTAGGCAGCTATAGTTTCAGGCTGCCAAGCCATACAAACTAATTGAGCGATTACTACAGCTAGTGAATGAGAGATGGCGTTTTCGATTTATTGTTCATATGGATATCAAGTTTTTCGCGTTACTGGAAGACTTCAAATATACGATAATATTAAATAGAGCTAAACTATTCTATACTGTTAAATAGAGATACTATTATACTATTTCTATACTCTTATATAGACTATACTATTTATTTACTATTAGAGAGATTATATTTTATTAAAATAGAGCTTTGTGTAGAGGAAAATCTTTTTCAAAATCAAATTAAATTCACACTTAATAATAAGAATAACATTTTTAAAATTTTTATCTACCGAAACACAATATAACATTATTTCGCAATAAAAAATAATAAAATTTATAAAGAATAATAAAAATTGACCCCATTCACTAACAATTAAACTACCCAGTTCTCAGTTTGCAAACAAGTGATTGCCTTTCATTTGTTTTATAAGCCGTTTTCTCAATTAATCAAATTAATCAATTTCCGCAATTTAATCAATTTTTTACTGCTATTTCTTCGGCCAAAATTTTAAGTTTTAATGTAAAGTGACAAAAACAAATTTTGTTTTCTTCTGATTTTTTCAATTTGTAGGAGAGTTCAAGTCTGGGTGAGAAAACGAGTCTAAGACTGATTATTGACAACATCATGCTGGCGATAATTAAAATTTGTTCCTCTTCAAATTAAATGGAATAAACTAATCGACAATTTTTTCCTTTCAGTTTATGGAATGAGAACTAGTAGTAAATGCAAAATTTTCTTATCAACAAAACAAAGTGGCTAAAAAAACTATACGTCTATGACTTTTTAAAAAACTATATAAAAAAAATTTTTTTTTAATGGCCGGGGTGATAAATGAAATGCAAAAACTGGCGTTAAATTAACGAGAATGCAAACCGTGCAACGACGAATATGCAATGTTTGAAAAGAAAACGAAAATTAAAGAGAGAGAGAGAAGTGCATAATGTATATAGTTCAAATATGATAAGCATTATATTATTATATGCACCGAAAAATGAAATTATTTCAATTAATATAAATGCACTCGAAGGATGTAATAATTAGTGGACCAAAGAAAGCAACTGTTAAAACTTTTAATCAATTGTAGAAGTAGTAAAATCAACTATTTTAGTTGTCAAATTAACCATTTGGATTGTAATATAAACACCAAAATAGTTAAAGATATTCAGTTAAAATATATAAATTATAAGAATATTTTTAACTTTAATTCAAGATAGAGTTTATATAATTTTCTGATTCATTATCATCTTATATTAATCAAAAGAATTTATATTTTACTTTAACTGACATTGAGAGAATAAATAATTTGAAATCAAAGAAATTAATTGTGTAAATATTTGTTCTCGATTAAAAACAGAGTAGCCAGTCCAAGTGAGTAAATAAATAGAAAATAGAAATTAAATAAATAGATGTGTAAATTCTGCATCCGGTAGGAAACAGTGGAAACTAATAGATGTAATAATTTCATTTATTAGAACACAAACTAAATGATTGTTAAAATAAATAAGTGCGAATAATTCAAAAAAGTTTACGAGTATAAAATAAAAACAGAAAGCACTAAACGAAGCCATATTAAATGATATTACTAAATTATGTCTTTGTAATAGTATTACTAAGTATTGAAATCGCGAAACATTTTTAAATTAAAATTTCAGCAGAAATATATTTTTTGAGCAGTCTAGAGTTCATGCTTGAATTTTGATCATGCTCGCAAATATTGCACGTATCTCTCGGAACTATTAAAGGCTTATCGTAATACGTTTAAATGTATTACGATATACGTATTGGGAATTGCTTTGACAACTACATTAGCGCACATCCATTTTAGACTGACGGTAATCGGTTGTAACAAGCGATCAATTGTACCAGCCGATCGAGGTAGGATCTATTTTCTGGAATTTCGTTTATAACTAAAAAATCACTGGTCGTAAAACGTTCATTCATTTTTGTATTTTTGGATTTTACAGCATTCTGCAAACATCTAAAATATCATTAGATAGGTCACTATTACGACTTTTACTAAAATCTATTTTTCTATTTTCTTTTATTTAATGAAATTAATTTAATTTTTTTTTAAAAATTTCATTAAGTTAATCATCCTTTTCTGAATCGTTGTAAAAGCAAGAGTAAAAAGTGAGTAAGCCATAACAAGTTCTAGGCTGCGAAGATACAGAAAAAAATTGCGATTTTTACCCAACGATTAAAATGAAAAATAGCTGTGAATTTAAATGGTTCACGAAAAAAAAACAAAAATAATGGCTTAATTGACAAAAAACATCAAGACCGGTTCCAAGGTTTGTTTTGATGATTTTTGAAGTTGCGAAGAAAAGAAAAAAATAAAAGACCATTAAAATTTACGAAACGAAATTAAAATAGAAACCATAAACAATAATAGCAAACCATAACAACAACAAGAACAACAAAGGCAATACTAGAAAACGCAAGAGCGGATAATATAAATATGAATAGATTTAGAAAAGGAAAAAAATACTACAATAACAAAACTAACCGCGCAACAACCCACGAAACCGCAGTGGATGCGAATTTTAATAATGAGCAGAAATTTCAAGATCTTAAAGATCTAAATCTTAACGGATTTTGGATTTCTTTGCAAAAAAGTTGCAAACCTTTTCTCGATTTCATACCAATACGAGAATAAATAAATAATATCAAAAAAGTACCGAAAAAAAGCATTATTTCGATGATTTATTAATTTAGTTATTGCTTAGCCGTTTTACTCACCGCGTCTAACTCATTTCATACTTTCGAAGTTATTCGAAGGAAAGGCTTACAAAACTCGATTTAAAAAAGCGTCTTAAAAGCTTATCCTTACACGAATTTAATTTGATTAAAAATTCACTGAAAATCTTCGCGTTTTTCAATTTTTCAATTCTTTAAATAATTCAAATTTTTCCAAAAAAAAAAAGAAAATTATAAAGCATTTAAAAGAAATTCACACACACACACACACACTGTATCAAATGAAGCAATTAAAGCTACTAAAGAAACAAATAAACGCGTCAGCAGCGGTCTGGCAACAAAATAAGTACCCTACAAACGTAATATAAATTTGTAATTTAATCTAATAAAAAGTGGGCGGTGCACGCACATTATTTTGGAGTTGAAAAAACAATTAAATTAAAAACAATTTTATTTTCAAGTTGATTTCACAAGCTGAGACTCCTTGAGGACACACCATTTACGCGTAATTGTGACCTTGGTAAGCAGTGGGTGGGTCACGCCCATGTTTGAAGTATGCTCTCTCTGATTAGAGAACGATTTATTCGTAAACGTAATTGAAACTCCAAAACTACACCAAGAGGTGAGAAACTGGACCACAAGCACGAACTAATTCATGCTTACTAGAAAAAGTGGGCGTGTCTCTTGTACCATTTTGCCCATTCTCAATCTCAAACAGTATTCTGTATTTAAAACAGTTCGCGTTGTTCTGTAATTATGATTTCCACAGGCAGACAAGCAGAGACAGACAAGTAGGAGGAATAAATCGACTCAGGTGATTCAGAATCGGAATATATTTCTATGTACTTTTCTATACTGATCATATTACTTTTACTACGTTACAAACGAAGGAACAAGGTAAATATACTCGATTCCTTTCAAGTGTAGGGTATCAAAAAAGAAAAAAAAACAAGACAGAAAACTGAATACAGTGTAATTTCATAAGAAGCTTCGTTGGTCTTTTCTTTTTGGAATAGCTCTCCAACTTCCAAAAAAAAATTTTGTGGTAAACAAATATCGAGCACAAAGCAAATTACCGAAAAAATAGTATACACAAAAATGAGGGGAAAGAATTCAATCAAAACAAATCCAAAGCAATAACAAGATATTCGACCCGGTCTACCGGCAAAGAAGGTACAGTAGTGTAGAATTAAGAAATAGAAACAAATAAAATTAACACGCAATAATTTTTTGGAAAATTGTAAACAAAAATTCAACAAAAACAACAGAGAAGTAATAATTACACACCGTAGCACCACCGCTCCGTCCCCCCGCAACCTTACCGAGGACTCACGCTCACGCAATTCTAAAAAAGGAATTAATCCAAACACTAAAATTATAGATGGCCAATAATAAAATATTGGTAAATTGATCCAAAACATTTTTTATAAATTCTAAGTAAATGTTCCAAAGAAAATGTTTTGTAAATTTTGCGAAAACTGAAAATCAGGAAATGCATATTTTTCTAAAAAAGGTCTGCTCATTTCTAGTATATTATAATATAAGAATATAATATTTAAAAACTAATTAGTATATTTAAAAATTAATATTATAATATAAGAATATAATATTTAAAAACTAATTAGTATATTTAAAAATTAATTAAAAAGAAATTTTTTAAACAGAAAACACCTGAAAAAGGATTTTATAAAAGAAAATAAAATCAAATAGTAAACGCTTTTATGAGATTAAATTCAAAACCATTTTCAACATCAAAGTCTGATATCTCTCCCTCTCCATACATTTCCCCCGTTCCCCCTCTCCGCTTACACGTTTTCTTTCTCTCTCTAACAGTAACTAACTTCGAATTTCTTATTAATTTTCTTGTTTAGTAAAAACACTCAATTCGTTGGAAAGTCTGATTAGTTGAGTCGAATCAAGTATTGTTTAAAGAAAACTGAGAAGTTGTTGGATGAGATCATTTAAAGAAAGTAAACGAGCATTACATGACAGCAATTTCTGTAAAATGATAAGAAAATGCTTCTCAATTGTGACGGTTTTAGAAAGAAAGAATGCACTTGACCGACGAACTTATGAGAAGTAAGAGTCTACAACTAACTATCCGTATGGGTCCCTGGACATATGGCAATTTAATATTGGAAATGAAGAGTCTAACACGTCAGATATGCCAGTAAGGACGGCGGCCTTATTAACGACTGAAACCACCCTGAAACGTTTCAATTCTTTGGGGACGCCTAAATAATACTAAGAATCCGCTTTGAAAAAGGAAGCAAAAACCTAATGGCAATTTACTACCACTTTCTCGTAACTTCTAACATCGTATGAAAAAAACAAAGAAAATATTCACTAGCGCTTACAAGGACTGATTGTAGCTTCTCTATTTCTGGATATTATGGCGGAAGGAATTTTACTGTACATCACGTTGGGAAGACTGGTGAATCCTGATGGATGAGTGGATGATCATTTGAGGAGCAGGAGAGAAATTGAGGGAGAATTGAAAACTAAAATAGTATGACCTACGACCTTGTATCCTGTATTACCTTCACTACAAAAGGAATTTTTTTATTTATCAACAAAAAATTTGAAAATAATTATTAATAATAAAATTAATATCAAGATTAAAATAAAGATAACCCTTACGTACTATTGGGGATAAAAATATGGTATAGAGCATAAGAGAAAAGAGAGTTTTCTCAGTCCTTTACTTTCTGCGAAATTATCCCTTTAATAAAATCATTTTTATACTCTTCCTGACGTAATCATGAGCATTGTCTTCCTCTTAATCTAGAGACAAAGGTTCACTTTTCTTTGTCTTCTTTTATTTCTTTTTATTTATTATTATTATTATTATTATTTTCTCTGAGGTTTTAATGGGCTTCATTAATTTGCCGCAAAAAATTATATTTATTTCAGAAATTTACATTCATTTTGCAAAAAATATAACCAGAAGCAAGACGAGAGATAATTAATTTTGATATGTCAAAAAAGAAAGAAAAATAATAATAATAATCACGAGAGGAATTGTAATGATCATGATCATAATGACAATGCGATGAGTGATAAAATTATAAAATAAGAGGAATTTGATTTCAAACAAAAGTCTGAACAATTCGTGGCACGAGTTCTTAAATTTGAACAACGATAATTAAGATAAAGGTAGAAAGTGACTGGTTTTTAATTTACTTAAAATTCTGACTTTTGTTCTTGTTTTTGTTTTAGCCTATTACTCATGTGTGAGACGTCGTGACAAAAAAACGAAAAATCTCCGAAAGTTCAGCTTATCAAAATCGCATCGGAAATAAAAAAAATAATAAAAGAATAATAATAAAAGAATATTATTTAAGTATTTACTTATAGGCCGCCCCCTTGCACGCTTCAATATTTACTTATAGGCTTTCTTTGTAATTCTAGCAATCAATTTCTTTAAACAATAAACATTCTTATGGTTTAAACGTCCTTAAAGCCTAATGCCAGTGTCTTTAACCCTTAATGGAAATCCTTCTTTGTAAAGATTTCCTACGTGGTTTTTATAGGTCCCTTCTGCTTCTCCTTTCCTTTCGATTCAGAGAATTTCCTCTTTACAGAATTTCTCAAGCTTTTTCTTTTCACTATATGGATTAGTACCAGATACCAAAAACGGCAACCATTAGTTGATATAGTGGTATCCGAGAAAATATAGTAAGAAATTCTCTTTAGTACTTCAATAAGTATAATTAATTAGACATATAGTAATTTTTTAATTAGCTACTAAGTTTTTCAACTGTTGGAATATTTACCACGTCAAGAATCAATCATTTAATATTGGTGGGACACTATTGTATGGTATACAAGGGTGTCATCCATACAGCTACTTTTTCAACATCATATAGTCAATTTAGAGCATTTTCTACTTAAAACCTAATTATGCTCAAGACTATGCGAAAGCATTCTTAAACACTCTTTTGAAGTCTCCTAAAGTTATTCTAATTCAAAAATCTCTTCATATATATTCCGAATATTCCGTGTAGAACTTTCTCTTGGTCTAGCGTATTACACAAACCAATATAGCCTTCCCTGGTACAACGCCTTCCTAAGAGTTGCCGAAACTAGTTTCTTGCAATAGATTTAGCTCCATTTAATGCACATGTATTAACTTTAATGATGATTTACTAAGAACGAATTTTTCTATCTGTACTTTTTTAATCGTTTCTTACTTTCATTTATATTGCAAATAAATTTTTAAAATGATAACGGGTTATAAATAAATTCTGGGATCTTCATTTTGTAGGCTTTATCATTATTATTATTTTTCTTTTAATTAATATTTGCAATTCTTCGAGGCAATGTAAATAAAAACTCGATTTTTTATTGCGTTCTTTCATTTATTTAATAAAATTTTTAAAGAGCTACCATTATCATAGAATAATGACTATTAAAATTCATAGCGAAGGCAAATCCAGTATGCGATTTGTATTCGCTATCTCTCTCTCTCTTGTTCTTATCTTCTTCTGTTCTGATAATTGGTGAAATGTTGATAAAAGGCAAAATTATCAAGCAAAACCGAAGAAGAAGGCAAATGTTGTAAATTTTAAATTATCTTGTTAAATATTCTACATTAAATAAATCATGTCATATGAAGATAGCTCGTATCATCATCATGATCATCATCATTACGGTTATCTTGCTATTGTGTGTCTCGTGAAAAATTGATAATTATAAGAATGTTTTATTAAAATATTATAAAACTGCACAAAAATAAACAAACATAAACAGATTTATAAATAACGAAGTTAATGAAAACAAAAAAAATTGAGCTTATTTCGTACTGGTTTGAGATTCTTTTAGTAATCGATCGATCGATCAAATGAGTACACTTATTGCATTCATTGAAAATCAATTCAACGATAAAGTAAAGGATGATCCCGATAGGAAACAATAGAAAGTCAGACTCATTCTTATCTGAATCAATAACTGTTAGAATAGCTGAAGAATGCTAGAAAATTAAACAATTGAAATTCCGATTAAAGTTTTGAGTCTATACTCATTAATTGCACGAGTTTTCCTAAGAAGTTATAGAAAAGAATCTAGATATTAAAGTATCTATAAGAATATAATATACTTCCTACACAACAAATATTACCAGGATATCATGAAACCCATTTTGAAACCCCGAGAAAAACCCCTAACAATCTTTTATATTCTATCTTAAACTTTTATAATTTTAATTAAAATATTTATGTTCTTCATAAACGAAAGCATTACCTCATTTTGTCAGATCCTTTGCAGAAGATTCAATTTCGCTTGTATAAGCTACGAATAGTACGATTTAAATATTTTTAAAATTTCTTTTTAGAAAACAGAGGGGTTTATCCGATTTATCGCCCGATAGCGATCTAATTAAATTTAAACTGAAATAAAATTCGTACGATAATCACTGAAAGCACTACCGTGACGAGACTGTAACGTAAAAATTAATTGCTATTACGGAAAAAAGAAGAATCTCAACAGAACATTTTTAAAGGAAGCAAATGTTATTTACATTGCTTTAACCGTTTAGTTTTTCTGCTCCCTTCCTCTCCAAGGAAACACTTTTCTTACATTTTCTCACACTTTATAAAATTACTCTGGTGTAAATAAACCCAGATTCAATTCAGATTCTTCAAAACACAAAAATAAAGGCAAAGTTTTCCAAGATCAGCTCCGAATAATTACAAAGAAAAATATCATAATAATAATAAACAATTTTTTGCCCTCGCACGACATTTTAAAGCAGCAAAAGAGGTAATCAGAAACCGATGGCTAATGAAATAATAAAAACACAGTGCCGAGAAAAAAGCCAACCGTATTCGACAAATATTCCAAAAATTTCTACTACGCCATTCATTACTATTGTTTGCCGCCACGACGATGTGGTGAGAAAGAATGGACTGAATGAAAAGGATAGGCGAAATCGTTAAAAAGGCGCGCAAAATCAACGAAGTAATTTCAGAACGCAAAACCAAAATGTAATTAAATGCATACAGTGGATTTCAACATAAACAAATTGAATGAAATAAAAAAACGACGATATAAAAACGGTATAAAAACAAATCTGGAGAGGAAGTAGGCAAAGACATACAATCGCGATCAATAGGAGTAAATATACAATGTAGGAAAAAATAATAAATTCGGATTTCCATAGAACATTTTTTGAGAAATTCCATACCATTGATAAAATCCTAGGCGACCAACATTGCCCTCCCCTCCCTAAAGTTATTTAAAGAATTAAACAAGAACGCTAATTTCGGCCTGATCAAAGTTTATATGCTCTACACTCGTGCTATACATATAATATTTTGGTGGAACAGTGGGCGGTGCACACCCATTTGTTGAACTTGAACTTATCAACTTGTACATGGGCTTGGTTCCCAACCGATTTCTCTCATTTTCACTACCGAACAACACTTAATAATGGAGAATATTTGTGCAAAATTTAATGAGAATATCTCTTTTCATTCTTCTGTAATCGTGATTTCTGCAGACAGACACAGACGGACGGGCGGACTGATAGACACTGCTAAATCAACTCGGGAGATAATTCTCTTGATTAAATCATATTTACAATTTCCGCAAATATTAACTCATAGTAAAGATTCTCTTTAATTTCTGTTAAAAATCTCCCTGTTATGAATATTTCCCCTTAAGAGTCTCAACAATTTCTCGACAAGGTGTTACTGACAAAAATGGAAATCAATGAATTTACAGGAAAACACAAATCGATTGAACTTTTTTTGCAAAACGAATGGGAGTCCACCGTTCTCGTTTGTTCAGAATTGACAAGAGATAATTTATTGAGAGATTGCTAAGCCCCATAAAAGCAAAACAAAAAAAAAAATGACAATTGTTTTGCTAAAAAAAATAGTAAACAAGTCCTAAGATTTTCATACGCGTGCAATAATTTTCACAACAACACGTTTATAGGAATACGATATGAGCAACGCAATTTCCTGTTTTCTGCGTGAATAATAAAACTGAACGGCATCAATAAACTTGGCCGTGGCCCAAACCCAAACATCTAAACATTTCATAGCAGTGGACACAAATATCCAGAAGGAATACAAAGGAGAGACCTTGAAAAAGGAGTAAGGTTATAGCTATAAAAAATGTAACCAGATATTTCCCCGCTGTTTTGTAGTTGTTCATCTTTATCGTCATTATCGTCGTCATCATCATCATCATCATCATCATCATCATCATCGTCATCATCATTATCATCGCCATCATCATCATCGCCATCATCATCATCGCCATCATCATCATTGCTTGTTTTGTTTACTTCCACACTCTTTTTTTCTCAGAAAGAATAGGCAAAGTTTAGCGAGGGGACGTGAGGAGATCGCCCCTTTATAATTCTCTAATGTATTCCTCGCATCGGGATTCGTGGCAAAATTTTTCAATGTCATGGCTATTGCTTCCGTTGGGTGGAGAAAGAATAAGCAGGATGGCAAGTAAGCGGGAAAGCCGGCAAACAGGGCAAACAAGTTTTGTAAAGCCTACCGAAACGATTAGCAAGAACAAAACGCAACAATCACATAAAAACGCACACAGACGCATAGATATAAGACACAAACATATACATATATACATACACAAATATATACATGCATACATACACACACATATATACATACAAACACACACACATACATACATACATACACTCCCAGTTTTAAGAAGGATTCTTGTCAAGTCGGACAAGCTAAAATCTGGGTAACCTTGAATAAGGTTGCTGCCGCAGCTACCCAGTAAGAAGTTCACTTCTCATTTCAGAGCGAATTGCTCAAGGATTCAGTTGTTTGTATTACCCTACACATTACCAGTAATTGATTTAGTAACAATTAAATGAAAAATGCTCGTATTGCGTGCGTGTATAAATCTGGATGTCTGACGTATATTATTGTCGCATTACTAATCCTATTACTGGTAATAAAAAACCAGAAACTAGTTGACGATCACATCGATTTTATGATTCTGAGTAATCGCTTTCCGAAGTAAGATTTCGTTACCGACAAAATAATAAAAAACAATATTTTGCTTCTTCTTTTTGATTTTGGTAACATCGTGAGTGCAGATTCAGTCAGTCTGCAGAGCTTAACGAACCAATGAAGGAATGAAAGAATAGAGGCGAAACAGTGCGCTTATAAGAGATAAAAGGAATATTGAAAGGAAGCAGGTGCGTTTGCACTCCTGAACTTTTCCGTTTTTTTTTCTTGCTTCTACATTTTTAGTTCCCCCCTGGAAACCCCTTCACACTTTTAATATCTCTTTATAGTTATTGTTGTTTTTGTTTTAATAAATTCATTGATGATATCATTCGATTGTTGAATAGACACAACATAACATATCTTTCAAGCAAGACCTTATATCTTTCAAGTGAAGGAATTCACTCCGATGTTATTTAACTGATCTCTTGGTCTTGCTATCCGCGAACTTGACATAATTTGTTGATCGTTCGACTTGCTTAACTTGCAGATACAATACGTGCCTGTGCTTATTCCTTATCCCTTAAATACGGGTACATTCTCATGTTTAGTTTCAATGGATACATCGGTTGGACCCTTTTTTTGTTATGGTAAAGTTGAGATTAATTTGCCCCGATGCCCTTCAAAGTTAAATCATTTCTTTTAGTTTGGTTAGGATGCATTTCAAACTGGGTCACCTTGAAGTACGGGTTTGTTTGTTACAGAACGGACAAGTTTTTCTTCAAGTTTTAAATGAAGGAAGAAAGGAATAAAGAAACGATAAATATTGTTCAAGGTTAAGAATATTAAGTGCTGTAAAAAGATGTTTTCGTTTTATTTATACTCTTAATGTTAAAAATGAAAATAAAATGTAAGATAATCCCTTAAATCATTAGTTTTTTGCTTGCTTTCGTTGCCTTTAATTTGATATTTCTTTCAATTTCCTCTTAAGGAATGAACTTCTTCAACTTTTTGATTTAAATGTAATTCCTAAAGTTAAGTATATTCACTAAAGCTTTCGTGTATATTCCGGAAGACTTTTTGTAGCGTTTAATCGATTATTTATTAAAAAATAATATTCTATTTTTAGGTTTCCTTTAGAGATTTACAGATTATTTTAGAATTATTAGTATAAAGAATTTTTTAACTCGACCATATTGTAACACCCTTCATAAGCTAACAAACTATTAATGAACTTCAGCTAAGAGCCACTAATGAAGACCGATGGTATATTTTCATAAAATAGAAATACTTACAACTAATTGTTTACTCCACGTTTTGTCACCTCTTTTTCTAGTTGCCTCCCAACTGTTTGACACCGTCTTGTCAAGTATGATAGTTGAGAGGCAACTGAAAATAACGCCAAACGTGAAGGTGACCCATAGGCGTGAAGGTGTCTCATAGATGTGAAGGTGTTTCACAAAAAATAATTGATAATTCCTTATCAAATTTTTATTACGCCAAAGTAATTTTAACGTTGTTATAGAAAAAATCAAAAATTTCTTCGACTTTATATTTATATCTAAAATATTGTCTAGAATATATCTATCTAGAACTTTATCTAACTATTATTTTATTATTTACCTATTTCTTTCACTTAGTACCTGGGAGGCTTACACCTCTCTCCCCTTCTGTTACAAACTTTTCTCCCGTAAAATTCAATTATATACAATGCAATTTTATTATAGCTCGCCTTATACATTTAACAATCTATTGCACGTTGCTAACTTTTTTCTACGAGGAACAGCAATATAATTATTAAACAAAAAGGTTTCTGTATCGTTGGTTTTTTATCAGAAGGAACAAACGTAACAGATAAGGCGTGATATAACTCAAAATTAAGTATGAAATATACACTGAAGAAAAAGAAATTTTATTTAGTCATTTAGCTTAGACTTTTAAGTTTTGGCAAACACAAAATCCATTTTAGACTTTAGGCATAAATTTAACGTCAAAAAAGGTCTAATTCAGTTTAATTTATGTGTTGGAAAATTCTTGAGAAAGAGACAGAAAACTTTATTAGATATTTGTAGAATCATAAACAGAGCCAAAAAAAACACTCTTGGTTTAAGGTAAAGCAATATCTGCTCCGCTACCATTTGTGCATTATAATAAGCGAGCTTTTTTTATTTATTTTACGACTCGTTTGCAGCTTTTTCTAATATTTGCTTCATTAGTCGTTTGCTTCTATTTCTATTTCTTTATCACAACATTGATTCAGGTGTGTCAATGAACTCGCCTTCATTTAGCCACGAGTGTCGCTTCAGTTGAATATGCTGTGCCGTTGCGAATGCACGAATGTCAGGTTTTGGGACGTTTGTCAGCTGTTATATGCTTCACTTGACTCTAACGTCGCGACGTCTTTCTATGGAGTTAATTTAATAAATGTCTTTCTACAGCAATATCTGAGGGGCAAGGTTTGCTACGCCGGTTCGGTCTGGTACGGTCTCGTGCAGTGTGCACCGATCTGGCTAGTCAAAATCTTTATTAGGTCGTGAAAATATTGTGGTGTTCGTGTAAAAATATGACAGGCGTGCAGTGACAATTGATATCATGTCAAATTGTCTCTAGATGCGCTTGCCAATAAAAAAATATGTCTAAACGAAAAAATAAATACACATTCACACAAACACATGTTATACAAATGCATTTTTTTATTGTTATTTATATATTTTTCTCAGAGAATCTTTGAATTTAGCTTGTGCGATTTTTCTTGAAATAGTTTGACTCTGAATCGCCGTCATGGCTGGTTATTCTACGAATTAATGAAAATATGAGATGCGTGCAAACACACAAGGTGGTGCCCTCTTTTTGGCCACCGCTACGCTTGAACAACCGCTGATTTCTACTGATGGCCAGTAACGATTTTATACTAACCGCTTTGAATCTTCAGAAAGTGGAAAAACTTGAGAAATATTTTAATAAAACATAATTTCAAATAAAATCAAAAATTCCCAAAAACCAGTTGGGCCTTATGAGAAAGCAGCCCCCACAAAACGTCGCTCCCGCAATTCTACAAACTCCACAAAGAAAAAAAAAATCGCATTCACATAAATTCACTCGGCAACACTTTTCAGATTGCGTTGCAACTAAAGTCATTGACTTTAAATAATTCTGTCGACGTTGCACTGAATTGCATTTGAGTTCTTGCCAAGCCCGGCAAAATAGTTGCAATGAAAAAGCCAACAAAATGCAAGCAATTTACAGAGCGCAATCAATGCAAAGAGTAAAATAGCGAATAGAGATGGAAATGAGAAAGAGAAAATTCTGTTCATACTTTTAAAGCCGGTTGAGAAAATTTACAAAAAGAAAAGAAAATGCATACTTCGAAGGTTGCTTTTGTGGTTGTTTTTGCTTTCGTTAATACTCTTTGAGGAGGTGTTTTTTTGTAGCCTGGGTGAGTTGAAATGCCTAAAACAAGGTCAGTTTCCTCGAATGAAAAAGAAAAACAATTTGCAACCTGCGAAATTACGCGCATGTTTTTTTTTGGAAAATACGCTTTCCAAGAAGTTTCATAAAAATCTATCCGTAAGAACAAATTCAATTGGTGTGCTGATGTTGTTGACCTGAGGTAAACAACGGGGGAAAATCGATGGAGCTCCAGCAAATAAATAAAATATAGTTTACACAAAAACGTACAAAACGTAGATGTGAGTTTACGTATATCGAATCGTTTACGAATCGGTGACGAAATAGTTATGGCGTAAATTGATTTAATTTGTAGGCAAGTAATCTTTAAGAGAAATTTTTGGATTTTTTGTTAAAAATCTGATATGAAGTTAAAATTCATTTGACATAAATTCATTTCGTAAATTTCGTATGAAAATGTCATGAGAGCGATTAAAATATTCAATATAATAGTAAAGAAATGTCATGAATGAGTCGTTTATGCTTTCTTAAAACCATAAATAATAGAAAAGCTTTTCTATACATATTCGCAATAGAAGCTATCCTCCATTTTATTTTTACTCGTGGCAGCAGCAATTGCAGCAACTAATAAGCGACGGCAATAGCAATGAAACGACGAGCAAACTAATACAAAATTTTTGTAGACTGCAGCCTTTAGAAAAAAAAGGAGAAAACAGAATCAAATAAAAACAAAAAAGACCTACCTCAATAATATTTGTCTTGCCGCGTATTGACGATACGTAAAAAAAGCTCCAACAAATAAAATCATTCAGGGGTGACGGGGAGGAGGGTATGTTGGCTGTTAGAAATGCAAAGAAAAGCTTTTATTGGCAGTTTTTTCTGTATGCTATTTTTTTCAATTCTAGAAAATCATAAAGAAGAGTAATGAATTATTTTGTAGCCGACGCCAACTAGCAAAAGTTGAAGGAAGTTTAAAGACCCTCGGAGCGCAAGAACATTGCTAGCTCAATCACTGCAGACAACAACAACTACAACGGCAGCAGCTACAACGGCAACAATCAGTATCGACAGGTATTTATTCACTCTTTTTCTGTTATTTTTGTGATACATTTTCAACACCACATTCGAAATTTCTAACGAATTTTTTTTACTTTAATAAATCACAAACACTTAAAAGTTGTCTCTAAATTGAACTAATTTACTAGACGTTCAAAAACTATTTTGTATTTAAAAGTTATCTAAATCCAAAGTTAGCGTTAAATATTAAAAGCTTATATGATATTAATGCTTTTTTATTCTTCATGAAAATGACCAAAATTGGAACCATTAATACTTAGCTATTTTCATAATCAACTGCCTTCAACCTGTAATTTCGAAGCTGATATCAATATTTAAATCAATAAAGCTTTTATATACATAAAAAGTACTGCCTTAGAGAAACATTTTATTTTTATATTTAATCAACGCACGAATAATTCTCTCGAGAATTGATTTAGAGAATTATTAAAGGAAAGTGCCATTAACATCATTAATCGTTCAACTTTTTTCACTTGCTTTTCAACTGTGTGGCATAGCTATACACGGTCAGACGCCACCTATATATAGTATCAAGCATTTGAAAGGCAGTCGAAAGGACGAGATGAAATCGAGCGCTCTGAATTATGCAATAAGCACATTAATTGTTAGTTTGTTTCGGGAACTAGATATCAATATAAAGTACAAATCAATGTAAACCAATTTGAGATTCACCCCAGTCTTTCGCAAACGAGCTTTTTTTTTAGATGGAAATAAATGTTGCCAATATTAATCAAGATCAGATTGAGGATGTTAGAATCACTATTGAATATATTTCACGTAGCCTCGTCAATGAAGTTACTAAATTAAATTGAAGTCTTCATAAAAGAAAGAATATCTTAAATGGAAATTAAAACCAGATAGAAAGTCTTACATTAGGTCAGAACTACGCAGCTTGACGCATGTTTACTAAAGCATATTGACCACAAAACGCTTGTCTATCCGCAAGTAATCACGTACGCACTATTAAGGTGCAACAACATCGACACCTCGACAGAATGAATGTCGTACGTACGAGAATACAATGTTGAAGACACTCCCGCACGCACACTAACTATCGCTGCTATCCCATGAAATACATCCACTATAAATCTATTGAGGTAGGTTTAGCAGAAAGGTATAGAATACGCATGCTATTTTATTGTTGTTCAGTTGGTTATGATTCCCGTTTCATATCGTTCCTCGTCACAACTGCATACGCGTTAAATGTCTTTCTCCTTTTCGTTTCTCTTTTCGAATATTTCGGAATAAATGCTTGCTGAAAATTTTCGAGAAAATTCGAATTCTTTTCGTAGTTTTCACCTTCCGCGTCGAGTTTTAATGTTCTTCGCTTACAACGAATTTCTTTTGAATGCTGGTGCTGACTCTGTATTTAACTGTACTTGCATAAAATACAATTTGAGACAATCTGATACGAAAAATACAAACGCAAATCTCTAATCATATAAATCGATTTAATTATTTTAAATCGTTGATAAAACGCGGATTTACCGGCGATTTACCCTCAATAAACATGAGCAACATTCAAACATAAGCTTCTACAGCAATTATTCCATTAAGCATGATGAAAACTATAAAGAAAGCGTGAGAAAGTAAACCCCAAAACCCATTTTTTTGCCATTGCGTATTTTAAAGTATTCAATTAATTAATTTAAAACCATTTCCGGGAATTTTATAATGCTCAAAATTATGTCAGATTTTCCCTAAAATAATTAAAATTTAATAAATTCTTCTTAGTTGAAAATTTATTTTCAATTAATAAAATCATATTTCAAAATAATACAAAAATAAGAAAGGTCAGCATTTAATTTGTAGCCGTTCATTCAAAATTCGCAATTAATATTAATTAAATTACTTGCCGGCACAGAAATTCTTTATTTAAAAAAGGACATGACAATTAAATTTATATTTCTAATTGTTATATTTTCGAATTTTTCTAATTCTTATAAATTTAGTTTTCTCATTAAACTGTCGCTAATTTCGTATGTTATGTAAGGTTATGTATCTTTTATGTAGAAATATCTGAAAGCGTTTTGTGGGAAAACGTATTTTTCATGATGAACAAAATTTATTTTTGCAGTTTTTTCATGTAAAACAATTAATTTAAAAAGGAAATTTGTCAAAACTATTTAGAAATTTAAAATAGTTCTACAAAATAAACATTGAATGCATTAATTTATTGCATAATTAACGATCGACATTTTATAAAACAAAACCAGACTTTCATAAACACTTGGGAATAAAAAGCACTTTAGAAAATTTATCGTCAAAAGTTCGTTGCTGAGCTTTTTAAAATGTTATAAGCTCATGACTAAAAATTTATAATTTATGTTTAAAAATGTTAAAATGAAATGCTTTGTAAAAACTGAAAGCAATAAAAGTATAAGAAATATTACGATTAATTTGTCACTTCTAATTCTATTTTCAATCTATGTTCAATTTATTTAAAAGATCCGCGCAATTATAAATTTTTATTGTTTAAAACTTTTAATTAC
Organism: Physocephala rufipes; assembly: GCA_963966595.1. Taxonomy (NCBI): domain Eukaryota; kingdom Metazoa; phylum Arthropoda; class Insecta; order Diptera; family Conopidae; genus Physocephala; species Physocephala rufipes. Next base: position 22,804,472 of record OZ016505.1, read on the forward strand.
CAAACGTAAATTTGAATTCGCTTTCCAACAATTAATTGATAGTTTTCCATTGAATTGTAATATTTGGGAGAATATTATAATAAATGAATTTTTATTAACGAAAAAATAAAATTCTGTTATGAAGCACAGCTAACTTCATAGTGGTTACATCGACGAATATAGAGACGAAAGAATGGACCGTAGTGAGACGAGAACCATCAACTTGAAGACCACCGCAAAACTGATTAATCAATTTTTGGTGACCAGTTGCGTTTAATGAATTTTAAAGTCATCAAATCATTCATCTTATACTTCGGTCTTGTTACGAGCTCGTTTTAATTTTAACATCGGAATTCATCACTTCTTCCAGCCCAAATAATTCTAAATGTATAAAACCTCTAGAGGTCATTTCGTTACAGGTGGCAAACATAAAAGTTGTCACTTTGAGCCAGAATAAGGAAGCGGATTTAGGTTACGCATCATCAATGCGCGTACTATGCTTACTACTTTTACATTACTTACTACTTTTTTTAGTCCGCATAAAAATGCCACGGATTTTTTAACAAAAGAAACCCACGAAAAGGGACTGAGCTTTGACAATTTAAGAAAGGGGCTTTGTGGTAAGAAACTAATCAGCTAATTCATTTAGTCTGAACGCATTTGTTGCTTAAAATTGAGAACAATACAATGCAGTAGCCACCATTGCTCCAATGCTGTCTATAGCCGTGTTCGATTAAGTTCGGCCTCTAAGACTATGCGTTTCGCCCTCATAATCACCAGCTCTATTAGGACCCTATAAGGTCCTACTCTTGTCACTTATTCTAAAGCGGTCGCAGACTAGGAATAAGTGTTCTCTAGTATTTCGGATGTAAAGCAATATTTTTGCATGCCCTTTCAAAAATAAAAGATTTCCTTTTAAGCTCCTTTTTCACTCTCAAGTAAGTTTATCTGGTCTATTGTCAGATTTGGTTCCATGGCCTTAATCATTCACTCAAATAACAAAGATTGAATTATGAAATCGCAATGTGTGTCGCAATTAATGTGTTTATACTTTAATTCGTAGAAAAGGTAATTGAACACTTACCGTTCTCTAAGCGGCATCATTATGCCTCCACCCATACTTGATACCTTCATTGGTATCTTAATGCTATCCGAATCGCTGCCACTTTCAGCGCCGGAGCCGCCACTACCGCCGGTCGTGCCAACGATCCGCTGCTGATTATTGCCGCCCCCCTCATTAACAATCGCAGACGCAGCGTAGGCATGATTATTCCTACAATTGCCTTTGCCCTGATGCCGACCACTTGATGTTGGACGTTTGGCATTACGCTGACGTTCTGCAGCTGAGTTGCTTTTGCTAAATTCCATTGAATTTATTCCGGATTTATTTGCTGCAGCCGCTGTTGCTGCCGATTTTATTGGTTTAATACCATCATCGCCATTAGCGTTGCTTTGCTGGCCATTTATCAGGTGTTGACCCATATTTTCAATTTCACTAAAATGCCCATCAGCTTCATTACCGCTAATGCTACCACCGCAACAGTCACTGCTGCCTCCGATGAGATCCAATTGCGATTCACCACCGCTGCTGGAACCGCCTGCCATATTGGGGCATAGCAATATAGTTGCCGTTGCCTGTATGCCACCGCTTCCACTGCTACCACTGCCGCCACCTCCAATGCTGCCATTGTTGACATTGCGACGATAACGATGATGCTGATAATGATGAACGTCCTGATGATGATAGTCATGTTGCTGTTGTTGCCGTTGATGGTTTGCTTGCTGATAGCGATATTGTTGTTGTTGCTTTTGCTGATTATTGGTGTTATTATAACCGGTTTGGGATTGTTGGTTTTGATGTTTGCCATATAGGCCGCCACTGGTACAGATTCTACTACTACTACCACCACTACCACTACCACCACCGCCGCCGCCGCCACCGCCACCGCCACTAACACCGTCTGCTGATGCTGATGATCCTGTCGATCCTGTTTGTAGTCTCGTTGACGTTGCGTTATATATTGCACCTGTTCCACAGATGCCGATCGTAGCTCCAAGTTTTGTATCTCGATGAGTGCCATCTAATGATATATTCGAAAGGAACGAGATCGCAGCCAATCTGCGCCTGTGTCTCGTTTTATTAAGCGAAATTGCCATTAGGCAGTAACAACGTTAAGATGAATTGAATCCGGATGAAGTTTTTGTTCTTATTATTGTTCTTTTCTAGTTCGCTTACTGAATATGATTTTGGTAATGGATATTCGAATAAAGAAATTCTCATCCACTCTTTTATTTACTATTGGAGACTCTCTCGTATTGATGACGATTGAGATGATGAACCGTCGTAAATAAAATACTTGCGGAAACTTTCCGGATATTCGTCTTAAATAGTTTTTCTTATATCATTTGCGCTTCGGGGCTAATAAATTTTCACTTGCTTAGAAGAAACAATTTTCTTCTCTTAACTTTTTTAACTGAATTTGTTTTTTTTCTGCGCTTCTTTTTACACAAATTTTTTGATGAAATTTTCTTTAAGAGAATATCAGAATTTTTTAATTTGTTTCAACAAAATATTTTCTGATATTTTGCTGCAGATCAAAAAAGTTTATAGCGCATCATTGTTGGAGAATTTTAATTTATTTAAGTGATAGACTTGATAGAATTCAGTTAATTTTAAAATGGTTTACAATTTGTTCAAATATACATTTTTTGATTTTTTATTTTCTTTTCTGAAACTCTCGATTTTATATAAAATCCAACAAAATATGGGATCACATAAACATTTTAGTAGTCTTTAGCAACGACATTTTTAAAATTTGAAAGAAATTATTTAAAGGATCCATTTTGATTTTTTTTTATTTTATTGAAAAAAAAAATTAATGATGCACGATATGGTGCCGCACACAATATTTATCTTTAATAATTAAAATTTTTCTAATAAAATTTAATTAGTTTCTGCTGGTGTTTTTTACAGCGCAGTTGTTTCCACTGGAACTGGACCGTTCAATATTACAAATGCGTCTCGTTTCAAAATTCAGTTGATGTTTGCCGGGATATTCTAGAACGGTAGCAAAGAAACGTATTTGAAAAAATATATGATATAACAGACTCATGCATGCGCATGCAGGTTGTATAAAATGCAATAAAATTGGATATAGAGTAGATAAAAATCATTAAATTAAGCTCTCTAAAGAGGATTTCTTCCGGAAGGTGGCCGGGAAGGGATAGATGGTTAGGTTGATGGACAGCGATAATCGATAGGGTGCAATAGCAGAAGTATCGAGTTAAACGCGTTCACCGAGAAGAGAAGAGAAGCTTTAGAATTGCGATAAACCAAGCTCTCACGGTCGGCTATAGATATACTGTTGATGTATTGAGTCTGCGCAGAAGTAATATATATCAGTTTTCATTTAATGCGTCGTAGTCAGGAAAACTATCGGTAGTTTTTCGTAAGACTGCCCTTGCAAAGAATCTCACAAAAATATTAGAAATATTAAATATTTTTAAATATTTCCAAAAATATTACGGTACTACGTGAATTGTTGATGAGCTTACGATATAAAAAAATATTCAAGATTTGACGGAATTGCCTTTGACAGCATCCGGTTCAAGAGGTCACCCAGCAGTCAGACACTACCCAAAAAACGTCATGGCAGCGAGCATAATGAATTATTTACGGCTACTTTTAGTCGAAAGACAAGGAGTAACATTAGATGACAAAAAAAAAAAAAAAACAAAGAATGCATGAATCGAACAAATAAAATTTAATCAAATTAATGATTCTAAAAACGAAAACACAGACGTTTTTATTGATAGCATTGATGGAGAGAAAGAGAGAGTATTGTTTTCTTTTATTTTGGTTACTTTCAACTTTGGAAAAAAATCCTCTCATCGATTTGTGAGTACATTCACTTGTCAATTTTGAAGAAAGTATCTCTGTTTAGTCTTTTTAACGACCTTGAGGTGAAGGAAATTAGTGTCCGTCTGTCTGACTCTCAGCAAAGAGAAATATTTTGCATTTGCATCCTGGAAACGTCACCAGTTACCGCTTGTTGGTCTGGGTGGTGGGATCCATCGAGTTTCTTCTAATCTAAATTCTTTATTGGTTTTGAGTTGATTCCAATTCAGTTTGTAAATATTTATGATTATATGTTTTTATACACCTCAGATGTACATCTAAGACGTTCAAAAAGCTTGCTTTGCGGACAGGATTCATTACATTTGCTTAATGTAGAATAATTGCGTAACAAAACCAGAACCACTCCCCTGAATTTATTTGTTAAAAAATACGACATATTTTACGAGGGCGAGAGTGTTGGTGAAAGTGCAATCAAATACATAATATGAGAAATGCTATTATAATTCATTTAAAAGAGAATTCGCTACTAAGTTATATTATTCTATGGGAGCATTAGATCCACCAAGAAACCCTTGAAAAAATGTTCTTCCGTTTCTGATTTTTTTTAAGCCTGTTCTGTTACGGTTGAAACAATGTCACAAAAACAATCGTATCAATTGAGAGAATTTGGTATTGTGAGCGCCTTAAAAAAGCTCCATTTGTCTCAAATGAGGAGAGCGGTCACAAAAAAATATAAAGGTGGCAAAAATGGAACACGAAAGTATTTGCGTGTGCGTTTGTAGTTGCTCCTTGCTTGTGAGCTTGTATCTAAGTAGCCTAAAAAATACATAATTAACTAAATAAACTAAAAACTATAATACTGGTACCAGAGATAGAGATAGAGAGACAAGCATTTTTTGCATACACTCACACAATCGGCCACATTTCTATAAAACACCACTTTCACTTGCGTTGTTTGCATACACATCGGTTCTAGTTGATACATACAAAAACATTTTGTTTGAATTTAATGAACATTTATATTATTTCATCTTATTTTTTAAACTATTGGTAAATGATCAGTTGGTAAAAAATTATGATACAGCAAATAAAAATTTCAATTTATTTCATTATAACAACAAATAAATATAATTTCAAAAGACTTCTCTGGTAAAACAAAATAGTCTGGTAAAAGCATTTCACTGTAATAAATATTATGCTGCCTTAATGTTAAAAACTGCAGCAGCTATGTAGCTATATTTTTCTATAAGATCTTAAGGAAATACTTCACGCAGATTTGGGGGTTTCCCGTACCCGCAGACACCCATTGATTTACTTAAAAACACACCTCGAAATAGGTGAAGAGAATGTTGTCAACATACTTGATGTCAGTTCGAGTACAATAAACAAAAACTGCCGTGGAGGAGTTATCACACATCTTGTCGTGAATTTAACCATTATAAGGTATTTCAATTTTTAATTTTTTATCTCTAATTGGTATATACATATTGTCATGATTGTTCTTTTTTTTAAAAATATTAAAGGCTGTTTTCCGAGATATATTTATAATATACAAATTCTAAAATATGCAGAACAAAAATTATCCAATTATTATTGCTATAATTATTCTAGTAATATAGCAATTGAATTAATTCTACAGCTCTATACAACACTGTGAGCTCTAATATAATTCGCTTTACACACAAGAGCCTTTTCGTGTCCAAAGAGCTTTCTCTCTGTGACAAATTGAGCGGAATTCTAAACATCGCAAATTTCTTATCCAATTATGATTACAATTTTCTGTAGAGGCAAAAATTGATCCTGATCTTCAGGATCATAACACAAAGTATCAAGTGCTGATAACTATTGCTGCAATTTAGGTGTGTTGTGGCTTTGAATTAATTTTAACCGCGCTCATTTTTGCAAAAAATCGAAAAACAAGACCCCTCTCGCTTTTTTGCCCTTTTTCTCTTGCGATTCTTATCTCTACAAATACTATACTCAGCAAAATCCTGTATAAATTCTTGATGTGAGAGACTGGACATATTCAACCAAAGCACTCAAAATTATAAACAGCCGTTTTATAATAAAATTAAAGGTTTTAGAAGTTTTTTGTAATAAAATTTAAGGTAGAAATTAAGCAAAATGTTGATTCATAATAATGTTTTTATCTTCTATATCATCGAGGTATCATAACATCAAACAAATACTTGACAGCTAATTGTAAATATTACACACATATACGATTGAAGTCCGAGATGTTTCCGACTTTACCGTGGAAAGCAAGGTACGATCGTACTTGCACGTGTTGAAAAATACCATTGAAAGGCGACTAGGATATGTGAAACGATGCGAGAATGTGTCCCTTGCAATAAGAGAACTACTCGTTATTTTTATAAGGTTTTCGAAAACAAATCGAAGCATTGTTAAAATTTTATTGTTGCAATTTAGAAGCAATAAATCAGTTTTGCGCTATCCAATTAATGGTTATATATGTTGAAAGACAAGAAGACAAATGCTCATTTAAGAATTACGTTTTTTTCTAGACTTTCCAAACCGAATAAAATTATTTTTGAGCTGCTAGTTCACACTTTGAGGCGCGTATCAATTTAAGAATATAGACAAATGACCGTATAGATAAGTATAAATGAATCCGAAAAAGTTGTTAGGAGTCGGAAACTATTGAGACAATCATCGTTTACCGGTGCATAAATGTTTTAAAGAGGATTAAAAACTTAACCTTAAGTCGTGCTAAGTGGTAGATTAATTTGAATTACTGCATACATTTAGGACACTATACCAGAGTATTCAAACATGTCAGGTCTCAAGTGTAGTGTTCAGTAATTTGTCTTTTCCTTTTAAGAATTGTTGTATACTAAAATATTATATATGCTGTATAGGTACTAAGCATTAAAATAGTAAGATACAGCAAAATATTTTTTTCATTTTTAACTAGAAACACCATTTAACAAAATTTGTTCTCCATTGTCAAAGGGGAGCTAAAAATTTTTCTTGGATAAACATTCCTTTCACCTATTCCTATCTCTCTCTTTCTCTCTCTCTATCACGACCGGCTAAATTAACCGGATCTCATTTACAGGCCTTGTGAGAAACCTCCTGATTTGAAGAAAAATCGATTTTACCATCGACGAATTTGCGGAGCAACAAATAAAACAAATCTGAAAGCACTCAATGCATGAAGAAAAGCCCATATAATTAATGGATTTAATGTTGAATTAATTTACCCCTCATTTTATTCTCAGAAACTTACCAAATTTAATTCAAATTGCAAGCGAAATTTTTTAAAAAATCTTTAAGTTCCGGGCTAGCGAAAATTGCATTTACAGAACAAAGATCCCAACACAAGTGTTCTCCTGGGAGACTTTTCATAGAATTTGTCACCTTTGTTTTTGCTTTTTAATAATTTTTTAATTTGTTTATCTCCCTTTCTATCATACGGCCTCGTTGCGCACACTTGAAACTTTTTTCCCTTTAAAATAGTCCGCACCGTATGGGTTTTATCGTTTGAAGAGCTGTGTTATTTGAAATTTTCGCAAATTTTTAATAATTTGTTTTATACTTTAATTTAATGATCTCTTCTCCGTGCAAATATAGCCATTTTATTGTTATTGATCACGGTTGCGTAAAATCACGAAATCACTGCAACATTTATTATTTTTACAATTCTAATTTTCAAGTAAAACTTAATTCCGATTAAACTTTTTTTTAATTGCCGCAAGCTCCCTAGAACCTATCCTTTTCGCAAATTCGACTTTTTCGGTGAGAAGAACTCTCTAGAGTGAATATTTTCTGCATTGCATTTCGAAATATATATAAGGGTGCATAAATGTAAAAGCAAGCGAGATAGTAAATTAGGTTGTCATCTGATTGACAGTTCCGAATTGTCAAAGTTTCAGGGTTGTGTGAATTATTTTAATTTTGGGAATTGCGTATAATGGTTTTAGTAGCTATGATTAAAGGATTTTTAAATATTATATTCATATTTTATAGTTGTAGATAATTAATGTATTTAGGCATGTCCTTTTTATTAAAAATTATAATTAGTAAGAAGCATAGGATTATTTAACTATTGTTCGATTACGTATTCATCAGTAATAATTCTAAATTAATTCAGTAAATTGTTATAAAAGGAACGTAACGCATTAAAGATTGTAAGTTTGTCCTTTAATATTCATTGGACACACACTCATATAAAGTAAGTTTAAACAATTGAAAGTTTACTTTTGTTATTGCATATTCAAAAGATAGGTGTTCTTGTTTGTGTTATTTCTGAGGCATCCTGGTCCTTGTCCGAGGCATAAATTTAAAAAAATGTGTGCTTGTTTTCCCAGACTCACATAGATTGTTCTTGTATCCTTTTGCAGTTGACTTTCAACCGTTTGGTATAGTAACTATACTATAATTATTGTTGGAACACGTCACAGCGAAAGGCTGAAAGTAAACCGGTCGAATGGCGCATGATGAGGCGACGGGAAGATTGAAATAACTTTTATGTTAGTTGAATTATATTTATATTCACGCTTGATGCACCCTGTGTAGGATGGAACGTTTACCAAGAAGTTTGACAATTCATTTTTGACAGTTAGCTTGTCGGATATTTTTTTTCATTGAGCGGAATCTTGCTTTGTGTTGGTTTTGGTCAATTGGACTCTGTGGAAAAATTAATTGAGGATTTGTAGAAAATTTTACTTACTGATAAGAGGCCAATCGATATGTCTATTGCGGAAACTCCGATTAGTATGGAAATTGAATTTGTAAGTTGTCTATAGACAATAGAGAAAGATTTCACTTTTTCACTCTACGTTCATCTTTAGCCTGAGGAAGATGTTCCCTACGAAGAGGAAATACTGCGAAATGCTTACTCTGTTAAGCATTGGCTACGTTACATTGATCATAAATCAAAAGCACCAAATTTCGGAGTAAACATTGTTTACGAGCGTGCACTGAAAGAATTACCGGGAAGTTACAAAATCTGGTACAATTACTTGCGTACAAGGCGCAAGCAAGTTCGCGGGAAGCTTATCGTCGACCCTTTATATGAAGAAGTGAACAACGCATTCGAACGAGCGCTAGTGTTCATGCACAAAATGCCACGCATCTGGATGGATTACGGAGCATTCGTAACACAACAGTGCAAGTTGACGCGCACCCGTCATGTTTTTGACCGTGCACTACGCGCTCTACCTATTACACAGCATAACCGGATTTGGCCTTTGTATTTAAAGTTCTTGTCAAAGTTCAATATACCGGAAACAGCATTGCGAGTTTACAGACGTTACTTGAAGTTATGTCCTGAAGATGGCGAAATGTATGTAGACTATTTAATAAGCGTGGATAAGTTGGATGAGGCTGCACAACAATTGGCGAACATTGTAGATAACGAGTCATTCGTCTCCAAGCGTGGTAAATCGAATCATCAATTGTGGAATGAATTGTGCGATCTGATTTCGAAGAATCCAAGCAAAGTCCATTCGTTGAACGTGGATGCTATTATAAGAGGCGGTCTACGGAGGTTAGTTATTTTTCGATCCCTTAGAAATCCCTTAGAAATATAAATTCTGGTAACCGATCCCTTAGGTATACCGATCAACTTGGTCACTTATGGAATTCGTTAGCTGATTACTATGTGCGTTCAGGATTATTCGATAGAGCGCGTGATATTTATGAGGAAGCTATACAGACGGTGGCCACAGTTCGCGATTTCACTCAAGTATTTGACGAATATGCGCAATTCGAGGAAGTTTCTCTCAGCAAGCAAATGGAACTGGTTGCCAATGATCCGAATTCTACCGAGGAGGATGATATCGATATAGAATTGCGTCTGGCGCGCTTCGAATACTTAATGGAACGTCGTTTATTGTTGCTGAACAGTGTGTTACTGCGGCAAAATCCTCATAATGTTCATGAATGGCATAAACGTGTTAAACTTTATGAAGGAAAACCGCACGAAATCATCGACACTTACACGGAGGCAGTGCAAACGGTACAACCCAAGCTCGCAGTAGGCAAACTACATACATTATGGGTAGAATTTGCTAAATTTTACGAAGCCAATAGTCAGCTAGATGACGCCCGCGTTGTTTTTGAGCGTGGAACTCAAGTGGAGTATGTTAAAGTTGATGAATTGGCAGCGGTGTGGTGTGAATGGGCCGAAATGGAAATAAGGTAAAACTGTTTGTATTGGTTGTTGATATAATCCGACAATACTTATTTTCCCTCTTCATTATAAAGACAGGAAAATTTTGAAGGGGCTCTTAAGCTCATGCAAAGGGCTACTGCTATGCCAAAACGTAAAGTTGCTTATCACGACGATACGGAAACTGTGCAAATGCGTCTGTACAAATCACTAAAAGTATGGTCTATGTATGCCGATCTTGAAGAATCATTTGGTACTTTTAAAACCTGCAAAGCAGTGTATGATCGCATTATTGACTTGAAAATTTGTACGCCACAAATCATCATAAATTATGGGCTCTTCCTAGAGGAGCATAACTACTTTGAGGAAGCATTCCGTGCTTACGAGAAGGGAATCTCGCTTTTCAAATGGCCAAATGTGTATGATATTTGGAATTCGTATCTGACGAAGTTCCTGAAACGATACAAAGGCACGAAATTGGAAAGAGCACGTGACCTGTTCGAACAATGCTTAGACAATTGCCCGCCTGAATATGCCAAATGCTTTTATTTGCTTTATGCTAAACTCGAAGAGGATCACGGGTTGGCACGACATGCAATGTCAGTCTATGATCGTGCCACTAGCGCTGTGAAACCTGAGGAAATGTTCGACATGTATAATATTTTTATTAAGAAGGCGGCAGAGATTTATGGCCTACCACGTACTCGTGAGATTTACGAGAAAGCAATTGAGACCTTGTCCGAAGAACATATGCGAGCAATGTGTGTGAGATTTGCTGAAATGGAGACGAAGCTGGGCGAAGTGGATCGTGCGCGAGCTATTTATGCACACTGCTCCCAGGTACGGTGAAACCTTTTAAGAAAGACCGATTATGTGAATTTATTATATTTTTGTACCCGTCCGTAAATAGAATCAATTACTTTTCCGTTTTCCATTTTCTTTTAAATTTTTTCATTAAATACTTTATGGTTTATGGTTTTTTGAAGGTTTGTGATCCTCGCATAACTGCAGAATTTTGGCAAACGTGGAAGGAATTCGAGGTGCGCCATGGTAACGAAGATACAATGCGTGAGATGTTACGTATCAAACGTTCAGTACAAGCAACTTACAACACACAAGTCAACATGATGGCTGCACAATTTCGTAGTTCTACCGCAGGTGGTGAGCCCGCAGATGCCGGTGCTGGGGATCCAATGCGTTTGTTAGATGCAAAAGCTGTTGAAGCCGCACTCAAAGACAAACAGCAGCCGCAACAACAACAGCCTCTCAAACCGCAAACAATCACCAACATTATGTTTGTACGCGGTGAAACGCAAGGCGCTACCGCCAGCACAAATGGCAAAGATAAAGTTATCAATCCCGATGAGATTGATATTAGCGACAGCGACGAAGGAGATGACGAAGATGACGATGAAGGCGTTGATGAAAATATCGCTGAATCGAGAGAGGCAGCGGCGAAGAAGAAGAAGATACTCATCGAACAGAAAGCTGTACCCGCAAAAGTTTTTGGTGGCTTAAGTAAGTTCGCTAGTAATGTGGCGGATGATGAAGATGACAATGCGGATGATTGAAGTGATAAAGTTTAAAGACATGAAAGGAATAAAATTAAGACGAAGCAATAATTGTTTCGGATTTTTCCAGGAAAAGAAAGCGAAAATAAATTTTTTTTGTAAACTTTTAAATGATCGTACACATTTTATTAAATGTTCTGTAAGAATATATTTAGTGATTACGTTGATATACTGCTGTTGATATATATCTGTTTAGAGCTTGCTGTTCCTTCTGATTCATTGGAAACAAAAGACTTTGTCATTTACGGAAACTTCTCTCTAACTTATCTACCAGGTTTTGTATCGAAATACTCCTTTTTTGTCATAAAACTTTCGAATTAGCAAAATGTAATTAAATCTTACATAATTCTGAAAGTTCTGACACATAAAGAATTAAATTTATAATTGTAAATTCTTCAAAGCCGCATCTTAGAACCCTTTACGACGGGAGTAGAATTGAGTCAATAAAAGGAGAATAAAATAATCGCTATTTAGAAATTTTGTGAATTTTCTTTCTGTATCATGACCTAAAGAGTACGAAATTCATGTCTTGAAATGTACGAAATTCAAAGTCTTGAAATACTGGCTGATAATTCTGTATATAGTTTGGCTTTCATTGTGGCTAAGTAATATCTTATAATAATTGAGATCCATAAAACTAGATCTTTTAGTATTTTTAGAGAACTACAAATGTCTAATACGAATTAAAAATCTTTTGACTAAATGGGGTAGAAGTTACTTTTAAATTACTTTGAACATGCTTTTTGTTGTTTGGAAACTTTTATAAGCTTAAGCCGGAATATGCTGCCTGTGTGTGTACCAGTACGTGTTTGTTCGCAAAAGAGATGGGGGAAAGGAAGACTGGTGGGTGGTGGTGGGATTAAAAGATTTCTGTAAATAACTTGCATTTAATCTGATTTAAATTTAAGTATTTGTTAATACTTTAGTAGGATTTAATCTATTCTTAATTCATAATAATTGTTTTCAAATTGATTTCTTGAGTGCCTTTAATAATTTTGAAACGTCTCTGGTGATGTTTTTATTAAATTAAAAGTAACATTTGTGTGTTTGTTAAAAGAAAATGTAACAGAAAACTTTGTTTTTCTTTTGCTATTGTTTCTCTTCTGTTATTGCAGACGGATCATTTACAGCTGTTGCAATTGATTTTTATGTTTGCTATTTTTTTCGTGAAAACTGCATTTTTTTGATGTTTTTGTTTCTTAAATTGTTGTGTCGTTATGAAGTTTTCTGGTAGACGTTTTGAGAAGCGTGTTGAGACATTTATTGAGAAGGAATCCTTGTTCGACACATTTGCTCTTTTATTCTTTCCTTCAAACCGATAAGAAGAAACTACAGACAAAAAGAAAATTACTAAAGAATTGAAAAACTCAAAATCAATAAATAAAAGTGTAGAATAAAATAATACAAATAATTCATCTCTAAATCTACTTATTCGACGACAATTAGTCATCTAGTGATCATCAGGAGCCAAAACTTTATCTTTGGAGGAGAAACTTTTCAATATTCATCACGAGTGCAAGGACGTTTATTCATCTTAGGTTATTATTCGTTATGTTTTCTCATAAAAAACACAAAAACAATATTAAAATCCTTTATGCGTCGTGAAAAAGAAGAATCACAATTAAAATAAAGAAGATGTAAATACATAAGTTAAGAAAAAATGATGGAAATAAGAATAAATGTCTTAATTTTATTTAGAAAATCTCTTCATATTTTTCTCGAATTTTAATTTCCAATTAAAAAACAGGATTTTAAATTTTTAACATGAAAAAAAATCAGTAAAATGAAAAACATCTAAACCGTCCTTAAATAAATAGTCCTGGCCATTAAGCCGTAACTCTTTAATTTTATTTACAAGGACTGAAATATGCTTCTCTAAGTTGTTCATTATCCTACAATGCAGTACACTCAGAGAAAAAATGAGTAATCTCGTTACGAAAAGAAACGACAAATTCTTCCTGTCAATTTGGTTGTGTTTGAAGAGAACGAATTGGGAGAAGGGAGGGAGGGAATACGGACGAAAATTGTTTGCAATAATTTTCTCCGTTTGTTATCCGCGATTGTATGCCGCGATTGTCCCTTCTGAATTCGAAAAACTCTAATCAACGCACTTTTCTTGTAAACATTGATTTCTGTTTTCGTCCTGTCTGGAAGACCCATTCGATATTGCCAAACTAGCCTGCCAAGTCGCAGACCGAATCTGCGATGAAATATTGATATTCCTTCAATTGCAATTGTTTGAATTGGTTGCAGAGGCGACTGTTGCTGTTGTTGGTGTTATTACTGTTGTTGTTTTCTTTCGATTGCTTTGGAGTTAGCGGTAAAACTAAATTGCGTTGAAAACAATTAGTACCGTTCGATTCTACATCGCGCCTTTATTACCGGAATAATTTTCATGAAAATCTCAAGAGATCAAATCCGCGAAAATGTTGCGAAGGTTTTTTGGTATTTTGTAAAGCAACCAAAGAGTTTCCTTCCTATGAAATTTTTTTGTTAATGCTTAGTAGAATTATATTTCATGGTTTTAAAAGGCATACAAAAAATTATATATTATTATCGTTTCTTAAATACTTTTCAGTGTAAATTTATAAGAACGAAACAATGGCAGTAAAAATAGCAAGATTAACGGTGTCAATGGCTTGCCCAACGTACGGCAACGCCTTCAGCTTTAATTGTCACGATGGTCAAACCAGGATGTAATATAGACTGCTATCACTAACGCGAATTGGTTGTGTAGCGTACTAAGGAATTCAAAGATAGGAAGAAGAAGGAGAAGAAGAGGAGTCTGGAAGTAGGAGGAACGGCGAAAGTTACTATTCCCGGTAATTCCTGAGTTTCTACGTGTCCTTGTCGCTTTTGTTGTTGTTCTTATTGCTTTCGTCATGGCTGCCGTCATTGTTGATTTTGTTATGTGGAAAAAACACAAACATACACAATCGAACACACACATACACAATCGAACACACACATACACAATCGGACCAACACACACACACACACAATTTCGCGAGTAGCATTTTTTGGAAAAATTTCACTGTGAAATTTACATTTGTATTGAAACAATGGTCGCCACATTTTTCAACGTAGTGAGCAGCCATAAAACCGGAAACGGAAGAGAATGCTAAATTTTTGCGCCCATTGTTCAGCGAAGCGCATAAAAGAAGACACAAGCTACAAAAGACTATCGTGGTATTTCTTGTCAGAACCGTATATCATAAAAAAGGAAGATGATGAAACACCAGCAAGGGCAGAGAAAGAACTTCGAGGAAAATTGACTGAAAAAGGAAGAATAGATTTTATATGAACAGGTTGGCAGACGGGGTTTTATATGGAAAAAAATAAAGATTTGAGTTTTTTGTATTTTAATGAAAAACATCGTAAAATTTCGACCGTACGAACAGATTGTCTCTTTCGGTCTGTGAAAAGGGAATATGTAAAATAGTGAGAGGAAATAAAATAATATACGTGTGTGTGTTTTTTTGGTAAACAGAGAATGCTGGATTTTATAGAAATCTATAGAATATATGCGTGAGTAAAGAATTAAAATTTACAAAGGGAAAAAATTATAAAGCGATGATATATATTTTAAGGTCTTTAAGGGAATCGGCTTTAATTATCAGCCAGATGACTAAGAAGTATTTCTCATAAACTGTGGAAATACGTAATTCTTGCGACAATTTGTTATTATTGCATAAATTAAAATAACGATAACGATGATAAACTATCGTAACGATAGCCTTTAAAGAAACAGCATGTGACTTTTGGCAAAGTGACGCCAATGCAGATTAAAGAGCAATCGAACTCAATAATGTTACGAACAGTATTTTTATCGGTTCTACTGTTAGAGGTGGTGGTGACAAATACACCCAGAAAAGTCGCCAATAATATGGCTTGTAATGAACTCCTTTTTAAACCATTTATCATACCGTTTAACCTTTTCTACTAACACAACGATTTCTCACTCATCCAACGTAAAGCTAAGTTTGGACACAAACCAAAACGGTAAAGAAAATTAACACTCAAAGAAATATCACCAAAAGATTTGTTTCGACATTTACCACTCCATCGAGCCCCGTTAAATTATTTCATTTATTTCATTCGAAATTGAAACTTTTGGATATAAATAGCTTTCATATACAAGTTAATTCATTCACGATTCATTCACGATATCTTAATAAAAACAGATGCGTATTACTTTCCCGTTCTTTAAGAGACTCGAAGAGTGAGGACTATTTTTACTCAAACCCGAGCATTTCAAAAAGGGCCTTGGTTCCACTTTTTCGTGAGTTAAGAGAGAAGCTTTTGTAGTGAATATTTATTTTATTTTATAAAATAATAAAAAATGCAAAATTTACAGTATGTTTAAGTGACTGTTTTTGTTCGATGTTGAAATTTTATCATCACTTGTTTTTGCTCCTTTTTTTACTGTCATCAACTTATATACGATGCAGTGCAATTCATTTATAATCTGTGCATGTAATTCGACACAAACACACACACATACGCACACGCGACTGCAAATAGAATAAAAAAAAAACAACAAAATTCATGTCAGTTCATGTTTTGCGAAGATTTAGGTTAATTCAAAGACATGCATGTCAGTCTGAGAGCAATGGTAACGACAACGACAACGACGCCAACGACGGCAAACGGCAAACGACAAACGGCAAACGCCAAACGGCAATGACAATTTTAACGCTGTGCATGTAAAATGCAAGGAATGACTGCCTACGAAAGCTGGAAGGAGAGCAAAAAAGGAAAAAAAGAACAGCAAAATTAATATCATGAACAAATAAGTACGTACTGCATTAAAAAGGACACGAGGAGGCAAGTATGAACAAGTTCAAAGGGTCAATTTGTCCAGAATTTACTCTTAATTAGCTGAGACAATAGAAAGTCAGGAGAACGAAGAAAAGGAACTAATAAAAGAAAACGAAAAAACATTTCTAGAAAATGGAAATAAGAATTCTGCTGTCGAGAGCAAAAAATGATTTATATCGACAAGATGGTCGTTTCGTTGCGGTAAATGGGTAAAGAAATGTCATTGAGAATAACCAGCATATTTCTAAACTACGGACATTAGCGAACGATAATCATTCAATATTGATCGAAATCGCACTAAAAGGCGAAAATATATGCTACAAAAAATTATGAAACTAATGTTGAAACCAATCTTTAAATTTCTCTTCATTCCAACATAATTTTATTCACTAAAAGAAAACATTAGAAAAAACATTAAGAAAAAAGGAATCAGAAGTTAATTTAATTCTGTAATTTTAATTGCATTATTTAGTTTCTGAAAGTCGTTTTTCATGTTTTCATACGTTTTTGTTCTTCTCGTAGTTGTTTTTGTTGTGGCTGCTTTCACTTCACTTTGTTGAAGTTCGATAAAGTTTTCATTAATTATTGCCGCCTCATTTGCTTAAGACCTCTTCGAAAACATTCCTCGAGCATCCCGACTGCATTAAATCCTCGAGTAAATGTTGCAAACTTGAGAAGCTAAAGCATTGCCAAAGAAAATTATTAGATGATGATTATAATTACAGTAATGTTGATATCGGTGATTACTATAATGATGATGACAATGATGATGAATGGTGTGCAAGATGATGACGTGTAGACAATGACGCGCCTACGAAAAGTGACGAAATGTTGAGAAATGCTATGAGAGTAATAAAGTCGTTATGAAGCGAAGGGATAAAGCGATGATGACGTTTGCATGGATCACTGAGTTACAAGTGATTATGATGATACTTAAGCATTCAATGATGAAATCATATAGAAGTGTACTAGACTTATGCAATCAATTGTTGGTTTCTTGACAGAAAAGGAGACAGACAGAGTGGCAACTATAGCCTTTAATAGTTTTTGAGACTTAGAATTTTGAGATTATTGCATTTGGTTATAGAAAAAATAAAACAAGCGTACAACTAGTGAAGCAAAAGAAAACAACGACAACAATAATGACGCAATAAGAAATTTCCTAAACATAATGAACTTCCGGTATAAACACGAAACGCGAAAATACACGAAGACAAGAAAGACATTTCGATAATGGTTGATTGTTGCCGGATGAGTCATCATTATCACCGTAATTACCGCGACATATATATTTATTAGTCATTCGACATTTGCCGCTGGAACTAATGCCACAAAGCCTTACTTGATATTTCGGAATAACTAGGATAACAAAAATAGAACAACAACAACAACACAATGTATTGTTAGCTTAATATTTGATGGGAAATTTTGATAGTATTCAAAAGAAACTTTTGAACTTTTAAATGAGAAGGATTAAGTCTAGTAAATAAATGCGATGTAAAAACAAACAGCGAAAGCAGCAATGAAAGGAAGGAACTTAATGCAAGGAGAATTTGGAAACAAAACAAACAGAAAAAGCAGAAGAAGAGACCTAGAGTTAGATGCAGCTTCTCATAGTCTGCCTTTATTTATTTCTTTCGCAAGTTTTTGCCAAAAATTGCAGTCTAAATTTTCTAAATTTTCTAAACTCATAAAAAACAAATACAAAATCTTTCGAGAAGGAGAAAGAATTAATAAGTTAAGAAAGTTAAGAGCCTTCCTGTTATGGACATCATAAATTTTCAAATTTAAAGGGATCAAGAAGCCCGCGGAAGGATTATATGCATGGGAACGTAAGATTCTAATACTCATTGCAAATTCTCCATAGGATTAGTTTATCAGGCTAGGTTTGGTCCTCGAAAGGTAAAATAAAGCAAAAATTATTCAAACGCATGCGTTGAAAACGCATTTTCATTTAAATTTGAAAATTTGTTAATTCATCAGAAAACTCTTTTTCTCGGAACGCCTAAATTATTTTCTCAGATTTAATCATATTTCAATCCTTTCATTTGATGTTTTCCACATTTTTATTTGGCAACACTTCAAAACAAACGGTTCATTTAGAAAATTGGATTATTATTAATCGATAAAATATAAAGACTACACTAATAATGTTAATCATCTTATTAATGATGATGCAACACAATTTTCGGGAAACAGAATTTTAGAGAAAGAGAATAATTCAGTTTAATTTCCGTTTCGATACTGCTGCCAACCAAGTTAATGAGTTATAACAACAAGTACAACAATAGCAACAACAACATCCGTAGCTTTATTCATATTTAAGCGATTGTTTGTGATTACCTTAATCGTTAGTAGCATTAGCTTCGCGTGCTTAGTGCAAAATTTATTAATTGCATAATTTACATGTTCTCGCATAAATTTCAAAAATTAACAAATACACGCCCACGAGTATCCTGCCAGTATCGACGTAATATTATGTTAAACTTAAGTATCAGTGCGGATTAAGAGCTTGTTGTTAAATTGTTGTTGGTTGCTGTTTTGCTGTTGTTACTTTTGGCCTTCAAAGTTACTCCTGATTCTATTGATATTCTTCGTGTACTGAGCATAAATATGGCATACACAAAGGCAACCGGATGCATGTCACACACATTATATCACCATGAATTCCTGCTGATGACTTTTGAACGTTAAGAAAATTAGTCACTCTAGTTTCGCAATAACACTAAAATACTTAAGTTCTTAAGTATTTTAGTGTTAATTAAGTAAGGTCTTTTAAGCTTTCTCACAACAAACACATTCGAAAATACAATAATAATACAATAAATTCATTGTATTGTATTCAATAATTCATATATTGAATTGATATATTGAAACAATATTGTATTCAATAATTCATAATACATTCGAAAATACAATAATTAGAAAATACAATACACCATTTTAGTGCCAACCACAATTGTTACAGTTTCTACAACAACCACTTTAGTACAAAAGCAAATAAAATCACCACGTTAGTACCTATTGCAACCACTTGGTACCATACTATTCAGAACTACAATAACGATTACTACCTTAGTGAGATCGGCTTAGATTTTACGTAACCCACTTCAGTAATAGCGATAACCGCTTCATAATATGTAACAACCATTTTAACAAATACATTAGCTCACAACAATTTTAAATTGCTTTTGTTTTATTTTGGAAAATGTATCAAGACAAAATCAAAAGGAAAAATCGACCCAACTAAAATCATATTTAAACATAATTACTATCATTCACAGAAACAGGCATTGAACCAATTCTATCGACTAACTTTAATGAACTGTTCGAGATTCGCGCATCCTTATCTTTTAAAAATAACATTAATTATTTTTCTAAATGCTTAAGATTGGCAGAAGGCGGAAAAGATCATGCAAAGTTATTCAGGAAGAGCGCACTCAAACAACAACAAAATAATTTTAATTGCTGTCACGTTACTCACTCACCGATTTCCGTCGATTGGCTTAAAACACGCGCACATTAATAAAATGAAAACGAAGGAAAAAACAAAAAGGGAAAAGGAAAAATGAAAATTTTTCTCATTACTCTTTAATAATCTGACCACTGAATCCATTCACTCACGCCATGCATCCATTCATTCATTTATTCTCTACGTCCGTTTTGTATGCATTCGCTGCTTGAGAAGATGACCACATCCTTTACCTTTGTGTCTTTGTGGATTTCACGACAGGAAGCCGTTGCCTTCTTTGTTACCTTGATGTTGGTGATGGTGGTACCTTCTGAGTAGCCAGGCGTGGTAAGACAAAGCTATATCTCGTTAATCATTTTAGCATTAATTTTCAGATTTAAACTGAAAAGATGAAAAAAATACGAATGTATGAAAAACCAAAAATTCGTTTTGGGTGGAAAATTAAGAAAAAAATATTTAAGTTGAAGGAAAAGGGAAAAAGGCAAAAGTAAAACAATATACTTAAGGTTAACAAAAGAAAATGATGAAAGGCAAAAGGATTCATAAATGATTTAGTTTCGTGATTCAAAAGTTTATTAAATTTTCATTCATGACGCTCAGTCGAAAAGGTCCTGAATGTATTTGGGGATTTGACACCAAATCCTATGGAAGTCCTTTCAAACGAATGAGAAAAATTAAGAAAGCGTAATTAGAATTATGAAGAGAGGAGATGAAAGTGTAAGGGAATTCGTTTTTCTGCACGAAAGATTTTTCCGTTTGCGAATGAGACTCTTCAAGGATTTCAATAATTTCCTTTTTTAATGAATTCCTATATGTTCATCTTTCGCCACTGTTGTTGTTGTTGTTTTCGGGTGTAGTAAATTCCTACGAAATCAAGAAAACGTTTTGTTGGCAACGGGAACAATGTGGCCAACTCAATAGTTCTTTAAATTATTTTTAATTTTCTTAGCCAGAACATTTCGTATTCTTCGTGTGGCCACCGCTTGTTTAAATTCTACAAAAAAAACAAATAAAACCAAACCAACCGGAAACCATTTCATGATGAATATAAAGAGAATTGAGATAAAAGAATTGCCAAAAAAATACAATGTAGCGATACTTTTTCACACCAAAAGAATAATAGAAGATCTTTGCAGGAGGGGAGGCAGCAGTTGAGGCAGCAAAAGCAATTGCAGATACAAAATGAAACAAGGAAAAAAAATGTTGAATCGTGTCCAAAAAGGAAGACGGGGGAGGTAGAAAAAGGGAGGTGAAGATGGTAAGGATGCCAAAGAGAAATAAAGTGTTCATCTAACTGAAATACGATTTACCGTTACTAATGCCAACCGCAGTCGATGCCATAAATCGACATTTTATTATAGAATGGCAATGGCGACGACAAAATAGTCATCGGCGACAGAGGCAGTGTTTCATGGGCGAATTTGCCCGTTTTCAAGAATGGGTGGAAGTGCGAGCGAATGAATGGATCTGGGTTTATGAATGTCCGTACACGTACTGCTGTGTGTGTGCGGGCATGGGAGTGTGTGTGAGCGGGCGTGTCGAGTGTGAAAAGTTGCCAAATTCACAGATTTACTAAATGCTGAAAATGATAATTTCCAGGCGACTTAACAGTATCTATTCGCAACAATTGAAGACTCACTCACTCTCGTTGAATGAGAGAGTGAGGGAGAAAGAGAGATGGAGAGAGAAGGGCAGAGACAATGGGTAGGGGAGGCGGGGGCTCAAGCGAGCAATATAAACACAAAGCAATAACAACAACATCCACAGCAACAGTATCAATAACAATTTCAATATCATTTGTCCAGTGTGGCTGACCCATTGGCTCACTCACTTAGTCGTCTATTCACCCATCCGTTTGTCAGGACACTCGGCCGGTCTCATCCATCAACCGCAGAATGTTGAAGCAACGAAAACCGCAAACAACAAAAACAACTAAAGCAATAATTACAAACATTGTTGCTTGCATTCATATTTTGAATTCTGCCTATTCCACGCCCACAAGAATATTATCACCAGCACGTATAAATTGTATTTGTACTTTATATCTGGCCGAACGATGGGTTAATTTTTCTGGCCAAATAAGGATATAAAAAATAAATATAAAAAATTAATATTAACTTATGTGTGACCGACCCCTGACTTGATGTCATTTGATATAACTGAATATAATTTGCCTTTGATTGGTTTACTTTGACTTACCTTGACTAGACTGATTTCTCTTCAATTAATTTGGCTTGCTTTGACTTCATTCGATGTGATTGAACCTAAATTGACTTTTATTGATTCGCTTGCCTTGAGTGGCCTTCAGTGACCTGGCTTTAAAATTAAAAGTTAAATTCTAAATTCAATTTAAGATCTAAATTGACTGAAGACAACATTTTGAAAGCATATTTAAGAATTGACGGTTGCTCATACGTCATGTTGAAATAATTCTTCGCGAAAGTTTTACCATTTCCGTTATGCAGCGTAGTCGCTAATTTCAAAAAATACAGTGTCTTTTCAGTGTCTTTTAATGTTACAGTAGTCTTCGCACTTAATCCTAGATTAAATTTTAAAGAAGACAACATTAATAAACGGATAGTCCGTTAGAAGAAATATCAAAATGAACGTTACTCACACATTACGCATGCCATCTACTAAAATATAGTCCTCAGTGAACTGAAGTGAACTTTGTTGTAGAGAATGTAGCACTACGTCTATTCTTGGCAGCACAACCGCTTGTTTAAGTCCTTCATTATACCGAGTATGTCTCTGCAAATAGTACTGGAGTACATTCAGAAAAAAACATTCAGATAAAGTATTATAAAATACCTATTACGTCCTTTATACGCAAACATGTCCTCATATTTATTATTAAAAATATTAATATCACTTCTCGATCTTATGTGCACAGTTTTCTCAATGGATTTAATTTATTAATTAAAAACAAACTCTATTCATTAAATGTTGATAATTAATTTTATGCAGGAGTGCGCTTAATCGGCACTTAATCAACACTTTGCGGTCGGTCACTTTGAGTAAACAGAAATTTCACAAGAAATAAATCTCTAGAATTAAAATGTAAAAAGGAAGAAAGGGAAGAGGAGGAGGAAAAGAGGGAGTGAGGCAATGTACGAAGAGAAACAGGAATAATCAGAAACCTTTTGATAATCATCATTATACGAAATTAATGAACAGCAGATAACAATTTGGGCCTCTTTCAATCTACGGCTTATCCAGAAGAAGACGAGGCGGTGCTACAAGAGATAATTCAGGCGCTATCTAATGGTACAAGACATCAATCTGGAACGTGTACAAAGTATGCATTACTGTTTAGTGGGGCCGTTATCTACTCGAATTGTATTTGGGGGGGGGCATAACAGATTTGTGTTTGTAGGTTTTGCGTGCGATCCGTTCTTAATACAGTCAGAAGCATTAACCCAGTTTATTAAAGCTAGAGCCAGCTGAAAGGCAACATAATAAATCATATTAGAATGGCGACGACGACGGCAATGACAACGACAACAATGAGGGCAATGATGATGCCAGCGATGGCGACAAGGACAACAACTGGTTCTGAAGTGCTCCATGAAATGAAAGGTTAAGAAATGAAATTAATAACAACCACAAAAACAACAACAATAATAGAAACAAGAGCAACAATAACAGTTAGCAATGAACACGATAAGAAAAACGACAAGAATAGCGATAGCAAAAACGACAACAGTTCCAACAATACAAGCAAACAATTTCCATTATACGAATCGATATGAAATTCTTGCAAAACTTTTGGTCTTGGTTCCGGTTCGTTCGGTAATGCTTGATTTCGATCATCGAATTAATTTTCGGTGAAGTAATCTTGAGCCTCCACAAATTTCATATTATTCAAAGTCACAAATTTAAGCGAACCCTGAAGTTTTTATCCCTCTCATTTTCTTATTCTTCGTGCTCTAGCTTCTTGTTATTCTACGCTCTTCCAGATAATAAATTTAAATTGTTATGGATTTGGTTACTTTCTTAATTAATTCCACACAGTTAGTCTAATTATACTGACCCAATTTTATCTCTATCCTAGAGGGTGACACGATCCGTTCAGTTTCTAATAATAATAATGATGATAGTGACGATGCGGTGTATCAGTGATAATGTCTGGACAACCAAAAATTGAATGTTTCTAATGGAATACCGGAATTAAAGCAAATAATGAGTCGAATTAATGAAGGAATGAGTATGATTATTTCAGACCATTATTTTCGTATTGTGTATTTATTGTAGAATAAGGAGCTGTGGTCTTCACAGGAATTGCAGAATAATTGAAATATTGAACTTGGACTCATTTGTAGGTATTTTCAAGTGGACTCATTTGTAGGTGCTCGCTTCATTCAAAGTAAATATTTCATAATGGACTATTCAAGCAGCGTTGCCAACTATTTATATTTTTAGTTGGTAATTAAAAGTTTTATGTCTTCGCACACTTGATGCTTAATACTTTGCTCTCACTCATTTGTACGCTTCATTTGTTTCTGTTTATTTTCAGCGATTTTCAATTTTCCGACTTTTCATGTTTTTTTATACCCTACATCCAAATTAATATGGATTTATTTGAATTAATAGATCAATACCTTTGTTTGTGGATGGTATTTAAGGGTAAGATTTCACATTCAAGCTCATCATTTAAAAGCATCATTTGTCATTTTAGGATACTCCTAAAAACGGGCGTGATTCGCACACTGGCAACTATGGAAGTTTATTCGTGCCTGTAGTTTAGTTCTTCAAATTGCAAAGAAAATAAGTTTAAGATGTTGACTCTAAAAAGTGGGTCTGTTACGGTCATTGGTTATTGGATTTTAGTCATGAATTTATATTGTGAATGTAGGGCGTATGAGCACCAGTTCTTATTTGTTTTACTTTTCCATTCACGGCTTTAATTTGGTGTGTTTGTGTCCGAATTTTCTTTACGTCTTTTTATTATTCTTCCTTCTCCATCACTGTTTATTAATCACTCCATTATGTTGTTTATTTAAGCATATTCTGTTTTTATTGGCTTCAAATGCTATTTAATGAGTATATGGTTTCGAAAAAGTTTTCTTCATTAATAAACTTGAAAACGTATTCAGAGGTTTGAAATTAATGAGCTTATTTAAGATTTTAATTTCTTTTATAAAAAAGTGAAATCTATCTGATTTTTTAAAATAAAAAAATGTACATTATTCACCAAACCGAATATACACCAAACGTATTTACTAAATATAAACCTTTTTCATTCTCAAATATATGTTTTTTATTTAGAAATAAATTGAGAAAAATTAAGCAAATTTCAAATTTTAGGCAAGACTTAAAGACTGGGTCGAAGACGTTATAGGCAAACGTTTAAATGATAACGATGACATATCATTCGAAACATTAATGCGATTTGTATCTAGCTTGTGTATCTTTTAAAGTAATTATTTATCGCTAAATAGCCAAATTGATTGACCGTTTTTAATTGATGCCTATTTATTGATGCTTAATTATTAATTGTTATTTAATCTGACGTTTTATCTAACTGTCGTTTCGTATCTATGTAAGTTTTTTATAGTGTCAAGTTCAATGAACTTTCGAAACGTGCCAAATAAGCAAAAACTACAAATAAACAAAAAAGTGTGTGTAGACACGCCTTTCTATACAAATAGCCCATTTTTTGTCTGTCTATCTGATTGTTTACTAAATATTTGGCTCCTTTGCATTCAGTTCACGAATTCAATGAAAATGTAATGCGTTTATGAAGAATAACGAAAACTAATTTAATACTAAATATTGTTACCGCATCACGATTTCGAATGATTTTATTATAAAATAATTTGATATTTATGTTGTTTGTTTTCGCCAATAGAAGAAAGAGGTTGGTGCACAGCTGTGTACCGCGACAGAGGATAGACGGCATCAGAAAAAATTAAGGAGACCCGACCAGACATAAACTGGCAAAAAAATCTGGTTTGATATTTAAAGAAGACAAGGTCAATTTTTGGTAATAAAAATAATAAATAAAGACGTTTTCCATTTATTCTATAATGCGTAATTCATTAAATGAAATATCCCATAATTGCTGATCTTTTCTGATATGTATTTATTTTCAGTAATACAAATATATATTTTGTATATTTATTTATTTATTAAGTTTTTTATTTTTGACTTCTCATTTTTTAGTTTTTTATTTTTGGATAATTTCCTGTTATTGATTTTTTATATTTTCTAATTTTTTATTTCTCCATACTTTAATGTTTTATATTATTAATTCTATATAATTTGGTTCCTTTTTATAATTTTTCAGCTTTGATAATTTTTATTTTTCATACCTTTTAGTTTTTACACCTCTTTTTTATATTTAATTTTTCACCGCCGTTAAGGTTTTTTTAATTGATTATTTTGATTTATCTTTGAAAATTATTATTTGCTTCTGTTTTCTGTTTTCTGTTATTGATATATGTTTATAGCGTATAGTTTTAATATTTTTATATTTAAAATTTTTTATTTTTAAAATTTTTTATTTTTTTTAGTTCTTTCATTAAAAAAATATAATAGTGGCAATAATTTTTCATTTTTTTATATTTTTTTACTATCTTTAATTTTTTATTTTTCTATTCCCAATGTTTTAATATTTTATTCTTCTAACTTCTCATACATTATATGCTTAACAATTGTTGAAAACTTTTATAATTATTTTAATTATAATTATTAAATTTATTTATAATTATTTTGATTTCACTGATAATATTTTTAAAGGCTTTTGAAGTTCGGGTATATTTTATTTTTCATTGCTTTTATTTTTTAAACATATTTTATAGTTTCCCTTATATTTTGTTTTCCATATCCTTTTTATTTTCTGTATTTTTTATTTTCAATCTTTTTGGTTTCAGTATTTTTTACTTGGAAATTTTTTCAAGTTTTTAATATTTTAAATGTTTGTTTTTAATGTTTAATTTTTTTACACTTCTAATTTTATTATTTTGGATTTTTTATTATCGAAAATATTACATACCAAATGTTTACTTTCAAAATTTTTTGAATTTGATTTATTTTGCTTTTAATAGTTTCTACATTCGATTTTTATTGTTCCGATTTTATTGATTTCTATAATGCATTTTTATTATACATTAATTGAGTATTATTGGGAATTCTGAGATAATGTTAATCACGTAATGATATTCTAAAAATAATAATAAGTTTGATAATTAAACTAACTAACTATCATAGCTTTAGGAGTAGTAATTATTAGGATTGTTGTTGGTGTTGGATATATAATATGCATCCGGCCATCATATGCCATCATATATAAACGCATAAAAAATTGTTTCGGTTGACCTTTATACGCTGTCGGCACTATTTATAACTACCATGTTCGCACGAATAAAATTTATATAAAAATATAAAATTTCGGGCAAATTTATTTGAATAGAATTAACAAAACCAAAAGAACCGGAAAATCGCATCAAAATTTGTATTTGTTTTTAATTGCATTTCATGAATTATTTAAATTATTCATGAAGTTCATTGTGAAATGCAGAAAATGAGAAAATGACGGTATGGATGCGATACTAATAGAAAATATCAAACGGTTTGTGGTCAGGGCGGCAATTCGCCTTCATTGCTTGTACAGAATTGCGTTGCCGATACATGCTGAACAAAAGTCGTCTCTTAGGAATCGGTGTCCTCGTGCATTGCTTGGATTTTATAAGCATCAAAAATATTTTGCTGAAATAAATAGCCATACAATTCAAGCTATATAATTCAACAAAATATTTTCATATATAAAATGATATAAACTTCGACTAAAATTATGTCCAATCAGTTTTAATTTGTTCGCTCTTTTTTATAACATATTCAGATTTTTTATCAAAAAACAAACTTTTTAAAATTAATTCGTTCTCGATAAATAATGCATGATTGATTGATTAATTTTTCATATTTTATTTCATATATTCCAGAGACTTTTCCACTAAGGACATAAGAAAATATAAGGAGAATGAAATGGAAACAGTTATGCTCAAGAAATGTTGAAAGGAATTAAAAAATGTGTTTAAATATTGAAAATTATTCAGGTAATATCTTGGAAAATAATGCCTTAGAGAATAATTAAAAAAAATTACCTACTTAACAATCAAAAATATTTCAGATGAAAATAATTTTAAAGGTTTTTCACTCAATAATAAAATCCAATTTATTTAGGATTATTTTTGACAAATTTTTATTTATTGCTCTCCCAAATAATATTTAAATAAAGCAACAAAAACCTATGGCCGAGTATTAAATGAAAAGCAATTTTCTTGCTCTTTTTTTGTTTGTTTTTTATGGCCATTTTAACTGACAGTGGCTTTATTACAGGCAATAAATTTAACCTCACATTTATGTGAAGTAACTATCGATAGACGATATCGTTGGCAGATTGTGAATCAATACATTCACATTTTTGTATTTTCAAAAAAAATTAAACAAAATTTTCTATAAATTTTAATTAACTCGAAAATGATACAGAAACAAAACGTGTGATAAGTATGTGTTGCAAAAGAGGAAATCGCAAATCAAAATTCGCATTAATTGTCGAAGTGTCATAACAAAGGGCACAATGTCATATTATATGGTATGATTTTTCGAAAATGTAATTTAAAAATAAGCACTAAATGAGAACGTTTTTTATGACCAAAATCATTTAAATTAACTTTTAAGAAAAACTAACGAATGAATGAAGGCAATTTGAAGAGGAAACGAGAGAGAAATATGCGAAAATATTGAATATGTGTTTAACGCTTTAAATGTTGTTTTTATACGTTTTTATTATTTATTTAACGAATGAATTAAAATTAATTCAATTTATTTGCGGCTTAAGGGCTTAAACAAAATTTTACTGTTTTGTTCATTTCGATTTCGTAAAAACAAACCAATTATTAAAAAAAATATATACAAATGCAATTAATAAATGAAATGAAAGTAAAACATTAAATGAAAAATGAAAATTGCAAGATCCTAAATTAAATAATAATTTTTAAAAAAAAATAATTTTAATTGATCAGATATTGTAAAAACTATATATTACTTTTTCATTTGATATCTTTGAACATTATCGGATAAACCGAAATGGAATGATTTTTGATAAGGTTGAACCATTTTTTCCATCATTTAATTAAATTTTGTGTCAAAACCAAAGATTCATTAATTTATAAAAGTCATAAAACTTAAAAAAGTTCAATATTTTGTTAATCCAGATTTTACTATTTTCTCCTTTTTCATTAATTTACTCACAGCATTAATTTTCATATAATTTAAACAAAAAATTATTAACAAAAATACTTGCACGTGTAAATGTCAATTTTCTCGTCAAAACAAAAAATATTTTACAAATTTTGTTAAAATGCTTGTGAGAGAAATTTTCTTTATCGTTTTTGGCTTTAGCGGCTTTTTTTGCTTTGGCAGAGCTTCCGTTTTCACACGTTCATGAAATTATTCGCAGACGTTATGTGTGTGTGTATCTGTTGTGGAATGTCCTCTTCCGCGGGTAGATGAATGCGCTTGTGCTCGTTCATAAGCGTGCGCGAGTATGTGTTTCTTGTGGTATTTATGCATCCCGCCTCTTTGGGAAAGCATGACGTCCCTGCCTGGCTGCCGTTTATAGGGTTTGTGTATCTTTACATGTTATTGTTGTATCTGGTCTAATGCTGCGAATATGGCTAACAATTTGGTTACAAATTTTTGCCACTCCATGTGGTTACCAATTGTTGTTAGTATTGTCATTTTGCAGTTGTTGTTGTAGTTGTTGTCGCCGTTCTTGATTCTGTTCTTATTGTTGTTGCGTAGCTGTTTTCGCATTGTTTCGACAACATACGAATGCAGCGTACGTGAATCTAAACTGATTAAGAAGAGTACAAGGGTAAATATGTATGTGTGCGCATGCAGTGAATGCTGCGTGCGTGTGAATGTGTGTATGTATTGGTTTGTGGGTGCGTGTATGGTTGCATAAGTCTCCGGTTTTTTGTGTTCACACCATGTGAGTATTTATGATGGTTTTTGGTCGGAGTTTTGAGGTATTTCCAATTGTTATAATGCACTACTATTTTTTGAGAGTACTGAGCCCGCCACAGAATGAGGGCATATGACAAAAATAATAACAAAAACTATAACAATTGCGGCGAAAACAATGTAATTATCATAACTTCTGGACAAAATAATTGTTGAGAAAATTGAGAGAATGATTTCTCGACGAAATTCAAACTATTTATTTTATTTCCGTAATGTTTTGTTAATCTGTTTTCCATAATTTATTTTATGCGACAATATCAAAAATTCGTTCTGGCAAATAATAACCGTTAATTTCAACAACATTAAACGCATAAATCTGTAGAAGACTTCATCGATAAAGAAAGGCAGATTGCCCTTTTCAAAAGACACCAATGTGATTCTAAAGCAATAACAATGAATTTCTAATTACGTTGGCAACAACAATATCGAAACGCAACAACAACTTCTAGTCATAACTATTAACAAGTTTCGTGTCGTAAAGCAAGACGAACTAAAAGTAATTATAAAGCAAGCTGACTTCAGATAACATAGAAAAGATGCAGCGGAAGAAAGAGATGCAGATAGAGAAAAAAGAGAGATAGAGTGAGGATTCGAAAGATTTAAAGAGATGATGTGTGTACGTACGTAATCGTAGAAAAGTTTTAAACTGGCAATAGCGAGCAACTGGATTTCCTTCAAAATTAAAGCAAGTCAATTAAATCTGGAAAATTCGTTTTCAGGAAGGGGTCAGCAAAATCGAGGGGAAAATAAGAAGGCAAGAAAATAGGGATAAGCCAGAGGATTCGCAGCTGTTGAGAATACAACCAAAGGAGAAAGTAAATGGTGAATTAAGTAATTTTTCAAGCTTAAAGCTATGAATAGATTTAAGGGCATGCAAATATACTCGCATATACCTGCCTATGTTGTTTATTTTTGTAGATATTTTTGTTTCAGCTTCTATGTTTATCCTTTTATATCCTTGTTGAACCAGAAGTTAGTTGGCGAGACTAAAACTTCTGAATCGTTCCTTAAAAGTCAAATGCTTAGTGACATTTACTTAACTGAAAAAATTTCCATGGTAGTAAGTCGTGTTGTTGTTAGTTTTGTTGTTGTTGTTGTTAATGTTGCTTTGAACGCTATCGTTGCTTTAATCTCATGATTGCTGTTTTGTATACTCGTACATACACACGCACAAATGCGCGTACACACATACACACACACGCACATAAACACCAACAAACTCATAAACAGTTCAAGGCTTAGAGGTCGCCTTCAAGTCAAAAGTTATTATATTCATCCTGCTCCTTTTATATTTTCTGAAAACCTTATCCTTTTATCGGCGTTATTGTTGCTTTTATCGGTGCCACTGCTCTCTACTACCTTATGCTTACGCAAAAACAACACGAACATGAAGGACATTTTATTAACTTTGCCAATTTCGGGGTGAATAAGTTTAATGATAGGATTTTGTGGTTTAAACGAACGAGGAAGAAGAAGCAATCGCAAAGTCCAGGCAAAGTAAGGAAGAATGTAGAAGCGAATAAAATGCGATAGAATTGCGGTAGAATCTGAATAGACACACGATGAAGCAAAGAATGAAAGTTAAAGATGGAATGAGTAGGATGGAGTGAGAGTGATTATGATAGAATGAAAGCGAGATGAGAAGGAAAGATATATTAAATCTTTGAAGATGCGCGAAGTCATTCAGCGAATGGATAGACAATCGTATTGGGAATATTGATGCTGGAATCTACGACGCAGACACAACCACACAATCGAATCAATTAATTCGAAATGAGTTTTTTTAAGGGAAAGTGTAGACGATTTTTAGATTGGACTGAAATTTCGCATAGATGTTGCGAGAAATGTTATCCGTTTATTTAACCAGAAATTTTATTTGGAGAAATTTAACAGAAACCACTTCCGCCCTTTTTTGCGATCGATTTAGTTATCCTTCACTTCATCTGTATCGCACGTTTTCTTTCGTACCCGATTCCGACTGAAAAGTTTTCGACTGCTTTCAGTTTTTTATGACTAGCAACGATGTTGCGGATGACGAGCCACAAGACAATCAGATTGTGGGAGAGAGAGAAAGAAAGCGAGAGAGTGGTAGAAAGAGTCAGTATGTTGGATACGGATCATGATTCTTTCATTCAATACGTTAGTATAAAACTCGTTCAATTATCCTGCGGGTGAGCGGGAAAGTCGTATCGATTAATGCAATAATTTTACTTCTTTTATTCCCAACAAATGAATTCTGAATGCTATTTTTAAGTTTTAAGACCATTGTTTAATAAATTAAAAACAGAGGAAATTAAAATGTATTTTTTTATTGATAAAACTTCCTTGTTTTTTATTTCCATTTTAAGAAAAATTCTCGGAAAAAATCATTCTTCTCCCCTTTTTGTAATGTTAATAAAAGGAACTATTTACAGCATCATCATCGTAATATAAATTCATAGTTTTTTTATTATATTTACAATTTCTTGAATCATTTAGATCTACTTACTAATTTCCTACGAAGCTTTTCTTAAAAACGTCCACACGATGTAGTATAATCCCTTGATGATTTATTATGACCGCCAGACTGCATGTCGGTCAAATAAGTGTTATATCCAACACTCCTGTAGAAACTGAAAATTAGCGCATAAGTCCATTTTCATGGATATTTTTATATCCAAGAATATTCGTGCCAGATTTCATTTCGATATCTTTTTCCATTCATTCCTTATAGTGACCCACATAGACAGACAGGCAGGCAGATGAATGGATATGACTATATTTCACCATCACCATCTCATATGGTGAGTCTGGGCGATATTATATCCTTTCTTACACCTACCACGCCTTTAATGGCGCGCTACTAATGAGAGGGATGAAAGAATATACCCTATCACTTTGGGTGTAGGGTATAAAAATTGAACTAACTATAAAATTCTTTTCTTATTATACGAATAAATGTTGTATTAAAACTCGAAAACTAAAACGGTTTGGAATTTTAATTCTGTTTAATTAGAGACTAATTTGAATATTATGAATTTTCCGCAATAGAAGCATTAATTTTAATAACATAATGGTTTTATCAAATTCATCGTTGATTCTTTATTCTCTCTACTCTTTTTGTTTCTCAAACCCAACCTTTCTTCCTCTTCACCTTCCTTCCGCCCTTCCTTCCGGTTGTTTCACGGTGAAATTGCAAGCAATGAAAAACTTATTTACACTTGAAATTTTTTAAAATTTTGAATAATTACATTTACTATTACAATATGTACAATATATCTATTATGTTTTTTCATTGTCTTCATTTTAAACGGCAGACGATGACGAACGGTAGACGTCACGTAACGGTCCGTCCAGCATTACTGGAACTATGGCTTTGAAATTACGGTTTTGAGAAATACGTGTTGGCAAATTACGATGAGCTAACGGCTTTTGCTCCGTCACAACAACAAATAATTGTTTTTAATTAAAAAGTTTTACATTCAAACTCTTGACTATTTACTACACACACACTAACACACACACACACTAACATACACATACACACAGTAAAGCGTGCCCATTTAACTTATACCGCAACCAACGCCACGACCACCAACACGAATGTAACGACGTTTAACGGAAGAGGAGGGTCGATTGACAGTCACAACAACGTTTACTTTGTCTTTATTTATTTTCAACGCCTTCGCCCTTCCATTGGAATAGTCTGACATATACTCTCGTTGTCTCCTCGAGCCATTCCTTCGCTTCTTCTTCTTCTGTATGTCTTTCGATCATTTACAAAACGTTTGTAATTTCAATACGTTACTCGTAGCGAGTGCATACAATTTCCAGAGTTTTAATATAATTTCAATTAATTTAATAAAAAAATTGAACAAAAAGGAAGAGAAAAAATTAAAATCTATTCCAACTTGTAGACAGCCTGAAAGTTTATCGTCTCCGAAAACAACCAAAAAAAGGGAAGCAACATGAAAACTAAAAGCAAATACGAAAAATTTCAAACTATTCCCACACTGGTTCGTACTCTCCAACGGGTCATTCCATTCGTCGACCGTTCGTTCAAATTTCAGGTGTCTCGTATTAAGCTGTTTTGTTGTTGTTGTTGTTGTTGTTTTTAGTAATTTCGAATTTATTGTATTTCGGTTAAAATAGCCACAAATACGACAAGTCAAGAGACGTTAAAAGTGGACAACTGTGTCGATAATGATCATTTAAATAAAATTTTATTCAAATTATATTATGCTGCCACAAGAATCGTGTAAAAAGAGCTCGCTACATAACGTGAGTACTTTTGTGTTCACGCTATTCCGGAGCGTCTAAGTCGGAGATAACTAAATCATGAGACATACATACATATGCATCTATCTACTTCAATATCTATCTCCCTCTCTATCTTTGGTTTTCTGGAAGTAGATAATTTTTGTCAGGGCAAGTGTTACTTTGAGGTTAAACACGAAAAGTTTGCAGGAAATTAAAATCCTTTACGTAGCATTGTGTAGGGGGAGCGGGTGGTAGGGAAAGGCAGGTTGTGTGAGTACGCGGTTGAAGAAAAAATGTTAAATATGATAGGGTTGAATTTGTTTCTGAATGAATAAATATTTTGGTGCGATTCAGTTTTTAAAGAAAATGGAGCGCCACGTTTTTGCATGCTTTAGTGGCCCATCAGATGGTATCTTTTTGAAACTTCTGTTTGTGATTATTTTTGCAAAGTTAAGGAAAGTGTTTGGATGTTATGACGTTAATACAGAAACGGCTCGATATCTGGGAGATATTTCTCAAAATTTTGAAAGATTCCAATTTAATTTGAAAACTTTGTTGTAATGGTTAGCTCTGGTGAAAATTTAATGAGCACTTCTCTTAATTAGTTAATTACTTGAACACATTTTTCATTGAATCTTTCACTTACCGTGTGATTTATAGCCAGCGATAACTTGTGGGTGACGTAAAAACCTTAAATTTTGTCAGCAATTGATACGCTTTCGTTACAGATATTTCGACGCGAATTGCTTAGATCCGGGTCATCTTCGTACAGATTTCAGGACTGTGCTGTAGTTGAGTTTAAAAGGATAATAAATTGTATACGAAAGCTCAAGGCGAAAACATAAAATTAATTAATTTCTTGAATTTTCGTAAAGTTAAATCAATGAAATCCTTAAGGGGATTTGTTTCGATTTAGTTTGTTTACTAAATAAAGCAATTTTGAAAAAAATAAGAATACAGAGAATTTATTCATATGCTGATAAATTATGTTGAATTGTATTCAAAAATCATCAATAGCTTTCTTTTACGAGAAATTAAAAAAGAATACAATATTATAATATTTAGTTAATTTACTTCATTCTCTTTAGTTACGAGTGGAAAATAAGGCTGAACCGATTGCCAAATTCACTTTAATTTCTGCCCCTCCCCCCCAGCGGGATATTTTCCTTTACTTTACATTTATGGATATTTCTCTCATTCTTATTGAATGAATGTATGTTAACCTGAATGACTTTTTGTATTAATAATTGATCAATCAATCAATCAATGATCAACCTCTGTAGCGAAACGATGTGATGGAGTGTTTGCAAAAGGAAAAGTGATAGCGAAGCCACGGAAGGGGGGGGGGAGGGCTCGGTCATGGAATATGTTATACAAGTATGTTCCAATGAAGTGGACCTGTGCCTGTTTTGTGCTTGTTGCAGCTTTTAAACCTTCCTGAAGTTGTTTTTTTCGATTTAAAAATTTTTTTGGCAACATCTCCACACAGAATTTCACAGTTTTTTCTTGTGACATTTCTTTTTATTCACAGACAATAAAATTTTTCTTTTTTATTTAATTTTTTTCACCCGTTTCTTTCTCTCCAATTTCAAGTATTGCCAGCAAGTTTGAATTCTGAACAAAAAAAAAAGCTCCAACAACACGAAAGTCAAGAGCAATTTCAGTAAGAAAAATCAATCTGACGGAAATGTATGAATCAGATAATGAATGTGAAGGTTGAACAAGTGGAAGCTTGGAATTAAAATCGAAGCCTATCTTCAATAACTTAGCCATAAAAATGGGTTAACGGGAGAGAGAAGGGCGAGGAAAAAATACAACGATAAGACCGTTCAAGTATGATGAATGAGTCGCACTTGATTCGTGATTTGATTGAAGTGTGTCGTTAGTCATCAAAGGAACTTCACTGAAGACTGATTGAAAGTTTTGGGAATGGAAGGCAAAAAAGTTTTCGGGAACCAAAAGAAAGCAAAGGCGAGAGATTTATCGGAAAAAATATGTGAAATATCCCAAAGGAGGTAATATATTTTTTGGAAGAATTAATTTTATTAAAGTTGTAATCGATATGAAATTTCGTTAAGCCTTACTTACTGGAAATTTTAATTATTGCAGAAGTAATTTACGGTAATTGGCCGTTAGTTCTTTTATTGCAATTGAAAATAAAAAATTCGAGCGTTCCTCAAATTTTACCTTAAGGTTTACTTTACTTTAAAAGCATAAGCCGATGTTTATCTACTTTCGTTAGCTTAAATCTCAGTTTACGTGATTTTCAAGTCTTCAACTGGAGCTTACGCATTTTTCAGGTCTTAATATTAAATTTATTTACTTTGATAAAGTTTACTTACTTTTCAAGACTTAATCGGAAATGAATTATGAATTATGTTTTATAGTAATGTGACATTACTTTAATATTTTTGACTGTATTGTATGCTTCTTAAATATTTTTAATTTACAGTTATTGAACGTGTTTTTAGAATTATTATCAGTTTTTTCTTTGTTGCGAGATGCTACTTGTGTTCAAGCTGTTTAATTATGTTCGTGCTTCTGTGTTTTTAATTAAAATTTTGTATTATGCTTGACTATCATTAAAGAAAAACTAAGAAAATATATTTCCTTATCAAAACACCGTTACAGAAGTTGGAAGATTAGATACGAGCTTCAATTGGTGGAGCTGCCTGGCAAATGTTGTATACGTTATATTACATAAGTTCTTCTTCATCATTTCAGAACGACTGCGAATGAATGAAATTATTAAACAATTATATAAAAAAGTTAGTTGCAAATTATCGGGACGATTGTTTAGGGTTCTATAAAAGAAATCTTATATTTTTTAAACCATATAATGTTCAAAATATTGAAATATGTTAAAGAAAGCGTCCAAATAATTATCGTAGCAATGAGTTTTTTAAGACTGGTTTTGGCTAAATGTAAGCGCTTGATTTAAAAATTCATTGAAACCTGATTCTTGTTTTACATTAATTGTTATTTGTAATTACGTTTCAAACAGATCCGTATTGCTTTCGTTTCACTTGGTTAGGGCCATATTTGGAAAAAGAGAATATAGTCGATTTAAGTTGTTACGATCTTCGTAAGGATCTTACCACAATACCGTGTCGCCAACCTTTGGTGGCCACCCACAATGATTTATTACCAAATACTACAGAGTTATGGCAAAAAACTAAAGAAAATCCAAGGACTTTTGGGTGCCCGCTACTACCAGGTGAATCCTGTGTCAAATATTCGTATATCTATAAAAAAGGAGGTAAGTTTGTTTCAAATAAAATGCTTAATTTTAAATGTTTCAATAAAAAGTGTTATTTCGAGTCAAAGATTTTAAATGTGAAAATATTTATAGCAATCGCATATCTAGAATCTATTATAGAATCAATATGAAAACTTGGTCGCAATTTAAAGAGACATGTCATACCCAAAACTGTGACATTTGACAACCACCAGCAATTAATTAGATTTTTCTAAATTTTATAAAAATTCGACTCAAATAATTTTTCTAGCTTCGAATTTATTTAATTTCAGTTCAAAATATCACGTATATGTGCGCCAAAGTGAATGCCACCGATGGCTGTTATCGCCAACGTTTCATTTCGGGACTCGAGGTCGAAGTGTGCGTGTGCCAATCACTTTTGGGTGCCACACCGTGCAATCGGGGCAAACACCTTATGGGGGCACTCACATTTTCGTCAGCTCTTGTTGTTGTTGCTGCCTGGTTCGTTGTAACAAATTTATTGCTGTAATTTTGTTGCTGTAGTGAATATCCTTCAAGGATGTCCGTCATATTAACGATTTCTGAAGAAAAAACTGTATGCTTTCGAAAGAGGTAAACAGTTTTATTCCATAATAAAGTGACAAAAGAGTTTGGGAAGGACAAAGGTTTTATTAAGCGGAAGTTGTTAATATTTACGCAGCAATAATTTATTTTAGTCATCTTTATTATCGTCATCAACAATTTCCGATATCAATTTCGTTATAAATAAATTGTTGAGCACAGTAAGTTATTGCTGTTTTTGTTGTTTGGATCTTGTTCCTGCAATTCTGACTATTGGTCGGTGTTGCTATTTGGTTGTTGTCCTTGTTATTGTTGTTGTTTTGAGTGAAATTTATTGCACTCAACTATAATTTCTCTCTTGTAAAATGCAGTTTTTATTTGCAAATGCAAT
Source organism: Physocephala rufipes (assembly GCA_963966595.1). Classification (NCBI taxonomy): domain Eukaryota; kingdom Metazoa; phylum Arthropoda; class Insecta; order Diptera; family Conopidae; genus Physocephala; species Physocephala rufipes. The sequence continues at coordinate 22,842,750 of OZ016505.1, forward strand.
CGCAGTCAGTCAATGTTTTTGTTGTTGCGGTCGCTATTGTTATTGTGGTTGCTCTTTTGTTTGTATTGACATCAGCCAATTCTTCTGAGTATCGTTGTCGTCCTCAATGTTGAGGTGTTGGTTGTTGTTGTTGTTGTGTCTGGTGATTGTATTATTCTTCTGTAAAAATGTCTGTTGATAAACAAAGAAAAATTGAAAACCTTTTACATATTTTTGTTGTTATTTTTGTGTGTTATTTAATTTATTGGTCCACTTTTGGTCCATTGTTTTCCGATAGACCAATTAATCAAAAATTTTGAAGCTATTAAAGACAAACGCTTGAATAATTATTGAATATATATGCAATCAAAACTATTCAAAGAAATAAAGGAGAGAAAGGATGCTGAACTCAAGGTAGTATCAATAAAAATTGATATCGATCGAGATAATGTTGTAAATATTTTGGATAAGTCGTTAGAAAAAAGGGAGGGTGGATTTGGGGAGTAGGGTAGACATGAGGAAAAGGCGTAAAGGAGGAGAGTAGACGAAGTTATTAATAATCGGTAACTAAAATAATTTATTAATTAGAATACTTCGATAATCTTGGAAAGTAACTAAATAAAAACCTCACGCTTTAAATCCTTAATTTGTGAGCATCTGCGTCTCTCTTTTTATGCTTTAATATATCACTTCATTCTCCATCCTTTTTCTCGCCTTAATCATAAATACGCCAGAAACCTATGCTTTGCTTTCCTTTTCATTAATTTCTTCAATTTTTATTACAAAAATCAAAATGAAATTGTTTTTGGAACGCCATAAATTTTCTTCTGAATAAATTTCATCACGGCGTGTTTCGGACTCTGGGCTGTCATTTGCCAAAAAGTGCTTGATAAAATAAATAGCGTTAAATATTACTCAATAATTGCCCTTCCTTCCAATCTCTCTTTATTTCTTCCTTATTATTCTATTATTACTTTTTATATATAAATTCTTTTACTACATTTTGTCATACAGTCATTATTCTTACTTCATTCATTGTGAAAGAATCAGTTTTCGCTCTCTCTCTCTCTGTTTCCATCAAAAACAAATTCTTTTTTGGACAAAATAAATGAAACCAAAAATTTTTGCGGTAATAAAGACTCACAGAAAGTAAAAAAATAATCTCGTGATTGAATTTCAATAAAATTTATTCAACGAAACGAAGATATAAATAACTGAACATCTTTTATGTTTTCGGTTTTTTATGTCATTTTCCCCCACCCTGTCTCACCCTCTCTCTATCGTTTTTTTTCACTGCTTCGAATTGCAATAATATTTACATATTCAGATTAGGCAAGGCTGAAAAAATGCTTGTGCGGATAAAATTTTTAATTCTTGACTATCCTGTGCGCAAAATTATAAAATGTGTTATTATTTTTCATAATAATTACAAAATTCGAAATTTCTCTTGAATGCCATTCTTTTTTTCTATTTGCGAGATAAAGATTCTATTGCAAGAAACTTTTCAAACCTACCCCGTATCCGTATATCTGGCACATGAATTGTGATTTTAAAAAATTATAAAAAATATTGTAACCAATAAAAAATCAAAGAAAAGTTTACAAAAAAAAATAATAATAATAACGGAAGTTGCGTGTTGCGGTCGACCTCACACAAAACTATCGCCGTGTCAGTTTGCCATCACGCTAACCAGCGTTGCCACATGCTAACAATGGCTTTGCAGTTTACTTTTGTATGTATGTTGTAAGTGAGTGTATGTGTGTCCGTGCTTGTGTGTTTGTGTGTTTTTGTGCGTTTGTTTGTGTAAATCTGCGTATCAGACGATAAAGCTGTTTGTGATTTTTGTTGAAGGATAATGAAATTAATCGTCTGTGATGCTTTATCGCATCGTCGTCCATTTTTTATGTCTCACTTCGTTTCTGGTTTTATGCATTCTACAGACAAAAAATGTTTTTGTTTAATTCTTTTTTATTGTTGTTTTTGTTATTATTTTTGGAGTCTATTTTTATGATTTCTCCAAAAATTTTTTATTTTTCTTCTTCGTTGGAACGAACATGCGGCCGACGAAAAAATACGCATAAAAGCTTAATAAAGATAATAAGATCAACAAAAACAACAACAAAAAGAACAACGAGTACAATAAAAAGAAACAAAAACAATGAATTTTGTGTATTGTCTGGTTTGTGTTCGTTGCGTTGTTGTTGTTGTTTTTGTAGCTGTTGTGTCGGCTTTCTCTTCGCTTTTACGATGTCGTTGGCTGATTTTTGTGTTTTTGTTTTCCCGTCTGTTTCTGCCACGGCCTTTGCTGTCTCGCGTTTTGTTTTTGCTTTATGATTGTTTGCCTCTGGCAACATGTTTTATTTTGCTGCTATTGTTTTTGTTGTTGTTTTTACTTTAACAACGAAAACTCGTAAACAAATCATGTAAAAAGATTGGTTTTTGATAAAAAAGTAACATTATTACATAACACTTTACGGCCTTGTATGGTCTTCGTTCATTAAACCATACACTCATTCAACCATTTATCCAATTATTCATTTATTAGTCTCTTCATTTGTTCTTATGACAAATTGATTCAATCAGTCCAAAATTGTTTCTACAAAATTTTATTAATAAAGTTTCCGGAATTTTCTAATTTTTTTACGAAATTAAAGTGATAATTTTTAAGTTAAAGAAATATTTTTTAAATACAGAAGTTATTTAGTCGCCGTGAGATTAGTTCAACAATTTTGTTTTGTTAGTAGATTGGCCAAAAAAAGGTCAAGAGATGTTAATTTCAGAATACACCGGTTTGAAGGATAATTGAGAGTTTTAGGGAGACATCCCTTTCGGTACGTCTCGGGCTCTTTAATAATAGACAGAAATTTGGCAGCAAGTCGGAGCTCACTATTAGTTGACAACTAATGAAATGCTCATGAGCTATCACAACGAACTTAACCTCAGTAAATTCTAGTCCTGACACACTCACTCTCTTCCTCCTCGTAACTCCTTTTTACTTTCGTTATTCATTACACCCACACAAATAAAACAACGGCTAAATCAAAAACTTTTCATTTTATAATTTTACATAATCAACATTTCCGCTTCCGGCGTTCTTTTCGTCCTTTTGTTTTTACTCACCAAAACATTAATTCTTATCAGTTTGTTCTGTCTTCCCTTTTTCTCATAATTTCTTATTCCCTTTCGTTCTCGAATTTTTCTACTGGCTTTTTGCTTACGCTCCATAAAACTCGACTTTTTGACTTCTCCGCATTCAAACTCGTTCGTTCGTTCGGCGCTTGTTTTCGCGCGCGGATGAAATTATTCAACGAAGTTCTACAAACGCTAGTTGGAGTTTCAAAATTTCTTGCCTTTCCTTTTCGTTACTTTTCTAAAGCATTCTGGTTCTTCGAAGAGGATTTATCTTGTTGCTCGTGTAAAATCATTCTAACGAATCTTCTTTCTTTTTGAGCCACTTTGTATTATTCTGACCCTTGACGACGACTGCGACGACTGCGACGACAACGCATAATTCGATCGTTGTCAACGGCTCGTTGCGTCAGTTTCCGCCGACATAATCATCGTTGCCACGCCATAAATGAACTTCCGCTACTTTTGTTCAACTTTTTGATGAATTATTGGTGTTGATGTTGTTGTTAATGATGCTTTGTTGTTGTTGTTGTTGTTGCTCTTGTTCTCTTGGCTGTTGTTTACTTTAGGTCTTGACTATTTCCTTGCTCGCTTGCTTTGGCGTTTGTTATTCGTGTTTGTATTTGTTGCTGGAGTTATCTCCTTGTTTTATCGCCGCCTTAATTAAAATTCCTTAAGTGCTTTCTTCACTGAAGACTCGCTTTTCATTTTCTGTCTACCCCGCACGCTCTCTGCTTCGTTCTAATTCTACATTTTTGGATTTTTTGTAAAAGTCATGATTTTTGTCTTCGGGCTTTGGTGTTTAATTAATTGATAAATAAATGATAAATATTTACTTAAAGTTAAAATCTTGAATTTTGTAAAAGATAAAATAAATATAATTTTTAAAATTTTTTTAACACTTTTCTGTTAACTTCTAGATGTTATTTTGCGTGCACAGAGGAATTTCCATTAAGGACATAACAGAACTGTACCAGAATGAGGGCAAAATAGACTTCGAAATTTTAAAAAAATATAAATCACAGTTTACTTTAATTAGAAAACCAATTTAAAAATTTAATCCCATCGTTACAAAATTGATAATTTATGATTTCATTAGATAACGGCAAAATTCATTTTTAAAAAAAACCATCACGTTTTAAAGAATCAACATTTCATAATTTTTGGTTTTTATACTCATTATAAACCTCAACACGTTCTCAGATTTTTCATGCTCGTATCAAACCACAACCACAAATGTCTGTAAAAATCTAAATCAAAAATCCATTACAACAATCTTTCTCGTCTTCCATGACCGGTCTCTGGTCGTTCTATAGGACACATTGAAAGGAAAAAACCGGTAGGAAAGAAACGGCAAAGGCAAGGGTTTGGTGGGTGGGTGTTGAAGGAGTGGGTTGAAGTAACTATGAGAACTTCACCGTAGGGCCGTGATCAAACGATAACGAGAGTGGTCTCGGTGTTCAAGGAGAGACAAACAGGTAAAAAGTTTTACTGTCATGTTGTGGAGTGTATTTGTTTTTGTTGTTTGCTGTTATTACTCCTATTGTTGTTGCTGTCTGTCTCTGCCAGTGGTGGTAAAGATACGAACGTTAGCACCGAGTAACGGATACCGAGTTACGGCAAAGCTTTTCATGTCAAAATATGCAAATTAATACAATCTTGACACCCCGTGCGCCGTTTCACACACGCCTCTCCTTGCAAACAAACAACACGCTAACATTGACAGATTTCTGATAAACTAACAAACGGTCAACCGAACACACAAACCGTTATGTAAAAAGTTCTGAAGACCTTTAGAAGAAAGACTTCAGAAGTCTAGCGGGTTTTCACTTTCTTTTAAATTAGTTGTAAAAATTTAATACGTTTATGAATTACATTTTTACGATAGTATTTTGATTTATGTCTCTATAAAATTTTATATCTCAATATTTTCTTAATAAATATTTTTTTAATAGGAATAACCTTGAACAGCCGCAAAAGCTCCGAGAAGATTTTGGAAAATGTTGACCTGAAACATCTTCTTTAGGGCAATGGTCTATCAAATATCCATCAGATAAATTCAGTTACGATAATTCCTTTTAATTCTTTTTAAATATGAATAATTTATAATAAAAGTCCTTAAAGAATTTTCCATATAAATTTCTTCATTATTATCTAATTTCGTTAAATATATTTGCTTTTGCTTTAGGTGTTTTTTGGAAGAAGAAAAAGAACAAGTAAGAACGCTTACTTCGGCCTGGCCGAAACTTATATACCCTACGCCCGGAATGTAAATTTATAATTTCATTCCAATAATCAGTGGGTGGAGCAGTCCTCCGCTCCTTTTTCTTAGGTAATTTAGATTTACTAATTCGTCTAGAACATAACTTTTCTCATAAATGTCTGCTCATAATTTATTAGGAGGCGTAAGGCTGACAATTAATAAATGGGTATGTTTCAATACCAAACAATTTTAAAGCGACTTAGGGCAATATTCTGAATTCGGACACATACTGAATTGAATACCTGCCCCGTCTCCTTCACTGCGTTACATCTGGAGGGGCAAGCTCAATAAACCCTAACCATTTGGGTGTAGGGTATAAAAATATCAAATCGGAAAAACCCACAATCTGGCATTGCAAAAGATTTGAATAGAATGATGAAATGAAAATATTAAGGAAAAAACAAAATCCTGTATAAAAGACAACAACAACACTGAAGGACAACAACTGTACTAAAGGCAATAACATGAAACATGGCAATAGCATAAGATGTCAATACAAGACAAGCACGGAGAGAGTAATGAAAGCAAAACCACCTTCAATGGAGGCAACAACAACCAAAGTAAGCGTAACAAAATCGACATAGCTCTAGAAAACCTTAATCATAATCATGATCTTGACTACATCTCCCTTGATTTCAAGATTTGTTGTTGCTTTTGATTGTATGTGTAAGCAGTTTAAAGATTGGTATTAGCTGCTTTAAGATCTTAAAGCATTTCTTTAGAATCATTTTCATAATTCAATTGAACTTAAGGTAACAAGGAGATTCTCTGGTGATAACAATAAGCACACACACACATATATATGCAAAAGCACACCCACGCCAACACATACTCCGTAAGTTTACATCTATTTGTAAAGATAAAATTCTCCCATTTTCATTTTCATTCAGAGCAATTCATTAAAGTATTCAGTGACGGCTATGATAATGATGATGATGTTGGTAATGCTAATGATAATTATAGTGGTGATAATAATGGTAATGGTATCATCGGCTTCTGTAAAATAAGTCTGTAAAATGTTATGCTATATAAGAAAAGCAATATGAGTGTCATTCAAAAACCCAATTCAATAAAGATAAACCTCATCAGATAATGACGGTAATGATTAGTATTCATTGTAGAGTATTTAATCCTCAAACGAAATGTGAGACGTACCCAAGCGGCTACGAAGGAACGGCATGGAAATTACAATTTCTTACTTCAGGAGGTGGAAGATTGCGTTGGTGTTAATGACCTTACCGGGATGTATCGTTCGTTAAACTTTATGTATGGTAATATTCGTAATAGTACTTTGTAAATGTGAATTGTGGTATTATTATTTTTATGTACATCATTATCATCATCATTATCACCACAATCATTATTACTATTATCCAGAGCTTATTAATATGGCGTCGGACTTAAATAGATCAAATTATCGTTTATTGCATTTGTATCATAATATTGACGTATGAATGATATCCAACAGAGTTATGTTTGTGACTCTTTTCTTGTTTGATAAAAAAAATTATGATTATCTCTCGGGAAATTTGTGTTATCTTTTGTTTAGAAAGTTTCTTAACGTTCTGGTTGGAAATTCCTATATCGTTTCTACGAAAAGTTTTTCTCTTGTTTTGATTAAAGAGTACTGGTTAGTAAGATCTGTTAATTTCTCGGTTGAAACTTCTCGGTTGTATTGTCACGATTCGATTAAAATATCTTCTGTTACCCAAAACTCAAAGCCTTAGCTTTAACTTCATGAAAAATTCTATTTCGACTCGCGTTAAGTGGTCTCCTTAATCGCGATTGAAAAGTTTAACTTCATTTCATTTAAAATAGAAATTTTTATGTCTGTTGAAAAGTTCTGTCTCGTTCCCTTTGGAAGGTTTTTTCATCTCGATTGGAATATTTCTCTTCGATCCGGATAAGACAGTTTTTTCTCGCTTCGATAGAGACAAGAGAGACTAGTTTAAAATTGCTGTCTCTTATTCATTAGAAAATTGATTTCCATCTCGCGCACAAGTCTTTTCATAATCTCGATCCTAAAGTTCTTTCCCATTTTCGATATACATTATTATTTTTCCATAATATTAATATTCGAATAATTATCTCCATGATATAAATAAATGTTTCTCGTGTTGCTTAGGAAATTTAATATTATCTGAGTGAGCTATGTCTGTCTTGATGTCGCAATCATTTTTCCTGATGGAACCGAAAAAGGGTCTTACGTTAGTTATAAAGAAAAATGTTTGAGAAGAAAAATAGATACAATTATAATAATCTACTACCACATATTTAGCGCTTAAGGTTTTATAACTTTTTGTAGGTCATCTTGTTTTTTATTGTAATTACTTCGTTGATTGTAATTACTTTGTTTATTCTGTCAAAGTGCAAATGTCACTTAAGAGATTTCTTGATAAACGATTATTAGCTTTCGTGTCTATCTATCTTTCTATTCTCTAAAGGGTATTTAATTCTAATTGTTTGGATTCTACGAATTGTTTTGGGTTATGATCGAAATAACCAACAGTGAAACAAAACCACTAACAACAACAACAAAAACAACTGCGAAATATTGTTGAAAATGCGGAAAATTTGGAATTACGGATATGCTCTGTCTACAGGGTGTTGCGAATTTTGCCAGAAATGTTTACGCGATTTGGCTTAACTTGTTTAGGAAGCTGTCCAACTTAAGTGAAGGGAAAGAAATTTCTTTTCATGCGTCGTAAAGTAACAGTAATAATTTTCCTTAGTTTTTACAGAAAATTAGAAAAAGCTTTGTTGTGTAGTATTTACCTCACTCTGTATGTTATTTAAAAAGGTTTTACCAGTAATATCAAAGTATGTATTTAACATCACACCAACATCACATTGAGAACGACAACAACAGCTACAAAAAAAAACAAAAATTTTACAAAAAATAACAAAAACAGAAGCTACAAAAAACTTTACCAATAAATGCCAACCGTCACTGAAACACATTTTACGAAGCAAATACTTTAAATAAAATTAAATTGAAAATTTTTATATTTTTATTTTTTTGTTGTCAAAGAAAAAAAATCGGGAGAATCTTTTCGTATTTTCAGGAGCAACAATTGTATTCAGAATTTTTCCTAGTACCCTACACTCGAATCGAGATAGAATGTTCACTTACTCCTTCCGTTTGTAAGGCATTAAAGCGGGCGTGGTGGGCATAGATAAATATATAAATTCCTTCGCAGAATCCTCTTCTGTGTTGATTTAGCCAAGTCAGTCAGTGTCTGTGTGACAGAAAGTGTCTGTCTGTCTGGCTGTCTGTGTAAATTACGATAGCAGTCGAACGGAAAGAGATATCGACATAAAATTTGGCACGAATATTCCTTGCCTTAAAGCTGAAAATTTATGCCCGAGATGGCAGTGCTGGAACAGGTGCCGCTACCGCTCACCTGTTATCGCTCACTAATATTACGAGTGTAGGGAATACAAGCTCCGGTCAAGCCGAAGTTTCCATCCTTACTTCTTCTTTCTTTAGTTTTTTCATTTGGCTGCGTTATCTTGCATTGCACTTATCCCATTTCATGACATTTTGTTTGTTTTGAAGCATCAGCCAACCGGCTTGTTCACAAACATGCACCGTTCCAACATTCTCAGCAAACAATCCGCCTTATCAGCGTCGTCATTATTTCTTTTATTTCTTCTTACCAGTCTGGCCTCCCTGCCAGACTTTCCACAAAACCATCGCTGTCTCAACGGTAAACATGACAGTTGGTTTCCGTATCCGTTTTTGGGATAGGCGTTTTCGTATAAGTTTTTGCTCTCTTCTATGATTCCCGTTGATGTTGTTGTTGTTGTTGTTAATGTCGTTGTCGGCGCGTCAGGTTTAAATTGTTTTTGCTCCGATTTAACGCATTTTCATTGTTTTTTCTCTTTATTTTACATAAATTTTATGAGACGAAAAGATGATTCTAACGAGCGAGAAAATGAAAGAAGAAAAAATATCATTTTTGAGCGGGAAGGGATGGAAATCAAGTGAAAAGCACTGGGGTGGTGTGTGTGAGAGAGGGGGGGAGAAGGAGGTGTGTTAAATCAAGAGAAAACAGATTAAGGCAATATTGCATCGTCGTTCGTTTTGTTTTTGATGTCGCACACCGTTAGATCTAGATTTCAGTCCTTGCTTAAATATATCCATTTTTTTGTTACTGTTTTATTTTCTTTTGCACAATTTTCACATATTTTTCTTTATCACAATAGTTTCACTTTGCATTAAAATCATAATATGCGTTGAACTGCTTAGTAAAAGTGTTGCTTCTTCTTCCTTTATCTGATCGCAATTCGCTAACTTTCTACATATTGTATTTTATTTCAGAGGGCATACGGCTTCTACTTCTAAAATAGGTTTAAAATAGGTAAAATAGCTTACACAAATACGGTAAACTGAAAAAAACTATTGTAGCATCCGTTCTCAAGGAATTCAACCCTCAAATGTTAAAGCTCCCAAACGCCATTTTAGTAACCCCTTAAAAATTTATCAAAAAAATCTGCATTCCGACAGCTACCTGGATAGATGGTTTGAATAATTTTAGCAACAAACCGAACCATTTTAGCAACAATCTGAACCGTTCTAGCAAATAACTGCACCACTTTACGGAGGTGTTAAAAAACTAAAATATTAAAAAATTAAAGCGAAAAAACCCATGGAAAGAAAATTGTTTAATCATTAGAGAAAGAACCAAAATTATGTTATGTTAGTTTTCCCTTTTCTGAGAAATTTTATTTACACATAAAACAACCGAATATACAGACAAAAATAAATTGGAAAACGAGCAAAGGAAATGTACTTGGCTGGTGATGTTATTGTTATTTTTTGTTGCGTTTGTTGTAACGGAAACCGCATTTACTGCAGGATTTAGAGGAAACTGTTTACCGAGAAGTGAAAATTAGCGAAAAACGAGGACGAGTTCTTGTTTCTCATTCTCTTTCTCTATCTCTTTCTCTCTCCTTCTCTTTCAATCCCATTTTCCTGATTCTATTTGTTTATTCAGGTAAGTCTGGTAGTGAGGCAACAGAGAGCAACTGCTCTGTAATTGTCATTCCAGCCTGCGGCTAAGCGGTCTACCATCAGTATCAACTCCCCAAAGCCTCTTAACGACTACTAAAGCTTGAGAACGGATTTAAAGAGCTCTGGCAGCTGTACTACGTCCTTTCTCTTTTGCTTTCGTTCTTTATTTCTGTTCTTGAAGGTTTTGCCTTCGCTTTTGATTGCTTGACTTTTCCGAGTCTCGGAATACGTTTTGTATACATTTTTTTAGGCCAACTTTACTTTCAGTTTCGATGTGGAAAATTGTACAATTTTCATATGTTCATGACATTCTTCCTCTTCTTCTTATTGCCGTTGGTGCGGTGGTGGTTTTTGTTTTCTTCTATTGGGAAAGGAAAATGAGAGCCTAAGGGCATATTCCTCTGAAATAAATTAGTTGGAATTAAGGAAATCGAAAAATTTATTGAATGCAATTTTAAAGAAGAAGGAAAGGAAATGAATGATTTTAGTAAAAAATAGAATTGAATCCCATTTAATGGATTTTTGCTGAGTTCTTTAAGCAAAATAGTAAGTTTTCCTTGCCTTCGGTACCCTTTTCTACCCTATTGATTACTGTTTCTCACTCTCTCTGTCGCTTTCTTTGCTTTCTGCAATTATTTCGCTCTTCACAATTAACCAACATCATTGCTAATATCATTATCCCTACTACCCCCATCATTATCATCGCTAAACATCAAAAATTTCTTCTAGAGGAAGACAATCTTATCTAAATTATTTTAACCCTTAATACTCTTAATGTGGCCTTTTTGTGCACTACAAAGATAATTTCTTTGCACTTGACTTTAGTTGCGTTAACTATAAAATTATTTTAGCTTTAGAGAAAGTACCATCGAATAAATGCCTTGAGTAACGTTTAAAAAGAAGTCTGTGAAGGAATAAAAATATTAGCATCAACACGTCGCTTGACTACGAGAATATTAGATAACTACTACTAATAATACTATGATATATTTTGACAATGACAATTACAACACCAATGGCTCCAACAACAGCTGCTCCAACTACAACTATACTAACAAACAAACACACCAAAATTGCTAATGAGAAAACAAATGGGATAACGCCAACGAAAGTATTCTCTGTCACAGACTGTCTCACCACCGGTCTTAAACTCCAATCAAAAAGGAAGGCAAAATGAACAATAGAAACCAAAACAATAATTTTAGATAACAACAAGAACAACAACAACGACGGAAATAAGAACAATGGCTGCAATGAAGATTAGACCGGACCGCAATGCGTACAAAAAACTTAATCTTAAACATCGTTTGCCCTCTGCTTATGGTGCTTTTCTTTAATCGCAGCTTTATTTTCTACCAACCAGAAAACCCTCCCACTGCCTCTCCCTCCACTGACACTCACTTTCTCTTCCATTTGCATTTTATCCCTTTTCGTAAACTCAAATTTCCTTTATTGGCAGACGACGACTCTTTAATTATTTGCTGTCATTGTCGTCGTCATCGTTGCTAGTGTTATTGTTGTTGTTCTTGTTGTTTCTATTGTCTAATTCTAATAAACTCTAATAACATTCTTTAAAGCCGTGATAAAATTAAGATTATAGTCATTATCGGTGGTTGTAAAGATGATTTATGGGACGCATAAGGGTTAAGGGCTTGTGCCGTTCGTACTTCAGGAGTGAAGTAAAGTACAAATTATACAGTCGTTTACTGAAAAAGGGCGTTGATGATAATGCTAAAAACCTCGCACTTACATTTTTTAGGTTAAGTATTTCACGGTAATTTCTCTTAACGATATTTTTTAAAAGGTTTCTTCACATTCATTGTAACGAACCTTAACTAAATTTGAGATACTTTCATGAAAATCGAGGTTCCAAGTTTAAATTTTTCTTCTTAAAGAATTCTTAAGAAAGTTTTCTGTAAATTGTAAAAGGAAAGATAAAATTTTATATTTTTTCACAGAAAAAGGCAAAAACATTTTCCGAAAAATATTTATATTTTGAATGAAATTTTATAGCTTTAGAAATAAGGGTATATACGTAATATCTCATAAACCTTAGCACAATAGCTTGTTGGATAAGAAGAACGAGTATTTTTTTCAGAATTTTTTCATATAAATTTTTAATCGATATCAGCGATTGCTATCGTCATCCCGGCGGGCCATCCGATAAAATTCTTTCTCAGCTGCAAAACTTTTTTCGTTAAATTCTCTTAGACAAAATTTTAAATGAATTTCAGTTGAAATAAACCTCTGTGATCCATTGGGTAAAATTAAGTTATGTTTCATAATTAATTGAAATTTAATTAAGAAAGACTAATCTTTTTCTAATGAAGCCAAAGACACCGAGCTCTTTGGTGTCTTAAGAATGCCCGTGGGCCGCCCCTTTGTATATATCTAGAAGGTTTAAAATAAGAGATATATAATATCTTATTTTATGTATCTATTCATTCTCATAAACCTGAATTTCATGAATAAACTTCAATTCTTTTCAGAATTATTTTTGTTTTTTTTTTAGTTTTGAAAAGAAATTTGCAAAGATTTAAAGGTTCCCAAGGGGATAAAGCGACAACGACGAACGATTACAATCACGACGTCAAGGCTCTTCAGCGTTTAATGTAATAGTTGTTGTTTTTGTGTCGGCAGTCTGTTCAAATCCTTAATCAAATTCATATATTTTTTATGAGAGGGTTAACAACTAGAAAGGGCTGAATAGAGCAGTGCCCTCCTCCTCTCTCTCTCTCTCTCTCCCTTACCCTGCTATTCGCAAGATGAACTTTTATACTGATTAGTATTCTCTTCCTTCTCTTTTTCTCTTACCTAATTTTCGAAATTATTTTGACACTTTTTTTATTGCTAACGCTATTGGTTTGTTGTTGTTGATAATGGTGGTTTGTCTATTCACGCTTTTGTTGTTGTGTATTTTGTTTTTTTATTACCGGCCATTTCATTTTCGTCAATTTTTTTCTAGGATTTCTTTTTTGTTTTAGAATAATCGCTAAGTTGCTGCTATGCTTTCGTTCGTTCATATCTGCTGCTTTCTGACAGCATCTTCATTATCGTCACCAAAACATCGTCATTATCATCTTCTAGCTCTTTCTCTTTTATTACTCGCGCCCTGTCATTTCAGCTTCTTTTTCGTCGTCGTCATTTTTAATTCGTTGTTGCGGTTTTATGACGCCTCCGTGAATTCGATTGACGCTTATAATGTTGTTGTTGCTGGTGATGTTGTTGTTAGTGTTGTTGCTTCCTCCGACGGGAATCCGTTTTATTTTTAATTTAGCCGATGAATTCGTTGATACATCGTTGATCCTTTTTACGGTAAGTTGCGGTATTCATCTTTTCGCCCTTTATTTTCTCTGACGCTATTGCTGTTGTTGTTTTCGTTATCCATGAATTTTTATTGATGTCGTTAGCATCTGCAATTAATTTTTGATTTACTTCATGCGATTGTCGTTGCGTTTTAATCCTTTGATTTCTATTTAAAAATTTCTTTTGTTTTAATGAATTTAATGTTTTTATTTGAGTATTTGTTTTTTCTTTGAAATCGCACAATTTTTATGGTTGAAGTAATCGGACTAGTGAATAAAACGTAACGAGTAGCGAGTTTAGAAGCAGGAAAAGGAGTTCGCTCGCCAAGGCGATTATTAAACGATTTGCAAGTTATAACGTTCATTTGGTAAACATAAAAATTTCAAAAATTTCAGCCCACAGCCACATCATGTCATAGTACCACCTTTCACTCTTTTACCAACCCCCCCCCCCATCAGTAACACGAACAATATCGCAATCAAAAGCAATTTTCACATTCATACGCCCTCAATGTGTGTCACATGCCAAAAAGTACACAAAAATTATCCACGAAATAGAAAATCCTATTCATATTCTTCCACATTTTCATTGTGACTTCCTCTTCTCCCGCTCTCCTTCGTGGAGGAACTTCATCTTCTCCCCAATTCCCAAACTCATACCTTCCTTGAATTTTTATCTCTGTCTTCCTTCTTCCCTACCCAACATCCTTTAATTTTCTCTTTCTTCTCTCCATTCATAGCTTTCATTCTCTCAATCTTCCCTTCCTTTTCTTGAAATAACGTTCCTTTAATCATGTTGGAGTTTTGTATGCAACGGAAAAGGAATTTGGAAAATCTCAGCTCGTGTCAGGTTGCTTGAAAATTTGTCGTCAACGCATTTCACAGCAGCAACAACAACATGGGAAACAATAAAAACAGCATCACCATGATATAGGAGGAATTACAAAAGGATGATTCGGGTGTGTCTGTAGCAATGATTTGTTGAATGACATCAGGAAGGAGCAATAAAGAAACAGTGTTTGGAAGGGAGGCAAGGACAAAAAACAATCTCTCTCTCCCTCTCTTTCTCTCTCTCTCCCAACACACACGCAAGTAATGTATAGAGTAAGCAAAGTAGGAGTTAAGCATCATCAAACTTAAAGATAGAAGCGACCGCTGAAAGCAGAAAGGAATGACAGTCACTCTTCGAAGAAATTACTTGTAAGTCAAATTTGTTGAATCATCATCATTATCATCATCATCTAAGCAGAGGGATTCAGAGAATGATAGAGGGGAATAGAGAGAGATGGAGAGAAAAGAAAGAGAGAGCGAGAAAGTGGTTACAAATACGATGGGTAGGTAAGGGAGCTTAAGAGAAATATCTAGAAGAGAATTGCTAAAGGTGTGGAACAAGAATGCAGGAAGGATAAAGCATGAAGTAAATAAAAAAGATTACGATGAGTGGATAAACGACAAATGACAAACGACAAACGGCAAACGGCAAACGAGAAATGAACAAATAAAGAATCAAAAGCCTTTCAATTATTTTAAGTCGGAATGCGAGCTCGTAGGACAGTATGCATGTGACTGTACGGACCTGCGAGCCTATTATGACCTACGGGTTTTATTGGGGAAAGAAATAGCAAATTAAAACTTTTTTATTCCAACTTTTTTTCCCTTCTTATGTAAAACCTGTTATCATATTAATAATTATTAATTAATTTTAAATTAATTAATAATTTTGAAATAATTTCAAATGACATGCTGGATCAAATTCATGCTGGATAATTAGTATATGATGTCTAGAGGAACATTTTTAAAATTTTGTCCACATGTTTATGAGCTTCAATTTGTTGCCTTTCATTTTGTGTGGAAAACTTTTTTTATGAAAATGCTCGCTATTTTATATGAAAAACGATTGTGGCCCGTTATCCTTTATTGAATGCGTTTGCGTATAATTTAGGAGAAATCCAGAAAAGAGATTTTATTTGAAGAAATTGTGAATCGGTACCACTAAGTAGCATTCTCGTAGCAAAAATTCCGTTTCTCAACTATTAATATTACTGGGCTCTCATAGAGATCGAGAAAAAAAATTTTGATTTCCATTTTGCTACCGCATGTTGCATCTTGCTGTCGAGTTAATTTTAATTTGGATAAAGGCAAAATCAAAGAATGTAGAGTAATTGTTGTAATTGTTGTAATTGATCTGCTACTGGAAGATGCTGTTCAGCCTATTTTTTGTTCCCCAACATGAATTTGCTTACTGCTGCCCAGACTGTTCTTAAACATTAAAGCTTCAACGCAATTTTGGGAGAGCGGTTAGTTAAATGAGAGCAAAGTCTTTGTACATTTGGCCAAAAAATGGTAGAGAAAAAAAAGCGTGTTGAAAGAACAATTGTTTAAATTTTCTTTTCGCTATTTACCAAAGCTAAATTATGTTTCGTTGGAATAATTAGAACTTCCCAATTTGTGTTCCATACAATAAAAATCAAGCACTCACTCTCAGAGAATTAATATTAAGCCATAATGGAAAAGAGAAATTTAACAGTGGTATGATTCCGCGATGCTTTAAAGAGTTCGTTTCAAAGAGAGATCTGCGAAGAGCACATGAAAAATAGCTATAATATGAAACAACTAAAGAAATAAATTAATTCGGTTTTCATTTAGGTTAGTTCAGTTTTATTTATCTAAAATTCCATATTTACTTAATTTTTTTATTTATTTAATCACTTTTTATAAAATAGTTAATTTATTTATATATTTAATTATCTATCTTTTTCATTAATTAAAAAATTAATTAATTCAACAATTGGTCAAATGGGTAATTAATAAGTTAATTTAATAAATATCTAAATAGTTTATTTACATTTATTTTAATATTTATTTATATATTTATTATTTAACATATATTTAATCCAATCTAATTTAATAATTTACTGACTATTCCGACTACTAATACTACTTTTATTACTACTACTACTACTATTACTACTACTACTACTACTAATACTATTACTATTATTACTATTACTACTTCTAATTATATACCATTTTTTGTTTTAATTTTATTTAGTTATAAATTTAATTTTATTTACCTATTTATTTACTAGCTTACGTCTTTATATAGTTATTTCATTATATTTCTACATTGCATAATTGACTTATGCATTGCTCTGTTGCAAATGCATGCAAATTACATTAAGGACTTACTCCTTTCTCTGATGTTTTCACATTTTCTGAAATTCATCCGTTACTCTTTCTGTATTTTAAATGTTTAGGCACTATTTTATTTGCAAGCATTGTTCCATTTTACTTTTTGTTTTTATTGAAATTATATTTTATAGAATTCTTGATCTTAATCTCTAAAAGATTCATACTAAAATAAGCAAATGAAAAATTAATTATCGCACAGAATAATTTTGTATTAAAACAAATTAAAATTAACACTCTTTGAACGCGATGCACCCAAAGGATTAACGCGATCAGAGAAGAGGGTAAGGGAAAACGAAGATAAGTCGGGGCCAATGAAACATTTAACAGGCCAGCGACATTTGTCTTCGAATACTTATTGTGTCATTCTTTTAAAACGCTTTTTGTTTGTGGATAAGCGTAAGGATAAGCGTAAGGATAAGCGTAAGGATAAGGGTAATGAGACGAGCAGTCACCCCAAATTAAAAACCGTAGAAGGAATACATAGAAGTGCAAGGATGTTTGCGCAAATGTGAGGGTTTGTTGGAGTAATAAAAATAATAGAAAGGACAATATATTGAAAAGGACAATGTGAAAGCAATTGCAACGACACCAACGCGACGCTTTCATTAACATCATCATCACAATCACCATCATTATTAACATCATCGTCATTACAAACAGCACTGACAGCAGCAGAAGCAGTAAAGAAATGCAATAGAGCTCAATGCAATGCAATCAAATTCTAGAAAATCCGGGATAATCAAATGAGGGTAAGTTTGGTATAAATCAAGGGAGAGAACAGTAAAAAAGTAATATGTGGTGTGTGAGTACTTTTATATAATTTGAAAATGTTCCGACGCGTCGCACGTAAAA
The DNA here is from genome assembly GCA_963966595.1 of Physocephala rufipes. Lineage (NCBI taxonomy): Eukaryota > Metazoa > Arthropoda > Insecta > Diptera > Conopidae > Physocephala > Physocephala rufipes. The sequence continues at coordinate 22,860,487 of OZ016505.1, forward strand.
CACGCAAAACTGCGCGAGCAGAATGTAATCAAAATAATCGGTGACGGTGCGATATTGCGACCAAAGATTGACATAATCGTAAGGGATTCTTCATTGATTCTTCATTTAGTTATTAACTCGACCAATACTAAATATCAATACTATGCTCTGATTGTCAGAACAAGGTGTATTCAATGTATTCTCGGTATGAGAGTGATTAACCAATGGTGTTTTAAATTTAGTTAATTTAATCACCTCTTTCTTGCTTTCCATTCCGGCTACTCCAGACTTAGATTCTATATTGATTCTTATTCATTGATGGCAAGATTTTTTCTACGATTTTTTTAATGCTTTTGTCCCTTAATTTTACCAAATCCTTTTGCAAATAACAAAATAAGATACGTGAAATTGCTTAATCCTTCTTTAGAAAAGTCTTCCCTTGCCGTCTAAGCCTGAAATGCTTTACAGTTTTCTCACACTGATTCAACCAATAAACGTTTTCTGTGCTTGTGTCTCACCCACTGCCTTGGTTTTGTGTTGTAGATTCGAATTCCAGTTACTCTAACACTCGCGTCATTCGTTTCGATTCGTTACGCCAGGTATGCACAATTATCGACACTCGCCTTGTTGTGATATATTTTAGCGTTAATTTCCATTTCCAAACTTCTACCATTTCGAAGGAAACGATCCCTTCCGCCCTTTCCCAACATTTCATGAAAAGGATTTTCTTCAACGATCTTTTTAATTGCATAAATTCTCTTTGGATATTTCAAAGGATTACGTTTTTCGGCGGTGACAGTTCAAATCACAGAAAAGGGAAGCAATATTTGAGCGAAATAAAGTGTTTGGGTGCAGGGGGCGGGGAAGGAAGGAACAACTTTAAGGGGAATTAGCAATTTAGATAAAACTTGTCTCTGATCGTAGATTACAATCTCAATTAAAAATAAGTTTTTAATTTATTTCAGACTGGAAGTAAAGCTAGAGCTTTTTTCATGATTAAATAAAATACTTTAAGATCAGTTTTAGAATCTTTCAATAGAAACCATTGAATAAGGTTTGTGTGGACTTGTGAATTTGTGATTTAGTTGAAAAAGCTGCGATCCGAAAACGCAAAACACTGAAATAAAATATCAAAATTTTTTATTTAATTCTTCAGGTTAGTTTCGCGTGCCTTATATGAAAATCAACAAATTTGTAAATTTTATAAATACTAATATCATTTATTAGTTTACTTTTCGCTTTCTCTGTCGTTCTTGCAGTTTTTCTCCTTTTCGTACTCCTTTCAAAGTAATCTTGTCTAGAAATTTCTCTTCTATTATAGTAATTCTCTTAACTAGAAAAACAACAATTTATATATTCCTCTGCCTTAATGCGCAGCATTCTGCGCAATGGAAAACAAATTCCAATAACGATATAATTCTAACATTGGAAAAACAAAAACAAAATCAATAAAGATTAATAACAATCCCTTTTGTTATTACGTTTGTTATTGTTGTTGTTGGTTGGTGCCGGCTGCAGTGAGTTTTTCATATCTACAATTCCCAATCTATAAATTTGGAATGTTCGCTTATTATGATCAGATAATAGAAGTGAGAGATATATGGAGATAGACCGAGAGAGAGCTGAATTGTGAATTGGGGGTTAAATGATGAGATAATAATGAGAAAATCAGAAGGGAAAAAATACAAAAAAACCTGGAATATATGACAAAGTACTACAATGGTAATTCACAAGTGTGACAACAACAACAACAACAACAAGAGCCAGCATAACAATCTTAAATGTACCTAAACATTTATAGAAGGAAAGTATTCATGACACGTTGGTATTGCTGGAGTTATATTTCCGTTGCTTCGCTCTGTTGTTGTTGTTTTCGTCATTGTCATAGGGGTCTTTTTTTGTTTAATAATTTTCATTGTTTGTTGTTGTCATGTCTCCCTATTTTATAGATATTAATATCTTATCTATTTCTGGAATGCATTCGTCAACATGTTGCTTTGGAATTTGAAATTCTCTTTGCTTTCGTATACATGCTCTCGTATACATAGTAGTCAGCGACGGCGGCATGCGCCCTCAGATTTTTCAACTGCGACTATGTTAAAAATTTTCGAAAGCAAGCCGGTCCAGAACTGACGACGGTAAGCAAGAACAACGACAACACAAAGCAAACGTCAACGGCGACGTTTTCATCGAAGCGTGTACAAAGGCTGCAGAGTGACGTTTTCGTTATGTTCACCAACGAAATTGTATAAACAGTTTACGAGCGGTTGTCGAGCTTTGCGGAAGTGTTTGTCGGTTGTTGTTTTCGCGTTTCGTGCACGAGTTTTCTTCTTTGGAATATTGAATAAAATGAAACTAATCGGCAAAAGCATTATGTTTCGGTGAAAAAGTGAATATTTTGATTTTATTATTTTAATAAAATTATGACAGTGTTTGAAATAAAAATGTAGTAAAGATTGTCTTAGCAGGAAATGTTTTTATTAGGGTTTCCATTTTACCGATGCATTTGTATAAACTTGTAGTAAATGCATTCGGGTATGTGTGTGTGTGAACGTGTGAAAAAAATGTCAATCGCTTGGTAATCCAATGTTAAAAGGGTTTAGGAGGCACCAAAAATAGTTCTAAATTGCATTGAAAATCTGGATAAAAATATAAAAGGTGGGAGGAAGAGGGAGAGCAGATTTTACGAGCCATTTCGTTGGGGCGTGGACTATCATAGAAATGTATTTCATAGAAATTAAACGATAAAAGACACCGAAGACGGCATTCCGTTGAAGCCGGTTTGTCACCAAAACTTGTCGGGGGGAGAAAAACATGGTGAGGGTTGACGGTTCAGAAATCTCGAAATTAGTTCAACCGAAATTTTTAATTTATTTCAATATAGTTTTAAGCATTAATTATTGAGTGTGAGGGAAGGGGGTGTGTCTATTTCAAATTAATTTTTATTTCAAGTAGTTTAAAATCGTGTAGACCAATGATATTTTTGATTTGATTTGTTTGATTTCTCGGAAAATTAGGATAAGTTGACAAGGTGGATTTGTTCAACTGGGAGAACGTTCATGTTTCACAAATCGTTAGAGAAATATGTTGGATTTTCAAATGTAAAATTGTTTGAATACTTGAAAAAAGACTTAAAAATCAAACCAATTCTCGAAGGAATAGTAAATTGGAAATTACTGAAAAAAATAATCGTTATTTCGCTACGATTTCAGGAGTTTTTCAAAACTTTTTTTAGCAATTTCATAGGGGCGGTTTTATACGCCTACTAACCGGTCCCTCGTTGTATAAAAGCAATTCGAGCTATCGTTCTCGCAAGCGTATTTAAACGAGACAACTTGTACGTAACTGTCATCAGTAGGTGCTCGACAAGCATGCAATTTAAACTTGAGAAAGTAAAGTGTTTGCGTAGCAAATAATATATGAACACAAAACACACACATATACACATACACATACCCACGCTCACAATTACATACATTCAAACCCAAACATTTATCATTGAATTGAATAATAATGAGTTGTTGGTGTCGTTTGAAAGGGGTTTGAGGTGATGCATAGGGCAATAAAGATTTCACCAGGGTATTTTAGAATTGACAGATTGTTGGTGACTGCTTCTGGGAGTGCAAGTGCGTGGGTGCGCCTCTGTGTGCATGCGTGTGTTTCTGGGTGTGTCGCCACATGTTTGTTTAAAAGAGTGCTGCGTAAACATTATCAATTGCAAATTAAGCAAACAATGTTTACGCTTTACTATTTTGCTGTGCAAGCATATGTGCATCACGTGCGTATGCGTAATTGTGCGTTTTTATAAGAACGCGATAATGACGGAGTAAAACATGGATTTCCTGGACATAAATATCTAAATATTCATAAACTGAAATGCGTTAAAACTGTACGTGCATTTCGAGAATGTCACTAACCGCTTTTGCGTTAACAGGGAAGGTCAATAAAGGAAATAAAAACGAGTATTAATAATTGAGCTCATAATCATGCTAGGCCTATAATGATAATCATAACATCATGAACAGCAACAACACTAATGAGTATTGGCCATAAAACATTGATAAAAACAAACAATTAAAACAAAAACAAAAAATACAAAATAATAGTAATAAAAATGCTGATTACGGTAGTTATGATGATTATGATGATGATGATGATTATGATGAAAATAAAGATTAATTGTGTTCGGTTGTAGGTTTAAGAGATTTTTAAATAAAAATCCAATAAAATATAAATAAATATTATGACGAATGCAAAATGCAAACAAGCGAAGTAACAACAATAATAGCAATAGTAATAATATGAGTAACAGCAGCGATAATAACAACAACAACAACGCAAATCAACAGTTCGTTTGTGTGTATTGGCTTATACTCTTTTTTACTGTAATTTGCACTGACCGAAATGACACTAGACTAGCCATTGCATTGACCAACACCACACAAAAACAATTACAGTAACAAATACCATGGTATGGTTGTTCCAAGATAAAATAAACCGTTGCATAATTTAAGGCACTACAAATATTTCCGAAAAATTTTTGAAATTTAATTTTAATTAAATGATTTGTCGTGAAAATAATCGGCGAAGAAAGACATTAAAAGGCAGTAAACAAATAAACAAATTCAAGAAGGAAGAGGATAAAAAATACAAATTTAGGAAAATAAAGAAAAATAAATACGAATAAAAAAAGGATAAAAGGAAGTGGATAAAAGACGAATCGGGAAACAGTTAAAGATATTCAACGCAAAAATAAACATTTATACATAATATTAAACAAAAATTAAATCTTTAAGAATTCGAAAAATTAACAAAAAATTATTTTGGTAAATTTGAGATCAAATATTAGTTAAAAATTTATAAAAATATAAATATAAATCAATAAAAATTGTCTGGCAATATCGCCAATAAAACAAATAAATTTTTTATTAATTTATTTTTATTAAATTTCTGGAAGCGAGAACAATATTATCAATACCTGTGAAGGGCTTAAAAATATTGGTGATATAACAAGCTGTTTCCACATTCATTTTTCACTTGTTATTTTTTCTGAAAAGTTAATTATAAAAAATCGTAAAAATTTAAAAAAAACAGAAAAATTTTACGTGTTTTTTTAGAATTTATAGAATGTATTCCGATTTTATAGAATACTTTTATTTTTGTTTTATTTCTGCAATTAATTGAAAACAGAATTTTTCCATTAAATATTTCTCAAAAGAACTTCCGCCAACGATTTAATTTTATTAAAAAAACTCCCATGCGCGAAAAGCTCGTGCTTTAAGAGAGTTTTATTTATTTATTGAAAAATTATTCAACATTAAAAAGGAAAATTATTCAAAATTTAATCAAGTGGAAAAAGATACGTTCGATATAAAATTTGTGCACGTATAGAAGGAATGAATAAATAAATAAATAAATAAATCAGTGAATAAATCAATGAATGCAACAGTAAAACCATTTAATAAATACAATAGAGTTGCATTTTATTCTACCAATACTCCGCAGTTACCAACCAACCGCCGGTTACGGTTTCCGATTTCCGGTATTTCCTTGCCCGTTACACGTTTTCCGTATATTGGTACGTTCTCATCCGTGTGCGCGCGTGTGAGTGTGCATTCACGTGAATATTGCTGAATAGCTTTTACAATTCTCACACATTTGTAGACGTGTTTTTTTGCTGTTGGTGCTCCTGAAGGTAGGTTAATCTTAGCTTAAATTATTGGATTTATTTCCATCAACTATCACAGAAAACAAAAACAACAATAACGCAAAAAAACGAATAATGTTACAAACGTCTACCTGTTTCTCTCCTTCTCGAATGGGAGTGAAACATCAGCTACTTATCCAATAATATCGTCCTTCATTACTTTTTATTACTGATTAATTGAAAATTCATTGACATCGATGAAATATTGACGGATAAAGCAAGCTTCGATAGGCTTTCGAGAATGTATAAAGATTTTTCTTCATTAAATTCTTGTTTGTGTTTATCAACAACTAATAATGGTATCTCATAATAAAGTTAATAATTATTTCTTTTTTTGTCCCGATCTGTTGAGACTAATAATTAGGTTTTAATGACTATGCCAAAGTAGGATTAACCTACGAGTTGTGCAGATGAATATCGTGTGTGAGTTTGTGTATTAGTGGCTAAAAGTAATTATTCGCTTTTCAGAAAATGTACATTTACTTCTTGATCTTAAAGATAACATGATAGATCGCATCCTATACTGTCATGGATAATTCTCAACGTATTCCAATAACGTGCTGGTCAGTGGCAGGAGTGGGGAGATCCTATAGATCCTTTTGTCTCCTCCTGTAGATCCTTTTTGCCTTCGCTCCTTTTTAGGAATTACTATGATACAAAATACATCTTAAGGAACGTTCCTTCGTGTATATGTATTCTTCCTCTTTTTCACAATTTTGCATGAAATGTGGCTTTTGTTTCTTTAATGTAAAGTAATTGTGATATTTTGCTTCGAAACCTGTTCAAATATTTAAGATTTAAGCAGATAAGTTGTAAAATATTTTATTCGAAAAATACAAATTTTATTTGGAGAACAAAAAAACTTGTTACACATTTTAGAGTTTTGTAATTTATTGCATTTGTTTTGATGTTGTCTTTATTTTAATCTTCCATTTTATTTCTTTGAAAAATTTCTTTTATTAAACTAGCATTAGGGTCAGGAGCGATAAGATAGTATGGGGAAGGGGAGAATAAAGCAGAAAACAACATTTGGAATATTTGTACTTCTACATACAAGAACCGCTCAAGCGCCTAAATGTATGTTATAATATTATTTGAAGCTTAAGCAATACTTCAGCTAGCGTAGGGTGGGGATAAAATAAATGAATATAGTAAGGCACGAATAAATGAAAGAGCAAGTGAAAGCATCTAAAAGTATGTAAGAATAAACCAAAAATTGTTTCTCCATTTATTTTTCACCAGCGGGAAGAATGTTGTGAAGCACTCTTAGTGAGGAAAAATGCGGAAAAGTGTGTGTTTACGGATGATGAAGAGGTTTGGGAGTCTTGGGAGGAAAAGAACAGGGAATGAGGAAGTTGGAAAAATTAAAAATGAGGATAAGTAAAAAGGAGGTCTTTATGTGTGTTGTGAAATGCAGCGTTTTATTATAAACTTTAATAATACGATATCGTTGATGCAGCGAACCGAATAGTTTTGAAGTCGTTGAATAAGAAGTAAAAAGTGATGTCGCTTAAACTTTTGTGAAAAAGCATAACTAAAGAGTATAACTTAAACAACCCATACACACATACACGTGTACAGGCACACACACATGCATATATGCGCACATATAGTACAAAAATATAAATAATGGCAGTAACAATTGAAGAAAAGTTAGCGAGTTCGTAGACGTTTTTGTTCTTTTACTGACCTCTTATTTCGCTGCTTGCCTAAAGCGTTTTCAAAAGAACAGCTAAAAAAACCAGAAACAAAGGTAAAAAGTATAAAGCGGAAAAGAGCAGGTGTTTCGGCGTGGGCTGCTGTTTTTCCTTTTGCTTTATTTCGCGTTAATTTTTCAACTTGTTATAACGTTCTTTTGCCTTTACAACGTTTATTTACTTAACACATGTTTGCACCTTTTATGCCTTGAACAATTTTTACGCGCTTTAGCGTAAACAACGAATATAAAACGTCGAGGAAGTCGAGGAAAAACCCAAATTTGTTGAAAATAAAAGCACTTGCAGTGAATTCATGCAAATAAAAAAAGGGAGAGAAGAGGAATAATAATAAAAAAACCATCATCAGCAGGAGAGAGAGAGAGAGAAAGAGAAGAGTGGTAGCAGCAATAATTTTTATTGCAACAACAATAACAACTACAACAGTATTTCTGTGGAAGTTGTTAACTTATTTAACGGGTAACTGCCAAAAAGATAACAATAAGGTAAAATTATTCTAAAAGAAAAACTGGAGAAGGAAAACGATACCTACCTACGATGCCTAGAAAGAAGAAATATATACCTATAGCCCCATTCTGGGAACTAGATCATATATTTATGATTTCGAATAAAAATCATCTTTAGAGACTAAATAATTTAGAATTAGCGGAATAAATATTTCAAAAGTATTTCAAAAACTGAAACGAATATTTGGGCAACAATCACTTTCACACCATGAACTTAAATGTAATTGTTCTTGGTTTTCTTCCCTTGTTTTGTCTATTTAGTCGTAATTTTTATGTCGTAGATTTCCCAAAACGAACACTTCGAACACTTCGTTTTCTTGTAAAACGCTTTTTTGTAAAATGGTTTCTTGTAAAATAAATCTTTTTTACCAATAAACGGTTTATCGCTGATTTAAACCGGATAAGCTTCAGAATTATTATCATTAAATATTCGCAACAAGCGTGAGCATAAGCGTAGACAAATATTCAAGTATCTTCAAGAGAACTGAAACTACAGACTATGGATTTATTCAAAGAAGAGATCTATGGGAGGTAGTTATAACTAAAAATTTTAGAGACTGAACACAAACTTGACGAAAGCTTTTTTGACAATTATGATCTCTTAAATTGCCAATTTTAACTAAAATCCCAATTCTGTCTTTCCACGTGACTAACTTTAGGAGATTGGAAATTTTAGGGGAAAATTGAATACGTTGCGAATTTTCAGAATTTATGCTAGGGCAATTTTCTGAGACGGTATTTGGGGATTTTGTCTTTATTTTCACAGAAGTGAAGATAATATGGCGAGCGTAAAACTAAATCACTAAATGAATAGTCTACAGGATCCGGTCCTTATTGAGGAAGAAGCATTCGTTCTATGGTGGTCTAAAAACCCATTAGGACGTAGGAGGCAACGAAAACTAGAACATGATGAAGAGACTAAAAAGGAAGAATAAAAAGGAATTGCTAGCCAAATTACCTAAATAAACAAATGGAAAAAAGAATCGTGTAGATTTTAATTGTCCGAAGTTTATTTATTTATTTATGTAATTTATAAATATAATTTATTCAATTAAGTTAGTAATTTTAGTAATTTTTTTCTTTTTCATCAACCTTCGACAAAATTTGCAGTACCTTGGTCTTGCTGTTTTTGTTGCTTCTACTTTGTCTTCTCTAGGTTTTAGTTCAGCCATCAACTTACTTTTAGGAGTATCGGGAAAAATCGTACCATAGTTTTTATAAATCAATGGCAGATATCGGCCTTCTTCGGCTAGCGTCCGTGTCTCGGTTTCGTATGATCCAAAGTGATCTCGCCCATGAAAGGCAGGGTGGAGTATTTTGTGAAACGATTTGGAAGCGTCGTTGATGAATTCATCGAGGAGATCCCTACTTTTCGCAACTCTGACGAAGGGGTGTTGGATTACGTAGTGGTGACGTCAATCGATCATACCCTTCACCTCTAGAATTATTATTCGTAACAGAAATTGTTGGATCTGGTACTGTTCGAGAAGGATGACATGATCGATGGATTTCAGCGTACATTTTCATGGGCAATTTTTTGCTCATTGCTCCATGACATATTAATGGATCACCCGAATTTTGTAACAATAATAATTTGTTGCCGTTGGGATTAGGGCTAGGATAATTTATTAGATGATATTGAGAATGTTGCTGATGATGATGATTGAAAAGGTCTTGTGTGTACATCGGATGATGAGGTTCCTCATATAGCGACTGCTGATGTTGCTGTTGGTGTTGTAGAACATAATGCAGTTGTTGTTGTGTTATAGGCAACACTCAACATTCGTGAATTTCAATATTTAAATATTGAAATTTATTTAAAATCAACCAAAATCAATTTGAAAGAAAAATAAATATACACAAATTTTGATAGTTCAAATCTATGAAATAGCGCCACGGTGGCGCTAATATTCTTCTAGTGGCGCGACTCTTGTGACATCGCTAATATTTTTTGCTTAGTTTATTTTTAACATTTTAGCGATGGCAATATAGCCTTAGCTAGGGGAATCTTAGGATCCGGCTGCTTGCCTTTAAATTTTTAAAATATTTGTGTATGTTTTGACGGCCTAATCAATTTTAAATAATCTAATTTTTACATTTAGATTTTACTGAATGAAGAACATCCTTAAAAAAGAATTAATCGATATCATCCCTTACGCCAGAGAGCTTTCCGCTTTCAGAAGACTATCAAAATATCTGTGAAAGTGTACTTCAATATATTAATAATAGAATAAAACCTGAAATAGAAATTCTTTAAATACGAAAACATTAATTACTAATCTTTGGCAACAAGTCTTCTTCAAACTAAATGCATATTTGTTTTAATGAGAAAAAATGAGTTCATTTAATTAAATTTCATGATATTATCCACAAAGCAAATTTGATGTTATCTAATCTGCCATATAAACACACGCACGCACACACACATGCACACGCGCAAAAGCTCACACAAAGAAAAACGCAAGCTTCAGAAACGCACACACGCATATATATATATATATATATATATATATATATATATATATATATATATATATATATATATATATATATATATATATATATATATATATATATATATATATATATATATATATATATATATATATATATATATATATATATATATATATATATATATATATATATATATATATATATATATATATATATATATATATATATATATATATATATATATATATATATATATATATATATATATATATATATATATATATATATATATATATATATATATATATATATATATATATATATATATATATATATATATATATATATATATATATATATATATATATATATATATATATATATATATATATATATATATATATATATATATATATATATATATATATATATATATATATATATATATATATATATATATATATATATATATATATATATATATATATATATATATATATATATATATATATATATATATATATATATATATATATATATATATATATATATATATATATATATATATATATATATATATATATATATATATATATATATATATATATATATATATATATATATATATATATATATATATATATATATATATATATATATATATATATATATATATATATATATATATATATATATATATATATATATATATATATATATATATATATATATATATATATATATATATATATATATATATATATATATATATATATATATATATATATATATATATATATATATATATATATATATATATATATATATATATATATATATATATATATATATATATATATATATATATATATATATATATATATATATATATATATATATATATATATATATATATATATATATATATATATATATATATATATATATATATATATATATATATATATATATATATATATATATATATATATATATATATATATATATATATATATATATATATATATATATATATATATATATATATATATATATATATATATATATATATATATATATATATATATATATATATATATATATATATATATATATATATATATATATATATATATATATATATATATATATATATATATATATATATATATATATATATATATATATATATATATATATATATATATATATATATATATATATATATATATATATATATATATATATATATATATATATATATATATATATATATATATATATATATATATATATATATATATATATATATATATATATATATATATATATATATATATATATATATATATATATATATATATATATATATATATATATATATATATATATATATATATATATATATATATATATATATATATATATATATATATATATATATATATATATATATATATATATATATATATATATATATATATATATATATATATATATATATATATATATATATATATATATATATATATATATATATATATATATATATATATATATATATATATATATATATATATATATATATATATATATATATATATATATATATATATATATATATATATATATATATATATATATATATATATATATATATATATATATATATATATATATATATATATATATATATATATATATATATATATATATATATATATATATATATATATATATATATATATATATCCATTTATATATATGTACACTCACACCCAGTTTGTTCAAATTGGAATATCCTTTTAGGGTTATATGTCTGGAGGTGCAGGCTACGTGCTTAGCAAGGAAGCTGTACGCCGGTTTGTAGTTGAGGCTTTGCCAAAACCAAAACTTTGTAAGCAAAGCAACAGTGGCGCTGAAGATGTGGAAATAGGAAAATGTCTGGAAAATGTAAAGGTTATCGCAGGCGATTCCAGAGACCCCGAAGGACGAGGAAAGTTCTTTCCGTTTGTGCCAGAACATCATTTGATTCCTGGACACACGGATAAGAGCTTTTGGTACTGGCAATATATTTATTATAAAACTGAGGAGGTAAGGATAGTTTCGATTTGTAAATATCTGCTTTTTAGATATTTT